>OX387418.1:85000-1285000 GCA_947563765.1 Anarsia innoxiella | reverse complement strand
ACTAACTTACGTCAATCGATAGAGAATGTTCGCATGTAACAATTTTCAGAGTTCTTTCATTTTCAAAGTTCTATATCTCCGAAAGTATATCACTTTCGACATTTGTGTCCAAAATACTATCGTTTTATATTATTTTTCTCTATCGATTGACGTTAGTTTCATCAGTGGCCGCCAACTTTTTTTTCTCCATACTAGCTCGAATAGGGGTGTTGTGTCTAATTGATATCGAAATTTTTACTATACCAGGCTCCATGCAAATATGTTCGATGCCATTTAAGTTACCTACGAATAAATTATTTTTGAACTTTGAACAGTATTCCATTTGCCATTGCTCAGAAGTAAGTAGTACACCACAATTTTGTCAACAGGCCGCCAAATCCGCATAGTAGCCCTGTCTCAACCACTAGCTGACGCCCGCGACGTCGCTCAATGGCTCGGCTGCTCCACCAACTGCACCTTCAACTTCCATCCCAGCGTTAGGCCGTTGCCGCTCGAGTTGCATATACAGGTATGTACGGATACAAGTCAGGTATGGAAACAAGTCAGATGTGGATACAAGTTAGACGAGGATAAAAGTTAGATACGGATACAAGTCAGGAGTGGATACAAGTTAGACGAGGATAAAAGTTAGATACGGATACAAGTCAGGTGTGGATACAAGTTAGACACGGATACAAGTCAGGTGTGGATACAAGTCAGGTATGGATACAACTAGGTGGCATACGGATACATTTTCGTTTGTATTCGGAAATGCGATGATAGCTGATGTGCTTTATAAATTTATCTTTAATAAGTACTAGCTGACCCGGTCAATCGCCTTAGAGGCAATAAATGAACAGATTTTTATTTTTTAAATTAGGATAATATCCCATTTTCTTCTCCGGATTCTTAGCTACCTCCTTACTAATTTTCAGCCAAATCGAGGTTCAGCCGTTCTTGAGTTATGGATAACAAGACTTTGTTTTAATTTTTTTTTTATTTCAATAAATAAATATAAATCTATGTTTCCAGGGCTTCAACATCTCCCACGCTGCCTCCCGCTTAGCTGCCATGACGAAGCCAATTTACAACAGCGTGTTACGCTACGCCGGCAGCAAACCTTGCTGCGTGTTCGTACCTTCACGGCGACATTCGAGACTACTCGCCGCTGATCTGATAGCGTTGGCCGCGGCACAGGGTAGACCGACCAGGTTCCTGCACGCGAGGCCTGATTTAGTGCAGCCGTTTGTCAAGAGGATCCATGATAAGGTAGATATGTATATATGTATAGATGAGACTACTACAGCTGATCGATAGCGGTCGATCCCCGGCACCTCTGTGATATATTTCTCATGTACGGATTGAATATTCGATTACCACTTGCTAACGGTGAAGGAAAACATCGTGAGGAAACCTGTATACGCTAGAGAAGAAATTCGAGTATTTGTGAAATTCGTCAACCGGATTGTGCGAATTTTAAAATATTATTCTCTATCGATTGACGTTAGTTTCATCAGTGGCCGCCAACTTTTTTTTTCCATACTAGCTCGAAAGGGGATGTGTAGTGTACTATACCAGGCTACATACAAATATGATCGATGCCATTTAAACCCCCCTTTTTTCACAATCCCCCTCTTTCCAGATGCTAAAAGAAACCCTAGCAGCGGGCGTGGCGTACCTACACGAGGGCGTAGAACAAGGCGACAGACGTCTAGTACAACAATTACTGGAGAGTGGCGCCGTACAGCTGTGTGTTGTCGCCGCGGAACTAGCGTGGGCCTTCGCCGCGCACGTACACACTGTTATAGTCGCTGATACGCATACGTGAGTGAAACATACATACTTACATACATATCTGTGCCTACGGATGTATGTGACGATGTTTTTTTGGGTTCCGTACCCAAAGGGTGAAAACGGGACTCTATTACTGAGACTTGGCTATCCGTCTGTCTGTCTGTCTGACACCAGGCTGTATCTCATGAACCGTTATAGCTAGAGCGTTGAAAGTTCACAGATGTTGTATACCATTGCCGCTATAACAACAAATAATAGAAATATAATAATAATTAAGGGGGGCGCTCCCATACAACAAACGTGATATTTTTTTGATCGATATCAATAGTGAATGGTACGGAACCCTTCATGCGCGAGTCCGACTCGCACTTGTCTGGTTTTTATTTATTTATTTAACAGTTTATTGTAAGATGATGAAAAAAAGAGAAGTTATACAAAAGTTACAGCATATTTCTTAAAGAAATTTCTTCCTGCAGACCCCACAGAGAGAGAAGTGAAAGCAAGAAGGCAGGATAGTCACTTAATCTACATATTAATATATTATTATTTATTATTTATCTTCTTACAGTTACAACGGCAAACTCCACTCGTACGAGCAGTACCCAATCAGCACTGTACTACAGATGCTAGGACGCGCGTGCCGACCTCTCGAAGACTCGCATGCTGTCGCCGTACTGATGTGCGCCGCCCACCACAAGACTCTGTTCACTAAGCTGCTCAATGATTGCTTGCCGCTCGAGGTGAGTACGCTCCTGGACTATGTAGAAAATGTTGGCCCTTAGACTGTAAAAATGTTGGCTCTTGGACTATGATTTGGTTTCTAGACTATGTTGCATAATGTTACCTCTTAGTCTAAGGGTCTATTTATACTAGCGCAAAGTTGAAGAGAATGTCCAAAACTGAACATAAGAAATTCAACCTTTACTCAAAAGCATAAACGCACATATTACTTCTACTGATATGATAAAGACGCGCACATTCACGCGAAATAAAAAGAAAGTATCAGAAGTCGTCCATCATCGTTATGCTGTTGAGTTAAGGTTGAATTTCTTACGTCTAGTTTTGTAAATTCGCTACGACTGCGTCTGTATAAATCATTATTAACTTAGCAATATTTACACGGTTTCGCTCCACCGACAAGAGCCTGGATCTTAAATATATGATGACGATAACATGGTTAGACTCCTAGGTACCTTGCAGACGTAGGCGCGTTTGCGGAGCGTGCGTGTTTTTTTTTTTCGCTACCAAAACGCGCCTACGCGTTTTACTCGATTTTACTCGCGTAGCGTTCGCGTTTTGACAAATAGTCGAAGACCCTGAGAGCCCTATCTTCCTCACGTTCGGAAAGCTGAATGTTCTTCTATGTGTATACCCAACATAGGTATGCTGTAATTTAGTCTGAACTTCCTTAAATTCAGACATTTTTAGATTTTTTTAGAACCTAAGATCAACGTGCTTCTGACGCAAATAAAAATAGTCATACTTAATATTTAGTAATAAAGTCATAATATGCCTAGTCTTTATTACTAGTTTACGCTAAATCATTGAAAAAACACAATAAGTATTTTGCTATGATGCGTATCATCGCCCTTTCCTGTTACTACTCCGCTCCTATCTGTAATGTGTCAAACGCGTGTAAAACCGCGCGTTTTGGTAGCGAAAAAAAAACGCTTAAGCTCTGCAAACGCGCCTACGTCTGCAATGTCTCTTACATAATAATAATTTTGCCCCCAGAGCCACCTCGACCATCGCCTCCACGATCACATGAACGCGGAAATAGTCACGAAGACGATAGAAAACAAACAAGACGCAGTAGACTACTTGACTTGGACTTTCCTGTACCGCAGACTCACGCAGAACCCTAATTATTATAATCTGCAGGGGGTTACTCACAGGTAAGAATAATAATACATACTTACACGAGCACGCGGTCACATAGACACATACTCAAGCACACGCTCGCATACGTAAGCACACACTTACATATGCAAGCACACACACACACACACACATACGCAAGCACACACACACACACGCAAGTAAAAACACACACACACACACACACACGCAAGTAAAAACACACACACACACACACACATCACACACACATAGCACACACACGCAAGTAAAAACGCACACACACACACACACACACGCAAGTAAAAACACACACATCACACACACATAGCACACTCATCACACACACACACACGCAAGTAAAACACACACACATACGCAAGCACACACACACACACACGCAAGTAACACACACACACGCAAGTAAAAAAACACACACACACACGCAAGTAAAAACACACACACACACACGCAAGTAAAAACACACACACACACGCAAGTAAAAACACACACACACACACACGCAAGTAAAAACACACACACACACACATCACACACACATAGCACACTCATCACACACACACACACGCAAGTAAAACACACACACACACACACATCACACACACACACACACACGCAAGTAAAACACACACACACACACATCACACACACACATCACACACACACACACACACACACATCACACACACACATCACACACACATAGCACACTCATCACACACACACACGCAAGTAAAACACACACACACACATCACACACACATAGCACACTCATCACACACACACACACACATCACACATACACACACACACACATCACACACACACATACACATCAACACAGAGATACGCATCTTCTCCACGACTACATGAAATCTAACTGACTCACAAACCTATGTCTATTTCATAAAACATGACAGTGACAGGTATAAAATATCTGTCAGTTTCTTTATCTGTAAGTAGTGAAACGCTCCCTAACAGTACTATTACTCCACAGACATCTATCAGACCATCTCTCGGAGCTGGTGGAGACAACCCTGACTGATCTGGAGCAGTCTAAATGCATCGCAATTGAAGATGACATGGATGTCCAGCCGCTCAACCTTGGAATGATCGCTTCGTATTATTACATCAATTATACTACTATTGGTAAGTGCGGGGTGGGTAATTTGCGGGGTAGAAATGTGCGGGTTAGTGACAGTTGCGGGGGAGAAAAATGTGGGTTGGTCAGTAATATGTGCAGGGTAAATAAATACGGATTAGTTACTAACAGTTACGGGTAGGAAAATGCGGGTAAGTCAGTAACAAGTGCGGGATGGAAAAGTGTAGGTTGGTCAAAAAAATCCCCGCCCATGTTTTTGACCAACCTACACTTTTCCATCCCGCACTTGTTACTGACTTAATGCGGTATGCGAAACTAAATGCGGGTTGGCCTGTAATAATTGCGGGGTAGCTAAATGCGTGTTAGCCACTGACAAGTATGGGATAGTAATATATTTTCGTTTTTTTTTTTTCGTTTTCTATTTAAAATTGTTCCTTTCAACAAACAGAACTTCTACCCTGGACTTAACTTCACCAACTCATTCCCCAGAACTGTTCAGCCTGTCACTCACGAGCAAGACGAAGATCCGTGGTCTCCTGGAGATCATATCCTCGGCGGCGGAGTACTCGGACCTCTGCATCAGGCACCGCGAGGAGAACATCATTAAGGCGCTGGCTGCTAAGTGAGTAGAGTAGGATGTGGGCGGGTTTTTTTTTGGGTGGTATTTAGGATAGGCAATTAAAAGAGCCAAAGATTGATTGCTTTTTTTTATCAACGTGAGGGTACCACCAATTCCAATTATATTTAAGTTTTTTATTCCAAAAATGGGAAGTATATAGTCAGAGAAGTACCATTTTCAATCTTGTCCTTAAAGCAGATATCACTCATGTAAAACTAGTTGAAACCTATAAATAAAATTAATGATTAAACTTAACTGACTCTAAGTTACCATTTAAAAGTATAAACTTTAGTAAATAAACTTAAAAATATATTTTTTATTGAATATCATCCGCAGTAAGAAAATAGTTGACGTTTAAGTGTATGGGCTCTGATACACTTAAAAGTCAATTATTTTCTTACTCGCACAGAGTCCATACATATAAACTCAAGTTATTTCTCACCCGCACAGAGTCCCGCACAAACCAACAGCCCCGAGCGGCGGCGTAGTAAAATACAACGAACCGCACGTGAAAGCGCACGTGCTGTTACAGGCGCATCTATCTCGGATGCAACTACCGGCTGAGTTGCAGGCTGATACGCATCTTGTGCTAACTAAGGTATGTGTTATTAGTATATTTCTTAACCGCATAGAATCCCGCACAAAGCGCACGTGCTATTACAGTTGCATCTGTCTCGGATGCAACTACCGGCCGAGTTGCAGGTACGTATTATTAGTATATTTCTCACCCGCACAGAGTCCCGCACAAGCCGACGAGCGGTAAAATACAAAGATACCCATTGAAATCTAAACTAAGGGCCGGCGCGTATTTGTCGGAGCGCAGAGGAAAGAATTTTCGATTGTCATATTATGTTGACATTGTTCTCATAAAGTCTATGCTATTCTAATTTAAAATAATATTTAAAATCAAAGTACGTATTACTACTGACATTTTTTTTAGCCTATGTTGTCCCACTGCTGGGCAAAAGCCTCTCCCATGCTTCTCCATACATTTCTGTTGGTGGCGGTTTCCCACCAATCTTCCCTAAATAGGTTCAGGTCGTCGCGCCATCGTCTCTTGGGCCTACCTCGGCGGCGCTGGCCGTCTTCCGGCACCCATTCTGTGGCTATTCTCGCCCAACGCTTTAAGATTTTCTTTTAATGCTACGTGTTGAATAATCTGTGATACATATTATCTGTCCATCACTTTCCCATCAAGGTAGACAAAGACCACTTGTTACGATCCAAACACACTTTTCTTTACCCCTAAAGAATAAGATAGCATAATATATGAAATGAAATGAAAATTAATTTAATTTTGAATATACTAATGTCATATTCTCTCTCCCAGGCAATCCGTCTAATCCAAGCATGTGTGGACGTGGTTTCCTCCTCCGGATGGCTGTCTCCGGCCGTAGCGGCGATGGAGCTGGCGCAGATGGTGACGCAGGCGATGTGGGCTAAGGATTCCTACTTGAGACAGCTGCCGCACTTCACGCCTGAGTTGGTGCAGCGGTGCGCTGAGAAGGTTGGTTAATTTGGGGTCATGACGGGGTCACGGGGCACTTTGGAGTTTGGAGTCACGTTGGGGTTATAAGTCACTTTGGGGTCACTTTGGAGTTTGGAGTCACGTTGGGGTCATAAGTCACTTTGGAGTTTGGAGTGACGTTGGGGTCATAAGTCACTTTGGGGTCACTTTGGAGTTTGGAGTCACGTTGGGGTCATAAGTCAATTGGGGTCACTTTGGAGTTTGGAGTCATGTTGGGGTCATAAGTCACTTTGGAGTGGTCACTTTGACAATAGGGCCACTAATCACTTTGGGGTCACGGGGCACTTTAGAGTCACATTAGGGGTTACAAGTGACTGTGGGGTCTCATAAGGGCCGTAATTTTCGTGGCATCCCGAAAATAGGTTTACTTTAAGTACCCATGTAATTTTTATAGTGTGCTTTTATTTTTCAAACACGTAATCTAACTTCCAATCTGCCTCTAAATGCAACATATCTCAACTCCAGGGCGTGGAGACAGTGTTCGACGTGATGGAACTGGAAGACAACGCGCGAGCTAAACTGCTGCAACTGTCGCCGACAGATATGGCGGACGTCGCGCGGTTCTGTAATAGATACCCGAATGTCGAGCTTACTTATGAGGTAACGTTGTAATTTTCTATCTATTTATCGATAAAGTTTATACACTCGAGAGCACTTATTTAAAGGAGCATTAATTTAACTAACCTTTCCAGCAACTGATTCAACGAATATAATTCCAGGTGAAGAACGAGCGCCGACTGCGAGCCGGTAAAGCGATTGTGGTTGAAGTATCTTTGGAGAGAGAGGATGATATCGTCGGACCTGTGATTGCGCCATTCTTCCCGCAGGTAAAATAATTTATTTATATATACATAAATATATACATAATAGAAAATTATAAATTAACAAACGAGCCAATTACAGGTTTTCACAAATAGAAACATAATATAAAGGTATTGCCAAAGCACTTTGAGGCTTAGCATAAGTGTCGCGACAATTATCTCACGTCGTGCATCACATTTAAAACTATGGACAGAGACCAAATGTCAAAACCATGACAACGTCTTGTCACGGAGTGTATGCTAAGCTAGCAGTATAAATATTATTTCGATAAAATGTGACTGAGCTGGCTCGTCGCATGCACGCAAAGCGGTGGGCGAGAATAGCCACAGAATGAGTGCTAGGTGACGCGAAACCCGCCGAGGTAGGACCAAAAAAAGCGACGACCTAATCATTTTTAGGGACGATTGGTGGGAACCAGCCACTGGCAAAGAGGCATGGGGAGACTTTTGCTCAGCACTGGGACGAAATAGGTTAATAAATAAAAAAATATAATTGTATCGCGGCAAACCTATGCAAAGATGGCGAGACGAGCTCGACTTATTCAGTGAAGTGACAAAACCTGGCGAATATTATTGGACGGAGAGCAAGATCTATGCCCAACAGCGGGATCCTTAGTAAAAGCCAACCTTTATATAGGATAAGCATTGCTATCCAAAGAGGTAATGCTGCCACCTTGTTGGGTACTTTGCCTCGTGGAGACGCGTTGGAAGATATATTTTTCCTGTTAATATTTAATTCTATGTTTGTATTATTTATTTTTATAAAGTCTTTTGTGTATGAATACACAAATTAATTAACTCAAAATCTCATCCACAGAAACGCGAAGAAGGCTGGTGGGTAGTCATCGGTGATCCTAAAACTAACTCTCTCCTATCAATAAAACGTGTATCACTCGCTCGCTCCGCTAAAGTTCGTCTCGACTTCGTATGCGGAGCCGCCGGTCGTCATGTCTACACCTTGTACTTCATGTCTGATGCATATCTTGGAGCTGATCAGGAGTACAAGTTTAATGTGGAGGTTGGGGAGCCAGCGTCTGATAGTAGTGACTCTGAATGAGTTTATAGTTAAGAATTTTAAGTAATAAATAAGTTTTTGATGTCTTTTTTGGTGTTTTATTTTGGTGGGATGTCCGTGATTTCGTTTATGGTATAAAAAGACTGGTTACGTTCGCAAAGAATGTTATACAATATGAAATCTGCGCTTTAAAGAAGTAATTATAAATTAGAAGTACCCTTGTCACACGCAACGCTGCAACACATTAGCTAGACACAGACTTGTCTGACGTACGCAAAGCTTTATTCATTATTAGAGATGCGCCGAATATGGGTTTTGCCGAATACCGAATACTATTCGGTTTGAAACCCTACCAAACCGAATAGTTCGGCCGAACTATTCGGTTCTTTCACACTAATTTTGATACAAGAAATAGGTAAAGTTTATAAATAAAAGCACCTTTGACTGTCACTAGATAGAGCAGAATGTCTAGGTTTCCAAATTCTATCTTTAGGTGTCATTTATTCACATATCTTTATTTTATTATCTCCAAATACTCTTGTAATACCTAGATGTGAAAATGAGGATATAAGATTGACTGCTCCTTGGTTTAAAATTATTGAATATGAGGTTAATATCTTGTTTTATCAAGCAAATTATTACTAAACAAAATAAACGAAGAAATGGTCATTTTAACCGAATATTCGGCCGAATACGAATATTCGGCCGAATACGAATATTCGGTTGAAGTGCCGAATATACCGAATAGTAAACGAATATTCGGCGCATCTCTATTCATTATGAATTCTGCTCTTTAGAAATAAAATAACATAAGATTAGAAGCACCCTTATCATAAGCAATGTGTGACAGCGTTGCGCTTAAGAGAGTGTGCTTCTAATCATAATTTATTTCTATAGTGCAAATTTCATAATGCATTGCTTACTTGAGACCAGTCTATACAGGGTGTAACAGAAAGGGGGTATAAAGCCGAAACACAGCGATAGTCTTCGTGAAACTGAACAACTTTCCCCAAGAAACTTGGGCCGTAACTCGAAAAAAAAAATTCGCCTCCACATACAAAATGCCCGATCAGCTGATCGAATAAATATGGGCGATCCAAAAATTTTTTTCGAGTTACGACCCATGTTACTTGGGGAAAGTTGTTCAGTTTCACGAAGACTATCGCTGTGTTTCGGCTTTATACCCTCTTTCTGTTACACCCAGTATAAGTAAATATTTATTTACAGTCCAAAAAAAATTGAACTAAAAATAAACTAGCTTCATGTATTCTAATTGAGTTCGTCGCCCTATCTTCAGGGTCCGTTTCGACACTTACAGATAAAATTTATCTGACAGATATTTTATACCTAACACCCGACTAAAACGTCTTGTTTTATGAAGTAGACATAGGTTTATCTGTCAGTGGTGAAACGGACTCTTTACACAGATTACCCTTAGGGCCGGCGCACAACTGACGGAGCGCAGCGTAGAGCATTTTTGATTGACATTATTTATCATCGACATTGTACTCATTAGAATAAAATTCAAAATCTGTTAACACAACAAAATGAGCATCAAAGCATCGAAGCGACTAAATGCGAATGTTGTGCTAACTGATTTTGAATAGTTTAATGAGGATGCGAAGCGATGGTAGCCCAGTTGGTAGAACGCTTGCCTCGTATTCCGAGGGCGCGGGTTCGAATCCTGGCGCGGGCACGTACCTCTGAGTTTACTTCTCATGTACGGATCAATTGATTCGATTACCACTTGCTAACGGTGAAGGAAAACATCGTGAGAAAACCTGCATACACCAAAGAAGAAATTCGAAGGTGTATGTGAAATCCGCCAACCCGCACTTGGCCAGCGTGGTGGATTATGGCCTAATCACTCTCTGTATGAGAGTAGGCTCGTGCCCCTCGGTGGGGACATATATGGGCTGATAACGATAATGAGAACAATGTTGATAATAATAAGTGTGACAATCAAAAATGCTCTGCGCTGCGCTCCGTCAAGTGCGCGCCGGCCCTTAGTGCCTTATATACAGGTACACTGTATATGTTACGGGCAATGTGATTAATTGGGCATTATGCATAATGCCCGGGCATTATGAATAATGCCCAATATAAGCGGGCAATGTGATAAATTCTATGCAATTAATGAAATTGCCCGGGCATTATGCATAATGCCCGTCACCTGTTGGGCAGAGTGATAATAAACTTGTTTCAGTACTTTTTTTAGTTTACAATGAAACCTTATCTCACCTAAACCTAACTGAAAGTCAAATAAATGTGTAGGTATTATGAAACTTAAAATTCTCATCATTTCCTCATAGGTTAAGTTGGGTTTTAGTTTAGGTTAGGCCATTCCGGACTCTGATTGGTCAAAGGGTGACATGCGCTGGTTTCCCTAAAATATTTCCTAAATCCCTAAAATATGTGGAAAGGGTTGATGGCTGGCACATGCGTTGTGACCTGTGTGAAGGTGCTGCTGTGATGCCCGGTCATGTGGATGAGGATTCTATCAAGCTAAGCCTTTCACTTTTCAGCTTCCCATTTACTTACCTATACCTAGTTCTGGATATTGCAGGGGCAATTTTTTTATTGTTTGTTTATTGATTTAAGCCCTATTGAAATGTAAATTTTAATGTTTGTTTCTGTGTTTCAGCCTAAGAATTTGTAAAATTGAAAAGAGTAAACCAACAGTTTCTTGCTAGGTTCTTAAAATCTAAAATGAAACTTGCGAATTTAGCATTAACCTTAAAAAAAGACCCGTCTAAAGTGTTGTCAAACCTAACCTACAGGATTAAAAGAATTTTAACTTTAATTTTGATTTTGGTTTTGGTTCTCGTTCTCATTCTCATTTTCATTATTTTATTAAAATTAGAAACTTAAAAATTCTTAACATGCAGAAATTATGAGCATTTTTTTCGTACAGCACATACGTAAAGTTTCTAAAAACTTAATTGTATTGAAGTACTTAATAACATAACATACGAGTTGCCAAATTATTTTTCTACCCTTCTTCAATACCTAATCTTAGTTGCTAAAAATGCAAAAACCTAAATTCTACCTAAAGGAATGACGTAAAATTTAAAAAAAAATTGTCCACTAATAATATATGTCTCTTCCAACGTTTGTAAAATTTGGCGACTTAAGAATTATCGCAACCTACAATTATCAAGTTAACGGACTATTATTATCAAATTGCCCAATGGTCTTTGGGCATTATTCATAATGCCTGGGCAATGTGATAAATAGCACAGTTTTGAAAGTAATTAATCACATTGCCCGATACAGCTGGGCATTATTCATAATGCCCGGGCATTATGCATACTGCCCGCATTAATCACATCGCCCGTAACATATATATTTACATTATATACAGTGTAACTATGTATTTATCAGTTATTGATTGACGCTATCATTGTATCTGTAACACTAGAGAGATATCAGTAGGTACGTGACTGTATTTGTGTCTCGGACGTGACAGACTGTCCGTTTCTGAGATAGTTATCTGGATGGGTGGTTGACCTATCTATAGTTTATTTTAAGGTCATTTTTATTAGGGCCGTTTAAGGGGTTCCGTATCCGTGAAAATGATTCTAATAATGAGATTCGTCTATCCGTCTGTCTGTCCGTGACCACGGCCCAAGTCTCAGTTGTGTGACTATTGAGTGTCAATGGCATTTTTTGACACATTTGGTATTCTGCTAAACAATGGCTTAATTGCGACCAAATGTGTCAAAACATGCCATTGACAACCCATTGACATTCAATAGTCGCACAACTGAGACAATTTCAAATTAGCAGACTTGGCGTCTGGCTGTCTCTCGTGAACCGTTATAGTTTGTGATTAGTTTCTTTTTAGTCCACCGTGCGTGGACGGCTTAACTTTTATGTATAGGTCCATAAGGCACTCTATCCACGAGCGAAAAAATCGCGGCGATATTATCGTCGCGCCACTTATTTTTATACGTCGCATCGCGGAGATAATATAGCCGTGTGGAGACGGCTCCACAGAGAGTATAGAAATACGTAGCACGACTATAATATGTTTCTGTGTTTATGCCTGAGATTTGTAAAACTTAAATTGAAAAGAGTAACCCTACAGAGTTTCTTGCTAGGTTCTTCTCTGGGGAAAACTGCACTTTTGCGAATCTGGCATTAATTTTAAAAAATGACCCGTCCTAAATGTTGTCAAAACCTACAGGATTAAATGATTTTTCATTTTTTCATTTTCAATATCGCCGCGGTTCTCTCGCTTATGCCGAAATATATGAAAAATCAGCCCGGACATTATGTTGCAGTAAGCTCTTTATTATCGTCAGGCAAACTGTATATATATAATGGTACCTAGATACTTACTTACCTACCTATCTATTACGGGTAAACTAAATTCCGGTAAGTAGGTAAAATCAAAACATAATGAATGGATAAATGAAAAATATTTATTTTTGAAAATAACTGAAAATACAATATAACTACGTCTCGACTTTACTTACAATAAAATACAAACGTCTTAAATTAAATAAATCACATAATTTGTGGGTTGATTACAGCCTATTTTTGTACACAAAGGAAACTGGCGCCATATTTCTACACGCCATTTTGAAAAAAACAAAGGTCTTTAGTGTTGCCAGTTAGGAAAAAATCTACTAAAAGGTATTTTTTAACGGGTTACGCTAATGAGTATGCAATGAAATGGCAACTATCTAATCTTAAACACAAACCGAATAACGATATAAAAAGACTGATTCAAAATAGAAATATATTTTTATAAATACCATTATTCGATTTGCACAACTAAACACACTGGCTATGACAGTTTAATATTGCCAGCCTAAAATTGTGGCCAGT
Organism: Anarsia innoxiella; assembly: GCA_947563765.1. Classification (NCBI taxonomy): domain Eukaryota; kingdom Metazoa; phylum Arthropoda; class Insecta; order Lepidoptera; family Gelechiidae; genus Anarsia; species Anarsia innoxiella. Next base: position 1,271,428 of record OX387418.1, on the reverse strand, counting down.
GTTAAAATATAGCTAGGATTAGTAACTTTTTAGACGGTTTTCTGCAGATATTCGTCGAACAGGTACAAGGCGAGCGACAAATCTTGGCCGTTGTTCGCTGTGATGAATTTCTTGAGGTCTGTGGTGTGACCAGCCAAGTTGCGGATGGTCTTAGCTTGGTCTTCGATGAATTCCTCCTCGAGGTATTGGGTGATCTGTTTAAAAAATAAAGACGATATGAGCATATGCCTCTCCAATGTTTTCCAATGCGACATTTTATGATTCATGTATTTAATAACCTAAATTAAATACCTATGGATCTATCTGTGTTTACCTATATAAATTGTAAAACTTTATTTGAAAAGAGCAACCCAACAGAGTTTCTTGCTATATAATCATATCTTGGGATTTTTCCAGTAAAAACATATTTCGTCTTAACTTGGGAAAAAATCATGATATCGCAAAATAATATAGCATAGGTATTATTCTGAAGTGTAAGCTACAATATTGTCAAGTTTCATCAAAATCTGTCCAGTGGTTTCTGCGTGAATGAATAACAAACATCCATCCATTGGCACAAACATTGACATTTATAATATTAATAGGATGTATGTATGTTTTATTATTTTAAACTTACCTCAGGATCATGCAATTTATCATTATTCCTGGTAGCCTCCTTGTGGATATGGAAGGCGCGTTCAGCTAGCTCCTTCTGTGTGTCCAGAGCCTTAGCGAGGGACTCCAACTCGTGCAGCTCGATCGTGTAGTTGCGTTCCGGAGACTCGTGCGCAGAGCGGCGGGAGAAGTCCATTACGTCACCTGGGAGAGGGGAGGGATAGTTAGGTTGTTAGGTTGTCTGTAATGGCGTTTTACGAACGGTAGTTTGATCAACGTCAAAAATTACAGAAGTTATACCTACATAAAGAGGGGAAGAGAGATACATGCAGAGCGAACCGAACTGAGCCGATCGCTTAAGCCGAACATCTCTCTCGTTCGTGCTGCGCTCTCGTTTGCGGAACAACGAGCGTAACGGGACAATGACGTCATCTTTTTCGTGCATGCAGCTCGTAGTATTGTTTATACATAAAAAAGTAAGTTCTAAACACGCCTACGGTAAACCAGCGGTCTCAAAAGTAAAAAACAAGAAATTATTTTCTTTTTTTCTTCCTTATCAGCCCTTTTAACGTCACTAGGGAGGAACCTACTCTCATTAGGTCTCTATGACGTCATTAGGTCGTAATCCACCACGCTGGCCTTATACCATTTCACATAGGTACACCTTCGAAATACTTCTCTAGTGTATTTTCCTTAAGATGTTTTCCAAGTGTCTTCTTACTTTCCTATCCCATAAATGCACAAACAAAGCGATATTCAGATAGCCATAGTTATATAGGGTGACTTTAAATTAGTGAACGCGTTAACAATCAACTTTTACTATGGGACCAAGTTCGAAAGCACAAAAAAAATTGTTCCCCCGTACTATCAGCTAGTGCATTTTGTATGGGGAGTTCAAAAATTTTTGAACGATTTCGACGTTGGTCCCATAGTAAAAGTTGTTTGTTATCACATGTATATCCGTTTCTATCGTTCACTAATTTAAAGTCACCCTATATGCCTTCCTCTTCACCTTATTAAAAAAAACCGCATCTAAATCCGCTCACGGTTTTAGAAGCTACAGTGCCATAGAAAGACATACGGTTCAAACTTAACACCCCTCGTTTTGTGTCGGAGGATAAAAACAAAACACAACTCACCTCTCATAGTAATATGCTTGATAATGTCGATGCTCTTCTCCCAAGCTTCGTCAGACAACTTCTTAAATAGCTTGCTGAAACCAGCCCTGTTTGTTTGGTAGTTGTTGAAGTAGGCAGCAGAGAGTAAATATTGATAGGATCTCTCTAAATGTAAGTTGGCGTAGGCTTGCATTTCAGTGCCCACGTTGCCGTAGCGCGAGTAGTCGCCGTAGATCGCGTTACAGTGCGATAGGCCTGCGGGGAGAAAGGTAGGTTAGGTTTTTGTGATTGGCAATTGAGATTTTAAAAGTTTGAGTTTAAATAAAATAAAAAGACTTGGCAGCCCAATAATTAGTTATAAAGGTAGGTTAAAATGAAAACGAGTGTGTTATCGATGTTAGATTGACATTTTCCATAAGAAAAGTCTAGGTTTCGTTATTATTTTTTCGTTGTGTGTGAAATGTCCCCCGATATTTATTTATTTATTTTTTATTAGTTGGTAGAAATTCATTTTTTCAATGACAACATTTAATTGAAACTAAATTCAAATAACAACGAAAAAGTTCAGTGACGTTAAAAATGTAAACAAGTAGGTTTAGGTATCTAATATTTACCTAGTTGTTATTGTAACAAGTCCTAAACGATTGTTTTTGCCGCTGTCGTCGTTTAAAAAATGACGAAACATTTTTGCTTAAATTACTGTGCAATATCTATTCATTTCAAAGGTATATTACTCTTTTCTATCTTAAGTGTCTATTTATTCAATAATTCAAATTGCAAACCTTTACCTACACTTTTTATCATCATTTTTTATCTAAAACTACTACCCTTTCACTACCAATATAGCCGAGAAGAATAAACGGCAAGAATTTGAACTTACCCAAAGCAGAGGAAGCTTGCGAGCACTCCATGTTGACATCCTTGTAGCAGGTGTCAGCGGCGAACGCGCCGGACAAAGCCAGGAGGCAGGACACGACCAATGCCAGAGACTTCATTTTACTATTTAAAAAAAAAAAACAAAAGAAAAAGTTAAGTAAATGCGCGGGAATTTTGACAGATCGGAAAAACAATTTTATTTTTTTAATTCGTCCATTCAGGACAGGCTAAGATCAGAGACCATGAGTCTCAGTAAAAAATAAAACATGTTGTTCTAAGTTCTTTTGTTATTTTTTTTATCTAAAAGGAAGAAGGCTTCCTACAACAGGAAGTGAATTGAATTGCTGATTTAAAAGTACTTGTAAGGAAACAAATTTAATAGATTGAAATTCTTCAAAAAAGCTGAATTTATCAATAGGCATGATGGCTAATAAAGTTTTTTTAGTCCATCACATAGATTATTTTAAAATATTCGACACGTATTCTCTTAAACTAAAAATGACAAAGATACACTGGGTTAAAGTTGCTCTCGACGTCACGCCTAAGTACGATTTTTACCTAGGAGTGACGTCAGTACCCCCACTCCGTAACTTTGATGCTCTGTATCTTTATAGTTATTTATGTACCTATTTGATCAGGTAAAAAATGTGTTTCTAATATTTTTTATTATCCTAAAAGACGGAATAATTAAGTATTTTTTGAATTTTTTAATGTATTCATCAATACTCGCCGTTTGAATAGCTTCCGATTGATATACATCTCATGAGTGTCTATTCCTCATTTTACATGAACAGCAGTAATTTATCGAAATGGCAAGTAACCAGGCGAGTGGCAAGTACTTGCCTATTAACAAGTAAGTAATACCTAAACTTATGAATATTTTAGTTTTTATAAAAAAAAGTCGAACGCATTAATAACCTATGTATAGGCACAGATTACCTAATAGTTACTAGTATAGGTCGCGCCACGTAAAAAGAACTTTAGAAACAAATGAAAATCACGTGTTCGCGCATGGGTACACTTACGCTCGAAAGTACGCGGTTACGTATGTTGACTTATAGACTTACATAGGGGATAATGATTCTGATTCAAAAGATGATGAAACTGACGACAACGATGATAATAAAAATGCCACTTTTGGCATCAACACCCACCGCGTCCTCATGTGGTTTTCGCACCCACCCATGAAGACTTAATGGAAGAACAATATGATTTTTTTTTACATTTTTACACAATTTACACTAAATCGTAGTTGTGTATTTTTTTTTATTTATATTCCACCTTTCTAATAATATTTTTCTTTCCTTTGTGCGTAAAACCATGACTGTAATTAAACACTTTTGTGCGCGATGGTATTTTAAAACAAATGTTAAACGTCAGACTCAAAAAAATCGTATAATGCGCATCTGTCAGCCAGGGTTTATTTTACGTGGCGCGACCTATACCTACTTAGGTACCTACCGCGGTACCTACTTATTTAAATACAAAAGAAACGAGCAGGGTTCAATTATGTTAAAATTATTCTAAAACCAACAATAGGATTGACAAATCAATAAATTCGATAATGATTGACAGCTTTGGAAAAACAAATTTTCTTCTTACCCTTTCACACTTATCAGATATCAAATAGATAAGAGCGGGTAAGATATAAAGACAAGTACCTACCTAGCTACTTATATCTCTGTTTTATTTAAAAAAAATGATTGATTTTATTCTGCCTTATCAAAAACGGATTACAAAGAGATAATTTTTTTAAAATTAATCAGCAATAAAGATAATATTTAAATCTTAAATAGCTCATTAATCCTGATTAATAATCGATTTATAATTTCGATAAAAGAGATAAAAACTGGGAAACACCCATTATAAAAAAGTACAGTCGCGAACATAAATTTAAAAAATGTAATAATTATTATTGCAAAAAATAATTTCAAAATAATAAAATTCCGAATAACTTACTTAATGTAATTAATCAATCAATCATCTAACCTTGCAAAAACAAAAAAGCTAAAAGCTTGTACAGCAAAACAAAAACAAGGTTATGTGTCATTATCCGAAAAAAGAAAATAACAAAGGAGTTTGTATATTTGTGACGGAATATTAAAAAAGACACTCACCGTTTAGCAAAGAGATTTTAATATAAACGAAACACGAATATGTACGTCGATTAGGCAGCCTTTACTCACACTGGCGCAGAAGGCAAACTATCGACACAAAGAACTATTGATAAGATCGTACGTTCGGGGACAAATTTAATAAATTGCGATTTCACACTATAATAATATTCCGAGTCGCACGACGACACAGTGATAAATAAATTCTAACGTCACACGAAGTTAGCTGCGGCAAATTTGAGTTGCCAGCGTAAAGCCTGTAAAAACATATAATCTGCTTTTATTTGCTCAAATTTCGAAGATTTCTATTAAAAATAATATAAAATAATAAATATACATTAATAGCTTTGCAATAAACTTTACAATTCTGCAGAAAAATCAAATTTGAATCCATTTGTATTGATTTTAAAAATATACGAGAATGTAGAAATATGTACAGCTGGTATCACTGTTTCTACATCTCCCCTTGCCCCGCATAGCGACCTGCAAATGACGCATCCATGCTTTTCGTTTAGGTTTTGTGTTTCGAGAAGCTTCTTTTCGCTTCTATCTAGGCCGTTTTACATTTTTTGGCACATGTATCTTAGAGCAAAGTCCAAAGAAATGTTAAACGCTTGTTTTTAGTAGGTTTTCATTGAATAATATTGTTGCAAAAAGAGTATTTAGGCCGAAAAAATTCCATAAGTAACTCGCAACACAAAACCTCGACGGGTCGATTAGCCGTCTCAGTCACTCGTTGTTGTTGTGTGTCATTCGCGATCCACTGTCAACGCGAGAGGGGTATTATCGCTGCGCAGTTCATAGCTTATGTATAATTTGAGCGAATTCTGTACTCAAGTCGTATTGATACTGTAATCTGGCCTTCTGCATCAGTGTGTGTAAAGGTCTGGCGTCTAAATAACGTTTGAAGATATACTTTCACATATTTTATTCGTCAAATATCTGTGATTTAATTAGAAAGATGAAGTTTTCGCTGTTTACTGCCGTTGTCCTACTGGCTGTTTGCTCGCAAGCCTTCGCAACACAATGTGAGTATTTTTTCTTTCTTTTTTCACTTTTTTTTTCACCAAAAAGGTTGCAATGAACTTTGATGAAACCTCCTTTGTTATTCTTTTTAGTGTTCCGGCTTTGTGCTTTTAATCTTATTGTCTGAAGCATAAGAATCAAAATTGCTTACAGTAACCTCTTACTTAGCAGATGTCAATGTCAAATAGCAATCAATTTGTCAAATCATTTTAGAAAAAAAAAACCTGAAAATAATAAATTCAAAAATGTCGGAAATAGGAAACAGGCACGGAAATTAATAATAATTATGTTGATGTCATAATTTATGAATTATTTTTATTATACCTATCTGCTTTTATAATCTTGTAGATAATACCCACTTATTTTATGACCTTTTATAATAAATATTGTTAAAATTATTGAACATGCCCCAAAATTAACAATTAAATAAAAAATACGCAAATTCGTAACAAATAGAGAGGAACTGACAAAATTCAAGGTTTTTAAAACTACCTACTTACTTCCCTGCTTTTTTAATGCTTTTTGCAGCTTCCTAACTTATTCAATACCTATTTTTAACCAAAACAAAAACCTATCCAAATAAGAAGTAATCAATTTGTATTTTTTTAACTACCTACCATCCGTTAAATACATAGACAATAAAGTGTGTCAAAAAGGCGCCACTTTCTTTAATATAATTTTTCCGCAAATCAATTACTTAATATTATATAAATAAATATAAAATACTTAGTATATTTCTTGTAAAATCTACCTATAGGTACATCTTGTATATTTATTTATTTATTGGAAAACCAACAGCTTCAATATACTTACAAAATAGAAAATTATAAATTAACAATACATACTTAAAAAAAAAATACTATTGAAACTATGTAATTAAAGAAGTTTTGACTCAACACAATGTAAACATCTTATTATTTAGGTACCTACCTACCTACATATTTTATTTACCCAACCTATTTAATTTGTATTTACGCCCGTGACCCGACACAAATTAATATTCTGTCAGCAATGACAATCAGTCCACAACATTCTTTTGTTTTGACTCCATTTTGCATTATTGATTGTTACATTTAAGAACTTTTTTGTTGTAAGTAATTTGTTCTCAGTTCTTGCGTGAAAGAGTAGACTAAGACCTAGAACACACGGTGAAACGCAATTGAAACGCAACTGAAATTGCTAGTTAGAAAAACCACACACGACGCTACTGAAACGAAACGTTTCAAGGTAGTTGCGTCGTGTGTTGTTTTCTAAGGAAGTCTATAGTAGAAACTGCGATGCAACTCAAAAGTTTCAGTTGCGTTTCACCGTGTGTTTTAGCGCTTAGATCATACATCCTTATCCACGGGCAGGAACTTTAATATAATAAATGTCTAAATAGTATATAGGATTTTGGCAAACACAAAAGTATTAAAAAAAAAGTATTTTAAACTTCTTAAAAATCGTTTATAAACGAAATTTCTAGTATTTAGGTAAATAAGCGCCAAGCAAGTCGTATCAGGAAGTCAAATTGTTGGCAGAAGAGTGACAAAGATGGCGATTACTCCACCGACAAGAGCCTGGTTCTTAAATCTATGATGATCATGATGAATAAAGCACCAATATTTAGGTACCTACCTATTTACTAACAGAAATCGAAACATTTTTTTCAGTGTCACTGTACTTCCTACAATGATACCAACATAAAAATAATAAAGACTCATACAATGTTTTAACATTTTTACACAATATTACAAGAACGTTACAAATAGGTGTAAATAGATCATTGACATTAGAATAAGCATGAATGTAGTGATGAAAATATTATGAAATTACCTACATACTAGGTGTGGAGCGACAAAATAAAGTCTATTAAATAAATAACCCGTTAAGTGCGTGTCGGACTCGTGCGCGAAGGGTTCCGTACCATTTTTCACTAGGTTAACTTAACAATAGCCTAATAATAATAATGTACCTAGTCACTATTAATAAAGTAAAATTTGATATCGAGTAAAAAGAAAGAAAACATCACGTTTCAAGAAACAAGCTCCAAGGAGCCCCCCTTAATTATTATAGTCTATATATATAAAAATGAAACCCGTTTTCCGTTGTCACGGCATCACGCCTGAACGGCTGGACCGATTTCGCTAATTCTTTTTTTAAAATGTTCATTGAAGTCCAAGGATGGTTCTTACGGTGAGAAAAAATCGAATAATTGCCGGGAAAGCCCTAAAACAGACCTTTTCTTTTTCCCATACAAATGTTTTCTTACTAAAATGTAGAGTCAATTTGAACTTTATTCCTACACAATAAAGTTCATTCTAAGGCGGGACGAAGTTCGCCGGGACAGCTAGTATTAAATAAATACTATTATCTATTAAATACCTAACTAGAGGCTGCCCGCGACTTCGTACACATTTATCATCATATCTTGGAAAAAAGTCGTGATATCTTAAAATTATATAGCCTATGTGTTATTCTGATGTCCAAGCGAAGTTATTGTAAAATTTCATTAAAATCTGTTCAGCGACTTCTACGTGGTAAAGTAATAAACATCCACCCATCGGCACAAACATTGACATTTATAATATTTATTAAATAATTAAATACAATTTTTATATTTAGTATTTGTTGTTACAGAGGCTTTTAAAGCGTCTTTATTTGTTGTTATAACATTATAGGTATGTATGTATGTAAGGTTAAAAAGTTTATCTCAAACTACACATTTCCGTAATTAGTTTTTTACTTACAACGAATTTGCGTTATCTTTGCAGACTCAATTATTATTATTTACCATTGACTTACTAAACAAGGGCTAAAGATGAGAGAAGTGAGGTTTTTGCTCAGCAGTGGGCCATAGACGGCTAGATAGGGAGAAAGAAGAATACTTAACAATACACACAGGCAGAGTGTCAATGGCATTTTTTGACACATTTGGTCGCAATCAATGTAAACCATTGTGTCAAGCCTTTGAGTATAGAATATATAAGGAGGTGTCGTACCCTCGGGATCTGCGTGCCTGGTCTGGCGCAAAATGGCTACCTTTTTGTATGGAATTTCTTATTGTTCGACAGATCATCTACCAAGAAAACTATGAAAAATTTGCGCCAACCTTGGCACGCTCTCATAAACTCATTTGTATATGCAAGAAAATGGGGCCACTCCTTTTATTCCTTCCTCATTGGTTTAAGCAGAATACCAAATGTCAAAAAATTCCGTTGACACTCTGCTGACACACAACTGAGGCTATTTTAAATTAGCAGACTCGGGCCCAGGGTGCTCACATAGGTCAGCCTAGGTTTTGTGTGTGTTCCAAGTTAGTTAAAAATCAAAATATTTAAAAAAAAGTAGGTATACAGGGTGTGACAGAAAGGGGGTATAAAGCCGAAACACAGCGATAGTCCTCATGAAACTGAACAACTTTCCCCAAGGATGTTCCTTTCCTAGGGTAGGACGTAACTCGAAAAAATTTTTGGGATCACCCATACTTACTCGATCAGCTGATCGGACATTTTGTATGGGGAGGTAAATTTTTTTTCGACTTACGACCCATGATCCTTGGGGAAAGTTATTCAGTTTCATGGGGACTATCGCTGTGTTTCGGCATTATACCCCCTCTCTGTTACACCCTGTATATAGTAGGTATTACGTTTTGTGTTCCAAGTCAGTTGAAAATCAAATTATATCTAAAAGTAGGTATTTAATATACATAGACAATAATAGACATAAACAAAGCAACAATCTTGATAAATCTAAACGTGTTAGAAATGTCGAGACTCAACTCACGTACAGATAAACTGATAAACGAACAATGTACTTGGTCCTTCAGTGCAATGATAGGTAAATTCACTAGGTTTTAGGGTTCCGTAGGTACTAAAAGGTTATAAACGGAACCCTATTACTAAGAGGCTACTAAAAGAGGTTACTACTAAGTAGGGCTACGATAAAGAAACTACACAATTTTTTTGGATCTTGGACCATTTAATTAAAAAAAAAATCCCCCATTAACAGCTGATGCATTTTGTATGGGGAGTTCAAATTTTTTTGAACGTTTTCGACCTTGGTCCCATAGTAAAAGTTGTTTGTTATCACGAGTACATGCATATCCTTTTCTATCGTTCACTAATTAAAAGTCACCCTATTAATAATAATATGTCAAAAAGAACAATTGCTTCTAGCTAGGTAACTTTTTCCACAATTTAAGAATTATATCTCAAAATTATTATCAGCTGTCGATCAAACTACATGATAGATCTTTGTTTCAGATTGTCTTTTGTTTTGTTGCTACACAAAGTATACCTACTTACTTGAAAAAAAAAAGAATTTATCTCATCATAAAATTTCTATTCTTTCAAAAGACACATCTTAACAGGCCAGTTAGCGTAGTCGGTAGTAACTCTGCCACATACGCACGGGTCGCGGGTTCGATCCCCGCCGGTTAACAAACATTTGTGTGATGAGCATAAATGTTTGTTCCGTGTCTGGGTGTTATATGTATATTTACCTATCTATGTATGTTTATAAGTCCCTGATACCCATAGTACAAGGATTTGCCTAGTTTGGGGACAGGTGACCGTGTGTGAAATGTCCCCCAATATTTATTTATTTATTTATCTTTGCTTTTTATCTTTTTTTAGCGTAGCAGTTTTTGTATTCATATTTGTTCTTAATAATTATAAATATTATACTTAAATAGATGGATGTCAGAATGTGTGTTACTCTTTCACGCTAAAACTACCGAACAGATTTTAATAAAATTTTCCAAAATTGTAGTTCACTCATCAGATTAACACATAGGTAGGCTATTGGCGAGGCAAAGATTCTAACTAGCGCCTCTAGTGTCAAAATTGTGAAGCTATCTAAGAACGACACTTTGACAGTTTTCGTTACAATTAACGTCAGGGAAAAACATAAATAATAAATACAAATCTGACATTGAAGTTATGTCTGACATTGAAGTTACAAATAAACAAACAAATTGTCGTTCTTAGACAGTTTCTAAATTTCGCCGCTAGAGGCGTGCGGATAATCTTTGCATCGCCAATTAAATATTTACGAGCTGTTTAACTATCTACAGATATTTACTTGACAGATATTTTATACCTGTCTCTGTCTAAAACGTCAAGTTTTATGAAATAGACATAGGTTTATCTGTCAGTTCAATTTTATCTGCAGATTGGGAAACGGGCCCTTAGTAAACGTTCTAAGTTAGGACCATAAAGGTCTACACAGATCTAGGCCGTGCCCGGGACGTGTCCGGAATGTGCCAGGGAAAAAATATCATTCCATTCATTTTCTATGGATTCGTTCGCACACGTTGTCATGACGACGACGTATTGATTTCTCTATGTAGATAGACGCGTACGAACGAAGTCACGGGCAGCCTCTAGTAAGTACATAAAGCCACGCACCTATTTATGTTGTGACTAATAATAATAGATAACAATACAAATAGGTATATAGCATTTCATAATCAATAAGTGTTGGCACTTGGAACACAAAACCTCATACAAGATATGGAATCAATTGTTTTTAATAATCGTCAAGTTTAAGTAATTGAAAATGAAAATGAAAAGTGTTTTATTCAAAAATAGGCAAAATTCATTACACTTTTTTGATGTCACTTTTTTAATCTAAAACTACTGCCGGTTCACTACCTGTATAGCCGAGAGGAAGAAGACGGCAAGAAACCTTCGGCACAGGGCCCTACGTTATGTGCAATATATCTTTTTTTTAAATCGAGAGTTTTAAGTTTGTTTGAGAGAACTAATAAAAATTACATACATACATATCCGTCACGCCTCTTTTCTTTTGGGGTAGACAGAGACTAGGTACCTACTTCCTTTTACTTAATACTTACGAACTAATCAGTTCTTAAATAAGTTTTTATCTTGTCAATGTCTGTGCCGATGGATGGATTAAAATCACTAAACAGATTTTAATAAAACTTTCAATAGTGTAGCTTGCATATCACGAAACACATATGTTACTTATATTAATTAAAGATATTGCGTAAGTTTTACAAGATAGGTACCTAATTGCTTAGGTACTTTATCATAAATGCTTAAAAAGTCACAAACAGCCTCTGCTAAAAAAGTAAACACGATTTTTCAGAGCAAAGACCAAAAAAACATATTTGGAACACAAAATGGCGTCACACAGAAACAAATGACGTGCTCGGGTAAAAGTAAAACAAATGACTATCAATCACAAATACACATGTACTAACACGTGTTTAATCTAAAAGCATACTTTGTAGCATACTTCAATAGAATTTATCGCTAAATTGTCAAAGATATCTAGCGATTAAATTGATAGATAATTATTTTGTATTATTCAACTAAGTAGGTACTGATTTTTAGGGTTCCGTACCCAAAGGGTGAAAACGGGACCCTATTACTAAGACTTGGCTGTCTGTCTGTCCGTCCGTCTGTCACCAGGCTGTATCTCACGAACTGTTATAGCTAGAGCATTGATTTTTTAAAAGGTGATGTATTACCGTTGCCGCTATAACAACAAATACTAAAAATGGAATAAAAATAATAAATAAGGGTGGCTCCTATACAACAAACGTGATATTTTTTTTTGCGATATGAATAGTGAATAATAACTACATTCAAAAATTCAAAAAATAATTAGTCCGTCTTTTAGGCTATCAAAAAATATTTGAAACAAATTATTTACCTGATCAAATACATAAATGAATACAAAGATACAGAGCATCAAAGTTACGAAGTGGGGGGTATTGACGTCACTCCTACGTAAAAATCCTACTTAGGCGTGACGTCACGAATTTTAACCCAATGTATCTTTGTCATTTTTAGTTTAAGAGATAAAAGAAAAAATACGTGTCGTATATTTTAAAATAATCTAGGTAGTTATGTGATGGACAAAAAAAATGTTATTAGTCATCATACCGAACCCTTCCTGCGCGAGTCCAACTCGCACTTAGCCGGTTTTTCTATTAATATAATTACTTTATCGAGTGCAATAAGTTGTTAAACATATCTTAAGATTTGTTGTTAGATTATTTTGGATTGCTTCTGAATTGTGTTTTGATAATTTTAATCCTGGTTATTAAATTGTAATAATTTGTGATTTATTAGGTTGATAATTATTTAGATAAAAGGCATTCGAGTGTTCTTGAGTATAGAATAGGTAGATTTATTTTTATTTAATTTATCTTGATGATAATAATTTATTCGTACCTACACTTTTTGTTATTTTGACATTAGGTATTTTTCAATGTAGATACACTTTTGTATTTGACTGTACTTTAAGATCTTAAAAAAAAAGAAACAAATAGGTATGCAAACATAATACGAAACAAATATTTTGTAAACGGACTAAAAGACTTTTGTACGCGACTGTAGGTTCCTTTTAATATTATTTAGTTTCGCATTTTCAATTTTTATTTTTTAACCGACTAAAGATAAAAAGACAGGGGTTTCCGATTCACCATGAACATTTTTATAAAACTTTATAATAACTACTTAAGTTATTCTAAAAAGCAAAAGGTTATAAGCTAAGATAGGTACCTGCCAGTCTGATACTTTTTCAAATATTCGTAGGTACTTATACAAAATGCCTTTGACAATGATCTATTATCCAATCAGTACAGCCGGTTGTATTCAATTTTCTAATTCGCATACCGAGAGGTCAAAGATCTAAGGGCCTTCTAAGAAACATGGCGATTTCTACTGTCATGGTATTTCAAATAAACAAAACAGGTATTAAAAAAAGAAACATGGTATTAAAAAATAAATAGATACTTAAATAACAACTCCTTGGCATAAATCCTTCTTAGAAATCGTACACGATTCTGGCGTGCAAATTAAAAAAATAAAAGACATATCTTAAAAAAAAAAACTGAAACGAGATGAATCGAAACTTTTTGGTTAGTTTTTATTAAAATGTAGAGATTCTCTTTGGTTTTCGTCGTCGTTCGTTGTCAGTCCCATATTTTTTTAAACGTTAAGCAAAGGATGGCATGTTTAAGAGACATTTGGTAAAGATTATTTTGGATGAAATCTAAACTGTTTTTCCGTACACCGTGGTTCGTTCCCACGGATTGTTTATGAAACGAAGTTTCAAACATTCAGGGTAACCTAAACACTATACTATAGATCTTTTTGATGCTATATTTTGATTCTGTAATGTAACCTTACGGCCTAATCACTCTCGTATGGGAGTAGGCTCGTGCCCCTTTAATGGGGACGTTAAAAGAAGAATTTGAAGAAGTTTTGAAGTCGTTTCTTCTTTTTTTAATAAATTTTTTTTTGCTCATCGTTTCAGGCCACGTGAACCCGGTAAACATCCCGAAAGACTGGGTGACAATCCACTCTCGCTGCCGTAGCGCGATGCGCTCCCAGATACAAATGGAGGTTAACGCGTCACTGCAGTACTTGGCTATGGGAGCACACTTCTCTAGGGATGGGGTGAGTTTAAAATTGATAAATAGAACTAAGATGGCGTCAATTAAGATTGACTACGTGAACTAAAATGGCGGCAATTTTTCATCAGACCGAAACGTCAATTTTTTTTAATCTCTTGCCGTTCCTACTGAGACGATGAAATTAAGGATTTGAAAGATTTAATGCAAATGCTAGGGTTAATAATTATGATAAAAAAATAGTCATATCTTACCTTGGCATGATAATTTACGGCCTAATCACTCTCGTATGAGAGTAGGCGCATACCCCTGTAGTGGGGACGTTAGATCAAAAAAGTGACATCAAAAAAGTGTAATGAATTTTGCCTATTATTGAATAAACACTTTTCATTTTCAAAAGGGCTGATAAAGAATAAAAAGGGTTTTCTTCACAGGTGAACCGTCCAGGTTTCGCCAAGATGTTCTTCGAGGCTGGCTCCGAAGAGAGGGAACACGCCATGAAGCTGATCGAGTATCTACTGATGAGAGGAGAGCTCACTTCTGATGCTTCCTCCCTTATTACTTTGAGGGTATGTATTATATGGCAAAAGTCACGTATGCATCGACCTGGGGCCCAAGTCTGCTAATTTAAAATAGCCTCAGTTGTGTGTAAGCAGAGTGTCAATTGCATTTTTTAACACATTTGGTATTCTGCTAATCTAAACATACATATCCGTCACGCCTCTTTCCAATTGGGGTAGGCAGAGACCACTTCCTTCCACTTGCTACGATCCAAACTCGATTGGATTCGATTCGATTGCTAAACTATGGCTTGCTAAACCTAAACTAATTGCGAAATGTATCAAAAATGACACTGACGCTCTCATTGACACTCCGCTGACACACAACTGAGAATAGGTATTAAATTAGCAAACGTGGGCCCAATCTTACATCTTTTAGTCAAAAAGTCAAATCAAAAATTACCTCTGCAGTCTGCTCAACAATAATTTATCACATTTTTTAAAGGAATTAAGTATACTTAATAATTTTACTAACCTATATATTTTTTCCAACAGCCCCCACAACGCAAAACTTGGGAGAACGGCGTAGATGCTCTGACACACGCTTTGAAAATGGAATCCGAAGTAACGGCCAGCATTCGTAATGTCATTATTGCTTGCGAAGGAGACCCAGAGTTCAATGATTACCATGTAAGTAAAATAATAATCATCATCAGGGGGCTTAGCATGGCGTGCCGCGACAATTATCTCACGTATGCTGTCCTTATCACATTTCAAACTATAGACAGAGACGTAAGCGTGACAAACGCATGACAACGTCTTGTCACGGAGTGCATGCTAAGCTAGCAGTCCTTTTATCGTCCCCACTACTGGGGCACGAGCCTACTCTCATATGAGAGGAAGAAGTTTGGAATATTTGTTTAATAAATACTAGAGGTTGCTCACAACTTCGTACGCATTTATCGTCATATTTTGAAGAAAAAAAAAAAACATTTTCAAAAACAATATAGGCTATGTGTTATTCTGTTAAATAATCTACAATATTGCCAAGTTCCATTAAAATCTATTCAGTAGTTTTTGCGTGAAAGAGTAACAAACATCTTCCCTCACATCCATCGGCAAAAACATTGACATTTTTAATATACTTATGTAGGATAAATAATAGCATGTATGAGGCGACTGACGAATGAAAAATGAAATGAAATGAAAAATCATTTAATCCTGTAGGTTTTGACAACACTTAGGACGGGTCATTTTTTAAAGTTAATGCTAGATTCGCAAGAGTGCAGTTTTCCCCAGAGAAGAACCTAGCTAGAAAATCTGTAGGGTTGCTCTTTTCAATTTAGGTTTTACAAATCTCAGGCATAAACACAGTAACATACAATAAATTAATATTTCAAAAGAGCTATCCATAAATAAATAATAAAAATTTGACCCTGCAATTGAATGTGAATGAAGCGAAAGAAGTGTTTGGATCGTAGGAAGTGAAAGGAAGTTGTTTATACTTACCTACCCCGATGGATAAAAGGCGTAACAGATATGTACGTATGTTTTTAAAAAAATATTTATTTTTTACAGCTTGTGGACTACCTGACTGGCGAATTCTTGGAAGAGCAATACAAGGGTCAACGCGACCTTGCTGGCAAAGCATCCACGCTCAAGAAGATGCTCGACCGTCATGCTTCCCTTGGCGAGTTCATCTATGACAAGAAGCTGATAGGCATCGACGTATAAACTCCTTCGTCTATTTAGTCGTTATTAAAAAATAAATATCCAACTTTTTTTTAAATCAGTACAAAAGTTTAGCTGTCATTTTTGTTTTGGTTTTCCCGCCATTTTTTTCGTTTCGTTTTTTTATGCAGTACAAAAGTAGTCGTTTTGTTTTCTATTTTGTAATATTCTAAAAAAGTTTAGCAAAGACTATTAAAGATCAACATCATATTATCGTTAGTTTGTTTGTTTAACTTTACGTAATTAAAGTCAGCCATTTTGTGTTTGTCAAGAATACAAAATGGCCGCCTTAGAAAGTGAAAATTTGAAAAATCCTATACTAGTGTACAAAACGTAGAATTTAAGTTATTTAGTGTATGTCACACAATATACTCCACTATGCCATGTAAAATTGCTTATCAGTCAATTATATTTTAATTGGATTTATTACTTTTATCGCAAAATTAAAAATAAATAATTTGTTTAGGACAAACTTTTCTTTCATTATACCTACTCCTACTACTTGCCTACATTTATAAAAAATCAAAATAGTAAATAATTTTGTAGAACAATATTTTATTGTTCTTATTTTTAAAGCTAATCTACAATTCCTATACTATAAGTAGATATTACTTTTTGTTTTTCATATTCCAATCAATGTAATCCTGAGTTTAATTTAAATTAAAAAAAAAACTGATTTGGTCACTTTTGTGCACGACTGTACTTTTTAAATAGAAAATCCTTTGCACTGAAAACTATTTCCTGTTGATATAAAAAAAAGTTACAAATTGTAGATTCTAGAAAATCTTTCTATTATGTAAGTGTTATTTTTAAAAACATTACATAATGAGTATGAATTTTAGAAAAAGCCAAAAGAGCCAATATTTTAAAGTTTTTTTTTTTAATAATTCGGCATTAAGATATTATTCCCACAGCCATCATCCATCACAACACTTAAAAAAACAAATGTCAAATCGGTACAATCCTGCAAACAGTAGGTGTACTCTTTCTTTAATTTTATGTATTATTTTGACTGAAAACCAGTTTATTTAAGATCATAACTCAATAATTATGGAAGTTCAAGCTAAAATTATTTCAAATTACACACCGCCGCTGCAAATATGTCGATGTTGTTTGAAAAACGGCTGCTACAAAGATATTTCGAGCGAATACTTTTATTGTGGGCAGCGAGAAGTTTACGAACAAATGTTAAAAGATTCCTTTGATATCGAGGTAAGTGCTTATTACTTTTAAATTGCTTAGTATAATGAGTTTCATTTATAATTTCACTTTATTTCTTTCTTTTGTCAAGTGTAATTGGATGCTGTGCCTGTAAAGTTCCGTATTGTAAGCTATCATTATTTTGTGGCGTGTATGTTAATACTGAAAAAGGAATGGCGAAATTGGTTTGCGTTTTGTTTTTACTATAATTAAAAAAAAATACACATTTGTGTATTTTCCCTGTATTTTAAATGATTTTTGCTTTTTTTGTGATTAAAAAAAATCAATTAATCAATTCAATCGATTTATAAAAAGCTGTCCCTTTTTTCGCCAGATACCGTACCATCAAAAAGTAGGCGTCTATGCTAACAGCCGCCTCATTTGTGAAGACTGCATTACAAAGCTGCGAGACGCACATGCTTTCAAACAAGTGATAGAGCGCAGTTTAGAAAGTTTCAACAAAATTTTAGAAGGATTAAATGGGAATTTAGCAGGTATTTAAATTTTTGTGGTTATCCGTTATCCTTTAATAGTTGTAAGTTTAAAATATTTTTTTCTATTTATTATTTAATTATTTTTTAGAAACCAATGAAAGTGTATGTTTAAAAATGGAAGAAATTAAATTAGAAGAATTATGTGAAGAAGAATTTAACGCTGGACTCGATGACCAAAATCACGATTTCAAGGACGACGCTAATTTTGACGATGATGATGGTATGAAATCTTTTTAATGTATTATTTCTAAGGGTTATCTATTCAAAAATCAATTATTGAATTATATAAAACAGATAAGACTTCTCTTTTCTTTTCTGTATCTATGTACTCTTCTTACAATAAACTACTATATGAATAATAATATATGCCTAACTATTTATATTAATTATTATTAGTACCAAATAATATTTTTCTTATTTTCATATTTTTCAGAAATCTTAGCAAACATAAAACTAGGATTATCGCGGATGAAGCATATTGAGACCTTCACTGAAAATAAAATAAGCAAAAATATACGAAGAGGTAGAAAGAAAGGCAAAATTAAAGAAATTATTAATACAGGTACGTTTCTTATAAAATTAAGTTAATTACAATTTTTATTTGGTATTTGTTTTTAATTATAATGCACTTGGCCAGCGTGGTGGATTACGGCCTAATCACTCTCTATATGAGAGTAGGCTCGTGCCCTTCGGTGGGGACATATATGGGCTGATAACAACAAAAACAACATAATATGTTTTTTATTATAATGTCATTTATAAATTTCAGATAAAATTAAAAAGGAAGCCACAGACAAAATCTCGGAGATACGAGGCAACGCACCTTTTCTAAGAAAAAACTCACTGAAACTCATAGCTAACTCCACAATATGTGTATTTCAATGGAACAAAAGTAGATACAGATGTTTCTGCTGCAAAGAACCCTTTTCAGACATGAACCTCCTCCGAGAGCACACAAATACGAAACACACGCTAGAAAATATAGAAAAAAAGATAATTATACAGCAAAACCGGCTTGTCAAAGTAGAAATATCAATGTTATTTTGTAAAATATGCGGGAATCAATTGGAAAATTTAAACGTTTTGAGAAAGCATTTAGAAACGCACGATATAACATTTGAATTGGAAGAAGATTTATTAGTTCCATACAAAATAGAGTCTAGTAACCTACAGTGCCAAATATGCAACCAGAATTTTACACTATTCAGATTATTGAACATACACATGAACAGGCACTTTCAGAAGCAAGTCTGCCATATTTGTGGCTCAGGGTTTTCTAATTTAGTATTCCTAAACTTACACAAAACCAGAGCGCATCGTCCTCTAACATGCAAAGAGTGTAAATTGACGTTTGCCAATAAAATAGACAAGAAAGAACACGATGTGACAGTCCACAATCTTAAAATTGAAAGAAAATTACGATTTCCGTGTCCATACTGCCAAGAGAGATTTTATCAAGAGCATCTTCGCGTTTCTCATTTAGTCCAAGAACATGGAATGAGCAAACCAGAGTACAAATGCGAAATGTGCCCTAAAATATTTCTAACTCGCAGCTTATGCAATAATCACGTCAAAATGGTGCACATGAAGGAGAAAAATCAGGAATGCGATGTTTGTCATCGATTTTTTTATACCAGGTCGGACCTAGCGAGGCATAAAGACACGCATACGGGCGAAAAGAAATTCGCCTGTAATTTTTGTAACACTTTATTGTCAACGAAAACTTCTTTGAGACGACATATGAAAAGAGTACATCCGGGAATGGAGTGATACAAGTTAGGCACAAAACTGTATTATTAAAAAATATATATTGTATGGATCGACGAAGCGATTATAAAAGTAATCATGAAAATATTATTTTATGTATTATTTCGAAAACCTATTCCCAGCATAAATTAAAAAATACATTTTAATTGAACCACCTTAAGAAATAGTGAAATTAAAAATGCACTTCATTCAAGGGTTTTCAATTTGACCAAAATCAAACATGAAACCCTAAAACGAAATGTCAATGTCAATTTGACATTTCAAAAATCAATGTTTTTATTTTGATTCGGTCGGCTTGCGGTCTCTTTGGTGGAAAAATACTCGTCTAATAATTATTTCTTGCTGAAATCATAAAAATAAAATGAAATCAGATAATTTGTGCCGCTGTTGCTTGTCTGTAGACTGTTTTAAAGATATTTCTAACGAATATGTAGTTGGCGGACACAAAGTGGTGTATGCAGACTTATTGCTTGATACTTTTAACTTAAAAGTAAGTTTTTTTTAACTCTTATTCCTTCCTCGTCGATATTCAGCCTGTCCTCGCATTATTTAAAAGTTTTGAAACTAACAAATTCATCATCTCTTTCTGACCTAAGGATATACCAAATTATTTGTATGAGTGTCTCTTTTTGATATACGAACGATATACGACTATTTCTGTCTCAGATATCCTACTTAGACTCAGAATCCAGATTGATCTGTGAACCTTGTACCAACAAGATTCGTGATGCTGCAGCCTTCAGGCGGCAGGTGGAACATGCTGAAGCTGCTCTCAATGGTACCCTGGATGCTGGTGGGTATACCTTAATTTATAAGTAGAGTATATTGTCATCATCTCAACCTATAGCAGCCCATTTTTGAGCATAGGCCTCTCCAATAACACTCTTTCCTTTGACGCGATTGGTTAATTGCCATCTACATCCTACGACACCCTGCGAGGAAATGGCTTTGACATTTATAATATTAATTTGTATACTGTAAATATTATAATTTGTCCTTTAAGCCATCCTATCCTAACCTATTAAGTCATCCTATGAATTTTTATTATTCTGAATTGCAGTTTACAATTTATTGTAAAAATATTTAGGGCCTGTTTTTAAATTTATCTGAGAGATATTTTATACCTGTCTCTGTTTAAATAAAACGTAAAAAATATGAAATAGACATAGGTTTATCTGTCATATAGGGTTAAGGAGGAAACAGTTGCTCAGTCGGGTACAGTGACTCACCATAGTTTTGTAAAGAAGGAAAAGTGATACGTTCATCTCTTTTGCACTTGCGCATGCGTATGCCAAAAGCTTCCGAAAAGTGCAAAAGAGATGAATGTATCTCTTTTCCTTCTTTACAAAACGATGTTGAGTCACTGTACCCGACTGAGCAACTGTTTCCTCCTTAACCATACATTGTATCTGTTGGTGTTGAAACAGGCACTTAGAATATTTAGTAACAATTCTAAAATGTACTTACAGCTCTACCAGAACCACATTATACAGAACCCCAAGATGATTTCCTAGATCACATCACCGGAGAGTTTGAATATGACGATGATGATGGAGCACAAGGTAGCGGTGATGAGTTTCAATGGCCTGATGATGGAGGTGAGGATTTGATAAGTCATTGGCTTTTTGGAATACTGTTTAAAAAAATATATTTTTGAGTTTGATTTGTAGTACAGTGGTACTTGGAAAATAAGTAGGTATATTTTTAAATGCTTGATTGATTGAGTACAGTGGTACCTGAAAAATAAGTTATATGTTTTATCATTCTATTTATGAATATATTTTTAATTTTCAATGAAGGTTTTTAAGGTGATCAATTATACATTTAACACAGTTATTGATTGTAAAAATAAATAGCAATGATGAATTAGAAATGAAATTTTAATATTTTTTTACTTTCAAACATACATACCATATCCGTCACGCCTCTCTCCCATTGGGGTAGGCAGAGACCACTTCCTTCCACTTGCTACGATCCAAACAGACCTCTTTCGCTTCATTCACATTCATCAGTCGTTTACTTTAAAGTTGTTTATTAAGTTAAAATTATTATAACAAGTAACTCCTTTTTTCAGAAGTGTTCGCCGTAAAAATGGAACCCGATGACGACGACGACGCCATATTGGAAATTCAACGGAAAAATCAAACAGTTTGTAAAAAGAACAAGTTGTCAGGACAAAAGAAAGCTGTTAAAAATGAGAAAAATAAGCAAGGTAAGTAAATAATTTGTACCTACTGTTATTATTTCAATTTGCATTTCTGTGAAATTACTAAATAAGAAAAATTAAATAAAGTAGTAAGTAGTAGTAGTTAGTAAGGTAATAAGTTTTTAAAAAGATAATTATAAAAGAAATTGAGCTATCATAAAATGAAAATGGCGCCTACGTGCTTTTTACAATATGTTGGTCCATATTGTTTTTTGCATAAATACGTATGTACCTAGATTTTGTTACGCCTCTTTCTTATCGGGATAGCAGAGACCACTGCTCTCCAGTAGGTGATGATTTAAAAAAAAATACTTAGGTACCTAAATGTTTTTTTCTCTTTTCAGAAAAACGGAAAACAGACGAAACGCGTCGTTCGAAAACACTAACCCACATGAACATGAAAGAAAACTCTTTAAAACTCATAAACAATTCAAATTTACTTCTTTTCGAGTCTCTAAAAACTAAATTCCGATGTTTCTATTGCAAAAACTTTTATTTAAACATAAAAGAATTGAGGGAGCACAGCGTAACGCATTCTAATCCGAGCTATTTGAAAATGTGCATAAATCGCTTACAAGGGATGTCTTTTAAAAACGTTGATATATCTAATTTAAATTGCAAATTGTGTACAGAACCGTTAAATGATTTAACTGACTTAAAAACGCACTTGACAGAAAAACACCAAATCGAATTTGCAAATGAAAAACACATGTTAATTCCTTATAAATTAGAAAATGGGTTTAACTGTGCGCTTTGCGAACAAAAATTCAACACATTCTTCCGTCTATCCATCCACATGAACACGCATTTTACAAACCACGTTTGCGAAATCTGCGGCCTATTCTACATCAACCGTTTAAGCTTACGCATGCACGTTAACTCAATGCACAAAGAGAAAAAATGTTCAGTATGTCCCGCCATATTTTCCAACACATATTCCCGTGTGAAACATATGAGAAAAGTTCACAATAGCAGCCAAGTGAAACGCTATTGTTTACTATGCAACAAAACGTTCCGTTACACTTATATGTTAGAAGAGCATAAAATTCAGGAGCATGGTATGAAAAGGCAGGTCAGTGTGTGCCAGGAATGCGGTAAAAGTTTCCTTACACCTGTGAATTTAAAGACGCATATACGCGCCGTGCATATAAAGGAACGCAACCATCATTGTACGTTCTGCGGCATGAGTTTTTTCACGTCGAGCGATCAGAGAAGGCATGAGAGGACCCATCAGGATATCAGGTTAGTGTCGCAGAAATATCCAATTTTGATACAGACAAAGTATCTTCAATTATGTCAAAGAGGCCAAATCAAGATTAGGTACCCTAAAACGACGGGCATGTATGAGGCGACTGATGAGTATGGATGAAACGAAAGTGGTGTGTTTGGATCGTAGCAAGTGGAAGAAAGTAGTCTCTGCCTACCCCAATGGGAGAGAGGCGTGTCGGATATATATGTATGTAGGTATGTCAAAGATTGAAATAAATTAGTAGTTTTGAAACTACAAAAATAAAAACGCTTTTTAAATGCACGTTAAAACCAAAACGGTGACTTTTCTAAGAAATCCAAAAACAGCTTTGATAAAATTATTATGTTGTTCCAACCAACCTGAAGACGTTCACGACTCTTTCCCGTCGGTGTAGGCAGTGACCACATCCCTCCACTTCATGTCAGCTTATGGACATCCACTGCTGGACAAAAGCCTTGTCTTCCCTCCACTTGCTACGATCCAAACACACCTCTTTCATCAGTCGTCTCATACATGCACGTATGCACGTCGAATTTGTACTCTTGTACTCAAACTGCCCGTTTCAACATCTGCAGATTTAATTTAACTAACAGATAAACCTATGTCCATTTCATAAAACATGACGTTTTAGACAGAGACAGGTATAAAATATCTGCCAGATAATTTTTTTCTGTTGATAGTGAAACAGTCCCATAGAACCTTAAAAAAATTAAACTTTAAAATCTTATTGTTACAGATTATTCGCTTGCGGCTTCTGCGAAGGTAGATTCAAGTCCAAAGACTCGCTTCGAAGACATTTGAAGAGGCAACACGGAAATGTGGTCTTAGCTGGTACTAGTCAGTTGTAAAATATTTGAAATTAAACGATTTATTAGTCACGATTAATTAAGTAGTTATTTTTATCTGTCTTTATACAGGGTGTAACAGAAGGGGGGTATAAAGCCGAAACACAGCGATAGTCCCCATGAAACTGAACAACTTTTCCCAAGGAACATGGGTCGTAACTCAAAAAAAAAATTCGCCTCCTCATACAAACTGTCCGTTCAGCTGATCGAGTAAGTATGGACGATCCAAAAATTTTTTTCTTGTTACGACCCATGTTTCTTGGGGAAAGTTGTTCAGTTTCATGGGGACTATCGCTGTGTTTTGGCATTATACCCCTTTTCTATTACACCCAGTATATAATTTACCTGTTTTTAATATCGTCTTGTGAAATTTGTGATATTTTTGTCTTAATTTCATCAATCACTTTTAATTCAATCGTCGTCAATGTAAATAAGGAACACTTATTTATTCGCGTTCAGTTCAATCAATCATGGCCGAAAATCTGTCAAAAGGACAGGATAGCATATTGTACGTTGGCTAAACTGAACCTTTACTTAAGCTAGATTTTTTTTGCAATTTTGTTAATACAACTTATTTCTGCAGTACTACTGTCCTATCAAACGATTAAGAACTCATGAAATAAAACCATCTTTTAAAAAATACAAAACGTCTATTCAAAAAACAATAGATATAATAATAAAATCCAAAAAAGACTGCAATAAAATAAATAATTCAAAAAAGTAAAACAATATAAAAAACTAAAAGTTCAAAATAAGCCACTTTTAAAAGAGGAGACAACCCGTGATATGACATCGAACTAAAAGAATCGAGCTAAAATCAAGATACTAAGAAATAAAACAACTATCCCCAAGAAACATAAAATTGAGAAAAATATATCAATTTCATAGGTTAAGCTTATCGCTTCATCTATTTAACAACATTCGTCCTTTTTTTTCACCTATGTTCCTTAGGGAAAGTTGTTAGCTAATACGTAACGTAGGTAAAAAACAAATTACAGTTTCATACATTACAAATTTTCAATTAATTTTCGAAAATATTATAGGTAATATTCGATCTTGGCAGTAGCGATATGGCAGCCATTTTGTTTGCAGTGCGAAAGTAAGCGTCTGATTGGTCACCTGAGCCACGGGGGGCGTGGCTTATGAGCACAGCCATCGAAAGCAATCGTTCCTCTACTGCCTTGATCCGCATATTATTTCTTTTAATCTGGATTTAGGTACATTACGAAACTAGTAGCATGAAATCAGTTTCATGACATGGCAGTTGAGTAAATTAGAACTTTCATAATGCATGCATTGTAAAATTGCTAATGCAAATGTAACTATGATGAAATTAACGTCATGAAACTGGTATGCATGACACCTAGAGTGCGTTTTATGAAATACACTCTAGTTTCGTAATGTAAATTTAATGCCTTTTCTTCGGCGTAGATTTCCTTTTTAAAACCTTCGGCCTTTGGATTATTTTCGCCCGGCTTTCGTAATATGGAATTGGTAGCTCTTTTGAGTTAATATCTACGCCTGGACCCGGTCGCATTTTTAATTTAAAATTTTCTCTTGCCGCGGGCGTTTCGGATGGAGCGTATTTTATTACACCATTGTAAAAGTGGTAGTCTCTGTGGAAAATAAGATAAAAGATACATACAGCGCCTCAAGGATCTTTTAGCACGTGGCGGAAATCGGAACTAACGATATCATCTTGTGAATTGTCATTATTTAAAGTTATTTATTCACCACCCACGCCCTCCTGACAATGTCAATCAAGTGACAATAGATCCTATAACAAGCCTGTAACACCGTATTATCGCTGACATACCTAAAAAAGAGAAAAGAAAAAAAACCACCAGTCAAGTGCAAGTCGGACGCGAGCGTGTATAGGTACTAATAATGTCTACCAGTAGCCATTATTGATATCGAGCACAAAAATGCAAAAATATCACGTTTGTTCTATGGGAGCTTCACTTAATTATTATTATTATTCCATTTTTAGTACTTGTTGTTATATCCGCAACGGTAATACAACATTTGTGAAAATTTCAACGCTCTAGCTATAACGGTTCATGAGATACAGCCTGGTGACAAACGAACCGGCGACCTTTTGTAGTAGGGTCCCGTTCTTTTTTGGGTACGAAACCTTAAAAGAGTGGTCTAAAGTCCTCTTGAATTTCCATAACCCCCTACATTATAACTAGGTGAGTAGGTACTTACCTTTTGTCCTTTTGTGTCAGCAGTGGACGTCCATAAGCTGACAGTATAATGCAGCACTTACCTGTATTTAGGAAACTGAAACGGAGTGTTCTTGATCTTAGCAGCGAATCTATCTTTATAAATCTCCCAGTTACTGGCTAATTTCTTATTGGTCTCCAACGAACGTTTGTGAACACCGTAATGAGCGGCTAAATGTGGCAATAAGATGGGTAAAGGGCTCTTGCATTGGTCTAGGAGTTTCAGTTTCGTTTCTGAAATGAGGAAAAAAGCAATGGCATTTAGGGTAAGGCCAAATGAGCGTAATTTTAAGAGTCGTGAGTCGCAAATGAGTCGAAAATCTTTATTTCTTTTTATTATTATTTTTTTATTTAGGTAGGTAGGTACCTACATATTAAATGCCTATAGTAACGGTACAGTAAGATTTTTTGAATGAAGTAAGTAATAATTTTTATTATTTCGCATTTGTGTTACTTACTGAGCTTCATTAACAAGCCAGTAGGTATGCTAAAATGTGGTGAAAATGTGTCATAGTCGTCAGCAATATTGTTTGGCGCGATGGGTCCATTATTTTAAGTCAAACGGATAAACTATGCTATTTGGAACTACGTAAATATTTGGATGCAGCAGCATAGAAAACTTATTAAAGATTTCGCGAAGTCTTAGTTATTATTCTCACCTATTTACTTGGAACTTATTTCCTCAGTTTTGTGTACCACTAGTTTTCCGCGGATGAAATAAGGCTGATTCCACCGTTTCGTTCAGATTTGCCATCCAGACCAAAAACTCATATGATTTTAACAGTTAGCTAAAATGTTTAAATTGAAAAAGTTCACGTATAAGTAAAGCTAAAAGGCGCATCTTTCATTTAATCGCTAAATTAATTAAATAAAAAAAACCCTGAACAAAAACATGTCAAAATCTCATTACACTCCTCATCCAGATACCCACCCTGAGTTTTCTGAGATACTTTAGTACACTTTCCTACGGTAAATGTTCAGGTTTTTTGTACCTGAATATCAAGTTACACTATTACAATTAATAATTTATAAATAAACATTAATAATTCATAGCGCAATATATAAAGAATCGCACTTAAAATTTTGTCAAACGAAAAACTTCATTCTCTTCCACGAAAATTGCAATCAACATTATAATGTGTTCCCAACCCTCTTTCTACTTTTGCCCACGCCCACGTCTCCCGCGCCCCTCTGTCTGCCTAAACAATTTACCGAGAAAGACCACGCGCAGCCACACTAAAAAATATTTCCGATTTAAGTTCTGAAAATCGCTTTTGTCACAGGTTCGTACACATTACATTCCATTGCATTTCTAAGTAAGCTCATGATCAAATTAATTTTATTTTAGATAAAATTATAGCTTGTATGTGGGTGTTTTCATATTATACCTATTAAGGTCATTGCACTTTTAGTTTCGAAATAAATCGAGAAATTCTTCCTAAATTTCATTCCTTTCCAATTCATTACATTCCATTCCCTCCAATTTTTTGGCGGAGGGGAATGAAAGGTTTTGGAAGTTAATGAAATAGTTTTACGGGTAGTAAAGTAGTAATATAAAATACTAATAAAGATCATGTTTTCGGTATTAACTGACGTTTTTTGTAAAAATAACATTATTAATAAAACGTTACCTACCTTAATGAGTATTGTCGTGCCTAAATTTTTATATTAAGCAACTACATACTTTTTCAACTTATGTTATTCAAAAAATACCAACCTATCTAGGTACCTATTTACTTAACGAAATTCAGATTGAAATGTTAATGGTTGGCCTTATTGTTATTTTTTATACTCTTACAGACCGCAAATTAATATGAAAAAAAATTCTGACAGTACATTTTGCTTAGATTTTGACACGAATTTTTTTTAGAGTTTATGTGTGTGCGGATCTCGAGTAGGTACGTGATAGATAAGACAAGTCAGCGAGCGTGAAAATATTCCTGCATCGATATGGTTCCGCTGCATCAGCAATCACGTAGCCTATCACGGCCGCACATATCATCGCACGACCAGCGTCTTAGTATATAAGCGTAGCTTCAAGTCATTACTATTGTCCAGTTGCCTAGAGTCATATCACTATGTAACCTTAAATATAATTTCTGCAACAACGCTGTGCCATCTTATTGTCACCTATTTTCTGCCGGGCCGCCGCAGTGGTGACCGCCGCCGATTGAACACGCAACTTTGCTACTTTGAAGATGGATCTCAAGACAATGCTAGCACCTCATCGAGGCAATCTAGTTTCTGCTTTCCATCAGCGGGTCTCACCGACTCTGGATCAAGAAGTGATTCACTATGTACGTAGTTTCGGCCAAGTACAATACCAGCATCTGGACCCGGCGCTGCAACAACTAGCTACTTTAACGATTAATTCAACTTTGTTTTTATGATTGACGACGACTCGGAATTTTTTTTTTGTGAAATATTGAGATGAATTTTTGCAATTGACACAAGCAGGTTCCTCAGTAAGCAAGAAATACGCACGAAGCAGCACAAATGGACGAACATCGAAACAGGGTCTTAAGTTTACAATGAATCACGCTACATTGAAATTTTACTACAATTATTGAAATTAAGACTATCACTTGGACAAACTACGCATCGTTATGGCCACGACACGCACCATTTTTGGAGAGAATAACAAAGGAAAAGGTTCGTCGTTAGATTCGCAGTAATTTTTAGTTTTTGGCAGCAAGAAGTCAGAAGTTCCTTGCACTGCCGTATTTGCGGTATTTTGTACCAGACTCTGCATTGCAATAACGTGAAACAATGAAACACATTAAGAACGCTTGGTGCCCATGAGCAGGATTTGATAACCGCCAGTGTATGCAGCCCACGACTGTAAGAGAAACGTTCGAGCGTGGAAGTACTGCTGATGTTTATTGAATTAATATAAAGAATTTGAAGATTTTTTTATGATGAGACTGCGCAATGACCACGATGATGTCCGCAACGCAACGCTCTGCAGTTATTGGTTGTGAAGAAATACTTATTAATGGTAAACGCTTTAGTTTCCTTCGATTACTCTGGAAGAATCATGGGTGCAGCTATTCAGCGAAGAAAGGAGCAACAAGCGAGGTTTTAGCGGCATTTAGAAGTCCTGTTTTCATTTTCTTTTCCAAAGGGGGGAGTACTGTGCGGTCCTCGAGTACGTGATAGATAAGACAAGTCAGCGAGCGTGAAAATATTCCTGCATCGATATGGTTCCGCTGCATCAGCAATCACGTAGCTTAACACGTCCGCACAAATCATCGCGCGGCCAGCGTCTTGCAGCGTAGCTCCAAGTCATCACTATGTCCAGTTGCCTAGAGTCATATCACCATGTAACTCCAAATATAAGATGTACAATTTCGCCGCGCCGTTATAATTGTCACCTATTATGCAGGTCGCCACAATGTGAGTTTCTAGTTTAGGTGTTTATACTTTTAGAAGTCTATTGAAATGTTCCTAAGACGTAAAAAAAATTGTGTTCATTTTGACACATACGATTTCTATGAATAAGTACGTTTATAAGGAAAAAGTTTGATTTTTTAATCAATTTTTTAATACTGACTAATATTTTTTCATTACCTTCCAAACAACATCATTACACTCTCACGATATTTCATTACATTCCATTGCCTCATTACACTCCAACGATTTCCTCGAAAACTATAAAAAAATTTAATACGTCCAAACTAGTTTACTACATCTAGACGATATACGCATCTTTTTAGCATAGGTACCGATTTTAGAAACCGATATAAAAAAAAAAAAATTCGTGGAATGGTCGAAATTTGCACGAAACGGTGGAATCAGCCATAATTTATTAAAAATAATTGCGTTTGTTGTGTCAGCTTGTGGACGTTCATTGTTAGACAAAAGTCGTCCCCAAGGATCTCCACAACGACCGGTCCTGCGTTGCCTGCATCCAACGACTTTACGTGACTTTCACCAGGCCATTGGGCCACCTTGTTGGAGGCCTCACACTGCGTCGTACGGTAATATTAAACACCTACCTTCCGTGAGTTGGGTTCGTGGTTCGGACATAACGCCGACGGGGTCGCGGAAGTATACGCAAGTTTTCCCGTGACCCCGTCTTGAAGCGACAAGAAGGAACACCGTGGGGTTTTAGCCGGTGGGAGTCCGGCATAACCTTCCGTTTTTCTCCGAGACGGAGTGTATCTATAATGGATTTCCCCACGTAAAAAAAAGGTACCTACCTTCCGAAGCGACATAATCAGTGGATCCCTGCTTCACAAGAGTCTCCTCTTCCACTGATCTTCGGCTCACCATACTCCTGTCCATTATGCGTAGCGGCAAGTACTAAAGGTAACGTTTTGAAAAATTTCGTAAATAAAACATAAAACGAAAGGTACAAACACTTTGGTAGCTCACTCATTTTTTTCGATTTTATTAGACGACCATTTAGAAAAATTTGACAAATCTATAAGTCACGTATCTAAAAGAAGAATCTTACCAAGGAGTTATAACAAACGTAACTCAAACTAGGCTAAATAAGTTTGAAGTCCAAAATGAATAACAAAACCAACTGTCAAAAAATGTCAAATCAAAATGACAGCTGTCAAAAATTCCAACAAGATGCACAGCACAAAGATTTGCTTTTCTTATTTTTGTTCTTAAAAATGGTTTAAATTCGATGTTTTTGGACTGTTAAGTATTTTGAGACCTAAATATGGAGTCTCAGTTGTTAGTAGAGCCATTGCCTATTCTGGGCGTGTGCAATTTGTGTTTAAATGAAGGTGCTGTTAAAAGTATGCTGTTGACGCAAAAATATGAAGATAAAACCTTAAACTACTGCGAAATGCTACATCAATGCTTTGCTATAGACGTGAGTAATGATATCTAAGAACATTTATAGGCCGCGGCTTGAAGAATTCTTAAGAAAATGATATTTTTTTGTTTCGTTTTCGTTTGATCTTCTCGACTCATTAAAGGAGGTTATTTGACTCTGAAACCTGCAAAACACTACAGAATAAATTCGAAGGCGTATGTGAAATCCGCCAACCTGCATTGAGCATGGTGGATTACGGCTTCATCACTCTCGTGTGAGAGTAGGCTCGTGCCCCTGTAGAGGGGACGTGAAAAGGGCTGATAAATGATTTGATTCTTATTAAACCATTTACTTAACGCTGTAAACATATTTTACTCCCTCCACACTCATCAGTCTTTACTAGCATATAGCTAGTCTAATTCGATCCCACTGCTGGCCAAAGGCTACAAAAAATCAACTTTCATTTCAGATTTCCACAATGGATCTTGGAGACACAAAGATGGTGATCTGCCACTCTTGTACCCTGAAGCTTGAAGACGCAGCCACATTCAGGAGTGTCGTGGAAACTTCATTGAAGACTCTGGAATTAACTGCTAAAGAGAACAGTAAGTATTTATTGCATCTTACTATCCTATACTAGTAATATTATAAATCTCTATGTTTATGCCCATTGATGGCTGTAGAGATGTTTATTACTCTTTCACGCAAAAACCACTGGGCAGATTTTGATGAAACTTTACAATATTGTTGCTTACACTTTAGAATAACAGATAGGCTATATTATTTTAGGATATTGTGGGATATTGTGTAAGTTTTCCAAGATATGACTATAAAAGCATACCAAGTTGTGAGCAGCCTCTAATATATGTTAATGTTTATGCCAATGCATCTGAAGATATTTGGATGAAAAAAATATTTATTTATTACTTTGAATATAAGGAGGAGCCATACCGTCCGGATCTGCGTGCCTGGTTTTGCGCAAAATGGCTACTTTTTGTATGGTTCTACTTATCGTTTGACAGATCATCTACCAAGAAAACTATGAGAAAACTTGGCGCAACCTTGGCACGCTGTCATAAACTCATTTGTATATGAAAAAAACAATGGGGCCACTCCTTATATACCTTCCTCATTGATTTATTATTATTTTATTTTCATCTAAGTATTTCATCAACTATTTATTTATTAATTATTGTGTTTCCAGAAACAACGTTAACTATAAAATGTGAACCGGAAACGAAGGATGATGATGAATTAAATTCCGGTGACAATGATGATGACTACGATGAAGAAGATGATATGTGTAAGTTAATTCATGTTAATTGTATACAGGGCGTTTCCTAATTAGATGCAAACACATTAAGGCCGTGGCCCCAGTAGGCAAACTGTTAGCGGCTGACTAGTTAGCGGCGTATCGATTTAGTACGCCCTTCCATATATTTGAAATGGAGTCCACAGTCAGCTAGTTTTCGCTCACTGTACGCAGTTTGCAGCGTTAAGCGCGCTGACTATCTCAGACAGCGGCCGACTCCCACCAAAACCGGTGATTTCATTGATTTGAGTTTGCAGCTAACACTTTCAGTTCGCCATAAATTTGCGGCGCAGTCAGTCGGCCGCTAACAGTTTGCCTACTGGGGACACGGCCTTACAGTCTCAAAAGATTCAAAAGAAATATAAAAATTATGAATAACTTAGGTACCTTATTATACCATATACCTAAACGATTAACTAAATCACAAAAGCCCTAGCTCTTAGGCATCAAAATGCTATTTTACACACTGCTTATTTTTCTCACTTAGATGATATAAATATCTTTTTTCATAAATTTCAGTGCTGATCTGCGTAAAAAAAGAACCAGAGGAACAGCCGAAGAAAATTCGAAAGAAAACAAAAGACGGAATAATAAAAAATAACATTAAATTAAAAAGTTTAAAAACAAACAATTTAGCTGAAACTGAAAAATTACTAGACGTTGGTTTATTCCCGTTTAAAATTGAAAAGG
The DNA here is from genome assembly GCA_947563765.1 of Anarsia innoxiella. Taxonomy (NCBI): domain Eukaryota; kingdom Metazoa; phylum Arthropoda; class Insecta; order Lepidoptera; family Gelechiidae; genus Anarsia; species Anarsia innoxiella. The sequence continues at coordinate 1,238,336 of OX387418.1, read as the reverse complement.
ATAGGTCTTTCACTTGCGGCGTGTGTCCCGAAAAATCTAATAACTTAGACAACCTTAAAACACACGTTAAAGAACATAGCAAAACAGTTTTGCATGTAGCGTTTAAAAAAATGACGTTTTCCAAGTCCCTATCGATTAGATTTTACAAAATCGGTGAATGTTTACGCTGTAAACTTTGTTTAACTGATTTAAATAATTACGAAGAGTTAAAAGCGCATATAGAAGACTGCAAACGGTTAATAAATACGTACAAATGGAATACGTTACCGTTTAAACTCGAAAAAGATCAATTAGACTGCCCGATTTGTAAAAAAAGGTTCTTGAACTTCGTCAGTTTGAATACCCATATGAATTTACATTACCCGAACTTTATTTGCGAAAGCTGCGGCAAAGCTTTCGCGTCAAAAGCTCGGTTACGAGGCCACATGCGTACACATGAAATTGGACACTTTCCATGTAGGTATTGCGATGCGGTTTTCGATAGGGTAACGAAGAGAGAGAACCATGTATCTAAAGAACACAAGTCCGGTGTCAGATACGCTTGCAAACGATGCAATATATCTTTGAGCTCGTTTTACGCGAGGCAGAAACATTTAGCAGAAGTTCACAATGAGGAATTAAAAAGATATAAATGTAAAGCATGTCCGCAAAGCTACATAACGCCCGGTCATTTATCCAGTCATGTAAGGCGGGATCATTTAAATGAACGAAACCATCAATGCGATAAATGCGATCTAGCGTTTTATACGAAAAACGCATTGAAAATGCACATGATAAAACATAACGGCGAAAGAATACATACTTGTTCTGTTTGTCAAAAGTCTTATCAAAGGAAAAAGACTTTAAGAGAACATATGAGGATACATAATAATGATAGGAGGTTTGTTTGTCCGGTTTGTGGGAGGGCGTTCACTCAAAAATGTACTTTAAAGGGACATTTGAAGGTTCATGAGAGGAAAGTTGAGTTGGATGATAGAATTGTACAGCCTTTGCATTCTATTTGAGTGACTGGTGTATGGGGCTTGCGATGTAGATAGTACTATTTAGTACCTAATATTCGAGGTGCGTGGTGCCTAATATTTCTTATGAAACCAAATGGTGCAACCACACTGTATGTTATCCTATTCATATTATAAATGTCAATGTTTGTGCCGATAGATGGATGTTTGTTACTTCATCACGTAAAAACCACTGAACAGATTGTAACGAAATTTTACAATAACTTAGCTTGGACATCAGAATAACACATAGGATATATTATTTTAAAATATCTTGACTTTTTTCCAAGATATGGCGATAAATGCGTACGACGTCGCGGGCAGCCTCTAGTAAAATGTATGTCAACAAACTTATAGTATACAAAAATGTTTTCAAACATTTTATACAGGGTGTAACAGAAGGGGGGTATAAAGCCGAAACACAGCGATAGTCCTCATCAGAGTGAATAACTTTCCCCAAGGAAGATGGGTCGTAACTCGAAAAAAATGTTGGATCACCCATACTTACTCGATCCGCTGATCGGACATTTTGTATGGGGAGGCGAAATTTTTTTTTCGAGGTACGACCTATGTTCCTTGGGGAAAGTTGTTCAGTTTCACGAGTACTATCGCTAAGTTTCGGCTTTATACCCCGTTTCTGTTACATCCTGTATAACAAACATTTCGTATACTAAAAGTTTGTCAGAAAATGTTAGTTAACATTTTATAACACGCAGTGGTGTGGAGCACCATTAGAGTATGGAACTGAATAACTTCCCATAAGAAACATGAATCAAAATACAAAAATTGTTTTGATTTCCCCATAATAAGAGTCAATAAAAAAATATATAGGTACGTATTCGATTACCAATTGCTAACGGTGAAGGAAAACATCGTGAGGAAACCTGCATACACCAGAGAAGAAATTCGAAGGTGTATGTGAAATCCGCCAACCCGCACTTGGCCAGCGTGGTGGATTACGGCCTAATCACTCTCTGTATGAGAGTAGGCTCGTGCCCCTCGGTGGGGACATATATGGGCTGATAACATAACATAACAGTACTTACTTACCTACCAGGGTCGATCAGCTGATGATTTTCTATGTTTTTACGTTTAAAAAAATATATTTCGACCCATGTTCCTTGGGGAAAGTTGTTCTGTTTCATACATAGATTACGTCCATAAGCCGGCGCAAACCTGACGGAGCGCGGCGCAGAGCATTTCTGATTGTCATACTATTATCGACATTGTTCTCATTAGAATAATATTCAAAATTAGTTGACACACTTTTTGCTTGTAGTCGCTTATTCGATGCTCATTTGTTGTGTCAACTGATTTTAAATATGATTCTAATGAGAAGTCGATAACAAGATGTCAAGCAATAATAGGTTGTTTAAAAAACTAAAACACGCTTTAGCTGACACTAAACATGCTCCATCATCAGAACAGTTCGAAAGTACCATATTATTGTATTGTCATCAGAAATCAGAGCGTGTGCAAAATTTCATCCTATTCGAAGACCGGGAAGTGGATCAAATTAAGATTCCAAGATTTGTTTACATACATAGTTAGTTACAAGTGAAGCTAATATAAAGCGTGTAAGGCCGTGGCCCCAGTAGGCAAACTGTTAGCGGCCGACTGAGTGAGCCGCAAATTTGTGGCACAGTGAAAGAGTTAGCTGCAAACTCAAATCAATGAAATCACCGCTTTTGGTGGGAGTCGGCCGCTGTCTGAGATAGTCAGCGCGCGTAACGCTGCAAACTGCGTACAGTGAGCGAAAACTAGCTGACTGTGGACACTCCATTTCAAATATATGGAAGGGCGTACTAAATCGATACGCCGCAAACTAGTCAGCCGCTAACAGTTTGCCTACTGGGGCCACGGCCTTAAAATGCTCTGCGCTGCGCTCCGTGCGATGTGAGCCGGCTCTTTGCCAGATAGTTCACAAAACAGCCTGTTGGTATTCTAAATATTATATTACAATACTTAGATAGATAAAATATTTATTTATAATTATACAAAGTTACATTATATTCAACATTTTATTTAAATCTCACTGTACGTAGATAAATATATATAGGTGAATAAAACTCAGACCACATTATCAGCAAATGAGGGTATTTTCAGGGACCCAAGTCTCCTGATTTACAATATTCTGTGCGTCGGCAGAGTTTCAATGGCATTTTTTGACACATTTGGTCGCAATCAGTGTACAGTGCTACAAACTTTGAGTATGGAATATATAAGGAGGTGCCACATTTTTTTTCATATACAAATGAGTTTATGATAGCGTGCCAAGGTTGGCGCAAGTTTTTTATAGTTTTCTTGGTAGATGACCTGTCAAACGATAAGAAATTCCATACAAAAAGGTAGCCGTTTTGCGCCAGACTAGGCACGCAGATCCAGACGGTATGGCACCTCCTTTTTATATATTCTATACTCAAAGGCTACAAGGATCTATTGGCACTTGAGTGACATTGTCAGGAGGGCGTGGGTGGTGAATAAATAACGTCAAAATAATGACAATTTACAAGATGATATCGTTAGTTTTGATTTCCGCCACGTGCTAAAAGATCCTAGTAGCACCACAGCACTGTAAGCCATCGTTAAGCAGAATACCAAATGTGTCAAAAAATGCCATTGATATTGATACTCTGCCGACACACAACTGAGGCTATTTTAAATTACTTGGGTCTTTCTACCGAGCTTAGCTCGTTCGCTAGTGATACAAACATGTAAACATTGCTCGCTCATTAGCTGTGTGGACTGTGCTTAAATATGTTTTTAAATAACTGCAATATATCGCGCAATATTTTTAATATTTTACATATTATTATTAAAATCTTTATTAATTCCTTGTCCTACTAATATTATAAATGTCAATGTTTGTGCCGATGGATGGATGTTTGTTACTCTTTCACGCAAAAACTACTAAACAGATTTTGATGAAACTTGGCAATATTGTAGCTTATACATCAGAATATCATATAAGCAATATTGTTTTAAGATAGCATGTTTTTTTTTCAACATAATGAAGATAAATGCGTACGAGGTCGCGGGCAGCTTCTAGTATGTACATATTTTTTTGTTATTACAGTTACAGTCGTATGGTTTTTATATGACGGTTATAATATTCGAAATATGTTGTTAAGTCCTTGGAATAAGGTTCAATTTTCTGTGTTAAACGAATGTATAAATATGAATATTTTAAGTTGAGTGCATTTTTGCATACTTTGTCCTTTTTCATTATTGGTTTTTAGACAGAGACGAAATTAGACTGTTGTCACAAGAAATGTACAGTGCTACCAAGTTATCTGTGAAACGGCCGTTATTGGAACTACAGAAATGTCAAATTCCAGAACTGCTGCGATTGGTAGAAATACAATTTTGTATTAGTACTACTAGCGCCGCCGTTCATTTCACAGATAAATTGGTCTGCCTGTCCCAGCCTTATAAATTGTTCAAATTGCAAAACGATGTTTATTTATCGAAATGTACAAATATGGAATTGTTTATTAAAATGTATAAAGTTTAAATAAAACAAATTATTAATATGGAAAACTTTTGTTTTATTCAGACACACTACTTTTATAGGTATTGGTAGGTAGGTATTTGAGCGGTTTTTTTTAATTATCCTTCCATGACGTGTTGTCGGCGCACACCTGACGGAGCGCAGCGCATAGCATTTTTGATTGTCATATTATTATCGACATGGTTTCCATTAAGACATAAGACATTTATTTTCAAAAACAGTACAAATAAACACTGTGTGCGAATAATAGAATAATATAGAATAATATTCCAAATATAAGAACACAACAAAAAATTCCTGGGAGCATCGAAGCGACTACAAGCGAATATTGTGTCAACTGATTTTGAATATTATTCTAAAGAGAACAATGTCGATAATAATATGACAATCAAAATATGCTCTGCGCTGCGTTCCGTCAGGAGTGCGGCGGCCCTAAGTAGATTTTTTACACCTTACCTACCTATGTTGGGAATATCTGCGCACCTCGCTGGAATGCGCTTCTCCCGTTTTCGCCTTTCCAGTAGGTACCGTGACGAGTACGTACGAGTTACATGACGTCACTAAGGCCATGGCCCCAGTAGGCAAACTGTTAGCGGCCAACTGAGTGAGCCGCAAATTTGTGGCGAACTGAAAGAGTTAGCTGCAAACTCAAATCAATGAAATCACCGGTTTTGGTGGGAGTCGGCCGCTGTCTGAGATAGTTAGCGCGCGTAACGCTGCAAACTGCGTACAGTGAGCGAAAACTAGCTGACTGTGGACACTCCATTTCAAATATATTATGGAAGGGCGTACTGAATGCCGCAAACTAGTCAGCCGCTAACAGTTTGCCTACTGGGGCCACAGCCTAAGCTAGATGCACAGTTATTTCCGACGGGTTCTACCTAACATATTTCCACCTGATTACGCCTTATGACAACGCATATGCTTTCTCAGCGTAATTTTATGCATATAAGTATTCTTGCATATAAGACACGCATAATTTTTCTCCCCCGAATGTCCCAGCATATGCTGTTTCAATTTAGAATCTATGCTAAAACATTTATTGCATATATGGCATTTATATTTCTGTGTATGATGTCTGTTTGTATGTTCTGTTAACGTTCTTCTAGTATTGAATGTTGTTTTACATAAATGACATTGAAATGATTTAACAATTCCGTGTATTTCTTTTAAATGTAACGTTTGTTTGTAATGCTGTTTAAATGTCTCGCTACATAAAGGACATTTACGGCTTTTTATATTATTTTTCGATTTGTGCAAAGTTTCTACGTGGTACTTTAACTGGCTACGTTTTTTAAAGACTTTATCGCATAGTTTGCAACTGAAATGCGAATCGGAATGCAATTCCTTGTGTTTCAGTAGCAAATGTTGATTCGGTAAGCCAGTTCCGCAACTTTCGCATACAACTTTACCCAAATGCGTGTTCATGTGGCTGTTTAGTAAATTAAATGTATGAAAACTACTTTCGCAACGATGACAGCTGAAAACACCGTCATTTGTTTTTAAATTATAATCTGTGATTCCTAAACTCGATTTAAAAAATTCGATTTTGTGTTCTATTTCCAAATGATCTCTTAAAATCTGCAAATTGGAAAACTTTTTGCTACATAACCTACAATTCAGATCAGAAATGTCAGCTTTTATACTTCTCCTGCCTTTTGGAATGTATTTGTTTAAAATAACCTCAAAATCTAGGACGTCGTGTGTGAGGGTGTGTTCTAAAAGTTTGTTCACAGGTAAATATTTGGCACAGTAAAAACATTTGAAACTGGATCCCATGAATATAAAAGGACGGATTGTGGAGTATCTTATGAGGGTAGCTGCGTTTTTCCGCTCAGCAACTGTCATCTGCCAAACGCTGGTTTCTGTGGCAACACCTGGAAAAAAAGGTAAGAAATGTTTATTACAATTTTGAAGCTTAAAAAGGACGTAAGTAATTATTTTTATAGTTGATGGCTGTAGGTATTTAAATGAAACTCAGTGTAGATTCGTGTTTGAAACAATTATTTAATTCAGTAAAATAAAGAATCCCACCAAAAATATAAATGTAAAAACATTGCAAGTCTCGCTGTGTTTTCCTTCCACAGTAAAAAGTTATGAGATCAAATGTCAAACCAAGTCGTATGTATAATATACGCCATCTTAATTTTTCTATAATAAATACCTACAAAGATTTGGCAATCGCATCGCTAGTTATAGTATGTACTCTCGATTGATAAAAAAAAATTGGCTTCTAGCTTTATCCACTAGTAAGCTACAGGGGGGTCAAAATTGCCTTGAATTGCTTCGAGAAAAGGATGGTACGGCTGTTTTGTTTGGGCTCGACTTGGCAGGGGCACGGCCGTGCCCCCAGATGACAGTTGTCAATTATCAATAGAAAAAGCAAAAGAATGGGGATGATGACTAAGTACATGTATTCGAAAATTCAAAAAATAATTAGTCTGTCTTTTAAAAAATATTTGAAACACATTTTTTACTTGATCAAATACATAAATAAATACAAAGATACAGAGCATCAAAGTTACGGAGTGACGTCATGAGCAACTTTAACCCAGTGTAGGTATCTGTGTCATTTTTAGTTTAAGAGAAAAAATAAAAAATACGTGTCGAATATTTTAAAATAATCTATTTGATGGACTAAAAAAAATTTTTGTCATCATGCCCATTAAGAACGAGACTCGCAAAATTCAGGTAAGTCATAATTACATTAATTACAGGGTGGTACCTATTACCCGCGATTTCGAACCTATCTTAGGTACGCATTTATCGTCATATCTTGGAAAACTTACACAATACCTATCTTTTATTTAGACTGTAGGTAGGTACTAAAATGTAACTGTTTTGCAATAAATAAATAGATACTAAATAATACTTATACTTAGCCCATGTGTTATTCTGATGTGTAAGCTACAATACTCTTTCATGAAAGATAGATTTAAATGAAACTATTCAGTGATTTTTGCATGAAAGGGTAGGTACCTACCTAACAAACACCGTCACATCCATCGATACAAACATTGACACTTAAATGTACCTACCTAGTATAAACGCAAAGACACGTGGCAGACAAGGTCATAATACGTGTGAATGCGATAGCGCACATCATTATCTCGCTCACACTTACACTGTTTATGAGTGACGTCACAATGATGTAGAGATGCTCATCGTTTAGTTTCGAGTGTATGTCGATGGTATTAGGTTTTAAGACTTTTAAGTGACGCATATTTAATGTAAACAAAGTATAGAGGTATTTTTTTAAGTATAGGCACAGCATAGTAAAGTAATGTGCAAGTCTGCGTGTGCGCATCTCTATTACAAAAGTGATTTTTTTGGCTCCCCGTGCCCATTTCATTACCTACTTGCTGATAAAATGTAACTGACAGATAAACCTATGTCTATTTCTTATAACATGACATTTTAGACAGAGACAGGTATACCATATCCGTCAGATAAATGATATCTGTAGGTACACGGTGAAACGAGCCCGTGTAATTAAGAACTAGGATTTAATCTTCGGATTTAATTTAGCTTTGAGAATGCCAATCTTTAACATGTTTGTTCAACTGATTTTTATTTGAAAATTGACTACCGCATTCTGAACAATTAATATTACATTCTTCTTCGTTTGTGTGCGATAACATATGGTGCCTCAAATTTCTTTCATGCCTGTATGATTTATCGCACAATTTGCATTGAAATTTCCTTTCGCCTGTATGGACAGCCATATGGCTTTTTAAAGCGGATTTACTACTAAATGACTTCTTACAAACACCACATTGGGTTTTAGCCGAATGTACTTTATTTTCGTGCCGCGTCAAGGCCCTTCGACTGTTAAACGTACATAGGCAGGTTTCGCATTTAAATGTGAATGTGATGCCGTGTATTTCTTTTAAATGTTTCAGTTTTCGGAAATGTTCAGTGAATCTTTCTGGACAATGCGGGCATCGTGACATCCGCATTTTGCTAGAACCTTCATGGATTTTTTCTATGTGATATTTTAGGTTAGAAAACGACGTGTAAACCTTGTTGCATTGTGTGCAAGCATGACCACTGGGAGAATGTATTTCTTTATGTTTATTTAAACGCTGATGGTTCATGAAACCGGCGCCACAAGTCTCACAAACAGCGTTACTAAAATGCACATTCATGTGTCGATTTAATAGGATAAAAGTCGGAAAACTTTTATTGCAAATATGACATTCCAATTGCCCGTCTTTTAACGTCAAATTGTACGGAACCAAACCGATTCCGGCTTCATTAAACGCTATTCCGTGTTCTTTTTCCAAATGCTGTCTAGTTTCGTCCAAACTTGTAAATTTTTGTCTGCAAACTTTACAATTTAGGTTAGAAATGTCAACTTTGACAGTTCTTTTTCCTTTCGGCAGGAGATCTTTCAAGATGGCGTCGAGTTCGGGCATTTTATGGTTTAAAGAATGTTCTAGAAGAATATGGAGGTCGGTGAATTGTTGTTTGCAGAAGAAACATGAGTAGAAATAGCGGCAGTAGTTGAAGGGGCGGGCGGTAGTGTGCATGAAGATTGCGGCTGCGTTCTTCCTCTCCGATAGAGTCAATTCCCAGATGCTGCTCAGTACTGGTGGCCGTTTCTTCTGCTCTTGAGGTCCTAGAATGAAAGGGTTTGTTTAAATAAATCGGAAAATTGTGGCTGTTTCACGTTAACTTAAGAGGAAATAAAATAGGTAGTCGGTACTAAGGTATATTATTGAGATGGTAGGTACATACTTACATTGCATCTTTAGATGTTCCGTCACCTAATTCTAACAAGTTCATAGTGCCCTCGGAATTATTATTTGTTAGTTCTGTTAATTAGATTTCGATAGGGCTAATAATTTAGATGTTTTCATTCATATTAATTGTGTAAGAATTCGATATTTATTCTAATCCAATCTCAGCATAGGTAATAAGTAGTATCGGGAATAAAAATGTATACGGTCAAATTGAGAAACCTCCTTTTTTGAAGTCTGTTAAATAAAGTTTAATGAAACGACAGAACTTCAAGCAAACACAAGGTTTAATTTAAAAAATCGTCTGTTTATACAATTTATACTAATATAAAAATACAATAAGTAGGTATAGGTCGCGCCACGTAAAAAGAACTTTAGAAACAAATGAAAATTACGTGTTCGCGCATGGGTACACTTACGCTCGAAAGTGCTAGGGCTATTTATCGTTTCATTCTTGTAAGAGTCTTTCGCACGCGGTTACGTATGTTGACTTATAGACTATACGTAGGGGATGATGATTCTGATACCAAAGGTTATGAAAGTCACGACAACTATGATAATAAAATGGCCACTTCTGTCATCAACACCGCGCCACCTCATCTGGTTTTCGCGCCACCCATGAAGACTTAATGGAAGAACAATATTATGTTTTATTTTTAATTTTCGAATATTTTTTTACATTTTTACACATTTCTACTAAATCCAATATTGATTGGTAGTTGTGTATTTTTATTTATTTATATTCCTTCTTACTAATAATACTACTAATAATATTTTTCTTTCCTTTGTGCGTAAAACCATGACTGTAATTAAACACTTTTGTGCGCGATGGTATTTTAAAACGAAATGTTAAACGTCAGACTCAAAAATCGTCTAATGCGCATCTGTCAGCTAGGGTTCATTTTACGTGGCGCGACCTATACCTACTGAAAGAAATCCATCAAACAAAAGTCGGAACTTTTAGTAGGTACCTATATACTTAATATCAATTCAAGATTTCTCTGTAACATTTCACTCGAATTGTTTTCAGTTTAAACCTAACACCCGTAACCTAATGACAAAAAAAATACTAAAATAAATGGCGAACAGATCTACTTAGATACCTATCTCATACTAAAATGGCGTAAATAAACGTCTAAAATAATACTAAAATCACAACCAACATAATCTTACATTTTTAAACTTGAGTAGGTATCTATTAATTTGCTTAAATCACTTAACTAGAAATCTCAGTCCCAAAATTTTTTACAATGGTTTTAAACTGCCACTGCGGATGCCATTGCTTCATATGCTTGTTATAATCATTTCTATTCTGAAACCCATTTCCACATTCAGAGCATGTGAACTTCCAAACAGGACCATGAATCCGCATATGCTGCCTTAACGTCCTCTCATGCATGTATGCTTTCTGGCATATGTTGCAGAAGAAATTCCTCTCGCCTGTATGCCCTCGCATATGCATTTTTAATAAAGATTTAGTTCCAAAACATTTACCGCATATTTTGCATTGAATTTTCTGTGTATGCAGTTTTGTGGTGTGTTCTGTCAACGCTCGTCGTGTTGGGAACACTGATTTGCAAGACTGACATTCGAATGTGAAGGTAATACCATGAGCTATTCTCAAATGCGTCATCTTCCTATAATGCTCAGCGAATCTTTCTAAGCAATGCGGACATTTTAGCGGCTTAATTTTCTTAGCGTTTGTTACTTCGTGCTTTTTGAACATGTGGTATCGGAGTTTTAGTTTAGTTTGGAATACTTCAGGGCACTTATCGCAACGATGAACGCCGTTTTGGTGAACTATCCTGTGGTTTATCAATCTCTGGTGCGACATGAAGCCTAAGCCGCACGTTTCGCAAACTACACTAAAATGTACATTCATATGTCTGTTTAAAAGAAAAAATGAGTTGAATGTCTTTTCGCATTTGTGACAGGAAAGGAGACCGTTGTTTGAAGTCAAATTGTAAGCCATTAGACCATTTCCCGATATGTTAAACTCCTTTTTATGAGCGGCTGTCAAATGTTTTCGTATGTCGTCTAAATCGGAATATTTTTGTTCACAAATCTTGCATTTTAATCCAGAAATATCAACTTTAATAACCCTTTTTCCCTTTCTCAAAAACTGCTTCAATAATGTCAGTCTATCTGGTGTGTTGTGGAACGTAGTGTGTTGTAACACAGAATGAATTTCGGGGAATACTTCGTTGCAGTAAAAGCATTTAAAATTAGCTTGTTGGTAAAAGAACGGTTTGACAGTTGTGTGCTCCAGAAATGTGGCCGCGTTTTGTCTTTCCGATATTGTCATTTGCCAGATACTGGTCCTCGGGCCTGGTCGTTGTGTTCGGAGTCCGTCGTGTCCTGGGGAATAAAATTTTGCTGTTTATTTTTCGGTTTCTTCGCTTTCAAACATCGTGCATTTTAGCTAGTGTAGTAGTAGCTTAGATTGATACTCACATTACTTTGATAGACTATATTCTTTCAGGTTTATATAAGTTCATTTAGTGTTCGTGATTATGATTTTCATGATTGTAAATCAATAAAAGTCATGTCATTGAGTAAATACTCTTTATTTTCAATTGTTATAAAAAGTTATAAAAATAAATTCCTTACGATTCCAGCCCCCTTATTACAAAACGAGTTTTAAAGATAGTTCAGGGACTAACGTCATTTTTTGACGTTTCGACTATGTTTCGATCATATTCTTCCTTATTATGACAACTGTCGTGGCTTTTGACAGAGTTCTCTTATGAAAATTGTAACTTTTAGCGACCCTTGACTGTCATCTTACGTGACCATTACACAATGTATTAAATCCTTTAATAATTAAACAAAATCTCCACTACCATCGCCATCACGTACATCATGAGACCTCAAATGCTCTCTCAAATTGCTCCGTCTCGCGTAAGCCTTCCCACAAAACCTACATTTGAAATTCTTGTCGCCACTGTGAATAACCATATGTCTTGACAGAGAATACTTGGAGAAGAATCGCGAATAACATATAGGACAGTGATGGTTACGTTCTTGTAAATGCACTGATCGGATATGTACTAAAAGGTGATTCTTTAAATCATATTCGCGACTACAAGTCTCACATTTATAAAGACCAGTTGTCTGGTTATGTACTATTCTCAAATGTTTCGTTCTTTGATAATCCGAATTGAATTTTTCAGCACATATCGGGCAACAACGCTGAAACTTCTTTAAATGCACGCCTCGGATATGCAAAGACCTTTTTGCTGATGTGGTAAAAACTTTGTTACATTTATCGCAAGGAAAACTCCCAGATTCGTGAGTCTGGTGATGACTTTTCAGCAGCTTTAAAGATATGAAAACAGCGCCGCAGATTTCGCAGCTGAAATTGTTAAAATGCGTGCTCATGTGTATAATTAGGGGCCGTAATTTCAAGAAGGTTTTATTGCAGAGCTGACAATCGAAATTTTTGTCTCCGAGACGAAAGGGAATGATGTTATCTTGGCAATCAAGTTCTATATCTTTACCGTGGTCTTTCAAGTGGACTTTTAAAGATTGTAAGTTTGGTACAGCATCCGAGCATATTTTACAAGTTAAATTAGTCACGTCGACTTTCAAATGATTTTCTCTAGTGTTATTAAACAGTGCCGATTTGAGCTGATCAAAATTGTGTTCGTTTATCATGTGATCTTTAAGTGAATTCGATTGTAGAAACTTCACTGAACATATAGTGCATTTAAATTGGTTATTTGCATGAACAAATGGGTAAACGTAGGAATATTCAAAAATAGTCAATGCGTTTGGTTTCCAAGCGAACTCTTTGACTTTTCTTTCGATTTTAACGACTTTTCGAGTTCCTTGAATAGTTTTAACATTAAAAGTTATTGTTTTTTCCTCATCGCCTTCACCCCAATTGATATCATCCAAAGAAATTGGTTCTTTTAAGAAAATCGTATTACAATTTGTTTCTTTTACGTCTTTATCAATTTTTTCAACCAGTTTTGGAGTACGAACGCAATCATTAGAAACTTTTTTGTGTTCAACTCTTTTCGCAACTTTTCTCTTGTGGTTAGAATCTTTTTTGTGTGCTATCTCTTTGCTGGCATCTCCTTCGTATTCTATTGTCAGATCGTCTAGGTTTATAGGCATTTTTAAGAGTGTAAGTATGATGTTGGATCCGTCTTCGTCTTTCATAGTTATCGTCGATTCACTTTCTTGGATGACTCCTAGAAAAGAAAAATAAATTCATGGAGAGATTTTTACTTGATTTTTTTAAGATAAGTGCTTGTAGGTTATTAATTAGTTATATAATCTATTTCTTCCATGGATGACCACATAAAAGACATATTCTACCAGGAACTTCTTATTTGTGCGCAGATAAGAACACAACGAATTGAGAGATCATAATTTTATCACTAAAAAGTGAAAAATGTAAATTTGAATCAACAATATTGTACAACGCGATAATATAACTTAACACTGACTAATGACGCCACTATTGCGCGTAAGTACCTACTTTTAGGCTGCGTACGAACATGCACGAATAATCCCGACCTTAGAAGTGGAAACTACTATGGGAGCACTCACACTGCGTGAACGTACACGCAGTCTGAACGCTCGCTCCAATAGTACTTCTAAGGTCGGGATTATTCGTGCGTGTTCGTACCTACGTATACGCACGAGTGAAATTCGTACGAAAACGCAGCCAAAGTGAGCGTAGCCTTATACTTGCTTTGCATTCCAGAGATGCGTCAATTTAATGTGACCACATTGTATGGCGGTATATCGCTCTTGCGGTTTGACATTTAATATGGCTCCCGCCCTCTACCACAAACTTTGAGTATAGAATATCTAAGGAAGAGCCATATCGTCTGGTTCTGCGTGCCTGGTCTGGCGCAAAATGGCTACCTTTTTCTATAGTTCTACTTATCGTTTGACAGGTCATCTACCAAGAAAACTATCAAAAACTTGGCGCAACCTTGGCACGCTCATAAACTCATTTGTATATGAAAAAAAAATGGGACCACTCCTTTATATTCCTTCCTCATTGATCATAAATATCACGCCATGTTTAATGAAATGAAACGTCACATGGCAGAGGCAATAACCGCTAGTGTCAATCAACCTATGGAGAAGGGGCTTTTAAAACGAAATAAAACAATTAAGTAGATACTTATTTCGTTTTATTATAAGAAATAAGTATTTACATACAAAAATATAGACGAGTGAGTTCTTAGCTTAAATAATATTGAATTGAATTAAAATAAAACATCTTGCTAGTCGTATTTATAACAAAATAATATCAATACCTTAGAAACATTGAGAATAAAATGCGTAATAATTACTCTAAATAAATATTAAAAAAGTTATAAAATCCAAGATGGCCGATAAAAACGATTGGAATGACATTTAACGACGAGACAATATTTTTAGGTAAAAAAGTAGATTCATTTATACATCATTATACTACAACTTAGTAAATAAATTATGCTCAGAAAATGTTGTGATGTGCGTTATTATGCGATTTACTTATAACCTCGATCAAATCGGGGACTTGCTCAAGAAAGGCCAAGTCAAGAGTACCTACCCTAAACCGACGGGCATGTATGAGGCGACTGATGAGTGTGGATGAAGGGAAAGAGGTGTGTTTGAATCGTAGCAAGTGCAAGGAAGTGGTCTCTGCCTACTCCAATGGGAGAGAGGCGTGACGGATATGTATGTATGTATAACCTATTATTTTAGTTACTTATTATAGGTTAGGACAGCTGCCAAGCTAAAGTGAGATTGGGCTGGTCACGTCTGCCGCATGCCGAACTATCTCTGAGCAATCACAGCAACCCAATGGCAACCAACCGCCAAAGGACCTCGCGGCAGACCACGAAAAAGGTGGCGAGATGAGCTGGACACCTTTATGGACTGGGCAGAGGCGGCTCAGGATAGAGAATCGTGGAGAAGGAGGCCTTTGCCCAACAGTGGGACACTGATGGCTAGATAAGTTAAGGTAAGTAATAACGTAGGTACAGTGCTACAAGGATCTATTGGCACTTGAGTGACATTGTCAGGAGGGCATGGGTAGTGAATAAACAACTCAAAATAATGACAATTTACAAGATGATATCGTTAGTTCCGATTTCCGCCACGTGCCAAAACATCCTTGTAGCACTGTACTTCCAATTTACGGAATATCATGCGACCTCAAATGATCCTTTAAATTCTTCCGTCTAAGGAACGCCATGCCACAAATCTCGCATTTATATTTCTTTTCACCCGTATGTATCACCATATGCCTTTTTAGAGTCTCCTTATTACAGAATCTTTGTTGACAAACGTCACACTGCTGGTTCCTCTCTTGTAAATGTACTGAGCGTTTGTGACATATCAAATGATATTTAAGGTTAAACGCGCGCCCGCAAGTGTCACATTTATGAACCCTAGTCGATATATCGTGGACGTCTTGTAAGTGAATTGTTCTTCGGTAATTCGAGTTAAACCTTTCCGGACACATTGGACAACGGCGGGGGTATTGCTTCAAATGGACGCCTCGAATATGAATTGATCTTTTGTGTGACGTCGTGAACACTTTTGAGCATCTATCACAAGGAAAGTTCCCATTCTCGTGGACTTCTAGATGCTTCTTTAACAATCTCAAAGTGATGAAACCTGACCCGCAAATCTCACAGCTGTAGTTATTAAAATGCTCTCGCATGTGGATGACCAAAATTCGTACTTTTATGAAGTTTTCCTGGCATATAACGCACTGGTACGAATCGGTTCCGCCGTCAATTTTGAAAGGTATCATATTGTCTTGGAGTTCCAAATCTATCGGTTTGTTATGTTCGTAGTTCAAATGCAGTTTTAGGTTTTCTAAATCTTTAACTGTAACGGAGCAGAGTTTGCAAACAATGACACTTACATCGACTTTTAATACATCTGCCCGTTTATTATTAATAAGACGCTTTAGAGGCAGATAAGTATGACTTTCATTCATGTGTTGCCTCAGTAAAGACGTGTCAAGATGCGGTTTTGCACAAATAAAGCATTTGAAAACATTGTTTCCATAAATAAAAGGATATACAGTCGAGAATTCGAATATTGTTAGAGCGTTTTGTTTCATATCCGCTTTTTTAACCTCTTTCGGTTTTTCTATTGGCAATGGGACGGGTATGTCGTCAGCCTCTGGCGAAGGAGGTTGGTCTAAAGAGATCGGTGACACGCTCCTCTCTGGGCTGTATCTTTGTTGTTTTAATTTCGCCGCTCGGAACCCACTGAAGTCGACTAAAGTGCCGAGTGGTTTACATAAACTCCTGTCGTAAGCCACTTGGAATAAAGGGACGATCTTCTTCGGCCTTTCAGAGGCGGTTCCTAGAAAAAAATAAATTATTTCAGCATTTTTTTTTCACGGCACAATAATGATGTAACCTCTCCAGCCACTCCCGGATATTTAAAAAAAATGTTTGACAGTTCTCACATGCAATTTTACGCGTGCGCCGCCCATCTCCATATTTGCAAGATTAGGGTGCAAATAAAAGCAGGTATTAGGTAATTAAAATAATCGTATATTTTAAGACTAAACTTATTTTATAATTAGTTACAAATAAGACATAATAGGAAAGTAAAAGTGAGTTCGCTTACAGGAATATAACTTAAATATTCTGTAACAAAAGTAGACAATTCTGGGTGACATTCTTAAATTTTGGAATGTCAAACAAAAGTTTTTAATATAAAATTCTATTTGGTTTCAATAAATTGAATTACCTATATAGGTATGTACTTAACTGATAAATAACAATAGAAACTTAATACATCAAAAGAAACCGAATTTATTTTTTTGAAAAGCGCGGTCATATGAATATTACAAATAACGCGCCAAAAAAGACGCCATGCTTGGTTATAATTAGCTATAAGTACAGTAGGTACTTACATAAAAACCATTTTTCATTAAAAAAAATACAACTAAAGTTTCTGTCGCGTATGTCTTTATTGTAACGCAGAAAAAAAGAACATGATTACGATCCCTAGACTGTTAAGTTTAAGTTAAATAATTTCGGGATTTTGAGCTCTAAATCTTCATAAACAAAGACATTTACTTAAACAACAATATCACTAAACTCTTTCCCAGAATTAGCGTTAGGATGATGCACTCTCATGTGATGCTTCAAACTGCAATTCTGTACAAAAGACCTGCCGCATAACGAGCAAACAAATCTTCTATCATTCTCATGTATCCTTAAATGATCTCTTAGAGTATGTTTCCTAGAATAAGCCTTTTTACAAACGCTACATTGATACGTTTTTTCGCCGTTATGCCTCACCATATGAGCTTTTAATTCTGTTTTGGAAAAGAACTTCCACTCGCAAGATTCACAGGCAAAGCGTTTCACCTTTAAATGGACCATTTTGTTATGTACCCCCAATTTGCCGCTTGTCGTAAAAATCTTAGGACACTGACTACATTTAAACTCTTTAACTTTTAAACCGTGGATCGAAGAAATGTGTTTGTTTCTTTGATAGTAGTTTTTGAATGCTTCTGGGCAGTGTGGGCATCTGTGTCGTTTCGCTTCTTTATGTATTCTGTGGTAATGCTCGTTTTTAGCGTTTCTAGATTTGAACACCTTATCGCATCCTTTGCAACGGAATGTGCCGGTTTCGTGGGAAAACATGTGTGCTCTAAGTCTGTCTGGTGTTATAAACGCTGAGCCGCATTGGTCGCAGATGAAATTAGGAAAATGTACATTCATATGATGATTTAGGGACGTGAATTCTTCGAACTCGCTAATGCAAAGCGCGCATTTAAATTCGTTCTTGTTTATCCTATATGGAAGCACCCCATCAATGGAATTTAAGTCAACAAGCTTTTTATGTCCTTCAATAACATGTAATTTTAACGCTACAAAATCTTGAAGAGTTTCTCCGCAAATTTTGCAGCCTAAATCCGCGACATCTACTTTAACTAACTCAAAACATTTCCTTATTTTCAATGAAGACAAAATTTGATGCTTCTTCGGATTATGATTCCAGTAATGCTCTCTCAATTCTGCTGGGTCAGCGAAACGTTCCGGACAGAATAAGCAGATGTATAAGTTTTTGGCCCATTTAAAAGGGCATATCTTCGTGTTTTCTAACAAGACTGCAGCCTGTTGTACTCTTTTCGACCTAACGTCTATTAGCTCTATCATTCTGCTATTCTTGATCGCATTATCCTTTTTGGAACTCGGCTGCAAGTCCTCACCTAAAAAGAAAATACGAAGTATTAAGATACGAATATATCATTTAGAATCGAGGTTTTAATGAATTTATATTAAACGAATTACCTTTTTCATAAGTTTTCGAGTAGGTAAGTTCTCTTCGTGGGAATTAAAATAAAAGAAGATTTTATAATTATTTGCATTTATTGGCTTGGTAAATCTAAGACTAAAACATATTCATGGCCTTTATAACTTTAAATCGATATTACAGTATCGCACGGAGAGTAACCATTTAGAATTTTAATCAAGATCAATAAAAATAAAGATATTAGAATTTAAAATGCACACATGACACAATAAACATGGCTCCGACTTTTTTCGTCACTTTTTCCGTCACTTTTTCCGATCTGTAATTCTATAACACACACGCCAAGTAGGTAGGTGTATTTAAATAAGTAGGTAGGTATGTGTACAAAAGTATTCCAAAATCAACGAGAAATGCGTAAACGCATCGCTACTGTCATTACGCGCCATGTTTAACCCAGTGTATCTGTGTCATTTTTAGTTTAAGAGAAAAAAGAAAAAATACGTGTCGAATATTTTAAAATAATCTATGTGATGGACTAAAAAATTTTTTTAAGTCATCATGCCTATTGAAGAATTAAAACATCATACCTACAGAACGAGTCTTCGGCTTTCATGAACAGCCAAAATATGTTGTCTCAAAGTACCCCGTCTAGAATAGCTCTTTTTGCATTTCTTACATTCGTATTGCTTCTCTACAATCCCGTGTGTTACCATATGATCTCTCAAACCGCGATAATAATAGAATTTCCAATCACACAAATGACACTGGTACCGTTTCTCATTCAAATGTGTTTTCCGTTTATGCACGTTTAAATCGGCTCTTAACAAGTAAGATTTATGGCATAAATCGCATTGAATCTCCGACTTTATGTCATCGTGATCCGTGGAGATATGTTTTCTCTTTTGATAGTAAGTTTTGAAGGTTTCGGAGCAGTGAGGACATTTGTGTGGTTTAAATTTCAAACGAGAAATGGGTTTATGGAAGTTTCTAGTTTCTCCCTCGTTTGTCTGTGCTGAGTATTCGTTACCTAAAAAAACAAAAAAGAATTGAGTCAGTCTTTCCTACATACCTACATAGATAACAATTCTATACAGGGTGTAACAGAAAGGGTATATAAAGCCGAAACACAGCGATAGTCCTCATGAAACTGAACAACTTTCCCCAAGGAACATGGGTCGTAACTCGAAAAAAATTTTTGGATCGCCCATACTTACTCGATCAGCTGATCGGGCATTTTGTATGGGGAGGCGATTTTTTTTTTTCGAGTTACGACCTATGTTCCTTGGGGAAAGTTGTTCAGTTTCATGAGGACTATCGCTGTGTTTCGGCTTTATATACCCTTTCTGTTACACCCTGTATATTCTAGGTTCTTCTCTGGGGGAAACTGCACCTTTCTAATCTAGCGCTAGCTTTAAAAAAATACCTATATAATAATGTAACGGTTTCAAGAGCATTTTTTGTGCCTATGAAATAAATATATTTTTGACTTTGACTTTATCACGTCTCTTGCTCGTTGGGGTAGGCAGAGACCACTTTCCTCGACTTACTACGATCCAAACACCTCTTTCTCTTTCTACTTTTGTATATTCTACAAACAAGGGTGCTTTCAGGAATAAAAACAACAGAAAGGGGTTATCAAGCCGAAACACAGCGATAGTCCTTATGAAACTGAACAACTTTTCGCAAGGAACATGGATCGTAACTCGAAAAAAATATCGCCTTTCTATACAAAATGTCCGATCAGCTGATAGAGTAAGTATGGGCGATCAAAAAATTTTTTTCGAGCTACGACTCATGTTCCTTGGGGAAAGTTGTTCCGTTTCATGAGGACTATCGATGTGTTTCGGCTTTATACTCCCTTTCTGAAACAGCCTATATACTTATACTGAAATCTTTTGATTTTTAGGGTTCCGTACCTCAAAAGGAAAAAACGGAACCCTTATAGGATCACTTTGTTGTCCGTCTGTCCGTCCGTCCGTCTGTCAAGACCCTTTTTCTCAGGAACGCGTAGAGGTATGAAGCTGAAATTTATATCAATTACTCAGGTCTACTGTCCCTTGAAGCTGTGAAAAAATCAAACTTCTAAGCCAACGCAATCAAAAGATACAGCCATTTATGCCGCAAATTTTCGACACTTGCAAGGGAATCAAAACCTACAGGGTGCTTCCCGTGAACTCAGAATCTTGAAATTTGGTACGAAGCAACGTCTTATAGCATAGATAAAGGAAAAATTACGAAAACCATAAATTTTTAGTTACATCACAAAATATATATTTTTTTTAATAATCTTAAACTTACTACCCATTTCCTCATAAACGCGTAGAGGTATTAAATTGAAATTCATACCAAATACTCAGGTCTATAATACCTTTAAGCTGTAGCAAAATCAAACTTCTATGTCAACGCAATCAAAAGAAACAGCAATTTAAGCTGCATATTTTGAAACTCGCAAGTACTTGCAAGGGAATCAAAACCTAAAGGGTACTTCCAGTCGACCTTGAATCTTGAAATTTGGCATGAAGCAACGTTTTATACCACACATAAAGGAAAAATTCCGAAAACCTTAAATTTTTAGTTACATTACAAAATATATATTTTTTAATAAATATAAACTTATTACTTTTTCCATAGTTATGACTCGATTGTCGTAATGAACGAACTTTGTAAACCTTGCAGGTTTGTACGGAACCCTCGGTGCGCGAGTCCGACTCGCACTTGGCCGGTTTTTTTTAAAGTCCTATGTTATATTCAGAATCTTGATTGTTTTTTATTTGAAATCTGTAAAAAAAACTTATTTCTTGATTTATTTATGACAACTTTATTGCCATTAGCGTTGTAGGTACAACTGCAGGAATATTATGCAGATAGATAAATAAATGAAATGCCTTACGAGGTAGACTTATAAAATTAAAATATTGATTATAATCCATTACTGATTTCTCAAATAAATCACTTTATATACAAATAAAGTTGATTCTATTTAGAAGAGGTATATCTACATGAATATAAGGTATCTACATGTACCTATATTCCCCCTTACTCCAAAACGAATGTTATTTATAGTTCCAGAACTAACTCAGATAAATGACGTTTCGGCTATAGACAAAATGTCAAAAAATTACATTAGTCCTAGAACGATATTTAAAACTCGTTTGGTAATGACGGGGCACTTAATTCACATAAGGGCAGGCAATTTGCAAAATTCTTAAAGAAAGGCCTATTCTCTTAATTCTCGCTTTGACATTCAATCTGCTAACAAATTATGCTAAAAAACTTCAATCTTCATATGCGCAGGATGATGCACTCTAATATGTTGTTTTAAACTACAATTCTGCACGAACGATTGCCCGCAATCGGAACAGACAAATCTCCTATCATTATTATGAATCCGCATGTGTTCACGTAGCGTTTTTAATCTCGCGTAAGATTTTTTACAAACGTCACATTGGTAGATTCTTTCCCCGCCGTGTTTAATCGAGTGTTCTTGTAGCTCGTAGTTGGTGAAAAACTTCATGCCGCATACAGAACACACGTGGTTTCGCTCTTGAAGATGATGGCATCGAATATGAGCGGTTCTTCGACTACATAAATCGAAAACTTTAGGACAAGACGGGCAAGGGAATCCAGCTGTTTTCTCTCCATGAATGATCTTCAAATGTTTCAGTCTTTGCTTATAAGATTCGAATTTCTCATGGCATATAGGACATTTATATCTCATATTTGATCTGTGAACTTTAGCTACGTGAACGTATAAAGAAGAGTGGGAAGTGAACATCTCATCGCATCTTTTACACGGGAAATCTCCTCTTTCATGCGTTCTTACGTGATTCAACATCCTCTGCGACGTCGCGAATCTTTTCCCGCAGGTTTCACACAAGAAATGCTCGTAATGGTCATTCATATGCTTGTGTAAAGTTAAGAACATCTCGTATCGTTTACCACAAATTTGACAGCAGTGTTGACCTTTGCTCAAGCTGTACGGTAGAATACTTTCTCCGTGTGACGTGTCGATTTCCTTATCGTGGTCTACTTTAAGATGTAGCTTAAAGATAGGGTAGTCCGGGATACTGATACCACAAATCCGACAAACGGTATCAGCGAAATCCATTTTTAAAGGTTCATATTTTCTGGGTTTCATAACCTGTTTCATTTCCGTTTGGTGAAGACTTCTCGTGTGTTCTCTCAGCTTGTCAGGTTCCAAGAACGTTTCCTTGCAAAAGTAGCACAGATATGTCCCTTTTCTATACTTGAAAGGGTACGCCGTACAAGACTCCATTATAATAAGTATATTATTTCTGAAGATCGCGCGTCTTTCGCTCCCCAATTTCCTTGCGCCTCTCGTTGCGTTTGTCTGTTCCGTATCGCAAATTTCGTCAAACTCTTCCGATTTTCTTCCTAAAAATAGAAAAAGATCCCATATATTCAGATTATTGGGTTTGCAAAGCGGTTCTACTGACTCCTTATGCGGTAGCTTGATATACATATTACTATTTAGGATTAAAGCAAAACTAAATATAGTTAATTGCACGTATTATATTTAAAACATAAACTCGACGATGAATTCATAAAGTAAAAGTTTCGTCAAAAGACGAGAATTGAGAACATATTGGATGCAACAGAAACAGTTTTTTTTTTTATTTTATGGCCTGGTAGCTATGACCTTTAAGCCAAACAGAAACAGATATTTAGTGTGGTTTTCATTCCATGTAAACAATTAAAGTAGATAGAAAAGCCAGTAAAACCTGAACTTCACATAATCGAGAAAGAACCGAGTTCAAGTCTGACCCATGCTAAACGCATTAGTCGGTAAAAAGCCATGAAAATTAAAGATAAGGTTATGATTTCAAGATGTTTATTAGAATATTTTCACAGAAAACTGTTTAAATAAAACAAGTCTGTTATTAAAGAAATACCCAAGAATAACAGAGACTAAGGCTATCCAGCTAGCTTAGCATGGCACTCCGTGACAAGACGTCATGCGTTTGTCACGCTTACGTCTCTGTCTATAGTTTTAAATGTGATAAGGACAGCATGCGTGAGATAATTGTCGCGGCACGCCATGCTAAGCCCCCAGTGTAGTATTAGGCTATCCAACGCGAGCAAGACAATTTCATAAGGCATCATCATCATCATCATGTCAGCTTATGGACGTCCACTGCTGGACAAAAGCCTCCCCCAAGGATCTCCAGAACGACCGGTCTTGCGCTGCCTACATCCAACGGTTTCCAGCGACTTTAACCAAGTCGTCAGTTCACCTTGTTGGAGGCCTTCCCACACTACGTCGTCCGGTGCGTGGTCGCTACTCGAGAACCTTTCTGACCCATCGTCCATCGCTTCTACGAGCAAAGTGCCCCGCCCACTGCCACTTAAGGTTTGCGATTCTTCGAGCTATGTCAGTGACCTTGGTTTTTCTGCGGATCTCATCATTTCTGATGTGATCACGCAGAGAAACTCCGAGCATAGCTCTCTCCATCTTTCATAAGTACGGTACCTATTTCTTGACCTACATGCTGCAACTTAGGACCCAATTATTGCCGTGTGTCATTAGTATTCAATACAGAATCCTTTTTACTTGCACATAATTCATCTAAATTACTCAATCCTTGTATTAAATGACTATGGTGCGTCTTTAAATGACTCTTTAGACTACATTTCTGTACACACGCATAGTTGCAATATACGCAAACAAATCTTTTATCATTATTATGTATACGCATGTGTTCTTTCAAAGATTTTTCTCTCGGAAACATCTTTTTGCAAACCGAACATTCGAATTTCTTATCCCCAACATGTTTGACGAGGTGTCGTCGGATTTGGGCAGCTGTTACTGTCTCGTAATCGCAATAATCGCATGAGAATTTCTTTACTTTAAGGTGAACTAGCTGGATATGTTTGGTCCTTTGGTTGCACAGTGCAAACACTGCTGGGCAGAGATGACAAGCGTATTGTATCTTCTTTCCGTGGTCCCGATTCAAATGCTTCATTCTGTTCGGATAACTTTTGAAGCTTTCTTTGCATATCGGACATTTGTATCTCAATTCCTGTTTATGGAAGTACGCTACGTGATTATTCTTTAAAACTCTACTAGCAAACACTAAATCGCATTTCGTACAAGAGAATTTTGCTTCAGACCTTTCATGGATCGCTAAATGTGATGTTAGTCTTTGTTGAGCCACAAATGACTTCCCACATTGAAAGCAAATGTTATTAGGATAATGCTGATTTAAATGCGTATTCAAAGAATTGAAGAATTCGAATCGATTATCGCAAAACGTGCAATAATAACCATTTGAGTTTATTATGTACGGAACTACTCCTATACTGTGATCTTGTTTGAAAATCTTATCATGCGTTTGAATTAAATGATCTTTTAAAATATTAACGTCTTTCATTGGTGTTGAGCAAAGCAGACATTTTAAATCTGTGACTTCTATTTTCAAATAATCAGATCTCACGAATTTCAAGGCTTCTACTTTGACCGGATGTTCTTTAGAATGCTGTTTCATATCGAAAAAGTCACCGAACGTTTCATTACAATGTGCACAGTTAAAAACGTTACGCCTCCAACGAAATGGGGTTGCGTTAGAACATTCTAGAATGACAGACGCGTTCGCTCTTGAATCTTGAAACACTTTCTTCGGCTTCCATAAAACTTGGTCTGCATTTTCGATCTTTATCTTTAATTTTCTTTCGTTCACTATTCCCTTTTTGAGGGCGTCTTTCTCGATGGCTCCTAGAAATAAAAAGATTGTTTTGAAAATGCGAAGAGCATTTTTTCCTTATGGTTTAGCTTAAGTTATAAAACTATCTTTGTTGCATCACACCGTTTCATTATACGAGTATTATGTAGGCTATAAGGTATCATAATAAAACTGCATTTTATTGTACACTACATTTATTTGAGTAGATAAAATAGGTCTTAGAAACGTGTATCTAGGTAACAAAACTCATAATATGAGTAGGTTACGGTATTTCATAATTGTTTATCTGATTTAACAAAATGGTAGAGGTAAAATTATATCAGAAATTAAGTACCTAAGTAAAGCTAAATGGGTTCTAAATTTAATATAGGCTGCTCTTTGTTGAAACAAAAGACAGAAAACTTTTTAAACGTTCTTGTTTGCATGGTTTTCAATATCTAACTTTTTAGATTCAAAAGAGAACAAGATAGAAGATAGGTTTTCTAGGTCATTACAAATAAGTACATTTTCTTATTATCTTTCGTAACTGCTAACGATTTCATCACAATTTCCCTCAATACGAATGTCATCTCAGAGCATGAAACTTTCTTACAATCTTACAACCTACGATCAATTTTTAATCTAGGTTTGAACGTACGGTCTGTAAGGCCGACTTGCGTACCGGAGGGTTTGCTCAATAAACCCGGAGTTAGCTGCTAACGCAGGGTTAAATCAAGATAAATCAATACAAATTATTTATTTAACCCTGTGTCATCAGCTAACTCCGGGTTTATTTGGCTGCGCGAGTGGGCCTTAGTGTAGATAAATGACGCTTGAACGATTTTTTAATTGGCCGCATTATTCTGTATGGATGACTTAACAAACATTTGTCATCGATACAGTATAATGTGGCTAATTTAAAAAGTCTTTCAAGGGGTCCCTTAGACCCAGAACACACGGGAAACGTTTCAAACTACATAGTTGCGTCGTGTGTGGTTTTCTAAGGAAGTCTATAGCAGAAACTTCGATGCAATTAAAAAGTAACTAGCAGTTTCAGTTTCAGTTGCGTTGCAGTTGCGGTTCATCGTGTGTTCTGGGCCTTACTCACACTAACGGACTGCCTAATTCATTACCAAGGTTCCGCCACCGTCCTACTGATCCACATCTAAAACTTTCTTCCTACTTTTCTTTTTATATCTTTTTTAAACGACTTCAAAAAAAAGGAGGAGTTTCTCAATTCGACCGTATATTTTTTTTTTTTTTTTTTTATGTGTGTCCACGCAAAACTTCGTCGTTTATGAACCGATTTTGATGATTCTTTTTTTGTTGGAAAGGAGGTATCCCGAGGGTGGTCCCATGGTAAGGAAACCAGGATCTGATGGTGGAATCCTGGAGAAATCGAGGGAAACTATCGAAAAAACTGTATTTTCGACTAGTCTG
The DNA here is from genome assembly GCA_947563765.1 of Anarsia innoxiella. NCBI lineage: Eukaryota > Metazoa > Arthropoda > Insecta > Lepidoptera > Gelechiidae > Anarsia > Anarsia innoxiella. The sequence continues at coordinate 1,211,719 of OX387418.1, read as the reverse complement.
TTTCTTATGTTTCTTCACACAACTTCGTCGTCCATGAACCGATTTTGATTATTCTTTTTTTGTTGAAAAGGGGGTATCCCAAGGGTGGTCCCATGGTAAGGAAACCAGGACCTGATGGTGGAAACCTGGAGATATCGAGGGAAACACTCGAAAAAATTGCATCGCGACTAGTGTGTTTCTTAATATTATGCAATAATAAGAATTTTAAAGCCCTAATATTTAATGAGGGTCTGACGTTGACCTGATGATGGAGCGGAAAGGCAGTCGAGGGAACTCGACAACGGTTTACAGCAAGTACTTTGTGTTTGGGCTTGATTAACTTATATTATTGAGACCTTTCATCTAAATGGGTTGTGACTGTTATTAGGGGTCTGATAATGAAAATGAAGGACAGTCAAGGGACACTAAAAAATGTGAAATAAAAAATTTTTGCCAAAAAAGAAACAACTTCAAAACAGAAACTAAAAAGTATGAAATAAATTAACTTGTACAGAAAATTTCGAGTTTATAAGTGATTAAAAGAAACATAAACAATTAAATAATTATGTCTTTAAAATTTTTGAAGACGGTGCCACCTGTTTCCTTGAGATGTGAAAAAGATTGAAGTACCTATATTACCTATATCTAGTTATTGTTTTACTTGGCACCGTCTTCAAAAATTTTAAAGGCATAATTATTTAATTGTTTATGTTTCTTTTAATCACTTATAAACTCGAAATTTTCTGTACAAGTTAATTTATTTCATACTTTTTAGTTTCTGTTTTGAAGTTGTTTCTTTTTTGGCAAAAATTTTTTATTATTATGCACTGTACGGATGTGAGCACATCTTAGAGTACCAGTCGCGAATACTGCATCACAAATATTACAGGGATATTCGCTCTTTTTGCCGTGGACTCTTTCGAGGTGTCGCAACCTGGCGTGGCATGAACCTAAACGTATATCACATTGGGGGCACCTGTAGCGATTTTTTGGGCCGTGTGCTGTTGCCAAATGGCGACCTAAAGCGATTTTATTTAGTAGAACTACACCACATTGTGGACACTCGATTTCGTTCTTCTCATGATTGACTTTGTGTCGTTGCATTTTATAGGCACCTGAGAATGCTTTGCCGCATAAGTGGCAGACGAAATTCTGGAAATGCTTATTCATGTGCAAGACCAAACTCATGAAGCTGGAGAAGGTTTCCACACATAAGGCGCATTTGTAATCATTTGTCGTCAAGATAAATGGTATAACCCCATCTTTATCACCAGTTTGACACCAATAAGTTTTCGAATGTACATTCTGGAGATGCGCTTTTAAATTCGCGACGGATTCGACGCGTTCCTTACAAATATTGCACGTTAGGTCTGAGATATCAATCCGTAAAGGGAAGACGAGTTTAGGGATTTTAAAAATTGTCATTTTATCGTGAGCGTTGCAGTGTTCCCTAAGAGCTATCATTTCTGTTGTCGCGTAACTGCAATAGCCGCACATGTATTTGCCTCTGTGCCATTTGAAGACTACAGCGTTTGAATTTTCAAGGACAAATGCCGCTGATTCCCTCCCCGACATGCCTTTTCTAGGTTTCTTCCAGCATACATTAATACCGCTTCTTTCGCGTTCTATCGGTATGATTATTGTATTCCGTCTACTTCTACATAGCAATTTGATCTTATTCTCTTCTGTTTTATTTACTTCATCCGTTTCCCTTCGCAGGATGAGGATTCCTAGAAAGAAAAACAGACTCATTTGTAAATTGATTTACCCTGGATTTACAATAACATACCTATTTTATAGTTATTTTTTTTAGGACTTACGTAGACCAAATAAAAGAGGGAATAGAAGTTTTGTCGTATCAGGTGCTCAAACGTACGGCAGAGAATAGAGAAGAGTGGCGCAGACTCCACCGAGATATTAGTGATTTCTTATTAGATTAGAAAGTAACATACCGTAGGGCATCATTAACGAATTCTTCAATAAAATTGGTAGTAAAAAGTAGTACATATTTCATTTATTCATTGTAGATACATAGGAAGATTGACAGCATCAGACCACAAAGATATCATCTTTTATTGCGTATAGCCGGGTTTTCTCTCTTTCAATAGCAGACAGCTCTTTCATAACGCAGGCTCGAAATGCAGAACAGAAGTAAGTAAAATAGGTACACGCTTCATCATTGTTCCTTTAGAAATTGACCTTGTGCGGACCTCGAGTACGTGATAGATAAGACAAGACAGCGAGCGTGAAAATATTCCTGCATTGATATGGTTCCGCTGCATCAGCAATCACGTAGTCTATGATGTCCGCAAATATCATCGCACGGCCAGCATCTTAGTATATAAGCGTAGCTCTAAGTCATTGCTATTGTCCAGTCTAGTCGTCCAGTAGTCTAGTTGCCTAGCGTCATATCACCATGTAACTCCAAATATAAGATCTACAACTACACTGCGCCGTTATCATTGTCGCCTATTTTATCCTGGCCGGAACAACCTTAAAGGATCCCATGTTTCTTCATATGCCTCTGTAACTTCCATTTCGACACAAAACACCAACTACATTGCAAACATTCATATTTCTTTTCCAACGTCTTGTGAGTATTTTGATGCGCCGCTCGTTTCCACGACGAGTCGAACTTCTTGTCACAAACTGAACAGCTATACTCCTTTTTACTTTCCGCGTGATCATCGACTAAGTGCTTGCACCTCGCTTGGTATGACGTGAATACTTGAGGGCATCGTGGGCACGAATACCGAACCCCTTTACGGTGTACCTTAACCTTATGACTGAACCTAGCAGCTCTTGTCGTTAGAATTTCGTCGCATTCTCCGCAAGGAAACGCACCAACTTCATGTGATTGGACGTGAGTTCTGAATCTTGTTTTAGACACAAATGCTTTCCCGCATTGCTCGCAAACGTGATTCTGATAATGGGTGTTCATATGCGCGTTCAATCTTGTAAAACTCGAGAAGTGTTCAAAGCATTTCTGACAGTAAAAACCTTCCTTTTCCAACTTAAAAGGTAATATACCATCATTATAATTATCGAAAATAGTCTTATTATGAATACTAACTAAATGTTCTTTTAAGCTATCAATACTAATCATGGGACAACCGCATATTCTGCATCTGAGATCACTTATATCAACTTTGACCATATTATTCTCTGTGAGTTTAGCAAACACTCTTTTAGTAGGTGTTTCGTTGAGATGATTCTGTATTACGTGCTGTTTGAAAGGTGTAATGTCGACGTATTTATGACCGTCGCAGTAACAGCAGATGTAAGCATTGCGTTGCCACCTAAACGCCCAAGCGGTAGAATTTTCTAGAAGCGTCAAAGCGTTTCTTCGCATCATTGTTTTAGAGATTCTTTTCTCTGATTCTTCAGGCAGCTCGTTGTTCGCTCGGCGTCGACGAAGCATCTGACGCTCGCACACCACTTCCTTTAACTTCCTAACTCGTTTTACGCCTAACTCCGAATCCGCTAAAGCGGAACCTAAAAAGAAAGTAATTGAAACTGGTTTAAGGTGGTTTTTACAATCGATAAAGTCAAGTCAGCATAGAAATTTATTCGTTGGGCACCAATGCAGTACATACACGTCTAGTTATTAGTGCCCGACGTAGACTATCCTTCCAAAACAACTACCTATACCCAGCCCAGTATTATCCATGCAAACCATGCATCTTACAATTCTGACATTACGTCATTTAGAGACATTAGGTTATACTAATAATAAAATAATAAAGACGTTTTTGTGTATGAGTCAGCAAAACTACAAAATGTTAAGTGATCAGTTCTCGGTTTTCTTAATTCTGATTAAAGTTAATAAATACTAGAAAATTTAGGACATGCGGGTGAACCTAGATACATATTTTAGCAGAGCTTTTTAATGGTAGAAGCTCCAGAATTGAGCTTATGTATTTAGTCATCATCATTTCATTTAAGAGTCTTGTCGGTAGAGCATTCGACATTTAGGCCTATCCTCTGCCAGTACTTTAACTTCTTGATACGATATGACGTTAACTTTGTCTTTAGACTGAATATTATTAGGTAAATTAGTACAAAAATAAACCAAAATTTATAGTTTAGTTTCCTATTCGGAAGGTTTAGAACAAACATTGAATTGTCTGAATAGATTTATTCCATAAGTACTTTATTAAGTATTACGTTCATCAATATAAAGCTGATTTTGAGCCCTTAAGTACACATACAATTACTAAGTAACACAAGTACAAAAAGTTATCACAAATTCACACTTTTTCGGACCCGGGTAAAAGATCACTCAAATCCGGTAAACTTCTAAATTGACTCTTCATTTCCGCATGTTGATGCGTCTTCATATGTATCCTCAACGCTCGATTCCTCGGGTAGGACTTCCCACAAACATTACAATGAAAATTCCTCTCCCCCGTATGCTTAACTAAATGCCTCTTCAATTCATACCTATTCTTAAACGACCAATTGCAATAATTACATTGAAAATCTCTTTGGGGAGGGAAATGGACAGAACGAACATGATTCGCTCTTTTGCCGCTTGTTTTAAATGAAAGTTCGCAATGAGAACATCTGTACAAGACTTTTTTTTCTCTATGGGCTTCGTTTAAATGAGTCATTCTATCGTAGTAACCGCTAAAACGCATGTTGCAGTGCGGGCATTCGTATCTTGGGGCTTTTGCGTGAGCGTGCGCTTTGTGGTAATCCCTAGCGGCTCGCATAGGGAAGATTCGACCACAATCTTTGCAAGGAAACGACCCAGTTATATGCACTTCCGAATGCTTTCTCAGCCTCGGCGCCGTCATGTACCCTTTGCCGCAAATAGCGCAAATATAATGCTGATAATGTGTGTTCATATGCTCGTAAAGTTTCAAGAAGTTATTGAAGTTTTCGCTGCAAATCACACACGTCCAAGAATCCTTGTTTAAGCAAAAAGGTAAGACCCCATCGGGATGTTTCGAATCTATTTCGAAACCATGTTCCAAAACATGATCTCGCATTTGTTTCACGTCAATCAAAGGCGTGGAACAGAGACGGCAAGACGCTTCAACTAAATCCACGTTTATAATCGCCATCTCTTTAAACTTGCTGTAAATATCTCTGATACTGTGTTGTGTCGAGCATATCCTGACATGTTCCCTAAGTAGATTGCACTCCGTGAAGTTAGTCTCACAGTATGCGCATTTAAATCGATTCCTGATCCATCTAAAAGGGCATATGTTCCAACAATCAAGTATAACGCTCGCATTTTTCTTGGTGTTCAACCTAGCTATTGCTCTTGCACTCTTCTCGTATCGCTGTTTCACTCCTACCTCCTCAGAGCATGGTTCTGTCTCAATATTTAATGATTTTTCTGTTTGCCCTCGGAGTCCTAAAAATAGAAAAACGATCGTCAATTTTTTAGCGTCTTGAAGTTTAAATAAGCAGTAGTGTTTTGTTTTAGCTTTTTTATTGAATTTTAGCGCCCAACAAGCAATTTCGATAACCACAAACTCCCGAAATCAACATTAATGAAACATCCAAGAATTGAGTTATTATTTATGTCATAGCTTATACTTAACATTCTAAATCTATATATATAAAAATGAAACCCGTTTTCCGTTGTCACGGCATCACGCCTGAACGGCTGGACCGATTTTGCTAATTCTTTTTTTAAAATGTTCATTGAAGTCCAAGGATGGTTCTTACGGTGAGAAAAATTTGAATAATTGCCGGGAAAGCCCTAAAACAGACCTTTTCTTTTTCCCATAGAAATGTTTTCTTACTAAAATGTAGAGTCAATTTGAACTTTATTCCTACACAATAAAGTTCATTCTAAGGCGGGACGAAGTTCGCCGGGACAGCTAGTGGCTTATAAAAGAGGGAATAGAAGTTGTGTCGTATCAAGTAGGTACTCACATAGACGGCAGAGAATAGAGCAGAGATGCGAAGACTTCATACAGAAGCAACGCTCGTAAATATGATGATAATGATATTGTGATACTCATCATATTGTGATGCACATCATATTGTGATACTCATCATATTGTGATACTCATCATATTGTGATGCTCAGCATCATGTTCAAACTTTATGATTCTACATAGCCGTGCCCTATTCGGGATCATACCTGGTACTGGATACTTACTTTTAAGCTACTTTGTAATACGTATGGTGTGCTAATAAACATTTGAATTTCTATTACCGTAGAGGTAATGACTTACGTATTTCTGAACGTCATTATTTAAATTTTTAAATAAACGGTAATGTTGTCTCTGAATTAAAATCAAACAACGCTTAGGTATATTTCTTCATGCGAAGAGACAGCCAGCATGTGGTTCAGAGAGCAATGGCAATTCCAGAAGGCAAGAGGATGGCCGCCCGTGACCTGGTGCACTAGTATGGCCAATCTAGTTAAGAAGTCCCTACTACCGGACCCGACGACCCTGGACAGACAGTCCTGACGCAGAAGGATAAGGAGAGCCGACCCCACCTAACGTGGGAAGAGGCAAAGAGAAAGAAGAAGAACGCTTAGGTACTTTTCATTACTAATTTATTTCAATAGTTTAAAATATGTTACAACTGTACCTACTATCAAATAAAAAGCTACCAGACGGTACGTCGTCGTGTTAATACTAAGATATAAATTAAATGTACTCATAATAGTTAAACTTCATAAGGATTTAGATGCTAATATCTATGACTAAAGTAGAGATCTAAATTCTAAAAAATATGATAAATTAAATTGTAAAGAATTGTACATAGATTTAATAATAGATAGAGATAGATAACTTAGCACTATGCTTTCTCTTACATTTTCATCATGGAATATTGTATCAGTAATTCATAATAATACGTTATTGCTTTTATTTTAATTAAGAATTTAAATCATATCACATCCATCCATCAAGTATTAAAAACGTTTGTGAATTTGGAACCTGCCATATCAATAAATCAATAAGGCCGCCTGTTGCTTCTTATATTCTTGTTTGTGTCTGTACCTTATAATCTTTGTGTGCAATAAATAATATTTGTATTGTATTGTAAATCTTAGCGCCCGTTTCACCACACATAAACAAAATTTTACTGACAGATATTTTATACCTATCACCGTCTAAAATGTCATGTTTATGAAATAGACTTAAGGTTTATCTGTCAGTTTAATTTTATCTGTTACTGGTGAAACACACCCTCAGTCTTATACTGGAAACGTACACTTAGCATAGCTTATACATGTTGTGCGTCACAAATCTCAAATAAGTTGAATGGATTGCTGTCGGTAACAAATGAACCAGTGACGCTCAAGAGTTTAAACATGAAAATGCTTCTTCGCGACATGTTTATCCAAAGAAATCTTCAAAGCAAACGACCTTGAGCAATGAAAGCACGGGAACCCATAATCTGACTCTTTCTTAGTCCTGTGCGCTTTCACATTATGGTGATACTTTTGTGAACGCGATTTAAACGTCATATGGCATGTTGTACATTCGTATATCTCCGCGCCAGGCGTGTAATTATGAAACTCCATTAAGTGCCTCTTTCGGAGTTCCCAAGTTGTAAACCGAGGTTTTTCTTTGCAATAATTGCACATATAAGGAAGATTTGTATGTTGCGTTTTCAAATGTATATTCCGCTCTTCTAGAGTCGTGAAAGTTGCGACGCATCTGCTACAGCTGTATTTATTATCGTGAGGGATTTTAGTGTGAGCTGTAAGCGCCAATTCTGTTATAAATCCTTCACCACATGTATCGCAGACGTAGTTTTGATAGTGTTCTAAAGTGTGCTGTTTAAGAGGATTGAATTCTGTAAACTGTATGTTGCAAATTGCACATTGCCAGCACGAACCGTCTCGTAGCTTAAAAGGTAACACGCCAGGCTGGACATCTATGTTAATCGGTTGTTTATGATCGTTTTTCAAATGTTTCATCAAGTCGTCTAAGCTATCAATAGGTTTGTAACATAGTTTACATTGCAAATCTGTAATGTCTACTTTGAGAAATTCTTTTCGAATTTTCCTGCTAAATACATGTTGAATATTATAGTTGGCATGGTATGTCGTCATGTGTTCCCGTAAGCCGTTAGGGTCGTACGATTGGACTCTACAGAAAATGCAATTGAAATTTTGCCCCCAAGTCCTAAACGGCCGCGCAGTAGAACATTCTAGAATAATTTCCGTATTGTTGCGATGCTTCGATGCTTTCCCGAAACGAGGTTTATAGCTAGAGTTGTAGCATTTGAAGTTACGCGAATGTTGCCGCAGCCCGTGGTCGGTTAGGAACGTCGCGCTACATTTGTCGCAAGTAAATATCTTAACGTGAGTCCTCAAATGTCCGTTTATACCGTAAAACTCAGAAAATGTTTTGTCGCATTCGAGACACATCCACGCCCCGTTGGGTCCCTGTTTATACGGCAGCACACCGAATGGCACATTGAAATTAACCGGTTTCTCGTGCTCTTTAGCTAAATGAGTCATAAGGGTGTCAATATTAGGAATATCTTGCATACATTCAGTACATTTCAGAGAAGTTATATCAACTTTTAAATCATCAGTGACTTTATAAAATACACTGTTGTGATCTGGACTCGGATGTTGCGTTTGCACGTGTGTTCTTAATGTCGACATCTGTTCGAATTCATCGTGACAATACGAACAATAAGTTCTGTTAAATCGTGTTTTAAAAGGAATTGCCGTCGAGAACTTTATCAGCAACACAGCGTTTTGTCTCTGCGGGTTCTGATTAACAGATCGTTCGAACAGTTTCTTTATCTTTTTACTTTCATTCCTGACATCTTCGACTTTCCTCGCGGACCCTAAAAAAGAAAAGAACTTCATCATTATTATGTCCAATACATTGGAAAAGCGATCTACTTATTATCTGCAGCAAAATCTTACTTGTCCATAGTTTATGTATCGAAATGTTTTTTGGCAACGTGTTTATCCAAGAATAACTTCGTGGTAAACGCTTTGGGGCAAAAATTGCACGGGAAATTCAATTCGGACTCTTTCTTCATGCGATGCGTCCGCGCCATGTGGTTGAACTTCCCCGATCTCGTTTTAAACGTCTTTTGGCAAGTTGAGCATTCATATTTGTCTGCCCCTGTCTTATAATTATGTACTTCTATCAAATGTTTCTTTCTTAGCTCCCAATTGGCAAATCTAGGCTTATCTTTACAGTACACACACATGTAAGGTGTGTTTGTGTGTTGAGTTTTGACGTGATGATTTCTTTCGTCTAGCGACGAGAACGTTGCAATACATCGACTACAGTTATACTTATTCTCGTGAGGTATTTTCGTATGCGCTATCATAGCTGATTCAGTTATAAATCCCTCGCCACATGTATCACAAACATAATTCTGGAAATGCTCCCCTGTGTGTTTCGTTAAAGACACAAAGTCTTTGAATTCGTTCGGACACATCGTGCACTTCCATATCGATCCATCATTTAATCTAAACGGTAGCACGCCTAACTGATCATCGGATATAGGTTGATGATGATCATTCTTTAGATGATAAGTCAGAGCATCGAAGCATTGAAACGGCATGAAGCAAAGTTTGCATTGTAGATCTGTGATATCAATTTTGAGGAATTCTTTCCCTAATTTTTTATAGAACGCCGCTTGAACGTCATAGTTTTCATGTCGTGTAGCTACATGCGTTCTTAAGTTACACGGATCGTTTGTTTGAAGTCTACAAAATACGCAGCTGAAATTGCTCTTCCATGTTCTGAAAGGCATGGCTGTAGAGCATTGTAGAATTATTTCAGCATTAGACCTAGGTTTCAACACTTTCCCGTTCCTAGGTTTATAAGCAGTTCTAAAACATTTAACTTGTCGGTTGTGGTCTTTCAAAGCGTGATCAGAAACGAACGTCGTACCGCATTTATCGCAACTAAAACTCATAAAATGGCTGGCTATATGTCTTTTAAACTGTACAAACTCAATGAAAGTCTTCGGGCAGTACACACAAACCCAAATATTATCGGAATTCTGTTTATAAGGTAGTACACCCCATCGCGCGTTAAATTTCACACTCTTTCCATGTTCGTGAGCAAAATGCGTCATCAAGCTATCAACATCGCCTAACTCTTGCTCACAAATCTTACATTTCAAATCTGTTATATCTATTTTGACTAGATTATCTCTTTTGTTTCTGTAGAATACGTTATTAAAATCGGATTTTAAGTGTTCCGTTTTCATATGTTCCCTTAGGAAAGCGAGTTGATCGTACTCTTCGTGACAATAAGCGCATAATATTTGACTGAATCTCGTTTTAAAAGGGTAAGCAGTTGAATGTGTGAGTATTAATTCAGCATTCCGCCGCTGTGGCGTCTGGTAGACAAGGACTATTTTCTTTCGTTCTCTACTGCCTTGGATTTCCAAGATGGCTCCTAAAAACAGAAAGAAATTGGTCAATGTCTTACCAGGCCAAACTAAATTATCTTCTAAAGAATTGGCGCCGATATTCAAATGAAACATTGATTTAACATGCAATCTTTATTGTTCAAAATTTCCTAATGTAAATTATTTTATTCTTAAGGTACGTTTTGAAACAAAACAATATTAGAAAATATTTAACAGAAATCCATGATCCAGGCTTGATACTTTATGTCACAATAAAAAAAAATCTAATTCAGAAAACTACCTACCTACATTAATGATACTGACAAGTGTTATCCAACCTAAATTATAGTCCGATTTTTTTATTTATCACTTATCTAAAGGAAACATTTATATCGGAAACATCATTGAAAATTTTTAATACCGAAGTACCTACCTACCTACTTCTATTTAATTATTCAAAAAATCCTAAAATGTTGCCTACTATTGATTTAAAACATTTATTTCTGCCTATTAATAGACATTTATTATAACCAAATAAAATAACCCACGTACTGAGTACTTGACCTACATTATGTAATAACATATTTTTTCCTACAGACATGTATGTATGTAATGTACCAACCTATAATTTTCAAGTAAAATTGAATTGAATGCAACGACTAACCAATATAATTTCCCCCGTGCCAAAATCTTACCCAATTTTCCCTAATTTTATAACCCTCATTTTTCGTTCCCTGAATCGTACAGTCTCGCAATTTTCAGACTATAGACATTTAATAATTATTAATTTATTACATAGTTAATCTTCAGTATTTCCTTTACAAAATCATTATCATACCCGCCAAGTTGCAATGTAATGTAATACACAATTTTTCAAATGAATACTTCATGCTACAAACATTAGTTGGGTTATATTATTATTATACTATAGTTTTACAATTTTACATAGACTTAGTGTAAGTCGCGGCAAGCCGTTTGATGCGGGCAACGCAAGAGAGAGGTCTTTGTGGAAATCTTTGGGAGTCCATTCGTCCAGCTGTGGACGTCTACGATCAGTTTAGTTTAAAACGAATTTAAAAATGGAGCTTGCAGCTAGCTTAGCATACACTCCGCGACAAAACGTTGTCATGGGTTTGTCACGCTTACGTCTCTGTCCATAGTTTTAAATGTGATAAGGGCAGCATGACGTGAGATAATTGTCGCGGCACATGTGCTAAGCCTCCTGATATTTAGACAAGAACTTCAACGTCCGGATGAGCAGACTTCAAATGCGTTTTCAAGCTGATTTTCTGCACAAACTGCTTTTGGCAAATAACGCACGAGAACCGTTTCGTCTCGCTGTGAATCCACATGTGTTGTACCAGACTTTTCTGTCGCCTAAACGTCTTCAGGCATTCCGAACATTGGTAATTCTTCTCCGCTGTATGCACATAGCGATGCTCTTTCAATTTGTATAAAGAGTCAAACTTTAATCCGCAGAAAGGGCAGACATGACAGTCGTCTGTGTGATAAGCCTTATAGTGGCTGTAGAAAGCGCTTCTCGACGCGAATTCTTTGGCGCACTCCGGACAATTGTACGTCCTTTTCGCACGCCCGTGAAACTCGACGTGGTGTTTCTCTTTCTGTTCCCATGACAGGAATCTTTCGCCGCAGTTGACGCAGAGGAAAGGCATACAGGCCACTGACGTTCGGACGTGTTCTTTTCTTTCCTGAGCAGTTGGAAACTCACGCCAACACTTCCTGCAGACGTGTTTTTCGTTATGAGAGCATCTTATGTGGTACTTTAATGTTTCATTCGTCAAATAGCTCTTCCCGCAAATATCGCACGTGTGTTGCAGGTAATGTGTCGCTGTATGTCTGGACAATTTGATGATAGACGGCATTTTTATGTTGCAGATAACACAGACCCAATTATCGGTTTGGAGTTTGAACGGGCGGAGCCCTATTTTGAAGTTGAGGTTGATTTTTTTGCAGTTGTGTTTATTTTGGAGATGTTGAGCTATTTCTTCGATGCTATCGGATGGTTCCAAACAGATTCTGCATTTGAGATTTGTGCAGTCCACTTTTAAGTCATCCTTGCTGGATATGTGCGCAAACGCTTTCGAAACTTTAAAATTTTCATGATCTGTATCGACATGCTGTCTGAATTCTTCAGGATTCTCAAACGTATCTAAACAATACACGCAAATCAGCGTACATTGCCCCGTCAGTCTGAACGGATATGCCGTGGAATATTCTAAAATGGCGGTCGCATTTCGTTTCGGCATTCGAAGCCGATTCAGTTGCGCCTGAGTTTTGACTTGGCTTTCACCTAGAAAAAGAAAAAATACTACATTGGTTACTGGCGCATCCTATTTACAATTTGGGGAAAAGGTAGGTCATGAAATATAGATAATTTAAATAGTGCATCAATATTTTAAAACAAGGGTATGTACTTACATTTCAAATTGAATTCAACAAAAAAAAAAACTATGAGAGTAGCCCTACCCTACATATATATTTTTTTTTTAATAAATGTAGCAAAGTTTCCTGTATTTATCGATATTTTGTGCTTGTTAATTCCGTCTTTCTTTTGTGCTTTTTAATCGTCTTCTTTTATACTTGTTCTATTGAATTTGTGCTGTATTGTGTGTTGATTAAATATGTGTGCCTATGCCTTATATTTTAGCTTTTAAAATGTTTGCGTTATGCAACATTTATGCCGAGGTGCATACCACGAAATCTGGTCAAGCAATAATTGTCTACGTGCGTTTATATTGTGCCTGGTTCGTGTGGTTCTAATCCTGGCGTATTAACATGTCTTGTGGCATTTGGTTACAAATAAAACTTAGCAATACTTTTTATCTTCGTTTATTTTAAAACTTAATAGGTACATAAACGTTCATAATTTCTTATGATAGAATTTCAACTATCAGTTGTAGAATTTGTAGACTTAGGTATTTATTATAAACTTAAATGTATAAATAAAATAAGCCCTATTGTTGTGTGTCTACACCAAAAAATATGATATATACTTGAGGCTGCCCACGACTTCGTACTCATTTATAGTAATAGCTTGGAAAAAAATCATGATATTGTAAAATAATATAGCCTATGTGTTATTCTGATGTCCAAGCTATGTTATTGTAAAATTTCATTAAAATCTGTTCAGTGGTTTTTACGTGATGAAGTAACAAACATCCATCCATCCATTGGCACAAACTTTGACATTTATAATATTAATAGGATTAAAATTAACCACAAAATATTACCTACTACAAGAATTTTGAATACCTATTTATATACATTTTATAATATAGTACATGGTTACTTTATAGGTACTTACGTAAACGAAAAGCAAATAACATTAATTATTAAACTATGAAATAATAATAAATACAGAGCACTAAGTAAAAGAAAAAAAAATAGGACATTCGTTACCGTCTAGAAAGACCGAGTGTTTTTAACTTATACGCCTATTTACATCAATATGTTTTCAGGGCCGTAGCTGGGGAGGCATTGTGAGGCATCAATCATAAAAAGACCCCATACGCTACGATCAATCTATTGTGTGTATGTCAAGAGGAAATCATTAATGATTTTACATAAACACACTATCGATCGGTCGTTTCGATTGATCTTAACGTATATGGGGCTTTTAAGATCATGTAATTTTGTATAAAGTGCCCAAGTCAGAAACGCACAACTCGCACCAGATATTATTATGTTAAGGGTCGCGACACACCTTCGTAACGCATCGCGCGGAACGTTCCGCGGCTGGAATAAATGTATGCCACGCAATTTCGGCTGATGTGTGATAGGTGACCTGATACACATTCCGAGCGTATTGAACCGAACGTTCCGCGGGGTACGTTAAGCAGGTGTGACCGCACAATTATGTTTAACTTCCGCCCTATCTTTAACCAATTTTGCCCGAGCACAAAGCCTCTAACTACAGCTTTGCATTATCATAAGAACCAAACCCTGCTAGACCTAACAACTTACCTACATTAACTAAGAAAGCCGCTAAGTTTCAATAATACATTCAAGAGTGGACATTTGCAGAGGAAAAAATAACTTTTTATGATATTACCGCTCGACGGCTACAGAGGTAGAGGTCGGCCTAAGAGGAGATAGCGCGACGATCTGGATGCATACTTGGCAAACTGGCCAGAGGTTGCCGGAGATAGGGAGGCATGGAAGAATGCGGGGGGGGCCTTTGCCAAGCAGTGGGACAGACACATTAGGCTAATAAAAAAAGGGTAAACCCATCATTTGAACAGTTACTGTGCATCGGGCACAATTGATTCGGATAAGACTTCAGTTTCAAAAGTTATGTCCTCAACTTTTGGGAACAGGAGTCACTTTTTGGTTTCTGTGTCTATATGACCCAAATAGATTGCAAGAAATGTTATTAGCGAAATTGGTATGTACGTACACGGCTCCTTACATTTAGCTTCTACTGCCATATTCTCCAGCTTTAAGAATCTTTTTTAATAAGGGACCATATAAACTTATTATTATTCTTTCCTTCATCAAAGTCCACCTCTACATCAGGATGATGAGATTTCATATGGGTTTTCCAACTAACTCTTTGGTTAAACACTTTGTTGCACGTCGTACAACCAAACCTCTTATATTCATTATGAATCCACATGTGTTGAATTAAGTTCTTCTTCCTAGAAAACGCTTTAGAGCAAACCGTACACGGAAAGTCTTTTTCCTTCGTGTGTACGACACTGTGCTCTTGAAATCCCTTCTTGGTATCGAATTTGAGTCCGCAGCAGGAGCAGGTAAAGTTGTCATCAGTGTGAGCGATTTTAAAATGCGATCTACGCTTTTTCCTGTCTTCAAATACTTCTGAGCATTCGGGACAAGGGAAAGTCGTTTTCTTAGTTCCGTGAACTTCACTTAAATGTATCTGTTTCAGTTTATAGTTAACAAATCGCGCACCGCATACTCTACAAACGTTGGCCCAGCAAGAGGGATTAGCGATCAAGTGTGCTCTTCTCTCTTCAAGAGTTTTGAAAGTCTTTTTACATTTCCTACAAATCCTTTCTCCGGGTGCATGCGAGAACCTAACGTGGCTATGTAGGGACGTTACCGTCGAATACGACTTGCCACAATTCTCGCAAGTGAACTTCAAGAAATGGCTTTGCGTATGACGACTCAGTTGTCTTATGGATAAAGATTTATGACTGCATAAGGCGCACTGGGTCTTGTCCTTGTAAATCACGAAAGGTTGAAGACCAACCTCATTGTTTAAGTCTACATCTATGCTATGCTCGGAATAGAGATGTTCCGCAGCCGATTCGAGGTTTTCGAGCGTCTGTGTACAGACACGGCAGCGTAAATCAGTGCAATCGACCTTAATGTATCCTTCTTTCAAATGTTGGAAAGCGATACGCACTTTGAACGTTTGATGTTCAGTGTCCATGTGGTCCCTATACATTGCTGGGTCTTCATACTTGTCGCAGCAATAGACGCATACCATTTCCTCGCCTGGAAGCCTGAACGGGTAGGCCGTGGTATATGTCACTAGTAACTCGGCGTTTCGTCGCGCCTGGTAAAACGCATCTCTTTCTAGAACAAAAAGAAATCCCTGAATCATTCAACCAAATCATGGTGTGGTAACTCGAGTTCTGGTGGTGGCGTATGAGAGTAGGCTCGGGCCCCTGTAGTGGGGACGTTAAAAGAGCTGATGATATCCTATACGACTACATTCTAATCTTTTAATCGTCGACCAGTTTTTTGAAATGGAAGAGCGAAATAAGCAGTAGAGACCAAAAATACAGTTTGTCGTGAAAGAGTTTAATCTCTCACGTTACGTTCACGTTTAAGTAATTTGAATAAAATTTGCTATTGGAAGAAATGTTAGATTTTGTTTTGACGAGGTTGTTTTGTTTTTTGGTTTGGAGGTCTTTGTTATTTTTTTCGTGATGAAGAAATGAGTTTTGAATAAGAATTTAAGATACTTATCCTAAATCGGGATTCTATTAATAACTAGTTTCAGTGAAGCATTTAGGTATATTCTAGACATGATTCGTTACAATGGGTAATGATGAAAAAAAAATAGCTTCTAGTCCCTAAAACTATTATGTTTGGAATATCTACTTAAGTAATATGGTATGGAGGGTCTTGACACCTCAAACCTGCGTATGAGTTACTGTGTGTTTAGTTTCCACATTATCTAAAAGCCCTGGGTGATAAGACTTCATGTGACTCGTCCAACAGGTTTTCTGATTGAACGATTTGTCACAAAGTGTACAGTTAAATCTCTTTTTCTCGCTGTGGATCCACAAATGTTGTTTCAGATTCTTCTTCCTGCTGAACCATTTGAAACAGAACTCGCACTGGAACTTCTTCTCTTTCGTATGGTTCACCACGTGGTCGTCCAGCTCGATTTTTTTCACGAACTTCAAGTCGCAATATGGACATTTGAGGGCACTCTCCGTGTGAGTCCTTATGAAGTGGGAGTTATGTTGAGTCGCGTTAGGGAATTCTTGTCCACATTGGGCGCAAACGTGCTTCTTTGTAACCCCGTGTTCTTGACTCAAATGATCAGTTTTTAATCTCACATTATGAAACCGCTGACCGCACATGGGACATGTAAAAGGCCAGCAATATTTCGTTGCTTTTATATGCTCCTTTTTCAACTCTTCAGTGGCGAACTCTTCCTTACATCGAGGACAAAAGATTTTCTTTTCGTGCGTCAAAATGTAATGTTTCCTTAAATTCTCCATATTCAAATACGATTTGGCACAAATGTCGCATGTGTATTTATGGTAATGGGTATTCGTGTGTCTACTCAGAGCTCTTATGGTAGCGAATACATTTTTGCAATGTGTGCAGCGCCATTTTTCCGGTCCAAACTTGAACATTTGAAGTCCTGGTTCAGCCTGGAGATAGATATTCTTGTTGTGATTTGTAAACAGATGTAGCGCTGCTTCGTTTAACGTTTCGCAAGGTTGTGAGCAAATGCGGCAAGCTAAATCCGTGCAGTCCGTTTTGACGTAATCATTGAAGTTGCTCGCTAAATGGCTGAACGCAATGGCCACGCTGAAATCTTTATGTTCTGTCATAACGTGTTCCCTGTAGATGGCCGGCTCTCTGAAAGACTCCTCGCAATAGACACAAACCATACACTCTCGCGGCATCTTGAACGGGCACGCCGTTGTGTACGTCAATAGGAGCTTTGCGTTGGATCTCGCTTCGCCCAACGGATTGCGCTCTAGAACAAAAATAAAAGCTATTTGATGATACGCCGCAGCTAAAGGGGATCATGGCGATTTATTACTTATGACATACCAGACTTTTTACAAGGATAAAGTCATAATTACTACATAACTATTTGGCGAATTTTACTTTTGTAGGTGATTAGCTAGTAATGTGGAAACAAAACACGGTATACTTAGTTTTAACGTTTTATTTTCAAAAACTTATGAAATCAATAATGCTAAATTAACTTTATTATAGGTACATTATTAGGTATACGAATTACCATACAACTTAAGTAGATAAACACATAACATTTAGGTTGTGTTCGTATATTTATATTCAAAATCCGAATACATAAATTGATTCACTTTGTCCAAGATTGTTTTGCAGGTTTATCACTTTATAAGTACCTAGGTGAATCAACAGGAACGAAAACATTTTGTGTTTCGCTCAGACGCATATCTTATCTAAGAAATAAAATAAATTAAAAAAAAATAGGTAAAAAAAACTTTTTAAGTTAAACGGTTTTATGTTAAACATACATTGCAATGTTTAAGATAAATGTACTAAAAACCAAAAAATAATAAAATAGATACAGTCGTGGGAATTATAAACATATGCATAGACTAGACTAAAATAAAACCGTGGGGCACGTCAATTGTCTACAATCGTTGATTAAAATGTTTTTTTTTTTTTGTAATGTTACACTATCTATAGGTACCTAATTAGGCAGTTGTTCAACCGACAACGATGGACGTGTGATAATAGACAATTGCCGTGCCCCACGGTTTTATTTTAGTCTAGTCTATGCATATGTTTATAATTCCCACGACTGTATCTATTTTATTATTTTTTGGTTTTTAGTACATTTATCTTAAACATTGCAATGTATGTTTAACATAAAACCGTTTAACTTAAAAAGTTTTTTTTACCTATTTTTATTTTCTAGTTTTTAGTTTTTATTTCGCATTCTGTTTAATTCATTTAGTGCTTCATTATTGCAAGGTTTCTTGCCTGTTACTTTATTGCAGTCCAACTCCTCTATACGTAGTCCCTGCAAAGATCTTACTGTACTAAGAGTCACGTAGGCTTGACCTTCTTCAAACAGTTTCGCACCTAAGTATATTTCAATTTTGCATAGTAAATTATATTCTACTTGTTGAGACCTTTCATTTGATACCCATGTTGATGGGATTGATAAAACCTAAGTTATCCGCCATTTTGTAGAGGCCGCCATCTTGGATTTTAATTTTATATAGTACATTTAATTCTACTGGTTGAGTACTTTCATTTGATACCCATATTGATGGGATTGATAAAACCTACGTTATCCGCCATTTTGTAGCGGCCGCCATCTTGGATTTCAATATTTTATAGTATATTGTATTCTGCTTGTTGAGCCCTTTCATTTGATACCCATATTGATGGGATTAATAAAACCTAAATTATCCGCCATTTTGTAGCGGCGGCCATCTTGAATTTATAATGATAATGAATAAACATAATTGTATTGTCACCAAAATCCAAAGTGTATACAAAATTTCAGATTAATCGGTTGACAGGAAGAGGGTGAAATTTGAATTACTAAATTTGACCCAAGAAAGAATAAAACAAACGGGGTGAGCTAAATAAAACCGTTTAAATAAAATAAAAGATATTACGTAACATCAAATCAAAAGCTTACGAATGCTTAACAATTGGCATACAAGTTGAATAACAAAAAACAACATAACATATCTAACGTTGATATTATCTACCAAACCAGCAAACGAAGAATTGATATAAAATTGATGGGTTTGTTAATACGAAGACAAGTTGCGATTGTTTCATTTTTCTATTTCTCATCATCAGTCAGCTACGTTAATCAAAACGGGCTTATCGGATTGGGTGTTTGTTCTAGTTTAAATTGCGATCGTAATGTGATGTGGGTAGGAGCCTTATGGCAATGGCAAACGTTTGACGCCAATAAATAGACTTGGTAACGCTTTCTTAGCAAGTCCTACTTAAGAAAGCTGGGTTGAATTTGTTTCATTTCATTACATTTTCCTAACTTCTGTCTTTGCAATATATCCAGCCAACTTCCCTCTCAGGAAGTCTAGTCTCTGAACTATGCATCTGATATTGAGTATCTGTTATTGATCTGATCTGATTGAGTATCTGATACCAAGTTTATGATAAAGTCTTCAATAACCAGAACCCGGATGACTCTTCTTCATATGCTCCATCAATCGATATCTACGCACAAACATCCTTTGACAAACGTTACACGGATACTGTTTTTTATCATCGTGCGTAGTTAAATGTCTACTCAAAGTACCTTGGCAGTAATAAGCTTTATCACAGACATTACATTGAAATGGTTTCTCTCCCGTGTGGTACCGTGCCATATGGGCTTTCAATACGCCTATAGTGCGGAAACTCTGCTGGCAAATATCACATTTGAAATTGTCAGCATGGGTTACGTGGAAGTGCCTAGTTAAGGACACTCTTGAATTAAACTCCTTCTCGCAATGGCTACATTTGTGCATCTCTTTGGGATAGTTGTGGACTTCTACCATATGGTTCACTCTAGATTCCGTACAACTGAAACGCTCTACGCAAATTTTACATTTTAAAGGTAAGCAAGTTTTGCTAATCTTCAAGTGTTGTTTCTTGTCTTTTTTCGAGTCGAAGAAGTTTTTGCAGCCTTTGCAAAATATTTTGACTCCAAAGCTGTGTCTAGTGATATGCACCCGAAGGCCAGTCTGACTTTCCAAGTTTTTGCCGCAAATATTACAAAGATACTTTAGGAAATGGGTACCTGAGTGTAAGTGGAGACTATAGGCTTTTAAAAACTTTTTTTTGCAAACTAAGCACGCTAGATCTTTTTCTATTCGTATAGGAACTAGACCAAGACTAGATTTCATGTCAATTCCAAGTTCGTGTATATCGACTAAATGCTGTGCAACTGATTCGAGACTAGAAAACGTTTTAGGGCATAGTTTACATCCTAGATTCGATATTTCCACACGAGGAAGAACAGTTGCTTTAATAAAAACAGATTGTCTATCACTGTCTACATGTTTAGACTGAACATGGCACTTTAAGTTTTCAAACTCTTCATAGTTTTCGTTGCACATACAACATTCGAAGCACCGTTTCTTGACTCTAAGGGGCAGAGCCGTCGAGTTGTTCAATATGAGGAGTGCGTTGTTTTCTGATGTGTCTAACACTCCTTCAAACATATCTCGCCTCGCTGGAAAAGAAAATTCCGGAGTTGGTTGGTTTGTTTGTATGGACTAAATAATGAACTTCTTGTTTCAACGTTACGTGCTACATGTATAGGAGAGAACTTGGATAGATTTCTTAGCTAGAAAAAGAATCTTCGAAAAAAGTTATATCAATAGTGTTAAACAAGAATGATCATTTTCTGGTCCCTTGTAAAACTCATGATACCCATTACTTCGGCAAGTTATTTTCATTGATCGATAGGAGCGCGCAGCCGCGGTGTCAGTAACAGGGATCCTACCAAAACCTAAGCCTAATGAATATAAGTAGACTCCCCGTCAAGGTTTCATATCTAATTCTTGCTTACATGACAGTGGAAGAATTATCTTTAGGAAGACATTTCTTCACGTACTCAATGTTATGTTACGTACATTTTGGGAAAATAAAGACGAAAAGTTTAGTCAACAGATATTTAATCAAAATAAAATCCTATTCGTGAAACAATAGAATGATTACGAAAAAAGTACTTACAAAAAATAAAATCGCAATTTATAAACAGAGCGGAGCAAAACTTACGAGATTAAAAACCTCCAATAGAATGAATTCTAACTGTACACTAAAAAGTCCATGATTATTTAAACACAATACTTAATCTGACCGCGGAGGAAACACGTCAGCCAATATTTCCGGATGGTACTTCTGAATATGATACTTCAACCTGATCCTTATTGTAAATGACCTGTTGCATGCCGGACACGCATTCCTCTTACTCTCATCGTGTAGAAGGACATGATTGCGCAATGTCCTTTCAATTGTAAACGCTTTGCCGCAGACATTGCAAATATGCGGTCTCTCGAGCGTGTGCACTCTCGCTATGTGATCTCGTAAACAGCGACTGGTCGAGAATCTCATCTCACAGTGATTGCACTTAAAGTCATCAGTGTGGAACTTCTTAAAGTGCAAATATCTATTAATTCTCTTATCGAACACTTCAGTACACTCCGGACACTTGTACACAACTTTCTCAGCGCCGTGAACTTTGACTAAATGTTTCTGTTGCATTTCGGAACAGAGGAATCTCTCTTTACAAATCTTACATCGGAACGCTTGGCATTTCTCGTTCGTTCTCAAATGCAGTTTCTTTGCTTTCATATCCGGGAATGTCATCAGGCAGGTCTGACACATGAATTTATTGTTAGAATGTGCAAACAGTACGTGTTTCCTGAAACCCTTCAGGGTTTCGAAGTTGCCACCACATTTGTAGCAGATATTCCTGTGGAAATGTGATCCTGCGTGACGAGATAGTTGGTGCAGTGTCGTGTAAATTTTTGAGCATATGACGCAACAGAAACGTCCCTTTTGTAATCTCATGGGTACAAGACCAAAACTCTCCGTGAGGTTTATGGTGTGTCCGTGGACGTCGATTAGATGATTGGCCAAGCTTTCCAGAGTTTCGAACTCTTCGTTGCAATCTTTTTTCTTGCATCTGAGGTTGGTTATGTCCACCCGTGTCATAGATTCATTCGGGTGTTTGAGGCACTTGGCTTTATCGACTTGTTTGTGTGTTTTGTCCATGTGTTTCCTGAACACGTCCGGGTCGTCCAGTTCCGACGCTACGAACGGACAGAAGCAGCAACGGAAAGACCTCTTGACGCTCGGTTGGAACGGGTACGCCGTCGAATGTCGCAATATGGTAATAGCGTTCTTCCTGACGGCGTCATCCCGAACCGGATCTAGTGCAAACAAAAGATCGCTGTTACTTCTCCACCGTTTCATTCTTCGCACTCCGAAGTTATTAAGACTACTTTTAAAGCAATGAAGAAGATGTTAAAAATAGGCTGCATTATAGAAATACAATAAGTAATTAATATGAATAACTCAAACAAGAACTACCGATTGTTAATGTTATTTTTTTATTAAGGAACATGGAAGATTGTGCTTAGGGATCACCGTTTTCTATGAAAACAAATAACTCAGTATGAAAAACCGTTTAATTAATATCATAGGTATGTAGACTAAAACATTTGATTTATTGTTCTTAATCTATAAATTAAATAATTTGTAAGTATCTCATCTCACTGAAACAGCGATGGCAGTAATTCTACTTTTCAATTCATTTTTAAAAGAGCTTTACGTAGAAACTGTCTGATTCCAAGCACTTAAGCCACAGCCCAGTGCATTTCCATAGAACAGTGTGGCATTTGCCTAATAAAAGCGACAAGTCGCTAGCCGCGTTAGTCAACCGCAAGACACTTACAGTTAATTTAGTTTGAGATCATTCGAGTTCGTTGCCCCATTCGCTGCAGGCTCATTTAAAGTATTTTCCACTGCGACGGGAGGGTCTGGATATAGTTGCATAGGTTTCCTAGCAAATAACGCAGGTATATCGGCCGACATTTCAGGATGGCATTTCTGAATATGATACTTTAACCTAATCTTTATTGTGAAAGATCTGCTGCAGACTGGGCAGGTACTCTTTTTACTTTCGTCGTGTAAAAGGAGGTGTGTACGCAATGTCCTTTGAGCTGTGAATGCTTTGCCGCAATAGCTACAAATATGCGGTTTCTCGAGCGTATGCACTCTTGCTATGTGATCTTTTAAGCATCGAATGGTCGAGAATCTCATCTCGCAGTGATTGCATTTAAAATCATCCGTGTGAAACTTCTTAAAGTGCAAATATCTGTGTATCCTTTTGTTAAACACCTCGGTGCATTCCGGACACTTGTATATCACTTTCTCGAAGCCGTGAACTTTCTCCATATGGTCCTGCTTGGATTCAGCGCAAAGGAACCGCTCTTTGCAAATCTTACATCGGATTTGTTGACATTTTTCACTTGTCCTTAAATGAATCTTCTTTGCTTTCATATCCGGGAAGGACATCAGACAAATCTGACACATGAATTTGTGGTTGGAATGGGCCAAAAGCACGTGTTTTCTAATACCTTTCAGTGTTTCAAAGTTGCTACCACATTTGTAGCATATATTTCTGTGGAAGTGTGATCCTGCGTGACGAGATAATTGTTGCAAAGTGGTGCAAATTTTCGGGCAAATAATGCAAGAGAAACGGCCCTGCTGTAATCTCATGGGCACAAGACCGAAACTCTCCGTTAGGTTTATGGTGTGGCCGTGGATTTCGATTAAATGATTCGCCAAGTCTTCCAGAGTTTGGAATTCTTCGTTGCAGTCTTTTTTCTTACATCTGAGGTTGGTTATGTCCACTCGCGTCATGGAGTCATTAGGGTGTTTTAAACACTTGGCTTTATCTGTCTGTTTGTGTGTCTTGTCCATGTGTTTCCTGAACACTTCCGGATCGTCCAGTTCCGACGCTACGAACGGACAGAAGCAGCAACGGAAAGACCTCTTGACGCTCGGTTGGAACGGGTACGCCGTCGAATGTCGCAATATGGTAATAGCGTTCTTCCTGACGGCGTCATCCCGAACCGGATCTAGTGCAAACAAAAGATCGCTGTTACTTCTCCACCGTTTCATTCTTCGCACTCCGAAATATTAAGGCTACTTTTAAAGCAATGAAGAAGATGTTAAAAACAAGCTGTAATATAGGAAATATGATACATAGTTTTAACAATTTCATACAAGAAATAAGTCTGTTAATGTCTTAGTTTATGAACACAAAAAACCGTATAGATATTAAGATAATTGATAAGGGAACGTTTAAATAAAAACAATTGATTAAACTTAAAAGCAATTTATTATTGTAATAGGAATGTTTGCTTCGTTTAGCTAAGTATAACTATAAATTCATTGACTCTGCAAGCATCTTTTCTTGCTCTCGCGGAAATAATGACGGCAACAATTCCATATGGAACATTTTAACATGGTTTTTGAGGAGGTATTTCATGGGAAACGTCTTATCGCACGCCGGACATTCATGCCTTAATGTTTTATCGTGAGTTGTCATATGGACTTTGAGCGCTTTAGAATCTGTGAGGACTTTTTCACAAATCTCACACTTGTATTTCTGATCAAACGTATGCGATCTACCTATATGATCCGCTAAGCTACGTTTATTTGAAAATTTTCTTTCACAATGCGTACATTTATAGTCATCCGTATGTTTTCTTTTAAAATGCAGGTACCTATTCATTCGTTTATCGAATACTTCCCCACATTCCGGACATACGTATGTCTCTTTTTCTTTCCCGTGTACTTCTTCTAAATGCTGCTGCTGAGTCTCTGAGCACATGAACCGCTCATCACAAATTTTGCATTTGAAACTCTGGCATTGCTTACTCATCCGCAAATGTTCCTTTTTGGCTGCCGCGTCCGAAAAAGGCTTCTGACAAGCCTGGCACATGAATCTGTTGATGGAATGGACGAACGTTTCGTGTTTCTTCAACCCCTTGGTAGTTTCGAAATTTTTACCGCATTCGTTGCAAACGTGTCTTTGAAAATGTTTGCCAGCGTGGCGGGAGAGTTGGAACAGAGTGGCGTGGTTTTCGGAGCATATGAAACACGCAAACCTGAATCTCTCCAACTTGAGCGGAATTAAGCCTAAATGCTCTGTCATATCTATTGGGCAACTATGTGCATCAATGAGATGCTTCGCTAAGTCGTTTAGTGAATCGAACGGGTTAGAACAATCCTTGCATTTCAAATTAGTGATGTCTACACGTCTCATGGACCGGTTAGGGTTCTGCAAGCACGGGGCTTTGTCTGTGAGGGAATGAACAGAGTCCATGTGGTCTCTGAATTCGTCAGGGTTATGTTCGGATGTGCGAAACTTGCAGAAGCAGCATTTCAAAGACTTCGGGCTCTGCTGAAACGGGTACGCTGTAGAATGTTTCAGTAAGAGAATAGCATTCTCCCAAGCAGCCGATTCCGGGCCCGCATCTACGAGAAAGAAAAGTTGACTATTACTCAGTGAAGCCGGATGCGGATGCTATTTTTAGGATAACATTTTGAGAAATACTTTGTTTTGCAGCCAAATGATTCTTCTTACCTTATCCTATTCTTACCAAAAGCGCGATTTTTAGGCACTGAGATGTTTCATTTAAAAGTTTAAGTATAGATAGATTTTTAAGTCTTCCAATTAAGGATTTTCCGAGACTGGGCCCAACCGGGGTTATATTTATTAACGTTTACTACCAAGGCGTAGTTGTAAGCAAAATTTTAATCTCTACGATATTAAATTTTTATATCCTTATTCACCATTATGCGGCAACGGGGCTCACAATAATCTGCAATTCTGTATAGGATTTCAAACTTCCTATAGAAAATAATGAAAGCACGACAATTTTCACTACGCACACATTTATTAAGTTCTCAAATAAGTACATAACAAAAGATTTTCTTGTGACAAGGACAATACTTTCCTAAGCAAACACTAGAGAATAGATTCGAAGATGTATGTGAAATACACCAATCCGCTACGGACCAGCGCTAGCGTGATGGATTACGGCGTGATCACTCGTATGAGTGTAGTCTCGTGCCCCTGAAGTGAGGACGTTCATCAAGCTGATAAGGAGTAAATGTACAGCTTTAATGAACTC
The DNA here is from genome assembly GCA_947563765.1 of Anarsia innoxiella. Taxonomy (NCBI): domain Eukaryota; kingdom Metazoa; phylum Arthropoda; class Insecta; order Lepidoptera; family Gelechiidae; genus Anarsia; species Anarsia innoxiella. The sequence goes on along the minus strand of OX387418.1, from coordinate 1,185,509 downwards.
TATTCTCCATAAATACTTAAACATTATGCCTCTTCAAATGCCGGTTAAGTCTATAACTGGACAAGAACTTAATTCCGCAATGTTTACACACCAGACAATCATTAGAATGCTGCAGTTTGAAGTGCTCGTAATACGCATTTGATACAGAGAACGTAATATCGCAGTCCGCACATCTTAAAGCCTTTGGTTCTAATCCATGCGCCGATTCTAGATGTTTCCTCCTATGGTTCCAATCTAAGAATCTTTCAGCGCATTTCGGACAAGAATACGGCATACAGGACTTCTCTGTCCTTCTGTGTCTTTCCTTCGCTTCCATTGTCGGGAAGACTTTCGCACACCTTTTGCATTGCACCTGGTATTCTTGGTGTTTCGTCCTGACGTGGCGCAAGAGACCTGTTGTAGCGACGTAACTGCTGCCGCAAACGTGACAGACGTAGCTAAGGAAATGCGTCACCGTGTGTCTGTTCAAGTGGAACAAGGACGGGAAGTTTTTGCCGCAAATCGCGCAGTTATGGACATCTTTCTGTAGAATGTATGGCATCACGCCCAGTTTTCCGTTTAAATTGATTCTTTTATCGTGCGCCGTTTTAAGATGTTCCGCAATCGCTTCGAGATCTTTATGTGGTTCCGCGCAGAGTCTGCATCGTAAATTGGAGCAGTCGGCTTTAATGAACTCTGATTTGGGTAGCCCGTGGAAGGCGACTTTGATGCTAAAGGTGGTGTGTTCCTCGTCCATGTGCGCCCTGAAGACGTCAGGGTCGTCATACAGCTCGTGACAGTACACGCAAAGTATGCACTTATCGTTGACGCGGAAAGGGTACGCCGTCGAGTGGCGTATCAAGGTTTCTGCGTTCGCCCTTGCCGGGTCGCTACCTTCCGCTAAAAAAGAAAAATCTCTGTTGTAGCTTCTTTTGCTGGTCTCTTGCGAGCTTAAAAATAGAGCGTCTGTCAACTTATGATTTATGAAATAGAAAAGAGTAGACAATGTTGTTCTATACACCAAAAATGAAGTTTTTAAGATTCTTATATTTGCGTCAACTTAGCACTTATGAAGCACGATTACTTAAACCGCGTGAATTCGAAAACCCAAGAATAACTACGATTAGGAACAGATGCGTTATAAGCATTCCGCGACATCTTTTCGGATAGACATCATCAGCGTTGCACCCTGACATACCTATTACAAGACCTGACGTACCTATTACTGTAAATATAGGGTAATGTAAAATTTTAACTATTTAATTATCGAGTAAACTAAAAGGCCTGCTAAAAGCCGCTTACGTTTCACAAGTTTAAATCCTACTTACAACGTAAAACAAGGCCACGTTTGCGGTCTGTGGTTAAGTTACGTATAAATGGTAAATAGTTGAATAAAGGATAAGTCGTAAGTCAAAATAGGTTTAAAGAGTACAAGAGTCATACACAGAATTAGGTTCAACATTGTCTTTCTTGTTCCTCATGATTGGAGCATATAATCAAATCAACATATTTATTTAAGCCAAAACTCTACATCGGGCACAGATTATGCTGGCACTTGCTAATTCCTGAAATTGCCTGGAAGCTTTAATATAGCAATATGGCCGCTTATTTCTACTTTGATGTTTACATTACTTTGTACTGTTTTTATGCCCGTAAAAGAGTATTTCACTGTATTGTAGCATCCTAATATCATAAATATTCGGGAACATGAAAGACATATTATTTTCTGTGAAGGTATGACCCACAAGTTCAATTTTGTGCCTTTAGGGCGCACAAACCCGGGATTAAGCTTAATTTGATTCACCATTACAAACATGGCACATGGATTACGTTCAGAAAGTCTCAAGTTAGTTTTATAAACGCATTACATTACCAGCTGGGCTAAGATAACTGTTTTTTACGACTTTTATCTACCCTGGTACATCAACATAGTAATTGTATCGCCTGAGTACATCAGAGACAAAAAATACTATGAATTTGTCGTACTAAATAATAAAAACTTAAGGCCCATTGTCAGCAACAACAGCAACAACGTCGCGTTAACCGCTTCGTGGCCTCAGATTTCATTGTTTCTACTCTAGATGCAAGCATTCGTCTTGCAATCGTCAATTAACGAAAACATGCGTTTGACGTGCGGTTACGTGACCAATGAGCTTTAAGTCATCTTAGCCCGACTGGATTTTGTAAATACCTAATGCTTATGAGCGACATTCGACGTTCCTAGAGCAAACAAACGACTCACTCTCTCCGTTTTAGCTCAACGCTGCATCTAGAAACATTTCCGAAGTAAACATCCTATCTTTAGCTCGGGTTCCATTGGGGTTTTGACGTACTTTTCTGTGTCTTAGCCTCTTCGTGAGTTTCATAGCTTGAAGCCTAGTCGAATAGATACCAGAATCTTTACGTATTGGAGACTTGCGTAGAACAAAGTAAGTAAATCTACGAATTGAGGTCTTTCAACTTAGAAGACTAAAAGACTTAAGACTTTCTGTACCAAAAAGTTCCATGTTTATAATAGTAAATCAATAGTAGAATTAGAAATTTAGAGCTTAATGTGGTTAATTAAATATTCAGAGGTATAACTTAAAACTATGTAAATCGTAAAATGTCATTGTTAAATTACTGATTTAAGTTTTATTCAAAATTAAAAGGATTCAAACAACAATGATTTGTTACGATGTTACAGAAACGTCAACAAAATTGTATGAAAGAAATACTGAAATAAAAAAGGGTATTCTTATCATGTTGCTGAAACGTAACAAATTGAGAACCACATCTTTCCGTAACGTCGGTTAAAATGACAAAAATAATAAAACTACAGATCTTATATAATTAAATATAAAATAAGAGCTGCATAAAAATCTTCCATACAACCTTGTTACGTATACTTATTACTAAATCTTCATATGGATACGCCTTTTTGTAGAAATCACAGTTTAAAAAATATATTTCATTCAAATATTTTTAAAATCAAATAAATGTATCACAGAGCTTATGAAAAGCGTAAAACATTCACTTACTTGATCGAAGACACGATGAGATGACGTGAACTGCTCAGGAATCGAACCTGAGACTTTGTTACTATTGATGTCATTTAAAACTGTTTTTGTTCCTTCGTTGAAGTTTGCTGGGCAACCGCAACAGCTTTTCCAAACAATTATTTATTTATTGGAGAAGCAACAGCTTACAAAACTTACAAAGTTCTTAAATAACCACTGCTTATTAATTCCTGCTGCTTCTGCTTATTTAGATCCCACTGCTGGGCAAAAGCCTCCACCGCGAATCAGTGGCGTAGCGTGGGTGGGGCGGAGGGGGCGGCCCGCCCCGGGCGGCAGCCCGCGGGGGCGGCAAAATGTCGCCGGTGAAGCGGGTTGAGATCTGATCTATGATTCATTCATTACATGTGTCAGACACACAATTTTCCATTTTTATATAAAATTTTGCCACAAACAATTTTTTAAATATTTATTTACTTAAAAGAAAAACTGCGAAATCACTGACAGAGCTCTTTATAAGGTTTGTTTGTTTACATACGAACGGCAACATCGCATCACGCCTATAATAATAAAAAAAATCCTCAGATCTACTATGAGCTCCGCTAGATTATCTAGGGTGGCCCGTCGATTGACGTCCAAAAGGAAAATTTGGATTCCTCGTGTCATGGGGTATCCGAATCACCCCCATGTATGTTCCGCGATTTTTACGGTTTCCGAGTTATGACGTGTTTACAGATTTTTTGAGATTTTTCAACCAATCACCCTAAAAAGATTCGTAGAAAAAAAGTACAACACTTTTTAATAATTTTATTTTTGCATCAGATGCTTCATGACGCGTACTTTTATGCATAAAATATTCAGCTTCGTAACTTTAATAAAAGTTGGGGAAATGTAGGTCGGAAGAGGAAAAATTGTATTGACTGAAAAATAATTGAAATCTTCAAACTTAAATTAAGAGGTTATAATGATGGCTTTATGGATTTTAAACTAGCTTAAAAAATGCGCCAACTTCTCAGCTTTCATAATCATCGAAAAAAATTGGTACTTAATGGGGTACTGTTGCTAGAATCAGCCTTTAAAGAGAGCAAGGTGGAAAAATTTCAGAATTGGACGTTGAGTAATTTTTTTTTTCATATTTTATGATCAGCTAAGCCTCAGTAGGTTTAAAGACAGTGTTATCTTACCGAAAAGTACAAAAAAGGTGCCAAGATTTACACATTTGGGGGTTTTAGAGCACCTGTAAGAGATGAGTTACACCTTGAGAAAATTATGCAGATATCCCTCATTTCTAAGGGGTTGCAGAAGGAAACGGCTTTGCGACTGTATCGCAAACAAGTTCATAGACGTGGTGGGCTGCAACCTGAGTCTTATCCTGACCTTCGTATTTTTTTTGATATACGCCTAACCTGCCTAACTGATATTTAATTTGTTCATAGAATGTGCCATAAAAGAAATCATTAATTCAAGTAAGGGTGGGATCAAGATAAACGGGGAAAAAATTCAATTCATTAGATTTGCCGATGACATCGCTGCAGTTGCAGAAAATAGACAAAACCTACAAGATTTAATAGACCAAATGGATTCAGTATTCACTCAATGGGGACTCAAAATTAACACAAACAAAACAAAAACACTTACAACAGCCAAAACAGCAACAAGAAATAGCCCAGTCAATCTACACAACACACCACTAGAAGAAGTCCACAGTTTCAGATATCTAGGATCACTTATAACCAATGACTCCAGATGTACTGCTGACGTCGTTTCCCGAATCGCTATGGCCAAAAAAGCTTTTAACGGCAAGAAATATCTTTTTAAGGCCAACATAGCCAAAAAGGCCCGGAAACGTCTAATAAAAGTGTACATCTGGAGCATTGCACTGTATGGGTGTGAAACATGGACACTGACACAGAGGGATAGAGAGAGGTTAGAAGCGTTTGAGATGTGGTGTTGGAGGAGGATGGAGAGGATTAGTTGGACGGAGAAGAAGAGTAATGAGGAGGTATTAAGTATGGTTGGTGAGAAGCGCTCCTTGTTGAGAACAATAGAGAATAGAAGAGGAAAGATGATAGGGCACTTGATACGACACGACGATTTTTTAAAGAACATCATTGAAGGAAAGATTGAGGGTAAGAGAGGAAGAGGAAGACCAAGACGTACTTACTTCACTCAAGTGAAAGAGAGGATTGGCGTCGTGTCGTATCAGGAAGTGAAATTACTGGCAGAGGAAAGGCAAAGATGGCGTTTACTCCACCGACAAGAGCCTGGCTCTTAAATAAATGATGATGATGACGCCTAACCTTAATGGAAGGCAGAACTCCTGGTCAACGCGAGGGTCCTGAAGGGATCCCACTTCGTAGAAGCTGTTTATGATACAGTCGGGCCGCTTCAAGGCCGTTTCCTTGTGCAACCCCTTAGAAATGAGGCATATCTGCATAATTTTCTCAAGGTGTAACTCATCTCTTACAGGTGCTCCAAAACGCCCTTATGTGTCAATCTTGGCTCCTTTTTTGTACTTTTCGGTAAAATAACACTGTCTTTAAACCTAGTGAGGCTTAGCTGATCATAAAATATGAAAGAAAAAAAAATTACTCAAAACGTCCAATTCTGAAAATTTTCCACCTTGCTCTCTTTAAAGGCTGATTCTAGCAACAGTACCCCATTAAGTACCAATTTTTTTCGATGATTATGAAAGCTGAGAAGTTGGCACAGTTTTTAAGCTAGCTTAAAATCCATAAAGCCATTATTTTAACCTCTTAATTTAAGTTTGAAGATTTCGATTATCTTTCAGTCAATACAATTTGTCCTCTTCCGACCTACATTTCCCCAACTTTTATTAAAGTTACGAAGCTGAATATTTTATGCATAAAAGTACGCGTCATGAAGCATCTGATGCAAAAATAAAATTATTAAAAAGTGTTGTACTTTTTTTTCTACGAACCTTTTTAGGGTGATTGGTTGAAAAATCTCAAAAAATCAGAAAACACTTCATAACTCGGAAACCGTAAAAAATCGCGGAACATACATGAGGGTGATTCGGATACCCCATGACACGAGGAATCCAAATTTTCCTTTTGGACGTCAATCGACGGGCCACCCTGTATATTGACGATTGAACAAGAATTGGCTGCTAATATTGATTTTGACAAAGTTATTTCTGACTTCGCTGCTCATAAGGCCCGTAGAATCCGCTTGTAAAACCGCTCATCCTATTTTACCTTCAATAAAAAGTATCTCATTGCCTGTGAAATTTAATTTTAATTAAGCACCTATAGAATGGGGGCGGCAAAGTGGGTCTCCCGCCCCAGGCGCCGAGATGGCACGCTACGCCACTGCCGCGAATTTATACATAGGTATGCAGTTTCTACATAGAAAGATCCCATCCATTCCTTTCATATTCGAGGTCTTTGCGTTGGTCGCATCGTGTGCAGTCCATTAAGTAGTCACTTTGCTCAGTATAGCCCATAAATATCCCACTGCTGGGTGTCAATATTAGCCCAAAACGCCTGGACACACATTTCACAGGAAGAGTTATCATAACCCTAACACTGGCGAATTGATACATTTCATTAAGGAACAGTTAGATTTTTCTTCTCTAGTGTATGCTGCTACCTCAAGATGTTTTCCTTCAACATTAACCAGTGGTACTCGAATAGAACATAGAAACATTCAGTCCGTACATGAGAATTTAAACTCAAAGATACAGGCCGGGGATCGAACCCGCTGTAATACTTTGCTAAGTTAAATAGTTTGAAAACCATATAAAGCTAGGTGAAAATGAGTTTATGCATTTTAATCTTCATTCTGAAAAGAAATTTTATTCAAATAGGGATGTGATCTTTATTTGAAGACGCAGACCGTAGTCGCTATATACTGAAATCCTTTTCTTCTTAAGAGTAGGTAATGTATATTATAAAGCCACAATTAGTAAAAAGTTTGCCTTATGTGAACCAAGCGAAACTGTTTAATATTTAAAAATTTTTAACTGTGGCTATATATTTCTTAGAAATATACTTTTAAATAGAAATATATCTCGATAGTAAAATCTTAAGAAAAAAAGGCTTAAACACAAATAAAATAATATTCTTATTGAAAAGCTAATGGCGCTCTGAAGGCGTATCCATATGACTCCTTACGTGCTAACGTGCGTATTAAAATATGTTTATATAAATGTTGGTAGTTTATATGTAGGGTATAAAATTATTTATTCAAGTATTTCAAATGTTACTGCTTTATGAAAGCTTTTTTTGGAAAGTGATGTGTCGAAATGTGTAAAAATTTAAGAACTCTATTAGCATTAATCTTGAATAACCATTATAAACAAAGAACAATCATTTGAAATCTTTTTTCGCCAAAAATCTACAACTACAACTTCTACAACTTTAGCATTTAGCATTTGCATTATTTCTCATCATCAGCAAGAAGCAATGAGATGTATTTGGATCGTATCAAAAGATCGAGGGAAGTGTGGTCTCAGCCTCATGAGAAAGAGGTGTGGCAGATATACTCAATTACTCAATTTTTTTATTGCACGCCATATGTATGTAGGTAGTTAGAGCAAACTTCAGTTTCTTGCTAGTATCATCTCTGGGGAATCAGCCCTCCGAACCAGGAGCAGTTTTTACAAATTTGACTATTTCTTTAAGTGTTATTGTAGTTTTTAAAAGGGGGTTTTAGCCATAAAACGCAAAGTTGGCCAAACGTCTTGGCGAGTTTGTAGGGAAGGTGATTTAGAGAATAGGAGGGATGGTTGGGAAGGGATTGGGGGGGATACTATAGACACGGTGTGGGTTGTGATCTATAGCAGCTCCGGGAAGGCGGGATCGCATGCCCGTGCAATCAGATTCTCTATACTGGTCAGGTTAGATTGGCACAGGACCGTAGTGAATGGCGCGAAAAAAGGGAGGCCTATACCCAGCAGTGGGGAGAAACGGGCTGATTGGATTGATTGATATTGTAGATTTAGGTAACAAAGACCTTCGAAATTAATTATTTTATAACTTTGAATAACTGTAGGGATGTGTTCAATGAATGTTGTATGTGGTGTGTAATGTGAACCCCACATTAAAACTACCAAATAAAACTATCGGTAAAGATGGTTGCTGTTAATAACGTCAAATATTTAATATTAGACATTTTAATTTATAGATTATTATTAGAACTGAGTCAAAAAACGTAATAATTTTTAGTAATTTGATATTTTATAGAACACGCGTTTGAAAAGCAACTGTAGTTGGCATTTTTAAAGTCAAAAGTAATTAATTTTAAATACAATTTATTAATCAGTGAAGTATTGACAAAAGTATATTTAGAGATATTTCTTTGTAACTAAGAAAATATGCAATTTCTTTCTTTCTCTGCATACCTAACACGACAGATATGTATGTATGTATAATAACAGCATATATTTCAGATGTCATTATGTAATTTCTATGAAAATATACAATTTCTTTCTTTATCTGCATACTCAACACGACAGATATGTATGTAACTATGTAAATTTTCTATTTCTTTCATTCTCAGCATACCTAACACGACAGGTATGTATGTATATTAAAATTTCTTTCTCTGCATACCCAACACGACAGATATGTATGTAATATGTAACTATGTAAATTTTCTATTTCTTTCTTTCTCTGCTTACCCAACACGACAGATATGTATGTAAGTATATTAACAGCAACCACCTTCCCCAATAACAGATAAGAATCAACGCCTACCTTTTTTCTTCTTCTCCGTTTTAGGTTCTTCTTTGCTAGCCGAAGCTTTAGGTGTACTTTTCTTTGCTTTCTTCACTGGTACCGCTTTGACTCTAGTTGATTTCCGTTTAACAGGTTTAGGGTTGTCTATAAGTTCCATTAGTTCTACTGATTCTTTTTTGGGTACTTTGCTGGCTAGTGTTTGTAAGGGCTGGTCGTCCACTGTGGAGAAATTTGATGATTGAGAGATGTAGGTATGTAGGATTTTTATTAAGTGTGCTTGTGCACTTTATAATTATTTATTGGAAAACCAACAGCTTCAATATACAAAATAGAAAATTATAAATTAACAAAGGAGCCAATTACAGGTTTTCACAAATAGAAACTTAATAAAATATTGACACAGCACTTATGCATAAATAAAAAAATGTTATTATAAAAATGTTTTATTTAAAATTGGTAAACTTCGAAAATAAGTTCTTTATTTAGAAAATTAGATCTTTAATATGTATAATTTGGGAATTATGAGCAAATCCAGAAAACTAGGAACCTTTACTAATTCCATATTTACCTACCTACGTCTTTACACAGGCAAAGTAATAAGCTATTATAGAACAATTGTTGTTTATTTGGCACTCTAAATTATTATTTTTTGTCCAGAAGTGGGCAATCAATATATATATAATACCTGCCTACTGTTATAATAGGGGATTCCATTTTTCAATGCACTATAATTAAAAAGTTATCTTACTTCATTGACATCAAATGAAATAGAAATGTCTATTTAATTAAAATATGTGTATAGTTAATTTAAAAACTTACAATCATCATCATCATCATCCGGGAAGCCAGACATGTCTCCAAAGTCATCATCATCAGTCAATTCCTGTTCCTTCTTCACTCGCTCTATCTTCACTTCCTTCACTGTCACTGGTTGCTCAGTTTCCGCTGTGTAGGGAATTGTATTTTAATTAATACTAGTCCAAAATCAAATATGATTAATTGAGGTATTACGAGCCTGCTGGGCAAACATCTAGTTGCTAGAAATATTTTATTAAATTATCACTCTGACATTGTCAAAGACAATAAATAAATATGTTTTTGAAACACTAAGGCCCAAAACACACGATGAAACGCAACTGCAACCCAACTGAAACTTCTAGTTACTTTTGAGTTGCATCTAAGTTTCTGCTATAAACTCATTTAGAAAACCACATATGACGCAACGAGTTTGAAACGTTTCACACTAGTTGCGTCGTGTGTGGTTTTCTATAGCAGAAACTTCGATGCAACTCAAAAGTAATTGGCAGTTGCAGTTTCCTATATCTCCGAAAGTATATCACTTTCGACATTTGTCCAAAATACTATCGTTTTATAATATTTTTCTCTATCGATTGACATAAGTTTCATCAGTGGCTGCCAACTTTTTTATCTCCATACTAGCTTGAAGCGAATAGGGGTGTTGAATGTAATTGATACTGAAAATTTTTACTATACCAGGCTCCATACAAATATGTTGATGCCATTTGATAACTTTTAATTTTGTTGATCGATCTCGCACTACATCGAATTGATTTGAATCAGGTCAAAATAATTCAAAATCTATAGTAATTTAATCCATTTAAATGAGCAAAACATCTCACAACGTGACAACTTACATTCCAACTGTAAAGATGAGCTGCCAGGGTCAAGATGCTGCATGAAGACTCTCTCGCACTCCTGCACCTGCCGCTTGAAGTCTGATGCATCTCGGAGCCGGGAGATGCAGGGTTCACAGATTAATCGGCTATGACTGTTGGGGCCGCCGGATTGGGAGTAGGCAATCTGGGTAGATAAGACCATTGTATTTTAAGTTTTGGACGTTTAACAGGTGTTTTTTAAATCTTGGTCTAATGTGTAGGGGCTAGCAGACTGTATTTTGATCTAGTTTCTTAGGCACTAGCAAACTTCTTTATTGAGTTTAAAAATTTATAATTAAAAATTATTTGACACGATGTGGAGAAGTTTGAGTATTGCTCAAGATAAAATTAATTTATCCTTTCTTTATTTTTATTAATACTAAGCTGCTTTTCGTCCCTATAACTAAGTGTAATGTGGTATAACTAAGGATTTTCTGTCCATTCTTGAAGACAGCAAAGTACCAACTCCTTTGTTCCTCAAGATTACTATTTTCTATGCTAACCAGCTACAAAATTCATGTATTATGTTCCTAATCAGTATTGAGCAGGTAGGCGCATACAAAATCAGTTTCTTTCTTGTAGCTAAGTCTATAACTACAAATAAAAATACTAGGTGTGTACCCAAGTCCGATTGATTTTCCATACCGAAAGGTTCAATATTGATTTTAAAACCCGACCAAAGCTAGAAGTCCTCACCTGCGCAGCGCATCAAAGCCAAACATGACTCCCAAACTTGGTCGGCTATGCAAAAGCCGTAGCGTCGGAAAATGGTGGACAAAAGAAAAAGTATGCAATGAGATTTACTTACAGAGACGTCGAAGGTATCAGATAACATTTCTGAGTACACTTCTCGCTTCCCCATCCAGAAATATTCGGTAGAAATGTCCTTGTAGCATCCTTCGGCAAAACAGCAACGACACACGGTCGGCGACGGACGCCAATCAGAACTTCTCGCAGTCATACTTAAAATAAACTAACTATTTTCACAGAAAATACAATAACATACTACAAATTGGATTACTAGCTAAATTTACACTTTATTTGCAGTATTTTAACTTATTATTTCTAATTTTTCTATCACAAATTCTCGGAGCGCCGCCATTACTTGGAAAGCGTCGGCAAGTAGTGATGTGACCTCAAGCAAAGCAAGCATAGCAATATTATTTTACCAAGCAAGTTGTTTGGTTGAAATGGTGGATTTAATTTATTGTATCGGATGAAATGGGAAAAGTTATAGAGAGTAGAACTATTTTTATTTTTGAAATATAAATAAAACAAGTACGTTTTATTCCCTATTTGGAAAAAATCAAAAGAAAGTATTTATTATTTTCTACAATTCTTATAATCGATAGATTTAAAACTACATTTGGAATCTCTATGTAATGAAAAGTTCCACTACTCCACAACAGATGGCGCTGCATAATAAAGCTTAGGTACACCTACCATATTTTTCTTAGCCTAAAAACTTCGTAGGTAATATTTATCCAGCATCTATATTAGCCAAAATTAGATACGCTGAAATAAAATTTGCATTAATTTACTTTCAATATACTGCTCTCGTTTTACTCTCGGCATAGGTAGGTACTGCTCTCGTTTTATAGTTTTCCACAAAACTACAATTACATAACTCAAAAATAAAATGAAAAACAGACATTACATTTATGTAGATAATAATTTATTTGAAGAAATTGTTGTTTGGACTTAATTTACCTAATTTTCTTACAATAATACATATTACTTATTTCGATAATTATAATTTAATGTATTAACAATAGATTCTCATTAACAAATATTATCGATGGAAATTATAATCAGCATTACACCGGCTTAATATAAAAACAATTATAAAAAATCAAATATTAATTCAAATTTCTTATAAATACTAGAGATGCGCCGAATATTCGTATTCGGCCGAATGTTCGGTCAAAATGACCCTTTGTTTGGTTATTTTGTTTAGTAATAATTTACTTGATAAAACAAGATATTAACCTCCTATTAAATTATTTAAACCAAGGGGCAGTCAATCTTATATCCTCATTTTCACATCTAGGTATTACAAGAGTTATTAGGAGATGATAAAATAAATATAAGCTATTATGTGACACTTACAGACTTAATATAAGAAACCTAGACATTCTGCTGTATCTAGTGACAGTCGATGGCGAATAATGGCGATCTTCTTCATAAACCTTACCCATTGGTTGTGTCAAAATTGATGTGACAGAAAAACCGAATAGTTCGGGCGAACTATTCGGTTCGTAATGCTATCTACACACCAAAGCCGCCGGCATGCCGCCGGGCTAGGACGGCGGCTTTACGTCATACAAATGGCAGCTGTCAAAAAAGCCGGCGGCTTTGGTGTGTAGATAGCATTAGAGATTCAAACCGAATAGTATTCGGTATTCGTTATTCGGCAAAACCCATATTCGGCGCATCACTAATAAATACTTAATTTATCTGAATCTAATATTTAAAGACATTATTTATCCATACTCTGGATGTTGACTCTTCATGTGTCCTTTTAAACTGCAATTCTGAATAAACGCTTGTCCGCAAATGTGGCAGCGATATCTGGAATTATACAAATTAATTTATAAGTAGCAATACACATACATGGAAACATCTTTAGAAAATGCCCAGAAATTTAAATGACGACCGTTAAACGTCATTATCATTTTTAGGGTTCCGTAAACAAAGAGTGAAAACGGGAGCCTATTGTTGAGACTCGGCTGTTCGTCTGTCTGTCTTTCAGTCCGTCCGTCTGTCACCAGGCTATCTCATCTCATCTCATGAACAAATGTCATGTTATAGCTAGAGCGTTGAAATTTTCACACAAATAATGTATAACCGTTGCCGCTATAACAACAAAATTAAAAACAGAATAATAATAGTAATTAAAGGGGGCTCCCATACAACAAACTTGACTTTTTAAATCTTTTGCTTGATATTAATAATGGCTACCCATAGACTTTATTATTGGGGTAGTGTTAACCTAGTAAATGGTACAGAACCCTCCCCACGCGAGTCCATCTCTCTCTCTTGGCCGGTGTTTTTTTTGATGAGAACTCTATAACACGTTAATTTATTCTCACCTCCGATCATTATTATGTATCCGCATATGATCCTTCAGAGTCTTAAGCCTGGGGTAACTCTTGTCGCACACCTTACATTTAAAGTTTCTCTCCCCCGTGTGCGTCGGCATGTGGTTGTTTAGTGAGAAGCGCGTGAAGAACTTCTGGCCGCAGCACTGGCATTGGTATCTGGAAGTGAAGCGAAGTGGAATGATAAGATAAGATATGGCCCGTCTATATACAATAAGATTCCGTGCTGAAATAATAAGTACAGACTCCGTGACAATATTTAAAACTAAGTTAGAGCGATGGCTCATCGAGCGGGCGTTCTACACAGTGTACGAACTTACTAAATAAAAATTCCTTTTATTGTTAACTTGTACAAAAGTACCCACCTAATACCTGACTTGTAAACCTATGATTACCAATAAAAAAAAAATTAAAACACCTGAATCGAGAACCATCTCCTTTTTTTAGGGTTCCGTATTTACATTGTTTTTAAATTTGAATTCAGTTAAAAAGATCCACTAGTAATTGTCCCATTGTTATTGCACCCAATAACAGCTTGCCTCTCTGACATACATATTCTTTCTAATGTCAACTCGCCCTTTTTTTAACTCGTCCCAAAGTCAACTCGACCCAATGTCAACTCGTTCCAAAGTCAACTCATCCTACAAACTCGTCCCATTATCAACTCATCCCACAGTCAACTCGACCCAAAGTCTACTCATTCTACAAACTCGTCCCATTATCAACTCATCCCACAGTCAACTCGACCCAAAGTCAACTCATCCTATAAACTCGTCCCATTATCAACTCATCCCACAGTCAACTCGACTCAAAGTCAGATCGACCCAAACTCAACTCGCCCCAAACTCAACCCACCTATAATCCTTCAAATGGTCCTTCCGTCTATGTATAGTAAGCGTCCGTCGCGAGTCAAACACGCGGTCACACGCCGGACAAGGGAAGCTGAGTGGAGCCTCTCCGTGAGCTTCCACTAGGTGCTTCAATTTCTGGTGGTACGACATTAGCATCACGTCGCATTTCGGGCAGTAGACCCGGCCGCGTTTCTTGTGCACGCGGTCTATGTGAAGGTCTCTGGAGTGAGAGAAGAATTGTTAGATTAGGAAAGGAAGGGAAAGACGTTTTAAATAGTTAATGAACTAACAAGTACTACAGATACAGATAACTTGTAACGTCCCAGTGCTGGGTAAAGCCCTTCCGAGTTTTATTTAATTGTGATAGTAAGTAGTGTCTTATGCAACTCGTAGTGAGCGGTTGCGTAGTTGGTAGAACGCCGGCCTTCACTCTTGGAGACGCGGTTTGGATCCCCTGCTCAGATTTATTTCTCATGTACGGATTGAATATTCGATTAACACTCGCTAACGGTGAAGGAAAACATCGTGAGGAAACCTGCATACATTAGTGAAAGGTGCATTTGCAACTCGCATTGAGCCAGAGCGTGGTGGATTACGGTCTAATTAATCTCGTATGAGAGTAGGCTCGTGCCCCTCTGTCTTATACGAGAGTGGAAACGTGAAAGGTCTATCATCACACATCCTATTTATTAATTAACACAAGTCGTCATGCCAATGTGTGTGAACGAATCCATAGAAAATGTATGGAATGATAGTTTTTCCCTGACACGTGCCGGTCACCGCCCGGATGTGTGTAGGTGATCTTTAAAGGGCTGATGATAATGATGCAACTCGTCCCGTAGTAGCAACTAATCCCACCAACTCGTCCCACAATAAAACTTACCTATTATACTGTCCTTTGAACATCTTCCCGCACGTTTGACAAGGGTAATCACCTTCTTCATGCCTCTGCTGATGCATGTCAAAGCGCCCTTTGTCCACGAACCCAAGGCCACAAGTCTCGCAAACATAGTTACTAAAATGCACGTTCATGTGTTTGTTCAACGCGTGGAAGTAAGGGAATTTTATTTCGCATAAAGCACATTTTAGTTCGTCTAAAGTCAGTCTAAAAGGTAGAACTGATTCGCGCGTGTCCGTGTAGTATTTCTTGTCGTGAATTAAGGTTATGTGGCGTTTGAAATCTTCTAAGTTGTCGATTTTCATTGGGCATAGTCTGTGGAGGAAGTGTTTTGGTTAATGAGATGAGATTTATAAGGGCCCCACAAAATAACAGTTCGTCGGCAGATATCAGTCTGTCAGCTAACTGGAAAAGATCACAGACAAGCAACCCCCGCCCCGCCTGTTACGACCTGAGACTGCAGGCGGAATGTAAATGTATGGGACCCTTTACTTGCCTCAAAAACTTTGACTTTTGTGACAAGAACCGAAGCCATAATAGCTAAATAAGATGTGCAAAATGTGCAAGACTTGAAATTACATGACACAAGTTCACTATCTTATTTTGATGACACAGTAAATAAATGAAGAAACCTGCTATTTTACATGTGAGGCACTAGAGATTCCAAAATTACCTATGTTACAATTGGCTTGAAAATCTGCTATATCTATGCATATAACATAACATGTTGTGGAAATAAAGATATTTTTTTTTCATATAACATATTTATAAAGCAGAAGGCCATACGAAATGATGATAACATGATATAATGGTCCTTGCCATTAGGTCTAGATCCACTGCTGAATTTTAGCCATGAAGATTTTCATTTATAAGAGTAAACTAATTTTATAAACCAAAAAGCGAATCTAGCATTAGCTTTCAAAAAAGATAACATCTAAAATGCCATGTACATTTACCAAATAAATAAACATGATTTGAGTTTAATCACCTGCAATCAATCCTTGTGATATCAATTTTAATCATCATCCGTTCAACTACTTTAAACTTCTTCGGATGATGAACTTTTTCTGTATGTTCTCTCAGCATTGCTGGATCGGCGTAGCTTTGGCCACAGTAGTAGCATATCAAATGATTATGTCGACATTTAAACGGACATACATACGAGAATTCAACTATAGTTAGTACGTTTGTCTCTTTCTTGTATGTAGGGTCTCTGTCTCGCACCATTTGTTGGACTTGCGCCATTGGGATAGCTGGAAAAAGTGAGTATTTTAGGAATATTATAAGAAATAGCAATATTATGCGAATGGGGATGATGACTAAATTCAAAAATTCAAAAAATAATTAGTCCGTCTTTTAGGATATGGAAAAATACTTGAAACACATTTTTTACCTGATCAAATACATAAATAAATACAAAGATACAGAGCATCAAAGTTACGGGAGGTATTGACGTCACTCCTCGGTTAAAATCGTACTGTGGCGTGACGTCACGAGCAACTTCAACCCAGTGTATCTTTGTCATTTTTAGTTTAAGAGAAAAAATAAAAAATACGTGTCGAATATTTTAAAATAATCTATGTGATGGACTAAAAAAATTCCATTTTACCCAAAATCAGTTGGGGGCCAACTGCTTATTAGCTTATTAAGAATAAGACATCTCAGGTGCCTCACCATACACAGATACATTACATATCTGTCACGTCTTTCCCATCGAGGTAGGCACAGACCACTTCCTTCCACTTGCTACGACCCAAACACACCTCTTTCGCTTCATCCACACTCATCACTCACCTCATACATTATGAGCCTAAAATCCGTTAAATGATAATGCAACTTAACTACTCCGACTCCATATAATAAAATGTCGGGACAGTCTAGGTGTATATTCTGGCATGTCTCATTTTGGGCAGCGAGTTTTTGTTTTGGGCCTAGAAGTCTTAGGCTCAGTTGCATAATTGCATTGTCTTTTATACCTACTTACCAGGTTTCTTAACCAAAGCTTTTCCATTAACACTTTGCCTCGGCTTGGCTTTAGATTTAGACACCGTCGGCTTAAGCTGGCTTATCTTAGGTACGGGATCGGCTTGAAGCGGCTTGGCTTTTGGCGGCCGCAGTGGTAGGTCGTCTTCGTCTTCTATTTGCATGCTTTCTGATTTGATTGGGTTCTCTTGGGGTTCATCTGGAGTTTGGAATTTTAAGTTATTTAATTACTAAAAACAGTATAATATTACATACAAACATATCCGTCATGTCTCTTTCCCTTCGGGGTAGGTATTGACTACTTCGCTCCAGTATAATAAAAGTGTGTAGGTATAAAAAATGGTACCTACATTTTCATGAATAAAAAAAAACATGTGTTTGCTATGTTGCGATAAGCAACAATATTTTCCAAAGAATTTGGATCAAAAATATCACTACTGTAAGTATAGTAGTGTACAAATTAAAGTTATGATTGGTAACTATTTGTTGCTCAATATTGGCAACCTGCTCCATAGGTAACTCGTCCCACTCACAACTCATCAAATGGCCAACTCTTCCCACTCCCAACACATCACATGGCTAACTCATCCCACCACCAACTCGTCCTATGGCCAACTTATCCCACAAACACTCGTCCAAACTGCAAATTCACCCCAAAACTCAACTCGCCCCACTAAAAACGTATCACACAGTAACTCGTCCCAAAGTTAAATATTTACCTGCAACACTATCACCCAAGACATCAGCTCCTGGTGAAGCTGGAGACGCAGGCATGCTGTCTGGCTCACACTTTAATATCTCTACCTCGATCTTAGATTCATGCTGGGTTAGATCTACATTTGTGATTGTGCCTGGAAGATTTTGATAAATCATTTTTATTAAGGATTTTAGCACATATCTTTTTTTTCCTAGAGCCGATTTTTCTGACTCCATATAAGTATCTAATCTTTTTTTTTATATCTATTTTTTTATCAAGGCTTCAACTACTTTAAGTGGCTATGCCAGCCTCATGGGAGCATTCAATAGATAGGTCTGGTTACAAAGCTTGGTTTAGGAATTAATAAAGTGCCATCACTCTGTATATCCATATAATGAAATGTCATAGAAGTCTAGTTAGATGTATACTAAGGTACATATCGATTGATTTCATATCTGGGCAGTGATTTTTGTTTTTTTAACCCAGAAGTCTTAAGCAGAGTTGCTTTGTCCTTCAGGCGGGTAATGGTCAATGTTAGTTTGACAGCTCATTTTTCGGATTGCTCTTGAGAGCAATAAATGTGTGTTGTTGGATATAGCTGGACATCACAGCCTGACCTTATACATAATCAGCACGAGTGTGAATGTTTTACTGTCCTTCTAGCCACAAGCATAAGTAAAAATGTAAGTTAGGTATAGTAATTTAATAATTATAATATTAAACTAACTATTCTCTCTCTGTTTGCCGTGCCCCAAAACAGGGTCCACAACATGTACTGTAAATTATTTTTAAGACCATTTTATAACTTTGTGGAAGCGCAATAAATATTATGATTATGAATACTCACCTTCAGTCTTAGAATCATACACTTTCATCTGCAGAAAAGCTTCCTCACACTGTAACACTTGTTTCCTAAACGACATTGCTTCCCTCAGACGTTTCACACATGTTGCACAGATAAGACGCTCAGTTGGTTTCGCATCTAGGTATGATATCTAGAAATATAATAAATTATTGAAGTTAATATAATAAATTATTGAAAATAATGTGCCAGTAGAAGTTTATTATAAGTGTTTGCTTAGGAGTGGGATTTTGATAGCTTACAAATAATATTTAGCATTCTATAGTGCACAAAGGAAATAATAGACCTTTTTAGACCAGTCTTGTATTTATTTATAAAGTAGGTTTATGTTCAACAGTGGTCTTACTATGACTTATATGATAATGCTTAACATGACTCTCCGACCATGAAACCTGTTTCTAAATGATCAATGGTTACCCATTACTGAATACATTACTGTATTCTTGTCTCATTTTTAAACTAAGTACTTATCTGTGAGGTAACTTTGCGAAATGGATCAGATCAAAAGGGAGAACCAGTAAAATGGAATTTTTAGGAAAATTAATGGCACTTACGAGTAATCCAAAGCAATCCATGATCATATCGGAATAGACTTCCTTTTGACCCATACACTCGTACTCAGCAGTTAACATACGACATTTCTTTATTAGCCCGCAGCACCGGCACAGACCCGGGTCGTAGACCGGGCCCTTAGCCGTGTTAACACTCATTTTTGGTTCACTTCATTTACATTTTCATATGAAAATCGGAAATAATCAGGGTGCAACTCGGCAGCATCCATCGATTGTTGTTTTTTTTTGACCTGTCATGTCATAGCTGTCATTACGAATTAGTTTTGCTACTCGATAATAGATGGCGCTACTTGTAATTGGATTGACTTGTGTATGGGGTATTACAGGAGGTATTTTATGGTACCCTTTCGTTACATCAAAATTAGCGCCATCTGGCGTCGAGGAGTAATACTAACTTTAATGTTCAACTATAGACAATATAGAGTCGAATAAATATGTCAAGTCAAAAATCTAAACAAATCTCGCCCGATTGGAATTTTATTTTGTGAAATTATTGAGTTTTCTCAGCAAAATGACGACAAATAGCCGTAAAGGGCCCATTGTTGACCCTGGCTTGTGTCGGTGCTGTGGTGCCACTAAGAAATGCAGGCTTCTTAACGTGGAATACGAATGGTTGGGTCAAAAAGAAGTATACTCCGATATGTTTGTGGATACTTTCGGATTATTGGTAATTTTCTACAAAAATTTCACATTTAAGACCACAATTTATTGAAAAATCATCTCTAGAAGCTTTATACTCTGTTATTCAGCGTTTCCATGCGTATTTCTCATATTTATCAGGACAATTCACATATGAATGTGTACCTGACTTTTTCACATGTTACGTTTACGGATCATGTTTTTGTGAATATCCACTACCTCTATTAGACAAAGCCTCACTCACAACTTTACACCTTACACAAATAATTCTCAGTTCTTACAACTACCATACTATAATTACCTTAAGAATAGAACCTACTATTAAAATTATAGAAATACATTTAAAATTCCAGCTATCGCACTTAGACGGCGAACCAGAAGAGCGAGTGGTGTGTGCTACATGCGTGACTCGGCTACGAGACGCCTCGGCCTTCCGGAGACAAGTCCTGGAATGTGAAGAAAGACTGCTCCTCACCAGGATTCATGTGCATTTAGCCGGTATGTACTGTCACACCTCTTTCCCATCAGGGTAAGCAGAGTCAGTTCTCTCCACTTAATATTAGCAAGATTTTGATATAGGGTAACTTTAAATTAGTGAAAGATAAAAAAGTATATGCATGTACTCGTGATAACAAACAACTTTTACTAAGGGGCCAAGTTCGAAATCATAAAAAAAAAATGTTCCCCCATACTATCAGCTGATGCAATTTGTATGGGAGTTCAAATTTTTTTTTGAATGATTTCGAACTTGGTCCCATAGTAAAAATTGTTTGTTATCACGAGTACATGCATATCCTTTTCTATCGTTCACTAATATAAAGTCACTTTGTATTATAATGTTAACATTATATATAGAAGTACTTTATTGCACACAAAGAGGCACAAATCATTTATACCATTACCAATGTGCCAAAGGCAGCCTTAACACTAAAAGTGATCTCTTCCAGACAACCTTTGGAGTAGGAACAGTTAATGTTAACTTTTTTAATGTTTGCAGAAGGTGACCAACCTACAAGTATAAAACAAGAAACAGACATGAAAGAAGAATCTTCTAAACCACTTTTAGATGATGATGATGGAGTTGAAGATACGGCTGCTGCTGATATGGATGATGGTAATTTTTTTTTTATTTCTTTCACTGTTACTGATTAGTTATTGAATTTTTGGACCAAGTGATAAATTGATATAATGTTGATAAATAAATAATTGGTCCTACTAATATAATAAATGGCAATTTGGATGGATGTCTGTTACTGTTTCACGCAAAAACTACTGAACAGATTTTGATGAAACTTGGCAATATTGTAGCATGCACATCAGAATAACACATAGGCTTTATTATTTTGAGATATCATGATTATTTTCCAAGATATGACGATAAATGCGTACGAAGTCGCGGGAAGCCTCTAGGACCTCATCATCATTTAATTTAAGAGTTAGACTCTTGTCGATGGAGTGTTCGCCATCTAGGCCTATCTTCTGCCAGTGCTTTAACTTTAATTATTTCCTTTTAAAATTACAGACTCCGACAATGAAGTTCTAATAAAACATAAAACGATAAAGAAGGAAAAGAAACAGAAAGTAAAGAAGAGAACGAAGAAGATTAGCAAAGAAGAAAAGATTAGAGCTAAGAAAGAGATGTTAGCTGCTATGAGAGAGATGGAGCATAGATTGGGGGAGATGCAAGAAATTGGTAAGAATTTTTGTAACCTAATCTAGACATTTGCGTCCCACTGCTGGACAAAGGCCTCTCTCCTCTTGTGCCATAAATTTCTGTCTCGAGCTTCCTCCGCCCAGGTATTAAAGGTGTCCAGCTCGTCCCGCCACCTTTTCCGTAGTCTGCCGCGACGCCGTTTGGCAGTTGGTAGCCATTGGGTAGATGTTTTAGCCCATAAGTCATCTGGCATGCGGCAGACGTGGCCGACCCACGAGAATTTTAAGTTAATCAAATAATTACCGGATCGCACGGTAAATGGGGAAAAAATTGTATGGATGGTACTAGAAAAAAGTTGCGTACGATTTTATTCCCTTGTTGTTATGGGGGCAGTTTTCAATCATCTAGCTTAGCATACACTCCGTGACAAGACGTTGTCATGGGTTTCACGCTTACGTCTCTGTCCGTAGTTTTAAATGTGATAAGGACAGCATGACGTGAGATAATTGTCGCGGCACGTATGCTAAGCCTCCTAGCTATTTAATTTTGCTTATCATTGATCCAAATTACTTAATTCTTTTTTATTTTTACTTCCAGAACCAACGAAACGCCAAAAACCGCGGGAAAACGACAACAGAAGTTTCGAGAACACTCTCACTATCATAGAGAACTCATACGTCTGTCCGTTTGACACATCATTCAGTGATTACTTCTGTATTTACTGCCGCGAACTATTCACTGATCCTGATAAACTAAGAAATCACACTTTATCACACGATCCTTTAGAATTTAAAAACGTAATAACAAATAAGAAGTTGATCCAATTAGATATTTTTAGGTTAGACTGCCGATTGTGTTCGGAAACTATACAAAACTTCGATTATTTAAAACAGCATTTGACAAACGCTCACGGAAAAAATTTCCACGATGTAAAAACTGAAGATTATTTAAAATTTCGTTTAACAAACAATAATCTAGTTTGTCTCGAGTGTAGTAACGAGTTTGACTTTTTCCATGCGTTAAAAAAACATATGGCAGAACATTTCGGCACATGCATTTGCGATATATGCGGCGCGCATTATTTCGAAGAACGCATGTTAATTTTACATCAAAAAACTCATCAGAAAGTCGAAGAAAACTTCCCTTGTAACGAATGTGGCAAAACCTTTAAATCTAAACATTCCAGATACTTACACGAAGCCAAAACTCATAAAAAAGAAGCAGCATATCAATGTCCGAAATGCGATGAAGTATTCTTCTCCTACAGCTTGCGTTACAGACATATGATAGACATACACGGAGAACAAAGAATGTTTAAATGTAATCATTGCGACAGAGCGTACGACAGTCGAAAATCTCTACGCGAACACAATAGAAGATTTCATTTAAAAATATTTAAACATCAATGCGATTTATGCGATAAAAGATTTTATATTCCATCTCGGTTGAAAGAACATATGGCAACACATACAGGAGAAAGAAATTATCGATGTGAGTTTTGTGGGAAGTCCTACCCTAGGTTAAGAGGGTTAAAGGTTCATATGCAATCACATAGCAGCGATAAGAAATATAGATGCATGCTGTGCAGTGCGTCGTTTACGCAAAATGTGAATTTAAAGAATCATATTAAAAGACAACATCAGAGTTTAGAAGGGGATGAGTTTAATGAATGAAATGTTAGTTAATCAATGTATTGTTATGATGATAGACCGACCTACGAAGTTGTCGCCATGGCCGAAATCGGTTATTCATGTACGGTCATAAGTGGGTTTATCTAACAAGAAACACCGATACATATTCACTTTAGTGTATTTTGATATCATCAGTCACCGTATCAATAATTATTAATATTAATAATTAATCACACAACAATCATAACAAACTCTCGCCGCCTCCATCTTCTTCCTCTCCTCCCTTCCTCCGCCATCGTCCATCTTCCGAACGTCACACCGGAACCGCAGAATGGCATTATATTCTACTAATTAGTCAATAGATGGCGCTGTCAGTATTTTTAGTTATCCAACACAAAAAGGTTGGTTGGTCTTTAAATAGCGTTTTATGTAATTAAATTATCAAATTTATACAAAAATGCTAACACATGCATGAAAAATATATGCGTTGGTTGTATTTCGATTTGAAAACTAAAAATAACGCATAAACAAAAATATTCGTTCAATAAAAAATTAATAGATCAACATCACATCACGAAAAATGTTAAAACCTAACTTTAAATAATTAGGTACTTACCTAACTTAATTTTACTGTAGGTACTTTGTACATAATGTAAATTAAAGACTTAGTTATTTATGTAGGTAGAGACTATGCACGTTTCACCACCTATAGATAATTAATTGACATTTTAATTGACAGATAAACCTATGTCTACCTATTTCATACTTATACAGGGTGTTAGGAAAAGTATCTCGGCGAGTAAGTAGGTGCCGCCCGTAGAGAGCGAGCGCGCCCGACCTACTCACTCGCCCAGAGTTGAATGACCTTTGCGTTAGAGCGCGCTATCTATATCTATATATATAAAAATGAAACCCGTTTTCCGTTGTCACGGCATCACGCCTGAACGGCTGGACCGATTTCGCTAATTCTTTTTTTTAAATGTTCATTGAAGTCCAAGGATGGTTCTTACGGTGAGAAAAATTCGAATAATTACCGGCAAAGCCCTAAAACAGACCTTTTCTTTTTCCCATACAAATGTTTTTTTACTAAAATGTAGAGTCAATTTGAACTTTATTCCTACACAATAAAGTTCATTCTAAGGCGGGACGAAGTTCGCCGGGACAGCTAGTTAACAATAAAATTCTTAATTAAAAACGAGTTCAATTTTTTTTCGTGGAATGTGTTCTACGTTACTAACACTATAACTGGTTAAAAGGAAAGTGATACTTTGCCTAACACCCTGTATATAAAATATCTGTCACATAAATTCTATCTGAAGATCGTGGAACGGACCTAAAGACTAAAGGGACAATGCGTGTGAACGAATTCATAGAAAATGTATGGAACGATGTTTTTACCCGGACATGTCCCAGAAGAGTATAGATAGATCTTATGAATGTTGCAGATCGTGTCTAAATCTCATATAGGTATATTATTTATTGTATTGTAAGTTATTTATAAAAAAAATATAATAATATGAATTATGTTTAAGTATATAAATAAATGACAAGTTAACAGAGAATGTTGTTTGTATTCGATACACAGTGCTACAAAGATCTATTGGCACTTGAGTGACATTGTCAGAAGGGCGTGGGTGGTTAATAAATAACTCAAAATATTAACAATTTACAAGATGATATCGTTAGTTCCGATTTCCGTCACGTGCTAAAAGATCCTTGTAGCACTGTACGTCTTGTTTCTTGGGGAAAGTTGTTTGGGTCTTTAGAACATAGCTTCAAATAAAAAACTTAAATAAATATCTAATAATTTATTTTCATATTAATTATATTAATACTTTGCTTCCATTAATTATACATTAATAGTCTATTACACTTTAGGTACGTACCTATACTGGGTGTAACAGAAAGGGGGTATAATGCCGAAACACAGCGATAGTCCTCATGAAACTGAACAACTTTCCCCAAGGAACATAGGTCGTATCTCGAAAAAAAAAAAAAAATTCGTCTCCCCATACAAAATGTCCGATCAGCTGATCAAGTAAGTATGGGCGATCTAAAATTTTTTTTTCGAGTTACGAGCCATGTTCCTTGGGGAAAGTTGTTCAGTTTCATTGGGACTATCGCTTTGTTCCGGCTTTATACCCCCTTTCTGTTACACCCTGTATAGGGTGACTTTAAATTAGTGAACGATAGAAAAGGATATGCATATACTCGTGATAACAAACAACTTTTGCTATGGGGCCAAGTTCGAAATCATAAAAAAAATTGTTCCCCCATACTATCAGCTAATGCATTTTGTATGGGGAGTTAAAATTTTTTAGAATGATTTCGACCTTAGTCCCATAGTAAAAATTGTTTGCCAACACGAGTACATGCATATCCTTTTCTATAGTTCACTAATTTAACGTCACCCTACATATTTTAAATAATAATTTATACATATTTTTATTTCCTTGGGTAATTAACTAACGAAAATATAATAATTAGGACAGGGCCAAATCTTTGCGCACGGAATCGCACTTATTCGTCTTTCTTTGTCATCGCTCGATTACCATTTGCTAAAACGAGAAAGAGTGATAAAACGCGATCGCATTCTGTCTTTTTCTAGCAGGTCGATATCCTGATTGAAAGAGAGAGACACAAATGCAATTTTGTGCGTAATGCAATAATGTTATTCAAATTTTAACCCCTTGCATGCGACCTACGCACACGTACATCCAAAAACAATAGTTTTTTTCACCTCAGCAGCACGAACAAGGGTGATTTGCTACATAAGGCCGTGGCCCCAGTAGGCAAACTGTTAGCGGCCGACTGAGTGACCCGCAAATTTGTGGCGAACTGAAAGAGTTAGCTGCAAACTCAAATCAATGAAATCACCGGTTTTGGTGGGAGTCGGCCGCTGTCTGAGATAGTCAGCGCGCGTAACGCTGCAAACTGCGTACAGTGAGCGAAAACTAGCTGACTGTGGACACTCCATTTCAAATATATGGAAGGGCGTACTAAATCGATACGCCGCAAACTAGTCAGCCGCTAACAGTTTGCCTACTGGGGCCACGGCCTAACAACAGTGAGAAAAATGCGATTTCGCTCACAGAGTGAGGAAAACAACTACGCTCTTGTTCCGGAATCTTTCGCTAGCTCGGAATTCAAAATAATCACTGATATCAAATATCAACATTGCTCTCTCGTTGCATAAATAACAATTTTTGACATTACAATGTCTAATAACTCGATACTACGGGCTGCATGCACGAAAAAGATGACGTCATTGTCCCGTTCCGCAAGCGAGAGCGCGGCACGAACGAGAGAGAGGCATGGTCGGCTCAGTTCGGTTCCGTGTTTGACGTTGTCACGACAAACTACCGTCTGTAAAAAGACTTTATTTTTACATTAAAGTAGTGCTACAAGGATCTATTGGCACTTGAGTGACATTATCAGGAGGGCTTGGGTGGTGAATAAATAACTCAAAATAATGACAATTTTCCTATTTCCGCCACGTGCCAAAAGATACTTATATAGCATTGCAGTCAAGTATCTTACATGTTAGTAAGTAGCCTCCACTGGGTACTGCGTGTTTTTCTTGAACCGTCTGTCGGAGCTATGCGAGCGGATGTGTTCTTGTAGCGATTGGAGACGCGGGTAGCTCTTGTCGCAGTACTCACATCTGAAAACGGGAGATTAAAAAATAGGTAAGTAAATACAAAAGTTTTAGTTTCAGTGATGTTGCTATTAGAAGTTTTTCAGGCGCTTAATATAATCATCATCATCATCATTTATTTAAGAGCCAGGCTCTTGTCGGTGGAGTAAACGCCATCTTTGCCTCTTTGCTTAATATAATACAATACAAAATATTCTTTATTGCATAAAAAGATATAAGGTATTGCTAGGTGCTTATTGCTTAACTACTGAAGTATAAACTTATTTAAAACTTTAAATTATAGTTACAATATGTAAATGTTATACATCACGCCACGCCGATTATGTATTTATTTAACTGTCACGTTTCCCATCACGGTAGACAGAGACCACTTCCCTCCACTTGCTACGATACAAACACTTCTTTCGCTTCATACACGTTCATCTTAGAGTTTAGAGTACCTACTTTAGACTTGGCCTTTCTATAATAAGTGCCAGATTTCATCTAGATACTTAACACGCATCCACACATGCCGCCGGCTTATGCCATTTAGGTAAAAAGATACAAATGTCGCCTGGCATGTGTTGATATGCCATTTTAGGGTACTCTTGTCTCAGCATTTTTTACCCGATTTTATCGAGATAGAATTAGAATTTGTTTATTGCAAGTCACAAGTTGGGTAAGGTGTTACAAAGTCATATGTACAAGTGACGCCCTACAAGGGCACAGCAAACAAGAGGGCAAGTAGATAGATAGATAGAAATTCTTTATTGCACACAAAGAAATACAAATAAAAAACTTAAAACTAAAACATTGTGCGCAAAGGCGGCCTTATCACTAAAAGTGATCTCTTCCAGACAACCTTTAGAGTAGGATACGTTTAAGAAGACTGTACAGTAGAGCAAGGCAATAAATAAATACTGTAATTTACTACTTAAAAAAGTGCAAGTAGTTGCCTTATTATTCAATTAAATGCCTAATTAAAGATATATCTAATTACCTACATACATACCTAAAATTCCTCTCCCCAGTATGCGTAGCCATGTGCTCCTTTAACCGCGACGGCAAGTAGAACCTCTGATCACATAAATCACACTGATGCCGATACACTTTCAAATGGTTTCTTCGATTATGTTCCATTAACGTCTTTCTCCTATTGTACACTTTATCGCACTGTTTACACGCAAACGTTCTTTTGTCACCGTGCACTTCTATCAAATGTCTATTTCTTTGAGCGTAAGAGAGGAAACAAGCGTCGCATTTGTAGCAGTTCACTGTAGGTTTCTTCTCGTGAACTGTAGCTATGTGTAAATAACGACTGTATTTAGAACGGAGATTCTTCCCGCATACTTCGCAAGGGAAAAACGATTCGACTTTGCTGTGACTTTTAATGTGAGTTCGCAGTGAGTTCTGTTCCAAAAAGCACGCTCCGCATTGGTCGCAAATATACGTTCCGAAATGATCGATCATGTGTTTTTTTAATAAATCGAAATACGGGAATGTTTGTCCGCATTCCGTACATTCGACACTATCCAAGCTTAGTTTGAACGTTAAAAACTCATTTTTGACTGGATATATAACTAATTTATGCTCAGTAGACAAATGCGTCTTTAATGTAGCCAAATCGTTGATTTTCTCATTGCATAACCTACAGTCTATTCTTGTGATATCAATTTTTGGTATCTTTTTATTTTCCATCATAGATTCGAAGTCATTTTTCGGGTTATGCGTTAGGGTATGCTCTCGTAGTTCCACTGGGTTTGTAAATTGATCTTTGCAGTAATAGCAATAGTAATTACTGATTCTGTTTTGGAACGGACACATGTAAGAGTTGATGACCATTATGACTGCGTTACTGTATGTCATATCCTGATGGTCAGGTTCTGATTTCACTATTTTCTGAGTCGCTTTCGTTTTCTTTTGCGGAGATAGTTTTTTTCTTGTTGTTGTTTGTTTTGGTTCTGTTGGATAGAGAAATTAAAACTTAGATAAATGTCTTTTTTCTGGTAATAAAAAACAATTTAAAGTAAATGATTTTCGACCACGGAAAAGGTGGCGGGACGAGCCGGGCACCTTCTTAAGTACCTAGCTGGGCCGAGGAAGCTCGAGACAGAAAGTCATGGCGAATGAGGAGAGTGGCCTTTGCCCAGCATTGGGACACAAATGGCTAAATTTAGTATTTAGTATTTATTTATTGCAAAAAAGTTACATTTTAATACAATTACAGTATAAAATAATAACTACCTTGTAAAGGTATATTTGCTTGAGGGCTTATATTCTAATATTAAACTATGTAAGTAATCACATTTAACATAAGTTTTGTAGGTATCTTGTTACAAAATCTATTTAATTATTTTTATATGTATCTAAGTACTATACATTTATATAACTTATTAGCTTATTACATATTATTTCTAATAACTTAAATTGTAATTTATTTTTAGTTATTATTTATGTATAATTTTATCTTATTGTACTGAATTCTTTTACTGTATAATACGCTTTTTGAAGTAGGAATAGTTTAAGTTTATTTTTAAATTGGTTTTTGTCGTTTTCATTTTTAATATGTTCGGGTAGTTTATTGTATAATGAAACAAATCTGTAGTCTGGTGATTCTTTGTGTTTAAAAAGGTTAATAGTGGGGCGGACTAGTTGGTTTCTATTGCGTAGGTTAAGCGAATGTTGGGCAGTTTGAAAAGTATTTAAGTTTTCTTTCACTAATAGTGCGGCTTCCATAATATAGATGCTGGGAACAGTAAAAATCTTATTTTTAATGAAATGTGGTTTGCAGCTATCTCTTCCTTTTAAATTCAGTAAAATGCGGATACATTTCTTTTGCATTATAAATAAGTCTTTGGCATCCACACTGCCACCCCAGATAACAATCCCGTACGTAATTAGATTATAATAGATTAGATTTTCGTTAACATAACCCTCCTTCTGGCACAGTAGGGTAAAAAAAAAACATGATATAAACAGAGAATGCCTGCGAATTCGTACGCATTTAACGTCATATCATGAAAAAATTACAGAATATCATAAAATAATATATGTACCTATACAGGGTGTAACAGAAAAGGGGTATAAAGCTGCAACACAGCGATAGTCCTCATGAAACTAAACAACTTTCCCCCAGGAACATGGGTCGTAACTCTAAAAAAGAAATTCGCCTCCCCATACAAAATGTCCGATCAGCTGATCGAGTAAGTATGGGCGATCCAAAAATTTGGAAAGTTGTTCAGTTTCATGAGGACTGTCGCTGTGTTTCGGCTTTATACCCCCTTTCTGTTACATCCTGTATAGTAGGTACTTAATTAGAATAGTTTTGTATTATATTGTATTTTATTAATTTAAGGTGAAATTATGTATGCTTATCTGTTATTCTGAAGTGCAAGCTACAATATTGTAAAGTTTCATTAAAATCTGTTCAGTGGTTTTCGCGTAAGAGAGTAACAAATATCCTCACATACATCAGCACAAACATTGACATTTATAATATTAGTAGGATTGCTATCCCCACTTACCCGCTTTCTCCTCCCCCCTATCAGTCCCCTCATCCAACATGTTGTCCAACTTATCCTTCAACTTTTGCATCTCAATCATCAATTGTTGTTTGCCTTTAGTCTTCCGTTTGCGCGTGCGTAGCGTCATAGTTTCCGTTGTCGGGGATTCTTTTTTTAAAGCTGTAACGGTCACATGGATAATTTATTAATTTATTTATCATTAGTTGATATGGGATGAGGAAAAAAACCGGCCAAGTGCGATTCGGACCCGCGCAGGA
Source organism: Anarsia innoxiella (assembly GCA_947563765.1). Classification (NCBI taxonomy): domain Eukaryota; kingdom Metazoa; phylum Arthropoda; class Insecta; order Lepidoptera; family Gelechiidae; genus Anarsia; species Anarsia innoxiella. Next base: position 1,154,850 of record OX387418.1, on the reverse strand, counting down.
AGGGTTCTGTACCATTCACTATTAATATCCAGCATAAAAAGCAAAAAAAAATGCGTTTGTTGTATGGGAGCCCCCCTTTAATTATTATTATTATTATTCTTTTTATAGTATTTGTTTTTATAGCGACAACGGTAATACATCATCTGCGAAAATTTCAACGCTCTAGCTACAACGGTTCATGAGATACAGCCTGGTGACAGATGGACGGACATATGGACAGACAAGTCTCAGTAATAGGGTCCCGTTTTCACCAATTGGGTAAGGAACCCTAAGGGTGATACCACACCAATAGAATAGAATGTATTAGTCGACGTCAATCGATAGTTTCTACCATACTAATCAACGTCGACTATACCATTCTATTATTGATCGATGCGGTCGATCGACAATCGATCGATTGGTGTAGTAACACCCTAAAAAAGGTGAACATGTACAAACCTGGCTCTTCATAATCAGCATCATCTCTATCATCTATTGGGGAGTCAGAGTCACTTCCAAACGGCTCCGGCTTCACTTCTATTTCGATCTTAGTGACAGCTGTTGGACAGAAATTATCATTTAAAAATTCCTAGGAATATTTTATCTATCTCTGTCTAAAACGTGTGTTATGTTATGAACTTATGAAATAGATATAGGTTTATCTATCAGTTAAACATCTGACTAATGAAAACCTAGGCCTAAATTAGGTTTAATTAATCTACACTTACTGAATAGACCTTTGAACTTGTTACAATTAATTAATGTTTCCTTAAGTATTTTTGAACGTGTTTTTGTGTGCTGTAATTATTTTTCCCAATTTTTGCATGAGTAGATTTAAATTTGTAAAATCTTCTTTTTATTTAATTTCATTTAAATGTCAGTGTATCTTTATCTATATTATATATATAAAAATGAAACCCGTTTTCCGTTGTCACGGCATCACCCCTGAACGGCTGGACCGATTTCGCTAATTCTTTTTTTAAAATGTTCATTGAAGTCCAAGGATGGTTCTTACGGTGAAATCGAATAACAGACCTTTTCTTTTTCCCATACAAATGTTTTCTTACTAAAATGTTGAGTCAATTTGAACTTTATTCCTACACAATAAAGTTCATTCAAAGGCGGGACAAAGTTCGCCGGGACAGCTAGTTAATAATAAAAATAGAAACAGATATTGAAATTCTACTGTAAAGATTTTAATGTAACTTACGTTCCAAGTTAGCGTCAATAAAAGCCTGTTCACACTGAAGCACTTGCGTCCTGAACGCACACGCATCCCTCAATCTGACCACGCACGTGGCACAAATACATGAGTCCTCTTTCTTCTCACCGTCTAGGTTTGATAGCTGGAAATATAATGTAAAATAATGGGAGAAAATATATTTACTTAATTGTTTTGTTTTGTTTTATTGTTTGTTAATTATTTTTACTTATTTGTTTTGAACTGATAGATCTACTCGTAAAACAACTATACCTAAAAAAAAAACAATACAAATTATAAAACGAAAATGATTTTGTATAAAAATATAATTCAAAATAGGATAGCTCATAGAGACAGCCTATTTAAAAGGAAAAGTGCGACAGCGTATAAGGAACGATTCTAGCTTTATCCACTGGTAAGCTACAGGGGGGTCAAAAGTGCCTTTAATTGCTTCGAGAAAAGGATGGTACGGCCGTTTTGTTTGGGCTCGATTACAGGCGATTATGATTACGATTACGATTCGATTACGGCAGATTTACAGTTTTTTGACAGGTCTGTTAGCGTAGTCGGTAGTGCGTCTGCCTCCTACGCACGGGTCGCGGGTTCGATCCCCGCCGGTTACAAACATTTGTGATGAGCATAAATGTCTGTTCCGTGTCTGGGTGTCTCTGATACTCATAGCACAGGATTTGCCTAGTTTGGGGTCAGGTGACCGTGTGTGCAATGTCCCAAATATTTATTTATTATTTACTATCAGTTAACTATATCGAAAACAATTATAATGTGGTTATATAGTCCAAAAATGACTTAAATTGATGTCTGTGTAAATAAAATACTTACCAATAAGCCAAAACAGTCCATAAACATATCAGAATACACTTCTTTCGTACCCAACCAGTCATATTCAACTGTTAGCAGACGACATTTCTTAATAGATCGACAACAACGACACAGCGCCGGGTCCACAATGGGACCCTTGTTCTTCGTGGCCATAGCTGATGGTCTACCGCATCGGAATCCAGGTTTTTATACAGGAAATTGAAATAAAATTAGAAAATGTTACCGTAATCGACGCTTCACAAATAGGTAGGTAATATTTTGGTTGACAGGTTGCGTTTTGATTTTGCTATGCAACATGCCCGAACAGCTTCTTGAAAGTAGTTTAATTTGATTACACCACCACCAAAAAAACAGTAACTTTTGTAAATCGATCGATTATACATATAATTTTAAAGGGATTTACAACATTAAAAAAGCTGGTATTGGCTGGTATTTTTTATAATACTGCTAAACCGATTGTGAAAAAACTTGCTATAGTGATTTTATTTAATATCACAAATAATTTACAAATGATTATAATAAAACAACACGATTTATGGGTCTAAATCATTTTATAATAAAATTTAAGTCGATTCAGTATAATTTACTCACTTAAAGCTATTTTATATGCCTAATTAATTAATATTTAAATTAAATGCTCTATGGAGACTGCTAAAATAATACTCTTACCTTTAATATACAAATTATCATACTAATCTAATAATCAGAACAATAGTGTGATGATTTTTACATTATTGCACTTTATGGTTATTTATTATGAAATTAAATTGTACTTGTCGTATTTTTCATTACACTAGGTACATTATTTTATACATCCATATCGCATAAATACACACACAAAAATATGATAAGCTTGGAACAACACTCACAGAAAATACTGGGTACCTACCAAAAGGTAGGTTAATATTAATTTTTAATAATTTTCAGTAAATGGAAAAGGTTACTATTGAAGACATTCCATATTAAAAAAAAATATAAATATATTTTTATATTAGATATTGATTACTTATAAATTATTTCCGTTCAAATAGTAAAATCTATTCGATTATTTTCAATAAAATCATGAAATTAACGAGCTGGAAAACGCATCAAGTCATCACACAAATGCAAAAATATCATAGTTATTAAAAAAAAACTAAGGGAAGCGTAAAAATATACGCGAAACCAGTCACAGAAATGGTTATCAAAGAAAGTTCATACATTTTTTTTTATTAGTGGAGTTTTTAGGTAATTATTCTTTCTCCTATTAGCTCATGTTTCGCAGATGAATATTTCTAATTTTTTTTAGACTTTACGATTTAAAATTAAAAATAGCAGCCTTCAATATCACACTCTGGGTGATGACTTTTTATATGCGATTTCAAGCTCGCGTTCTGAATGAACGCTTGTCCGCAAATATGACATCTGTATCGCCTATCGTTCGTATGCGTTCGTATATGGTATTGCAGACTTTTGAGCCTCGGATAACTCTTTTCACAATACTCACATCGGAAGTTTCTTTCCCCTGTATGTGTTGCCATATGCTCTTTCAAACGCGACGGTAAATAGAACCTCTGATCGCAATATTCGCATTGATGCTTTAATACTTTTTGGTGATTTCTCCTTTGATGTTCTGTCAATGTTTTCTGTCGATTATACACTTTATCGCACAAGTTGCACGGATACGTTCGTTTTTGTCCGTGGGCTTCCGTCAAATGCTTGTTTTTAGCCGCGTAAGACATGAAGCATTCATCGCATCTCGGGCAACGGATTATCGCTTTCTTCTTATGCACTATATCCACATGCATGTCCTTATAATGGTTTGATTTGAAAACTTTCCCGCATATCTCACAAGTGTGTCTCTCATCGTCTTTGTGTCGTTTCAAATGAGCGTCTAATCTGGGTTTTTCTAAGAAACAAACACCGCAAATATCGCAGGTGAAGTTACTGAAATGTGTGTCAACCATGTGAGTGTGTAATGTGTTGAAATCTTCGAAGACCTCGCTGCATATGACACAGACCAAATCGTTCCACGTTAGACGATACGTTAGCATCTTATCTGGGGCTTCGAAATAAATCTTCTTACTGTGTACTTGATCTATATGTTGTTTGAATACATCTATGCTATCAATTTTTATTGGACATAGCTTACAGTCGATTTTAGTGATATCCAATTTTGGCATCTTTTTATATCCCATTAAGAGTTGGAATGGTTTGGTGTCGTGAGTCAACGTGTGTTCTCTTAGATCTTCGGGTTTTGGGTAGTAATCTTTGCAATAGAAACAATAGTAATTGTTTCGTCGGTTCTTGAACGGACAAACGTATGAATACTGTATGATAGTTAGAAGGTTCTCTTCGGCCATACAGTCGAGGTCGCGGTCGTATGTGTTTTTCTTCTCTGCTGGCGGTTTTTTCGGTACTTTTACTACTTTCTTTGAAGTGCCTGGAAATAAAGAACAATCATGAATTTTTTTTAGAATCAGGTTTGCCGATTTGATGTCCATTGGCCACTATCTTCATAAATCTGGATGGGAGTCAAAAAGTGATGCACCATTTATTATTCCATAAAGTTTTTTTTTAATTCAAACCATAGGTAAATATTTATAGTTTATTTACGTCTCTACTACTTATTACTGTTGTAACTTTAGGAACATAGATTTACTTTAATTCAATAAAAGTTCAATAAATTAAAAGTAAACAAGATGTATTAGTTAGTTGTTAGGTATTGCCCTTGTATCAAAACCCTACTCACCAGCTTTCGCCTTTAACTTCCCAACCTTCCCTTCCTTCTTCTTCTTTTCCGTTCCATTCGCTTTCTTCTTCTTGCTGACAGTCTTCTTCTTCCTCTTGATAGGTTTGTCGGAGTTCGACGAGGAGTCGGAGTAAACGCTCTCATCATCAGCTGCTTTGTCTGAATTAACGTCGGTTTCTTGTTCTGTGGTTGATTTGGTCGGTTCTTTTTCGTCTTTTGGTGGTTTGTAGTCTAGAAAAGAAAGAATATCTTTAAATCTTAAAAGAATTACTATGGGACCAAGTTCGAAATCATTTTAAACAATGGTTCTTCTGTATATTTAACACTAATCAATTGCTAATGACAATAATAAAACTATCAGCTGGTGCATTTTGTATGGCCCGGGTAGTTCAAAACTTTTTGAATTTTTTCAGACCTGGTCCCATAGTAAAAGTTATTTGTTATCACAAGTAAATGCATATAGTTTTCTATCGTTCAATTATTAAAAGTCACCCTATATATATTCGTACCTTCATCAGCTGAATAGTCTCCATCCAGATCCATCCCATTGTCGTGATCTCCGATAGAGTTGTGTTCACTCACGTCATCTTTGGGTTCTATCTTCAGCTCTATTTCCATTGCATCTTTTTTGGCTTCTGCAATTAATATTATCAAAGGCATTGTTAACTAAGGCATTAAATTAAGTTTAGTAGGAGGAAGTACTGAGATCAATTAAATCCGACCAGACTTCAATCTCCCCCTAAGCCTTTGTTCTGTTGAGCAAAGGCGTCCTTACTTGTTCTCCATTCAATTGTATACGCCAGGATTTACCATTATTGACTGAATGAGTCGAGCTCGTCTCGCCATCTTCGCCTAGGTCTGCCTCGATGTAGTTTTTCCGTTTTTGGGAAGCCAATCGATGTCTGTTATGGCCCATTATTCCTCAGATACTAACAAAAAAAGCTAAAAACAAACCATCAGGCTCCTTCTCCTCCAACCTGGCGCTAAGGAACAGCTGCTCACACTGCAGCACTTGCTCCCTGAAGGCACAGGCGTCTCGGAGCCGCACCACGCATGTAGCACACACTCCACAGTCTCGCTCGTTGTCGTCTACGTGAGATAGCTGGGGGTAAAGGTTTTGTAGTTGGTTATTGAATGGTATGGTATAGTTTTGAATCATTAGACAAGGAAGATTAAATTCTGTTTAGTTATGATTTGAGTCTTACTTGCCGATGCATAATAATTAGGATATCATTTTAAAACTATTTCTTTTTATTTTAAAAATAAATCTGTTTAATGTTATTGGTTTTTTTTTATGTCGATGTTTTGTTTCTATTATAAATATTAACTTTAATTTTACGTGATTATTATATAGGTATTTTTTAAATTAGTAGGTACACTTTTTTAGTTACCTACATTATTAAAGTATTTTTCAAAATATTTCCTAACACAACTATATTTAATACGCGTACCTATAGCTATCTTTAATTAGCCCATACATGTAAGGAGTAATGCAATTAAATTGCTCTCAAGGCTTTCAACATAAGCAATGCAATTTAATTAATAAAAGCTCTTACCAGAATGCCGAAACAATCCATGATCATATCTGAATAGACTTCCTTTTTCTCCATCCAAGTGTATTCGGTTGTGAGAATTCTGCACTTTTTTATCGCTCTACAACATCTGCACAAAGCTGGGTCTATTATAGGCCCATTTTTAGTCGTCGTCATTTTCACGACAAAACACAAATTACTATTTAATTTTTCATTTAAAATCTCAAAATTTACTTTTGTTTTATTATTGCATTTACGATCAACCATCAACCAAGCTTTCTCTTACCAAAAGTGTCAAACGAAAATGTCAATAACCGGTTGCGTTTCGTTATTGCTGTTCACACTGTTTTGGAATTTTTTATTAAAAACTTGTTAAAAACCGATTGAATCGATCGACTATCAACAGGTCCATGCTATTGCCCACCACTATTTCAAATTGACAGTTAATCCAAAAACAAGATGGCGTCGCTTCTTTGAAACATTTTTCTCGTTGTGGTTTTTCGATTGATTCACAGTTATTTTAGCCATCTTCGAGCCGAAAATGTGGTTTATTGACAAATGCAAATGTTGTCTCAAAGATGGGGATATGCGGGATATGTGGTCGGAGTACGTTAACGATGGACAAGTGGAAGTCTACGGAGATATGCTTGCATCATGCTTTGCTTTGCCCGTAAGTGAGATTGGATTATAGTTAATAACCGGCATTAATGCTATAAAAAATCCATTAAACGTAATAAAACTTGTCCTATACTTAAATAGTTTGAAAACATAGAGCAATCCAGTGCGATAATGTAAAATATGTGCTATTCTTAGCAGCTCATGAAGCAATCTATTTATTCTTAAGAAGCCGGTACAAAGCTATACATGTTTCGCCCTTTGTATTCCCTACACAGCTTTAGTATAATTTGCAACACGACCGGGGCATATCTACATTCCAAAAAAGTTTTACCTGTCTTTGCATTTCACTGAGTTGCCATAAATAAAGCTAGATAAATCAGTGATGTTAATCACTTTAACTATAGCTTACACATAAGTTTATATTATTGTTTACCAGGGCACCGACCGCACGGAGTACATGGAGAAGATCTGTGAGGTATGCGTAGAGAAACTCCGAGCTGCGAATGAATTTCGACAGGAAGTGATCACCTCCAAAGAAGTGTTGGATAAACTTATTGGTTGGTATTAGTTTATCTAGGGCCTGTATCACGATCTACAGATAAAATGTATCTGACAGATATTTTATACTTGTCTGTCTAAAACGTCATGTTTTATGAAATAGACATAGGTTTATCTGGCAGTTAAAGTTTATCTCTAGGTGGTGAAACGTGCACCTAAGATCTTATTACAATTTGGTCCGAGTGGTTCCTAATGCCTCATTGTTATTGTCCTGTTATGGGACTATATTTGTATCCCTTAAAACCCAGTAATGGATCAATAGGTATTTGCATTCTCAGCAGTCCTTGAAACTATAGTCTATAGTGAGCAGTCCCAACCTCTTCTTTCTACCTCTGTATACTTTCCAAATATGCTCCATAATGACAAACAGATGCATCAGATCCATAGTAGTAGTAATAGTTTTAAATTACTATGAATTTGAGATGTTGAGAATTTGAGACCAAGGATGAAATTGATAAAAATGTAACTCATTTTAAGCAGACAGGATAATGGGCGCTCCTTGGTGCTATTTCATGGAAAATATAATTTTTCTCCAATTTAGCTTGTCTTGACATGCCTCGCGTGTTACCTCTTGTGACTTTTTTGAACCCTTTTAAAAACTCACTTCTCAAAATTCCAGAAGAATCAAAAGACTTGAAGGTGGAATTCGTGGAAGCTGACGAAGAAGAGTGCCAAGACCCTGAGTACGAGCAGCACGAGAGCTTGGGGTCGTTTGAGTTCCTGGAATCATTGCACGGAGACAGCCAGGAAGAGAACGAGGAGAATGAGGAGATGCAAGTGGAATATCTTGAAGATGATATTGAAGGTATGTTGCTGGGGTTAAGTTATTGGTTGAGTAGCCCAGCAGGGTTGTTAGGCAATATATAAAATGACCGGCCAAGTGCGAGTCGGACTCGTACAGGAAGGGTTCCGTACCATTTACTAATGATATCAAGCAAAAAAAAGCAAAAAATCATGTTTGTTGTATGGGAGCCCCCCTTAATTTTTATTATTATTCTATTTTTAGTATTTGTTGTTATAGCGGCAATGGTAATACATCATCTGTGACAATTTCAACGTTCAAGTTATAACGGTTCATGAGATACAACCTAGTGACAGACGGACCGACGGACGGCCAGACAGATAGACGGACAGCTAAGTCTCAGTAATAGGATCCCGTTTTCACCCTTTGGGTAGGGAACCCTAAAAAAGGAGGTGGTTTTCAATTTGGGTGTTTTTTTTTACTGTTTATAGATGTAATCTATGGAATCAATGTTACGTCTATGGCCGCGATTGTAGAAAAACATAAAAAAAAAGTTACCTACAGGAAGAACTGACATAAAATGTTAAAAAATTAAACCCACTTTTCTCCTGCCTTGTAAAAATTCTGCTAGACTCGCTACGCCAGTCTGTAAGCTACTATACGGTTTTTAATTTTATTTGACTAAGACTGCGTTTATAAAGGCATATTTGTCTTGTCATCGTGTTTGATCGGTTAAGATGTTATGCTAGCTTTAAAATTGATAATATTTTCTATGTTTTTTTTTCACAAATACGATGTTAACTTGCTTATTATTATAAATAAACTTTATCTTTATTATAAACGATAAATGTGGACGATGTCGCGGGCGGCAGCTAGTAAGATAGATAAGATTTATTGTATCATGTAAATAACTAGCTTAACTACAGAAAACCGAAATTTTCTGGTTTCAAAAAGTTTACAAAACCTTTAGTTAAGCTGGTTGTTTTTTTTTATTGTTCTTCGAATGTAAACAATAAGGTCTTTTAAAAAAAAGTAATCATTTAAATAGAGAGTCAATGATCGACGTAATTATCGATATTTTTTTTTGGCAAATGGCCCAAATTACACAATATTCGATGAACAACCAAACATGAAATTTTTGTTCTGATTGGGCCAACGGCCTGACATAAAAAAGCATTTTTATTAATTTTTGTTCAGATTGGGCCAACGGCCTGACATAAACTATCATTTTTATTTAACAATAATTACTAGTTTTTTTTTCTAATTACTAGAATTATAAAAAATTCGAAGAGCAATACCGACATGATGCATAAACCTTATCTATTTCAGCTAAGCGGTATAAAGTCGTCAAGATTATAGAGAGAGGAAAGTTTTCTTGGATCGCGGTACCGGCGTTTTGGGAAAACAAATACAAAGTTCAAATACCATTGACAAATAGAATAGAACTAATAAAAAGTTACGCGAAACCGAAAGATGATTGGAGAACGACCAATTGTAAAGTAGTGAAGAAAGTGAAGAATTTGAAAGAAGCTGAGAAAGTGATAAGGATGATTTTAGCGAGGAAAGTCGCGAAAAGATTAGCTGGAGATCCTTTAAAGCTGGATAAAAGATTGTCGAGGATTAATGTAAGTTGTTTTGCGTTTATTTAGTAATGGGGATGATTGACATTCGATCGGATGATGACATTCGAAAATTCAAAATTAATTAGTCCGTCTTTTAGGCTTTAAAAAAAGATTTGAAACACGTTTTTTACCTGATCAAATACATAAATAAATACAAAGATACAGAGCATCAAAGTTACGGAGTGGGGGGTATTGACGTCACTCCTACGTAAAAATCGTACTAAGGCGTGACGTCATGAGCAACTTTAACCCAGTGTATCATTGTCATTTTTAGTTTATGAGAAAAATGAAAAAATACGTGTCGAATATTTTAAAATAATCTATGTGATGGACTAAAAAAATTTTTTTTGTCATCATGCCCATTCATCTTGGATCCAATTTATGTTCATTTAATGATCTAAGAAATATGATATTGTAATAGCCCCCTAAGTAGCTCATCACACTAATAACTTTCAATAATTTGATAATTACAGAACAAAGACCGAACGAAACCTCAAGAAACCTCACACGACCTAGCATCTGTACAATCATTAGTTACAATAGATTTCGAGAAGGAAAACCCTGAAGACAATGAACCGATAAATAAAGAAACAATTGAAGAAGTGACAGCATCAAATAACAATACAACACCAAATTTTCGTACAGGCGATGATAAAGAAAAAACATCAAAAGAACAACCTAAAAAAGAAATCGATTTAAACGCAAAAATCGATAAAATATCATCACAAATATCAGCCGTAATCGAGAATCAGAAAGTCCTCAGTGCCAACCAAGAAACAATGTCACTAAACATGCTAAAACAGAACTTAATGCTCGAATCTTTTATAAAAAGTTTTCATTCGCAAGAGATTGTATATCATCCACCCTCAGATGAGTTCCAACCTATTTCGTCGGAAGAGGAACTATGCGATTTCGAACGAAAGTTAAAAGATCCGGAATACAAAATGGAATTAAAGAAGAAATTTAGCGTTTTGTTTGGCAAGGGTCCCGGGAAAGGGGCTAATAATGCTTACAGATTCGTAGATATATTGTTTGCAAGGGAGTTTTTGCCTTTTTGTTCATGGAGTGGCGGTTCTAGAGGCGAAGAAGTCAAAGTATGCTTCAAAGCGTACCGAAATGTACTGAATTTCTTCTTCTCCTTCATTAATTCGACCGACGAATTGTACACAATGGAAGATTGTGAGACTTTCTTCAAGGTTGTATTGAAGAATTCAAAAAAACGACTTCATGTTGGCATGAGGCAGTCGTCGTCCAGACATAGGATAAAGAAAATTAAAACTTCTTTTATAGATGGCGGCGAACTCGATGATTGAAATGTCCTAAGTAACCAGGCCATAAAGAGTAGAAATTAAAAAGTGGCAACACTGTAGTGTCGTGATAGAAATGTCCTAGCTACAGACTAGCCAAAAAAAGAGTAATTAGATTAAATTTAAAAGTGGCAACACTGTAGCGTCGTCCCTTTCAAATCAAGCTAACCTAATCTTTTAATTAAAAAAAAACTGACTGCGTTTAAAAAATACATTTTTTTTAATTTCGACGTACCCAGTATCACTCTCACTGTAAATACGAATCTAACGACACCTTTCAAGCTAAAATCCGTCAAGCCGTTTAGGCTGTAGGGCGTGTCAAAGAATTATACATACCTACATACTCTCGAAAAACATAACCCTCCTTCTGGTGCAGTCGGGTAAAAACGGGACGTGTAGTGTCCCTTTTTGTGTTACCACTTTTTAATTTCTACACTTTTTCGCCAGTCTGTATTACTATCATTTATCTTGGATCATTTAGACCCAGAACACACGGTGAAACTATAAAATAACAACCTCGTTCGGTTACAGTTACAGCTCGCTACTGAAGATACGCCGATAATGGCCATTAGGCCGTGGCCCCAGTAGGCAAACTGTTAGCGGCCGACTGAGTGAGCCGCAAATTTGTGGTGAACTGAAAGAGTCAGCTGCAAACTCAAATCAATGAAAGCACCGGTTTTGGTGGGAGTCGGCCGCTGTCTGAGATAGTCAGCGCGCGTAACGCTGCAAACTGCGTACAGTGAGCGAAAACTAGCTGACTGTGGACACTCCATTTCAAATATATGGAAGGGCGTACTAAATCGATACGCCGCAAACTAGTCAGCCGCTAACAGTTTGCCTACTGGAGCCACGGCCTTATACGATATTACTTAAATAATTAAGTAAGAACTGTACCTATTAAGATTTTACTATATCTAAGAGCGAATAGAATACTTATTTCATTTCAATTGAATTCGTATAAGTGAGTGTGCGGTCACATTACGCACCGCGCCGAAGGTTCGGTTCAATACGCTCGCAATGTGTTTCATGTCATTGTCATATTATTATCGACGTTGTTGTCATTAGAATGATAAAATTCAAAATCAGGAGGCTTAGCATGCATGCCGCGACAATTATCTCACGTCATGCTGTCCTTATCACATTTAAAACTATGGAAAGAGACGTAAGCGTGACAACGTCTTGTCACGGAGTGTATGCTAAGCTAGCAGTTGGCACAACAAATGAGCATCGAAGCATCGAAACGACTAAATGCGAATGTCGTGTCAACTGATTTTGAATTTTATTGTAATGAGAACAATGTCGATAATAATATGACAGTGAAAAATGCTCTGAGCTGCGTTCCGGCAGGTGTGCGCCGGCCCTTATTTGTGTAAGAGACATTTTGATACTGTATTTTTTTCACACCTACTATCGAATTATACAGGGTGTAACAAAAAGGGGGTATAATGCCGAAACACAGCGATAGTCCTCATGAAACTGAACAGCTTTCCCCAAGGAACATGGGTCGCAACTCGAATAAAATTTTTGGATCGCCCATACTTACTCGATCAGCTGATCGGACATTTTGTATCGGGAGGCGATTTTTCGAGTTACGACCCATGTTTCTTGGGTAAATTGTTCAGTTTCATGAGGACTATCGCTGTGTTTCGGCATTATACACCCTTTCTGTTACACCCAGTAGAAATAAATGAATATGATAATTAATTATTCATAATTGTGATTGATTGTTTATTGATCTTTATATTACTTTTATTTATGTATAAGTGTAAGTATGTAGGTATGTAATTATGTATCTAAGGTACATATAGTTTTCTCATTGATAGATAACGTGAATAAAATATCTTCAAAAGATTACCTACGTGTGTTTTATTTCTTGTAAATTATCGACGTCACCATTTAGTACCTACGTACATACTACTTCCTAAAGTTCCTATTAACCTCTCACATCCCACTGACCCATTATAAACCCAGACACAATAGATTTTCTATTGTTCAATTTTTTCTGGGATGTGAAAGATTAATATTATGAATGAACAGATTTTAATGAATCTTTTTATCGTAGCTAGCACTTTTTTTATTATTTTAAGATGTTTTTTTTTTTAATCAAGACACGACGTTAAATGTGTAAGAACGGGCAACTTCTAGCATCACCATCATCATCATTTCAACCTATTTATAGCTGCCCACTGTTGAGCTTTGGCTGAAAAAATGACGCGATTTTTCATTTGATTTCATTAGTTTTGTTATTTGGGACATATTGATTCAATAAATATTTATCATTACTTTCACAGCGGTCAACGAAGTAGAACGCAAATACAAACGAGCCAAGCAAAAAGGCCGGAAGTCAAGCTACAGGAATTACTCCCAAGATGACCTTGAGATCGCTCTACAGAAGATAATGTCGGGGAAGCTGACGAGGAGTGAAGCGGCTGAAATGTATAATATACCCGTGAAGACGCTCGGGTATAAGATACGGGCGAGAGAGATGGATAATAACCAAGGTGGGTGTTTTTAACATGATTTTGTTAGCGAGGGGAGGGGTATTAGGTCGTGGCTCCAGTAGGCAAACTGTTAGCGGCTGAATAGTTTGCGGCGTATCGATTTAGTACGCCCTTCCATATATTTGAAATGGAGTGTCCACAGTCAGCTAGTTTTCGTTCACTGTACGCAGTTTGCAGCGTTACGCGCGCTGACTATCTCAGACAGCGGCCGACTCCCACCAAAACTGGTGATTTTATTGATTTGAGTTTGCAGCTAACTCTTTCAGTTCGCACAGATTTGCGGATCAATCAGTCGGCCGCTAACAGTTTGCCTACTGGGGCCACGGCCTTAGGTTACGCACTACATCCGATTCTTATCCCATCCGAGATGTTTAGTACGGATACGAGATAGATCCCAGAACTATTTCTATACTACTGTGTTTATGCCTAAGAATTAATAAAACTTAAATTGAAAAGAGCAACCCTACAGAGTTTCTTGCTAGGTTCTTCTCTGAGGAAAACTGAACTCTTGCGAATCTAGCATTAACTTTAAAAAATTACCCGTTCTAAGAGTTGTCAAAACCTACAGGATTAAATGATTTTTCATTTTAATTTTTCACTAAATATCTCGGATCGGACGTACAGACTGGCAAAAAGAGTAGAAATTTTAAAATAACAACACTGTATCGTCGTCCCTTTCAAATCAATCTAAAAAATACGGGACGACACTACAGTGTTGCCAGTTTTAAATTTCTACTCTTTTTGGCTTGTCTCTAGTGCGTAACCGCTCTTACACTACTTATAATTTATCTAACATTTAAATGATATGTTCAAATATTGGATCCAAGATAATTGACTATGAGAAAATGGATCACAGTTCTATATTACATTATCTTATATCATTGATTGACTTCATAGATCTATGATCCAAGATATAATAGTGTAATATGTACCTTAGGCCGCACTGGACTCGCCTAGCGCGTCCTAGTGCATATAAAGTTTTATGGAAATAAGTAGTGATATCGTATTTATTCTCTTCGTTAGGGCCTTGAATTAGGGACGGCATAGTATTAGTAAATAATATACAATTAAGCATACTGCTTCAATGACTGGCTTTTTGACTCTTCAGCGTCACTGGTCCTTACGGTCGGTGCCTGCAATACATACTATTTGAGATTTGTGTGTCTGCAAATTTAAAATAGCCGCAGTTGTGTGTCGGCAGAGTGTCAATGGAATTTTTTGGCACATTTCGTATTCTAAACAATGGTTTACACTGATTGCGACCAAATGTGTCAAAAAATTGCATTGACACTCTGCCGACACACAACTGCGGCTATTGTAATTTAGCAGACTTGGGTCCCAGAAATGCGATAAAAAAATACGAATGCACAATAGAATAAATAAAAAATATGCGAATTTAGGCGCGATGTAGATTTGAACCGTATCGTACATTCATTTAATAGGCATGTTGACTAAAAAAAATTTTTTAGTCCATCACATACAGATTACCTATTTTAAAATATTCGACACGTATTTTTTCTTTTTTCTCTTAAACTAAAAATGACAAAGATACACTGGGTTAAAGTTGCTCGTGACATCACGCCTAAGTTACGATTTCTACCTAGGAGTGACGTCAATACCCCCAACTCCGTAACTTTGATGCTCTGTATCTTTGTATTTATTTATGTATTTGATCAGGTAAAAAATGTGTTTTAAATATTTTTAATAGGTAGCCTTAAAGACGGACTAATTATTTTTTGAATTTTTGAATGTAGTCATCATCCCTATTATTATTAAATTCGATTGCCTACTAACTAAAATATAGTTTATACTAAAAAACCGAACTAATACTCGAAACTCACAAAAACAATATTGTTGTAGGTGACCGGGGAACGCCAAAAAAACCCGAAAACGTGAAACATTATGAAAACTTGCGTTCTGTACTACTTTGTTCAAACGCAACGCCTATCAAAGGGCATTGGGGCGTCGGGTACACTTGCTGTTTCTGTCCAAAGCAGTATAAAGACGCGAAAGACCTTAAAAATCATACCCTAACATCACACGACGATGAAACAAAATCCACATACATGAAACAAAAAGACACTTACGATTTTAGCGTCAAACTAGATGTAACAAACTTACAATGCAATTTGTGTACAAACGAAATTGATTCATTAGAAGAATTGATGAAGCATTTGAGTCAAAAACATGAAACGATCATGCATTTTGATATACCAAATCAGATGGTGCCTTACGCGTTTCATGATGAGGTTCTACAATGTGTTGTCTGTGAAATAGAGTTTTTTAGTTTCAAAAACTTAAGCGATCATATGAGTACACATTACGGTAGTCACGAGTGCAAAATTTGTGGGAAAATGTTCGTTAACAAAACCTGTTTGCGGATACACGGATATAGG
This sequence comes from Anarsia innoxiella, assembly GCA_947563765.1. Lineage (NCBI taxonomy): Eukaryota > Metazoa > Arthropoda > Insecta > Lepidoptera > Gelechiidae > Anarsia > Anarsia innoxiella. The sequence goes on along the minus strand of OX387418.1, from coordinate 1,138,823 downwards.
CACAGAAACGGCGAATTTAAATGTAAAATTTGCAAGAAAACGTTCAAAACTTTAAACCGAAAAAGCGATCACGAAAGAGTTTTACATAAATTGAATAATAAATATCATAAATGTGGCTATTGTGACGAAACGTTTTACGATGGTTTTAAGAAATCTTTACACCAGCATTTAGTACACGGCGTTGAATTAAAAAAGTATAAATGTAAGGCATGCGATACGGTGTTTAATAGACAGCAATCCCTCAACCGTCATATAAAAACCTATCATTTATTACAGAAGCCTTATAAGTGTAATATATGTGACAAAGCGTTTAGTCTTAAATCGGTGTTAGCGAGACATCTAAAGAGCCACGAGAGAGGGAAGTGTTACCAATGTGAAATATGTGCTCGGTCGTTTGTGACTGAGTATAGTTTAAATAGGCATCAGGTTAAATGTAAAGCGCAGAGGAAATAGTTATGCTTTGCTGTATTAAATGTTAAAGATTTGATCAATTTGATCAATGATCAATCAATCATTTCGAAATTCCTGTGATTCATTTTCTCATAGTAAACGGGGATGATAACTAAGTACATATAAAGATTCAAAAAATAATTAGTCCGTCTTTTAGGCTATCAAAAAATATTTTGAAACACATTTTTTACCTGAACAAATACATAAATAAATACAAAGATACAGAGCATCAAAGTTACGGAGTGGAGTGACGTCGCTCCTCGGTTAAAATCGTACTGAGGCGTGACGTCACGAGCAACTTCAATCCAGTGTATTTTTGTTAATTTCAGTATAAGAGAAAAAAGAAAAAATACGTGTCGAATATTTTAAAATAATCTATGTGATGGACTAAAAAATTTTTTTAGTCATCATGCCCATTAACTTGGATCCAATATATTATGATCTATTAATGAAATGATCCATGAAAAATTATAAGTCGTATTTGGTAATAGATAATTTCAACGTCAATTTAGCTAACTTTTTAATTTAAATTACATTTCAGACGCAGATACGAAGGTACGCCAATTAAAATTCATGGAAGAAGTGCGAACTATTCTAACTTTTACCAACGTAACTCCGTTTAGGAGTCGATTGTCTGTGTTTTATTGCGCTTATTGCAGCATAGACGGGTTAGAGTTCACTGACCCTAATGAATTACGAGTACATACACGTACACATCATTTCAAAGATAGAATTAAAGGCGTTGAAGCTATATTACGACCGTACCACACTAATGAGATATTAAAAGTCGATACTTATAATTTAATTTGTACAGTTTGCACCGTTAATATAGAAAATTGGAACGCAATGTTCGAACATTTGAAAGATTGTCACGAAGTCACTCTAGACTTAGCGTACAATTTTGTAATACCCTTCAGTTTGCAAGAAGAAATGTACTGCGCGTTGTGTTTGGAAAAAATGGCGCATTTCCACATGCTAGATATGCATATGAATAATCATTATACTAATTACATTTGTGGGGAGTGTGGGGATACGTTTTTGACGAAATCTCGGTTGAATAAACATTGTGAAACTCACAGCACTAAGCAGTTCCCTTGCGAGGAATGCGGCAAAGTGTTTTCTCTAGCTAAATACAGAGGTAAGCATATAGAATTGGTTCATAGGAAGGAAGCGAAGTTTAAATGTAATTACTGCGACGAAAGATTCACTGGTGAGTATAACAGGCATCTGCATTGTCTAGATAAACATATCGAAACGGTAAAAGAAATAAATTGCGATTACTGCCACCTAACTTTCACGTGGCGTCCTTACTACTTCAAACATATGAGACTAGCACACAAACCAACAGAAAAGAAATTTCAATGTAAGTATTGCGTGAAAATGTTCAATCAGAAACATGAGTTGAAGAATCATATAGATTGGCATAAAGGTAACGGGTATGTTTGTGATATATGCGACAAGAAAGTATCCTCGAAAAGCTATTTGCAGAAACATCGGAGGTTGCATGGGGATACTACGGTATTTGTGGTTGGTACTGATAATGAGAATGATGAACAGAATGAATAAATTAAATAAATGTTGGGGGACATTTCACACACGGTCACCTGACCCCAAACTAGGCAACTCCTGTACTATGGGTATCAGGGACTGATAAACATACATAGATAAATATATAACACCCAGACACGGAACAAACATTTATGTGATAAGCATAAATGTTTGTTAACCGGCCGGGATCGAACCCGCAACCCGTGCGTATGAGGCAGACTCACTACCGACCGACTACGCTAACTGGCCTGTCGTTAAATAAATTTTTCATATAATCGTATGTTTACCTGGCCCCCAAGTCTGAATTTTAAATAGTTTCAGTTGTGTGTCGGCAGTGTTAATGGCATTTTGTGACACATTTGGTATTCTGCTAAACAATGGCTTAGGTACTACTGATTGTGTGTGTACCAAATGTGTCAAAAAATGACATTGACTCTCTCTTTGAAACTCTGCCGACACAACTGAGAATACTTATTGTAAATTAGTAGACTTGGCATGTAGGATGTTTAAGCATTCTCCGAAGATAAATTTTAAAAAATATTTACCTACAATAAAGGACGATAAAGAATGCACATCGATCTTAGAAACGCAATCGGCTAATTTCGACTTCGTATAGCGATATCTGTGTCGCACACGGACGTTTGTTTTGTCAGTCTCAGTTCAAATGCGAGAGATCGCAATATTTCAAATTCTGATGAACGATTAATTTTAATAATTGATATACATGGAAATTTGCATTCGTTTGTATTTGGAAATGCTATGATTGCCCATGTGCATTCTATATAGCCCTTTGCTCAAATATTTTTAAATGGTCTCCGCGCGCTACGACTAGATACCGCTATATGAAGAAAAAACAGCATGCAAAATTTCGTGGCGGTGTCAAACAATCATATGACAATTGGGCGCACCTTGGCGTAATGACTAGCGCGGTACGCTCCGATCGGCGTAGTATTTTTGTCGCATTTTTGAAGTACGCCGCCGCCGGCGGAATCTAGTCGTAGCGCGCGGAGACCAATTTATTCATCTAAGCCCTTTACCTACTATTAGTGTACAGAATTGTATTGACATTCCCAAAGGTTTATTAAGTCTTGGCATTGAACGTTAAGTTCAAATCTAATTTTTAGTTAATTTCGTTGTTTTAATATTAATTTTAAATTATGACAACAGCCAATTGTATCTACAACTGAGGGTACATAAAGGTTTCTTATTCGGAGACTGTGAGGTTTCATACAAGAATTTATAACGTTTGTTTACACTTTCACTGCTGTTGGACGCGCTGTGCGTAGAGGACTCGCCTAGCGTGTTCTCGGTATTTTTCAGGATATGGATGTGGAAAAGTGAAAAAAATATTTGTGATTCTGGAAAAAATACTTCTTGTATGGAAATGTTGCTCGCAGCCTCGTAAAAGTTTTAAATTACTTCGTCAAAAAAAATGTACAGCTCAACCCTGACTAAGTTTTATTATTGCGACGCCATATTTTAAATATTTTATTCGATCACATTTTTTATTTAACCTTTGGTATTATTCTGACTTCGTGAACAATCAAAAGATTTTATCACGGTATAAAATGTATGTAATGTGAAATTAAAATCATAAATATTCATATAGGTAGGTAAGTAGTCGCTGCTTGTATGTAATAAAAAAAAATTGCTAAATAATTAACTGTCATTGTAAAAACACAATTACCGAACGTACGGCACCGAAAGTTTAGCGACTGAAGTGAATTATACAGCTGATATGTCAGAGAAACTTGATCAAAGTTGTATAAGTACCTATTACATTATCAAATATTTTTGTCTTAAAGATTGTGATCAAAGAAATAATGTAATACCCCCGATAGAAGACTTGAAACACATTGCGAGCTTATTTAATCTAACGTACGGCGCCATACGTTCCACATATGTGTCTTGACACTTAGATTTTAAATTATGTATTATAATTTGGTTAAAATGTAAAATAGTTAATCATTATTTGGGATGTATAAGTTCGTTCAATTATTTTTGCAACATCGTTCAAAGTTTGATCGAAATATATTTTCTTCTTTTCGTTTTATCGAAATATATCGAAATATAAAACGAAACGAAGTAGGAATTAATTTAGCTTATGTACATTTCTGTATAAGTATTGTTTTATTAATTGTATTATGTTTTAAATAAAACTAAGTGGGTTTATTTTGATAAATTGTTTTATTTCTTTTTACTTTATAAATAGGTTAGTTATATTGGGGCAAAGATACATCAGTTTACCCTTAAATTAGGTACAATTTGTACACTTTTTTCCTAAACCAAATACCTACATACATACGAGTACATATCTATCACGCCTCTGTCCCATTAGGTTAGACAGAGACCACTTCCCTCCACTTGCTACGATACAAACACACAAAACAAACCAATATTGAAGAACAAGATTGTCTCACGCTAGGGGCAAAACCTTTTCTTCTTATAGCTCTTAACGTCCCCACTACAGGGGCACGAGTCGCTCTCACATGCGAGTGATTAGACAGTAATTCATCACGCTGGCCCAATGCGCATTAATTCACATACACCATATTTTACAACATAGGTAAATCATCAAGTATTCTTTGTACTTTTAATTTAACCCTTTCGCTGCTGAGCGCCAAATGACTATACTAGCGAGTGTGTGTCATGGACTCGCCTAGCGTGTTCTCGCACATTTCGAACGCACATTCGCGTCATGAAATCCGATATTAGAAAGTCTATTATTTATTGATCAATAGATGACACAAATTCAGCATGATGAGTCTTCATATGCCCTTTCAAGCTGCATTTCTGAACGAACGCCTGCCCGCACACGGCACAAGCAAATCTCCTATCATTATTATGTATTCGTAAATGTTCTTTTAAAGTCTTCTTTCTCGCGTATGACTTTTTGCACACAGCACACTCGAATATCCTCTCGCCGTTATGTTTTACCATATGTACTCTCAATTCGTTGTTTGTGAAACATTTATACGAACATAATTCGCATTGGAAGTCTCTTTCTTCAAGATGATCCCGTTTTAAGTGTCTAGATAATGTATAACGTCTATCAAAAGCTTTATCGCACACGTTACACTTGTACTGTAGCGGTGCGACGCCGTGAATTGCAACCATGTGCTTCTGTCGAGTGAAATACTCGGAGAAACGCTCCGGACATTTTGGGCATTTAAATCGTTTCACCATTTTATGAACTGTGTCGATATGGTTCTTAACTTTCTGATGCGACGAGAATACTTTCTTACACGTTTGGCAGGGAAAGTTGCCATCTACGTGCATGCTTTTAACGTGGACTTTCAGTCGGTATTTCGTCACGAAACCCGTCCCGCAATCTTTGCATACGTAGTTTCTGAAATGCGTGTTCATATGTCTCTCTATTGAACCGAAAGTTTCGAAACTAAAACCACATAATTGGCATTCATAAACGTTTGTTTCGGATAATTTAAACGGGATTACTCTATCGGAAAACTCTTGATTGTAAGTTTTCTTGTGTGTTTTCATTAAATGTGATTTTAGCTCGTTTATGTTTGGTATGCTTTGGTCGCAGATTGTGCATTTTAGGTCCGTGACGTCGGCGTAGACAACTAAAGATTCAGCTCCGTAAGTGAGCAATAGCTTCTTCAAATCAGTCTTTTTATGTCCTTTCTGATGTTCCCTTAACATATTTAGATTTTCGAAAGAATTCCTGCAATAGAAACAAGGGAATCCTGTTCTATTTTTGCTTTTAAATACAGTTATATTTGAGTTTTCTAACAAAACCAATACGTTGGCGACTTGAACCGATTTCTCCGTGAAACATGACATGGTGTCGTTTCGTTTTGTCTTCACTTTGTATTCGTCTGTTAGCATTTTCTGTATCATTGATGACCGGATCATTTTACCTGTAATATGACAAAATATTTGTCAGTAAATAACATTCAAATAACATTTACATTTTATTCAATTGAATTGTAACTGGCGGCGAGTTACCGTGTTAATAACGCGTGAGTACAACTGAACTCGCCTAGCGTGTTGTCGTCATTTTTAAGTATTTGGATATTGAACATGTACTTATATGTATAGGCACTTGATAAAACAGTAAAAACAACACAGTATGGACAACCTCTTGGATTTTTTATGAAAACACGCTAGGCGATTCCACCTGGCACCTGTTAAAAGTTGCATGACGCCATTAAGCCAGGTGCGCAGATATTTCCGACGGGTTAATTACTATACCTCAAGCATCAAATACAAACCTCTAAGTTTATCAAGGTGTTTAGCGAAGGTGGGACAGATGGTGTACAGCGCCTCTCTGGTTGGTAGTGGGGAAGGAGTGAATCGACGGATCAGGTCGGCCTCCCCTTCGACAAGGTGGGGGCTTGTGGGCGGGGCAGGCTCTGGAAAATAATCAGATTTTTTCTTAATTAAGATTTAGGTTAGATAGCCATTGGGTAGCTGTTTAGCCCATAACTCATCTGACATGCTGCGAATTGCTGATGTGGCAAAAACAGCTGCCTGGTTAAAGCGAAGGAGCTTTTATTTTTTAGATTTAAACACTAAGAACTTAATTTATTTAATTTGAATGATAATATTTCATGTGTATTAAACAGCAATTCAAAATCTGTAGGTATAAGGGATAAGATTTCGCGGATGTGTGCGAAAGCATTCCCGTGTCCCCGTCACTTGACGGTGAAAAGGAACACCGTGGAGTTTTAGCCGGTGGGAATCCGGCATAACCCTTCGTCTTTCTCCGAGACGAAGGGTATCCATAATGGATTTCCCCAAGTGAAAAAAAAAGGTAAATTACCGTCGACACAATCCTTGTCATCCGTATAATCTGGTGGATCCTCATCATATCCCGGGAAACCAGGGTCATCTTCATCATTCCACTCGATCTTCACTTCAGGCTCCACTTTCACAGTCTCTATCAATGCTGGCACTGGAATTAATACAAAATAATATTTAACAAATATGGTTAAGGAGGAAACAGTTGCTCAGTCGGGTACAGTAACTCACCATCGGTTTATAAAGAAGGAAAAGTGATACGTTCATCTCTTTTGTATTTGTCGGAAGCGTTTGGCACGCGAAAGTGCAAGTGCAAAAGAGATAACCGTATCTCTTTACAAACCGATGGTGAGTCACTGTACCCGACTGAGCAACTGTTTCCTCCTCAACCCTAGGTATAATCCTTCTAATATTATTAATGTCTATGTTTGTGCCATGGATGGAAGTGAAGATGTTTGAACAGATTTTAATAACAATATTGTAGCTTAAATGTCAGAATAACATTATATGGCCTAATATTAAGTGTTTATAAGTAAATATAAAATTTTATTTGAAGAGAGCGACCCAACCTTTTCCTACTAGATTCTTCTCTGGGGAAAACTGCTACATTGTGCATCTAGGGTCAACCTTAAAAATATATCGTCATGTTCAAATGCTATAGATTTGATTATGAAATCAAATTAAAATAATTTGACTTGACTAGGGTCCTGCCCAACCAACCGGCACTTGGCCAGCATGGTGGATTACGGCCTAATCACTCTCTGTATGAGAGTAGGCTCGTGCCCCTCGGTGGGGACATATATGGGCTGATAACGAACGAAGGGTCCTGCCCGTTATACTCACTAAAATCATGAGACAACAAAGGATTGTAGTATCTAAATAAAACCTACCAGTAATACACAGAGTATCCTGATCCCCGATTTCGCTGAGCAGCTTCCTTTCCGACGCCGCCACCAGCGTCTTGAACTCCCTCGCATCCTGGAGTCTCTTTACACATGATGTGCAGATCAAGTTGCTGAGTTTAGGGCTTGTAGACAGCTGGATGTGAAAATGTAGGTTTAGTGTTAGTATGGATAATAATCCTAATACTATAAATGTCAATGTTTGAACCCATGGATGGGTGGATGGATGGATAACTCTTTCACGCAAAAACTACTAAACAGATCTTGATGAAACTTGGCAATATTATTGTAAGATGATACTACATAGAGACAGAAAAAAAGAGAAGTTATACAAAAGGTACCTACAGCATTTTTTTTTTCTTTTTTTTTTTTGCAATATTATAGTTCAGAATAACACATAGGCTGCCTGTGTTATTTTATAATATCATGTTATCACTAGTAAATGCTAATGATAAGGATGGTACATGTCATATTAATCAAACGTCAAGTGGAAAATAGAGTCATTAATTCTTAACAAAAACATTACCGTAGTAAAAGTCAACCGTTTATTTATATCAAGGATGTCTGGAAGATACTGCTACCTAGCAATAAGGCTGTTTGTTGCTACTTCAATGTCTTTGACTTGTTCTGAACAGTTTTGCATACTTTGCGTAATACAGGGTAATTATTGAACTTATTGCATCGTGAAGACCGTAGCCGGCCTTAATGCTGCATAGCAGTGTCTTCTATATACCGTAGACAATTCTTACATATAAATTGAAGCAGTCCATAAAGTCTTCATAGTACACCTCTCTAACTCCGTTTTTGTAGTAAATCTTCATGATATCTCTGTGGTAGCCGTTTGATAAACAACATCGGCATTGCCCGAACACTGTCCCGTTGCTCGTTGAAGTCATAATTCGATAATTTTTGAGAATTTTTCACAATCAAAATACAAAGATGAAAAATGATACATAAACATAAGCAACTGTCAATAGGGTTACTACGAGTTTGCTTGCGATTATTTGTGAGTTTGTTGAATAAGTGGATTTAAAAGTAGTTTGTTGTAAATTCGTTTGACTTTAGTAAATTGAAAATAAATGATATTCACAGCAAGCATAAGGAACTCCGGTAGATTTCGTGATTCGGCTGTTTTTGTTTTATTTATTTCACTTCATTCGTAACGAATATCCATCGAGTTTTTATAGTAACCACATGACATAACTAGAGATTGCAAAAACCGGTAAATTGCGTTTTTTTTATAATCGATCGATTAAATTTAATGCGCCATCTAGCGACGAGTAGTGAAACGATTTGACATACCGTTTTTTGGCTTCTACGTTTACGTTTCTGTTTATTTAGAATGAGATAGACAATGAGCACTTTACACCCATTTTCGATGTTTTTATCTCTTTCGCACACACTTCTTACCGCACAAATTGTGTTACAAAACTTTTTATAAATAAAAATGCAAAAATTGCAAAAGTTGTTTTGTGCGTATTTTTTGCTGAATTGTAAATTAAAATAATGGATGATGATAAGTTTAAAAGCTGGCTAACACAGCCAGATGTGTGTAGATGTTGTTTATCAACTAACGGGACTTGTAATTTAACTACACCATATTTAACAGAAGCTGGTTCTAAGGAAGTATTTTCGGATCTTCTCTACGAATGTTTTGGAATTACTGTGAGTTTTATACCATTAATAAGAGAAAAATTAAAGCATGTAGTACAGTCTCAAATAATAAATCAACAATTTATATAATATTACCTACAAAGTGACTTTACTTTTAATTTCTTAATTTTTTTCTTAACATCACGTAATACCTTACCTTCTTTTATTTTCCTTGGTGTAATTAATAATCGCGCTTAAAATACAACATAATCTAGCCGATAGGCGACACACTTTGAACGGACAAAAACTTAATAAGTGTATCTGTCCTATTTAATTTACTTAAATACCTAATTTCTTATTTTCAAGAACCACACTGATGAGGTGATATTATATGTTTCAAAGCTGGTAGAAGTGGATAGTGAGACTTCAATCGGCACAGTGCCATTAGAAGCGTTTAAAGAAAACCATGACTCATTTAAAGAAGAAATTTTATTAGTTGCATTTAGTCTCATTTAGCCTAATCTCTCTCTGTATGAGAGTAGGCTCGTGCTCCTCGGTGGGGACATATATGGGCTGATAACAAGTCTCAAAGAGGGGAACATAAAAAATTCTTATTTCTGGAAGCTGATTTCTGTACTTAACAGAACTTAAATATTTCGTTTGGCCATTATTTCATCCGTTTTTCTTTATTGATGATGTAGCTTTGACCAATAAAAGACTAATTATCATAGCAATGTTGGTCTCTAGTAGGAATTGAAACAACGACTAGCGGCCCTAAAGTTAACATTTAATGTTTCAGCTATCACATTTATCAGAATGGAGCCGGAGCCATCTGATCTGTGATGTTTGTGTTACTCAACTTAGAAATGCTTTTACATTTAAAAAACAAGTATTGCAGGCTGAGCAATATTTTGCTGACTATGTTACTAATAAGAAAGGTAAACAAATAATTCTATCTTTATGCTTTTACTTTATGTTGTGTCTTTATGTTTTTTATTTATTTATTTAACAGTTTATTGTAAGATGATAATACATAGAGACAGAAAAAAAGAGAAGTTATACAAAAGGTACAGCATATTTCTAAAAGAAATTTCTTCCTGCATGTTGTTTGTACTAGAAAAATTGCACAATTTTGAAATTATTTATGAATTTATCATGAAAATTTTAATTTTTTGGTCACAGTGTAAATACCTACTAGTATCTACCTACATTTTAAAGTAGGTACCTTTTTATTGTTTCAGATACACCTGAAGTAAAGTTAGAATTGCAAGATTACAATGAATTATCGGATTTTGAGCCAAATAGTGATAGTAAGTATTTTTTTCTTACATTTTTTTTTTTTAATTTAAACTTAAACTAACACTAGGTTATAAGATTCTGTACTACTACTAACAAATATGGATGTAATATAAATCTGAAATAAATTATTATTATTATTTGTTGGTACATCTACAAAGATCTCGGGTCCAAAGGGACCCGGTCATTTGGGAGGCGTGCATGGGGCCAAAGCCAACATGTAGAGGCCCTTTTTAGTACCATTTATTATAAAATGTGAGATGGCATGCACCTACCGGGGTCTATCCCCCAAAACACTATGTAAATGCATTAGAGGAAAGTCCCCGATAGCTGCAGAACTATTGCCGGGAAAGGATGAACGATGGTCTGGGCTATGGGGATGGGATTTAGTGGACTGGATAACCGGGCTATTGGGGTGAGATAACGGACGTCTGCATGTTAAATATCTCACAACTTTAAATCTAGCAGACGGTGACTTGCCACTCTTATTAAATGGGCCACCCAAAGGACCGCACGCACGGTGCGACAAGCAGCAACATTGCCTAAAGTGGCTAAGGGTGCGGAGAGGTGAGACTGCGGGGCGTTAGACGTCGGTGGTACACCTAGTAGAACCCCCGGCGTTATGACATTTTACACTTCCACCCTGGAGCATAGGTTCCGCTCTTGCGCTGTTCACTCGAGGCCGGCCAATGAAGGCAAGCCAAGAGGCGAGGGCTAAGATGGTAAAGTGCCCTCTGAACTCGGGTCCGTGGTGACGCCAATCACCAACAGCTTCGCCACAAAGCTGCCCTGCGGGCTTATTATTATTATTATTATAAAAAAAATGTTTATGTGTACAGTAGTAGGTACTGGAATATTAAGGTTCATCACTAAACTTTGTTTTTAATTATGGCTTTATATTTTGTGTTTTTGTAAGTAATATTGTGTTTTTTTTTCCAGACGACACAAATAGAGAAACAGATCAAACTTGTGAAAGCGTTAGAAAGAAACAAAAAACAATAAAATCAAAGAAACGAAAGAGAAAGCAAGACGACTGTGATTCTGATGTGCCAATAGCTGAATTAACTAGAAAATCTAATTTAGAAAATTGTGTAGAGTTTTTAAAGGAAAATGATTCTAAAGATATTGAAAATAAAGTTGAAATTTTTGATGGAGGTATGTTTAAAAAAATATATTATTGTAATCACACTCTGCACAAATAAAGCGATTGTCCCGTGTGAGAATCAAACTCACAACGTTTCAATGGTTACAGCTTAAGGTTAAATTACAGTCCACTTCGTGTGTAAAAATATACTAAACATATTCTTTTATTTTTAGGCCAAAACCCACCAGCTTACTCCAAGCAAATATCAGAACGAAAACGCATAATTCTAACTTGTGAAACAGTTCTCAAATACACAACCGCCTGCCCGTTTCGCCATCACAAAAGCTGGTTCCAATGTTTCTACTGCACTGTCGAATTCATGGACATAAGCACGTTAAAAACACACATTTCCGAACATCATAAGGATATAGAAATGGAATTGCGTCAAATGAAACGTTACCCGAGATCTCTACAAATTGACATTACGAGTTTGACGTGTAAAATTTGCGCGGCAAATTTGACAGATGTTGACAACATGCGGCGCCATTTTGAAAGTGCGCACAGTAAAGTGCTTTACAGCGATTGCATTGCAGATTACAAAGTTAATTCTAGTCCTTATTTTTGTCATTTGTGCAACCAGGAGTTTCATGTTTTTAGGACTCTAACTACGCATTTGAACGAGCACTATGCTAATTGTATATGCGATGTATGTGGCCGATCGTTTTTGAATTCAAAGCGCCTTAAAGTCCACAAAAGAAATCACGAAAAGGGTCAATTCCCTTGTGCTGAATGTGGAAAAATACTTAAAACGAAAACTTCAAAAGCAAATCATATGGAAAGTGCTCATTCAAAACGCATAATCAAATGCCAAATATGTTTCAAGCCAATGAAACATTACAACGATCGCATAAAACATATGTCAGAGGCGCATAACATTACGCATATGTTTAAATGTCATATTTGCTTCAAAGAATACAATATAAAGCATTATTTAGCGACGCATATGCGACAAACGCATGGTAATAAGAATAAAAAATGTGTTGAATGCGGCATGGCGTTTATAACTAACCATGGATTGAAGAAACATATGTCTAAACATACAGGGTTGAAACCGCATAAATGTGAAATATGCGGGAAAGCATATGCGCGGAGTTATACGCTTAGAGAGCATATGCGAGGTCATGAGACTGATCGTCAATTTCTATAAACTAGGTTTAAGTAGGTACAATTTCTATACAGGGTATAACAGAAAGGGGGTATAATGCCGTAACACAGCGATAGTCCTCATGAAACTGAACAACTCGAAAAAAAATTCACCTCCCCATACAAAATGTCCGATCAGCTGATCGAGTAAGTAGGAGCGATCCAAAAATGGTTTTCGAGTTACGACCCATGTTCCTTGGGGAAAGTTGTTCAGTTTCATGAGGACTATCGCTGTGTTTTGGCATTATACTCCCTTTCTGTTACACCCTGTGTAAGCCTGCGGGGATGAGATATTTTTTTCAAAGAATTATTTTTGTTAATTAGATTTGGCGGAGAAACTTCTCGTGTGTTTTGAATTGACGATCTGTATTTTTTGAAAACATCTTTCGTTTTTTAGGCCTGAAACCTGTTAAAAATTAAATAATGAAAATATTAGAAAGGAACTGTAATGCGTGTCTTCCAATCCTACCATTGTTTTCCAAAAAACAATATGTTAGTAGTGGTGTAACTTATTTTTGCGGTACATATGTACTATGCCTACTTAATCTAACGAAGCTTATCTTTCATTTGTTTTATTTTTATTATATTTATATGATCAGTGTGCATAGGAACTGTATATTTGTGTATAATTTTTCAAATTACGTGCAATGAGAAAACTTTTGTTGTTTAACATTATTGTTTGTTACTTTTTACTTACACCTTTCGAAAAGATATTCCAATGTTTGTGCTAAATTATATCTGTATTCAATATTCGTATGTCTTAAAACTTATAAGTGTTCATAATCAGCTTTAGTTAACTAAGAAAAATAAACGAAATACTCAAATTAATCTTAGATTTTTATTTTTTATTTTAGCAAACAGCAACATTACCGCTCTCTATTGAGGAGTAGCGGTACTAATTTCAAAATTTTTTAAAAAATATTTTGACAAGGCTGAATATTAACATACCCAAATTCCATCTGTCATTTAAAATTTAAAAAGTAAATACCATCATGGCAGCTCGCACGATTTTTATTTGGTCTAATTGTTTTTCAACGAATTACTGTTGATTTTCTGTTAATTTATCTGTTATTATTGTTTTAATTGTTAAAGTGTAGTGTAATGTTAGTGGTGGAAAATGTCAGCGTGCGTGTGGAAGTTAGATAAAGACTTATGCCGATGTTGTCATAGTGAGGGCTCATTTCATAGTTTACAAGATCCTCGAGTTATTTTTGACCAAACTGAGGTTTATTCCGAGATGATAAAAAGCTGTTTAGATATACAAGTAAGTGTGGTGTTTTATTACTTGTGATATTTCAGAAAAATATTATTTTTGTTATACCTATCATTGTTTATTTACTTATCTTAACTTCGTAATGTTTGCTTTTACAATTTTATATTTCTCTTTGATACTTAACAACTCGATTTGTGGGTTCCAAGTCTTCCAAAAAGAGTTTCCAGGACACGATTTCAATAAACTCCCAACATACTCAACAATTTAGTATCAAAATTAGAATCAAACATTAAAAACTTGCATAACTAAGATTCAAATATACCTCTTGTCGTCGTTATCAGCCCATATTATGTCCCCACCGAGGGTCACGAGCCTACTCGACAGAGAGTGATTAGGCCGTAATCCACCCACCTCTTGTACTTATGTGAAATTCTATCTTAAATTACAACCAGTGCAACTTTACTTAGCACCTCCCACACTGTCATAACTTTTGAGCAAAGTGCACAGCTGCACAGATATTGCTGTTGTTGTTGCAATATTGTTGTAATTGATCTCATTTTAGTTTTAAGCTTTGCTACACAAAATGCCGTGCCCTAATCAGGGTCCATATTTGGTACTTTAAGTTGTTTACAAGATCTGTAAAAACCTGTGAAGTGCAATAACTGATTGAGTATAGATTACTATACCTTTCTCAAAAGAGGTAATCTTAGTTTTTATTTTCTATTTTACTGATACTTACAGATATCCCCAATAAAAGGCCCGTACAGTTCAACAACGTTCACAATATGTGAGCCGTGTATCCTGAGGCTGCGAGACGCAACCAATTTCAAACGCCAAGTGCAGATGTGCGAGGAGCAGTTCGTTGAAATGTGTCGCAGTTTACAGAATGGTAATTTGTTTATTTAAAAGTAGAACATAGCTATTCTCTAGTAAGTAAACCTTAATCCAATAGCCTGCTATGGATCACCCTATTGAAAAGAAAAAATACCTACCACTCCTACCTACCTTCCTATTTAATTATTCCTACCTTTTCATTAATATATTTAAGAACCAGGCTCTTGTCGGAGTAATTGCCATGTTTTTCTTGCTTCTGTCAACAATTTGACTTCTTGATACGACATGACATATTTTTTTCCTTCAATTGAGTGAAGTACCTACTTCCTAGCAATTCCAAAGTAAATCCAGCAGTTTATCTTCTGTCTCCTTTGTGCACATGTATTTGTAATAAGTGTAAATATATTGGCTATGCTATACTAACACAGAATGCTGAGGTTTTGTGTTACAATACAACATTTAATATTGGTAACTAATACTTTTTTTTCAGATCTCATCTTAAAACAAGAAATCCCAGTGTCGGATGATGATGGTAAATATTCTATTTTTAACATAAATATACAACTTACATACATACATGTCTGTCACACCTCATTCCCATCAGTGTATGCAGAGAGAGACCACTTCCCTCAACTTGCTACAATCCAAAATCACCTCTTTCGCTTCATCCACAATAGTCTTCATAAATGCAGATCCCAATTTTAAATTTATAATAAATAAAGTCTTATTTAAAATTATATTTTTTATTTACAGGCATAAAAGAAGAATATAGTTTTATGGATGAAGTGGATGGAGACATGAAATATGATGATTGTAAGTACAACTGATGATGTACAATTGATGACTGATGATAAGTTTCATTTTATCATTCATAATGTCAGCTTATGGACGTCCACTGCTGGACAAAAGCCTCCCCCAAGGATCTCCACAACAACCGGTCTTGCGCTGCCCACATGCAATAATTTCCAGCGACTTTAACCAAGTCAGTCTACCTTGTTGGAGGCCTTCCCAAACTGCATTTTATCATTATACTGTTTAATCCCATTGCTGGGCAAAAGTATTTACATCTTTCCATCTTATCCTATCCCTGGTAACCTTTGATTGAGTAATAAATGATAAGCTTTATTAATCCCTGGTAACCTTTGATTGAGTAATAAATGATAAGCTTTATTAATCTTTTCCACAGCAGAAGACGACAGACCTATAATAAAAATAAAAGTAGAAGTACCTAAGAAGAAAAGAGAAAGTAAACCAAGAAGCAAAGACAAAGCTAAAATAAAGAAAGAGAAGAAGAAAGACAAAGAGAGCGAGTTAGAGAGAGATGGAGAGTTTGAACAGGAGATTGGGAACGAAGAGAAAAAACAAAGAAAAGGTATGTTTGAAATCCTACTAATATTATAAATGAGTCATACACCGAATTAGGTTCAAAATTGTCTTTCCTGTTTCTGATGATCGAGGACACTGAAGCAGGCAATCCTCAAAATGTTTATACAGGCCAAAACTACATCGGGCATAGATTATGCGGATATGCATTAAGTTGAGAAATTAGCTCCCAGTATCCTTAACGGGAACAGGAGAGACATTTTTTGTTTTTTATATCTGTATGACTCAAATTTCAATGTTTGTGCCGATGGATGGATGTGAGGACATTCACTCGTAAACTACTAAACAGATTTTTATATATTTTAAGATAGTTTATACATAATACTGTAGTGCAATGGATAACTGAGTGTGAGTTATTATGTATGGAAGTAAGTATGGGTTGTCTATATTTTGAAATATAAACTTTTGTATAGTTTATTTTATGGCGAGGATTTGGCAGTTTCGCATAAGCTTTAACGATTAAAGATTAAGGCCGTGGCCCCAGTAGGCAAACTGTTAGCGGCTGACTAGTTTGCGGCGTATCGATTTAGTACGCCCTTCCACATATTTGAAATGGAGTGTCCACAGTCAGCTAGTTTTCGCTCATTGTACGCAGTTTGCAGCGTTACGCGCGCTGACTATCTCAGACAGCGGCCGACTCCCACCAAAACCGGTGATTTCATTGATTTGAGTTTGCAGCTCACTCAAATTTCAGTTCGCCACTTTGCGGCTCACTCAGTCGGCCGCTAACAGTTTGCCTACTTGGGCCACGGCCTATACATTTTTTTATTACGATATCTTTAACGAAACAAACAACTGTAACTACCTAATCGTTGTATTATAATACCCCGGTTCGTGTATAGTTCGCGGATTCTCGTTTAAATTCGATCAATCATAACAGTGAAAAATACGTTTTTAAATATAATTTAAACTATTTTAAAACATAGTGAAGTGTGTGAGTGCGAATTAGTGGAAAAAGTACAAAACGAAGACTGAAGAATGTTCTTTTTCGTTCTAGGAACGCGTCATCCGAAATTTGTCCTGAAAGATTCAGACTACACGCAAGACGGCGACGACTTCACATGCAAGCATTGCGACAAAAAATACGACAAACTATGTTCCATTCGCTTCCACATAAAATCGAAACATTACAAAGTGCCTAGATTTATATGCCCTTATTGTAAAAAGGAATTTATGACACCCGCTCCGTTAACAGTCCACAAATTAGAAGAGCATAAAATAGATGACAGATCGAAGTGCAAAGCGTGCAACGCAGTTTTCAACACAAAAGTGCAATTAAGAAAACACACAAACAATTTCCACATGTTAGGAGAGAAATATAAATGTGAATTTTGTGATTATGAGTCATTTAGCTTTGAAAGTTTGTATAAACATAAGTTTAAGCATAAAACGGTAAAAGATTATCATTGTAGGTTTTGTAGGAAGTCGTTTTTAAGAAAAGCAACGTTAGATTTGCATGAGAGAATACATACGGGTGATAGACGAAAAGTTTGTAAAGTGTGTGGACAAGCGTTCGTTCAAAAAGCTAGTTTAAATTACCATATGACTAAATATCATCCGGAAGTTAATTTTTAATGGGTATTTTGACATGTGCAAAGAGTTTTATCATTATCATCATCAGCCCTTTTCACATACTTCTAGTTTCATTAAAGGTTTTTTTAAACTAACTCTTTCATGCAAAAACCACTGAACAAATGTTGATGAAACTTTACAATATTGTAATTTCACATCAGAATACCGCAGGATCGATATAAATATGTATACCTAGGCCTAGGTATTGAGTTTTAAATCTTGTTTTGTATAATATAGTTTTAATTTTGTAAATATTGTATTTACCTAAGTTATATAAATGTGTACCTATAGCACCCATGCTACCCATATTCATTGGGTGGAACAAACTTTTGTGTTTCGACTTTATTTTAATGGTAATACAGTTTAAAATGCATTTTATGTTTATTATAAAATTATAGATACTATATCTAATAAATTCTTATGAATAAATTATATTAAATTTTGATTGAAAGCGTTTGTTTCTTGATGATGTTTTTATTTAATGGCACGCCTGGAGTGTCAAGTAAAATGGCACGCGAGGCGTGACAGACCAATTGAAAGTATAACATTCGAAAGAAGAACAGTCAAAGTCCATAGAACAAATACCCAGACCCGACAGTCACGTGACCTATCTCAGTTTTTTTACTATCATTTATATAGTCATTTTACATATTCTTTTTATTCAATTTCAGTTGCTAACACCAAAAAATTGCCTTATGTTTTTGTTCAGGTTCTACATTAAAAAAAAATATAAAATGTCTGAGCTATGACACTCCAGGCTTGTCAATATAGAAAACAACAGTAAATTAATTACTTACCCTTTTCTACATAATACAAACGTGCTTACATTAGCTACATATCCATCACGCTTCCTTCCCATCAAGGTAGACAGAGACCACTTCCCGCCACTTGCTGCGTGTGACCGAAACACATCTCTTTCACATCCACAGTCATCAGTCGCCTCATAAAGAAAAATGAAAAGATTGTTTCGGACTTCGTCAATGAATGAATCGGGGTCTTGCTAATGAAAGGCGAGCGGTAAGAGTATGTACCCTAAACCGACGTTCATGTATGGTTAAGGAGGAAACAGTTGCTCAGTCGGGTACAGTGACTCACCATCGTTTTGTAAAGAAGGAAAAGAGATACATTCATCTCTTTTGCACTTTTCGGAAGCTTTTGGCATTCGCACGCGCAAGTGCAAAAGAGATGAACGTATCACTTTTCCTTCTTTACAAAACTATGGTGAGTCACTGTACCCTACTGAGCAACTGTTTCCTCCTTAACCATACATGAACGTCGGTTTAGGGTACATACTCTTACCGCTCGCCTTTCATTAGCAAGACCCCGATTCATTCATTGACGAAGTCCGAAACAATCTTTTCATTTTTCTTTCTATCTCTAATGCGCGTTTACGAATTCGTAAAAAGAACGCCAATTTTGATAGTTACCTATAAGATTTAGATTCTTTTTATCAGCCCTGTTAACGTCTACTCTCAAGAGCCTACTCTCATACGAGTGATTAGGCCGTAATCCACCACGATGGCCCAATGTAGCTTTTAGATTATCTAAGTACCTACCTACTTTTTTACGAATTCGTTTAAAAGACAATGCAACTCGGCCTTAAGGTCTAATACTCTGACATGTTTCATTTCTGGGCAGTGAGTTTTTTTTTTGGGCTTAGTAAGTTGCGTTATGGTTTGCATTACAACCAGCGATAAGTGAAGAGATCTCTCTCACAATTTAATTTCTTTCTAGGCTCCTGGACGGACTTTACAATCATCGAAGACGAAACCGGCAAGTTGTATCGCTGCAAAAAATGCAACAAAACGTATCAACGACGAGTCCTATTCGCACAACATTACAAACACGTACACATGAAGCAGAGACCACGAGTGTTCCAATGTAGACTATGCAATCACAAATACACAAATCACGCTAGAGCCAAACATATGGAGTATATGCACGGATTGCAAGCGCCTAAATGTAATATATGCGATCGTTCATTCCCTCATAAGTATCTACTGATACAACATCAAAAAATCGAGCATTTAGGTGAAAAAGAATACATATGCGATGTATGTAGCGAAGCTTTTGGAACGATGAAAAACTTAAAACGTCATATGTTAAAGCATTGTACAGAGAAGCCGTTTAAATGCGAATTTTGTAGTAAATCGTTCAAATATAAGAGGAATTACTTACAGCATTTAAAAGGGCATCCGAAGAGGTTTGTTTGTCCGATATGCGAAGAGAGTTTTTATTTGAAAGAGTATTTAAAAAAACATGTTGAAGTTGAGCATCCTGAGTTGTGTTAGGGCCTATAGGTACCTACTGCCAAGCTCAGCGTGGGACGGCCACTTGTCAGATGGACCGACGACCTAGTGAAAGTCGCGGGAAGCCGTAGGATGCGGGCAGCGCAGGACCGGTCGTTGTAGAGATTCTTGGCTTGTCTAGCAGTGGACGTCCACAAGCTGACACATCAGCAACACAATATGCCAAGCGCATCGTGGGATGGCGACCTGCTATATGGACTGACGACTTTGTGAAAACCGCGGGGTCTCGTTGGCAGCGGCATTGAACATCGCGTTGGAGAGCCATTGGAGAGGCCTATGCTCAACAGTGGGTAGATATAGGCTGAAATTATGATGATAGTACCTACTGTCAGTAGACGTGCCAGATGAGGCTTCGTTTCACCTCTACATAATTCAATACTGACCTACTGTGTTACTTGACTACGTCAGCGAAACAAACTTACTTAGATGAATGAAGCTGTTGGTGTGGCTCCAGTGTATGTGCATTATATCGTTGTTTTTAATACATTACTTACACATTACTTTCATTCTAGCGATGTAAACGTATGTACCATTGATGCCTAGTGCTATTACTTAGACCCGCTTGTTTTTACAATGTTACATTTTAAGGAATTCGTAAAAAGAACGTAAATTTTGGTACATCTATATATATAAAAATGAAACCCGTTTTCCGTTGTCACGGCATCACACCTGAACGGCTGGACCGATTTCGCTAATTCTTTTTTTTAAATGTTCATTGAAGTCCAAGGATGGTTCTTACGGTGAGAAAAATTCGAATAATTGCCGGGAAAGCCCTAAAACAGACCTTTTCTTTTTCCCATACAAATGTTTTCTTACTAAAATGTAGAGTCAATTTGAACTTTATTCCTACACAATAAAGTTCATTCTAAGGCGGGATGAAGTTCGCCGGGACAGCTAGTTACATATATATCAATACCTACTTTATTGCACACAAAGAGTTACAGGTATAATTTACAAGTATAACATTGTGTGCCAAGGCGGCCTTATCACTAAAAGTTATCTCTTCCAGACAACCTTTGATGTTCAGTTAGTTACTTTTTACGAATTTGTAAAAATGGAAACAGTGCTACTGGCTGTAAGGTAAGAGTGTTGCCAGACCGATCGATGATTGGTGTGCCTGTGCATCATCGCTCCAAGTGAGTAGGATTTAAAAAAAAATTAATACGTTCCATACAAAGCTCTTTTAAGATTTTCGTTTAGTTAGCGTCTAGTTTTGTAAATACCTAGCGTAAATTATAGTTAGATAGGTATTAAGTTTAATTTACTAAGCTTTGGTTACTGTTACAGTATAATTGCAAAATAAAAACGAATTCCAAAATATTGTGTATTTTTCATTACAATAAAAAAGGTTTTGGTAGGAAGAAAATACCTACCTACCTACTTAATTAGGTTACCTACTTATTTATGTCCAAAAATAAATTAATGTAAAAGTTTTTGATGAAATGAGCATACCTATCTGACTGACCACTACTGAAAGAAAACAAATACCTAACTTATAACTCTGTAGTAAGGCAAGTTATTTTATTTTTTATTTTCTTAACAATACAGTTCCTATTTACTTACCAACAACGTTCAGTAAATCAGGTTTTTCTTTTTTTCTAGGTAAGACTGCAGACGACTTCATAACGGAAAACCAAGATAATGCCAAGCGATTCGTATGTAAAGCTTGCAAAGTAGCTTACAAAAGAATATCAGATTTACGCAACCACATAATTCGAACGCATTTAAAACAAAAATTCATAAAATGCAACCTCTGCTCTGAAACCTTCATGTATCACGCGCAAAGAAAACAACACATGTCAGAACATGGCGCGAAAACTCCAGAAAAGTTTATCTGCGGAGATTGCAATAGAGAATTTAAAAGAAAAAATACACTGGCTGAACATATGATGGACGTGCACATTGAGAAAAAATGTACATCGTGTAACATGAAGTTTACGAGAAAAAAGATTTTATTTCACATGAACGAGGTCCATGGTGATCCTATACCTACTTGCGGAGTCTGTGGTCTAAAAACTTCGAAGGAAAGCGCGCTAATCCGCCATCAACGGAACGTGCATTTGAATGAAAAAAATAAAAAGTGTCAGATTTGTGAAAAGAGATTTTATACCGAATGGAATTTGCAAGATCACATGATAACGCATAATCAAGTAAAATTGTTTAAATGTGATGTTTGTTCTAAGTCTTTTGCTAGGAAAGTATGTTTTAAGACTCATTATAGAATTCACAGCGGCGATAGACCATTTTCTTGCAAGTTTTGTGCAGCTACTTTCGTTCAGAGAGCTAGTCTAAGGTTTCATTTGAAAAATCATCATTCTAACCAAGTCTAAATACTTAATCAGCGTCTATAGTTTTACATGAAAATGGTGTTTTATCGTTTTTCTAAAGATATTCGCTACTTACCTATAGCTCCATCTCTCCTCAATATCTACTGTAAACCGTTATGCATAGTGTATACTTACGTTTATTCTTAGGGACGCGCACACCTGACGGAGCGCACCGCAGAGCATTTTTGATTGTCATATTATTATTAACGACATTGTTCTCATTAGAATTTTCAAAATAATTTTGATGCTGCGCTCCGTCAGATGTGTGCCGACCCTAGGTACAGGTTACCTACCTGCAACCTCAACGGCGGATCCAGGGTCATGGGGGTCATGACCCCCCCCCCTGAGTTGGTTCCAGGACTCAGGTGAACCACTAATTGAACATAATTATTTTATTTCTACATTGTAAAGACGCCTCTTTCAGACCCGTCCGATAATTTGTGACCACCTAACCATATCATCACATAACCGTACGGGCCGAAACATAGGTATTAGCGCTGTGACGCCGCAACGCAAGAATCGGCAGTGGCGGCAGAGGCGGGGCGAGCGGCGCAGTCGTGTTTTAAAAAAACAGAATAATGTCTTCTTGATAACGAAAAAGCAATCGATTTCCTACAATCAATGACAGATACACGACTATTGGTGGATACATCCACAATCAAAATTCACCAGGAACTGGCTATACCTACCATACGACAATAAACCGCTCTTTTTAGCAATGTCACAACGCCGTAACGCAAACTTCAAGCTTCAAAAAAGCGCCGCCTGCGCACCACTGCTCCCACTGCCGTTTTATACAAACTAAAGCCACTGGCCCGGCGGCCTTATTTGGTCGAAAATGCTTGAAAATTAGGCCGCGATTTTACTTAGTTTTCACCATTCGCAGTTGCGATTTCGGCCTTAACGCCTAGCAGGACGTATCTTTAATCGGAATCGGAACGACTAAAATTCAACTCATTCTTGTTCTAAGTTGAAAAAATAAAATTTCTTTATATGTGACCCCCCCTGGTGCCAAAGCTGGATCCGCCCTTGTGCAACCTGGACCTAAAACTTATTATTTTTAACTGTATCAATTACCTAATTATACTTACTCTGTTTCATAAACCTGAATGAATAAATAAATCAATCGAGATTTTGTTACTTACATGCTTCTTTCATGTTTTTCTTTAACCGTCGGGTGTAGGTATCTATAGGTATGGCTTGAGCTTTAGTTAGTTGTAGGTACAAAGCGATAAGAGAGAAAGGGAGAGAGAGTGTGTAGATTTCTAACGTAAGCTTATTTATTTAAAATCTATTTTTTATATAAGTACTTACCTAAATTACTTACAAAAACTGGCAAGTTTATATTTTCATGACTTAGATAGGCTTAACATCACATCCCACTGTCCCATTATAAACCCAGACACAATAGATTTTCTATTGTTCTTTTTTTCTGGGATGTGAAAGATTAATTAGGTATTTACCTACTACATATTCTACGATGCTGACGCAAACCTTCTTTCAGCGCAATGAAACGTCTTCGTATGAACAGTTAATAAAGTTTGATCGTTGAAAACTTCATCACACACTTTACATTTGAGTATCAACGGTTCCGCGCCATGCTCTTTGACTTGATGGTCTTTTTTCTTCCTATAATCCGAGAATTTCTCGCCACAATAACCACATTTGTTCGTCTTACTCGATTTCACATGAACCGACCTCTCGTGATCTTTTTTCTTAATTCGGGTATCGAACACTTTTGTGCAATAATCGCAGTTGAATACTCCAGTTTTGTGTCTGTAACTGTGACATAATAACGTGTTTCTATTTATGAAACCACTGCCACAAATCTCGCAAATGTGATTCTTATAATGCATGTTCATGTGTTCCAACAAAACTTTGAAATTATTGCATTCTTTATCGCAATTCACACATTTTAGTCCCTCGATTTCGAATTTGAAAGGTATTATATGATTTTTGATGTCTCTATGATAAACTTTATCGTGTTTTTCGGTTAGATGATCTATTAATCCTTCTAATTGGTTGAAATTCGCTTCGCAGAGTTTGCAAGTAAGCCAAGTTATGTCTAATTTTACTAAATAGCGTACCATTGTCGCAGTTTTCATGAATGTTGACTTGATGTTATCATCATGGGTGGTTAAAGTGTGTTGTTTTAACTGACTTGCTTTTGGAAAAGAATCATCACAAAAACTACATTTGTACCCTATGCCATCGTAAGATCTTATGGGTGTAGCGTTAGAGTTCTTTATCAACATTCTAATATTGCTAAGATGTCTATCCAGTTCGTTTATTCTTCGCAATCGAATGCTATCTTTTGCTTTGATTTTTTCAGTTTTTATAACAATAGTTTTGAGTTTTTTTGTTTTCGGTGGAGCCGTCGTCGTCTTCTTGCGTTTCAGTCTCAATCTTGTCGATGCTGCAAAGAAAGAGATAGGTATTTATTTTTATTTCTTTTTCAAATGTTTATCTAAATACAGATTTAATTATACTATAATGCATACGGTTTTTATTTGGTTGTTTTAAATGAAACACGATTACATTTTCAATCATTTATTTGTCTATAGAAAGCTTACTTCAAGTAAATGTGTACCTAAGTACTACGTAGTGATAATAGCCATATATACCTAGTAAAGTACTAATAAGCTAAATTAATAACCGATAGAAAAAGGTAAGTAGGTACCCATACTAAATCGAACTGAATGAATGAGTTAGTACGGGCGCGTGCTCGTAATGAACGTGCTGATTTTTACCTATGTTTAGATCTTAATTCTTGACACATCTCGCGTGTCACACGTGTCCTCTTGGTTCACCTTAGGCCTAGAACACACAGGGAAACGCAACTGCAACTGCTATATAGTTACTTTTGAGTTGCATCTAAGTTTCTGAAACGTTTCAAACTAGTTGCGTCGTGAGTGGTTTTCTTAAGGAGTCTATAGCAGAAACCACAGGCAGAAACTTAGATGCAACTCAGAAGAAAACAAAAAAAGTAATTAGCAGTTGCAGTTGCGTTTCCCCGTGTGTTCTGGGTCTTAAATATCTCGAATCGGATAATAATCGGTTGTAGTGCGTATGCTCTCGTACAGAATCTTCAAACATCCTTATTTCCTAGTAGCCCTAATCTCTTGAGCAACTTTATGTACTTCTCTCTTGTGACTAATCATCATGCTTCTATTTAGAAACCCACTGAGACAAAATTCGCATGTATAATTCTTGTAATGCGTCTTTGTATGAGCTTCTAAATCGATAAAACTATCAAAATCTTGCCAGCATTCCACGCAGTTGAAACCTTGAGCGAAATTAAACGGAACTATATGATTTTTCAAATCATGAATTACGACGCCATGTTGTTTTAAATGTTCAAGAAAATCTGACAATCGGAAAATGCTTTGGTCACAAATTTTG
The DNA here is from genome assembly GCA_947563765.1 of Anarsia innoxiella. Lineage (NCBI taxonomy): Eukaryota > Metazoa > Arthropoda > Insecta > Lepidoptera > Gelechiidae > Anarsia > Anarsia innoxiella. The sequence continues at coordinate 1,112,943 of OX387418.1, read as the reverse complement.
CATTTCAGATCTGTTATGTCTAAATTGACTATATAGTGAGATAAGGTTTTGATATCAAAGAAATCAGCTTTGCTATCATTTGAATGTTGCTGTAAAGTATGAGTTTTTAATTCTTTTGCTTCGCTAAACTGATCGTGACAATAACTGCATGCATACCGGGAACCCACGTAACAACGAATCGGGGTTGCGTTAGAATATTTGATGACATTTTTTATATTATCCAACTGCAAGTCTATCTCGCCTACCCTAGGTTTGTTTTCAGTGAATTTCTGATTACATTTCTTTGTGGGTTTTATGTTAATAAATGAGGAGAAATTTAGATTTTTCTTAAGTTTTATTTTTGTGTCTTGATATTCAGCTTCGCGTGTCTTCGAGCGGCTTGACCCTGTAAAGTAGAATGCGTTTTTTGAGATTAAGAATAAAAGTTAGGACACAACATCATCATAAAAACTATTCCAAGGGAAGTCAAGCAAAATAAAGTGCACGAATGAAGAGACTGATCAATGTGGAAAACTACGCAACGGATTTCGATGCAGTTTTTACCATATAGGTAAGTAAGGATCTGCCTAGTTCTATGATCTTTTTAGACGCTTTATATTAGCTCCACTTGTAACTAACTATGTATGTAAACAAATCTTGGAATCACTTCCCGGTCTTCGCATAGGATGAAATTTTGCACACGCTCTGAGTTCTGAGGACAATAGATACAATTATATGGTACTTTCGAACTGACCTGATGATGGAGCATGTTTAGTGCGAGTTAAAGCGTGTTTTAGTTTTTTTACTACTTATTAGCTCCTAATCTACTGCCTCGTAGGTGATGATAATTTTGGTGAGGGCAATGCAACTTTTTACATAGAAAAAGTATTATTTGGTAAACTGGTGTCTCATACAGTTCAAAGACCTCGGTAAATTGAAAGCAAACACTACTGGTGTCTTGCCCTATGTAGTGTAGGTAAATACATGGTAGGTACCTACTGTAAGTATACCTACTTTTAAAAACATCATTTTAAACACATTAAAGATAGTCCGACGTTAGCTCGTTTCTTTTGACGTTTCGGCTATGGGAAAAACGTCAAACTAAACGAACTAACGTCGGACTATCTTTAAACCTCGTTTTGTAATAAGGGGGTTTGTGTGCAAATAAAGATTTGATTTCATCCTAAAAGAACAGATTGAGCAAAAATTGAAAATGGTATCTACTCTAATTTCTTATTTATAAAAATGAAATACGAAGGCTTTCGTCATAATAGTTTATTAAAATAAAAAAGTAAGTACGTACAACCATATTGTAACAACCTAAATGAAAACTAAGTTTTCCACTTTTCATATTTATACAAAACAAATTAAGTAGGTAGTTATTTACTAACGTAAGTAATATGATAAGGCCCAGAACACACAGTGAAACGCATTAGAAAACCACACACGACGCAACTGAAACGAAACGTTTCAAACTAGTTGCGTCGTGTGTGGTTTTCTAAAGAAATCTTTAGCTGAAACTTCGATGCAACTTAAAAGTTACTAGCAGTTTCAATTGCGTTGTAGTTGCGTTTCACCGTGTGTTCTGGGTCTAACACAAAATAAGCAGGTATCCAGGTAAGTACGTGATTAAACAAAAAAAAGCAAAGTAAGTTAGCGTTTTACAAAACGAAAATCTTTTAGTATTAACTTAAAAGTTTTTACACTGGATTAAAATTATAAAAAAGGTACGTATTTTAATTTATATTACAAAATAAGGTATCAACCTATGAGTACCAATATTTCTGAATCCTCCACACGCTAGCCAAGTGCCTTGCCGCCAATCTGAGACGCCCTCTGATTGGTTAACTCGCTGCCAAAGACACTTGTTGCTAACAAAACGTGGGCAACTTGCGATTAGCGTTTGAAGAAGCCATTACACGATGACGATCTCTAATTTTCAGATTTCTTTAAGCTGGGTCTACGCCAGATGAACCGAGCACAAGCCGAAAACATTTCGTCTAGAGTGGAACGACTTGCGAGCCTTGAACGAGCGTGCTCCGAAGGTTTGCTTCGTTCTCGACTGTTCTGCTTAGTGCCCCGAGCACACTACGGGAAACTACGTTTGAGGAAGTGCTCGTTGTAGGTTCGCCGTACGTCCCCGCTTGACACCGCGAACGACGAACCTGAGGCCCAACTCTGCTAATTTAAATTAATAGCCTCAGTTGTGTGTCGGCAGAGTGTCAATGGCATATTTTGACACATTTGGTGTTCTGCTAAATACTTATTCGCTCGCACTGATTGCGACCAAATGTGTTAAAAATGACATTGACACTCTGCCGACAAGAGCAATGTAAATTAGCAGACTTGGGCCCCAGAACTCTCGACTCGTGCTCGGTTCGTGTACCGTAGACCACCACAATTTACACCTGTTCCCCATGCTTAGTCCTCATATGTCCAACCCAAGACGTCCTTTGCACAAACCCCTGGCCACAATGCTCACATTTGAACCTACAAAACTCGTCGTGCACTCTCATATGTTGATTTAATGTCTTTTTCCTACCGTAACATTTTAAACAAACCTCACACTGAAACTCTCGTAAACCTGTATGCTTAACCATGTGTTCCTTTAGCTTCTTTCCTGTGAAAAACTTCATTTCGCACTGTGTACATGCGTGTGGTCTCTCCATTAAGTGGTCTCTCTTTGTGTGTATTCTTAGACCTTTCTGATGCGTGAATGTTTTCTCGCAAGCCTGACATTTATAGATCGAACTGATGCCATGTGCCGCAGCTAAATGCTTCTCTCTTTGCCAGTAGTCTTTAAAAGTAGCCGAGCAGTAACCACATTTGTTTAAAACGTTCGAGTGTGTGTGGACTACGCGTTCGTGAGCTCGTTTCTTGAGTAGAGTCTCGAATATTTTCTCGCAGTGATCGCATTTGAAAGATCCCATTTTATGTGTTTTAGCGTGTTGGAATAAAATGCTCTGACTCACAAATCCTGCGTCACAGTCCTTACAAATATAGTTTCTATAATGTATATTCATATGTTCGACTAAAACTCTAAAATTGTGGAATTTATTCGCGCAAACGAAGCACTTTAGACCTTCTTCGTCGAATTGGAAAGGTAGAATCTGTCGTTTAACTTCGCTGTAAACAATTTTATCGTGTACATCCCTTAGATGTTCTATAACATCGTCTACGCTTACTATATCTATGCCACATAGATTGCATCTTAGATCTGTTATGTCCATTTTGACATAAAATTTCGATAAATCTTTCCCTTTCATGAAGGTTGCTTTTTCGTCGTCGTCGTGCCCTTCTATGTTATGTTTTTTGAGGTCAGCTGGGTTTGGATATTGATCGGCGCAGAAGGAGCAAGAATACCCGATGCCGCCTCGACTTCTAATCGGTGTTGCGTTGGTACTAAGTAGTATTTCTCTTACAGTAGTCCGATGTCTTTCTAGAACCTCACCCTTTACTTTAATCCTTGGTTTCTCATCGTAATAGTCTAAAGCCTCGTTGAGTATCGTTGCGTCGTCTATCTCTGTCTTGATGAGCACTCGACGTCGACCTACAATAGAAAGAATATCATTTAATTTCGATTTTTGTTCATCTTCATTATTTTATCATAATGATTTAAGAAAGCGTACCTTTTTCTCCGGTAAGCAAGTGTATAAGGGCAGTATAAAGGGTCATCTTTTTTTATAATTAATTATTATAAGTAATAATTGTTTCATGGCTTTTTTACGACTACATTTCGCCAATGCCACGCATTTGTGAAGAACAGAAATAAATAAAATTATCTAATATAGGTATTACTAAGTAATCTTTATTTAAATAGCTTAAAACGATATACATTGTTTGTAATGTAGATAAAAACATTAAGTATAGGTATAATACATATTCTAAATCTATACAATTTATAAATATTCGGTATTTTTCGTAGGTATATAAATATCAAGCTAACATTTTACTTGTTTCAAACCATCGTCATTCGACTGTATAACTTAAACTTTTACAGGAACACCGCTCAACGACATAATTGTCACAGCATCGGCATTACTTGTTTAAAATCTTTTTAATATAGGTACTGAATGAATTGATAGAGTCATTAGCTTAATGATGAGACCTCATATGCCCCTTCAAGTTACATTTCTGCACAAACAACCGACCACACAGCTTGCAACTAAACCTCCTATCATCAAAATGTGTTCGCATATGTTCCGTCAAAGTATACTGTCTAGCAAAATACTTGAAACAAACATCACATTGGTAGGATTTCTCTCCTGTATGTTTCGTCATGTGCTTTTTTAATTCGTTAGTCGAATAGAAACTCATATCGCACTCTTTGCAGTTATGTCGTCGCATCATCAGGTGGAATCTTTTGACGTGTTGTTTTAGAACCTTTCTGTTTTTAAACGTTTTGTTGCACGCTTGGCATTCTTCGTTTGTTTTGCCTATACCGTGGACTTCTAGTAAATGCTTCTGTTTATCGCTGTAAGCCTTGAATCTCTCGTCACACACTCCACATTTAGCTCTCCTTGTATCTTTATGTTTGTATTGTTCGTGATGGTTTCGTTTCAGTTTAGTATTAAATATTTTCTCGCAGTACGAGCATTTGTGTTTTTCTGTGCTGTGTGAGTTTTCGTGCAGTTTCAAACAGAATTCCGTGATGAAACCCGCTGTGCAGAATTTGCAAATGAAATTCGGGAAATGTAAATGCATATGTTCTTGTAAAGCCTTGAAGACATGGAAGGTGGTATTGCAGATGCAGCAGCGTAACTGTACATCGTTGAATTTGAATGGGAATATGTTATTATGGACTGTGCTAGAGATTTTCTTATCATGAACGCTGTTTAGATGGTCTACTAGCGCTTCGATTGAGTCGATACTCTCTTCACATAGTTTGCAGTGGAGCGAAGTGATGTCCAATTTGGCATAAAACTTTGCTGAGATCACACGTCGCATGAAGTCTTTATAATCAGATCTGTGCTCGTCTATATTATGTTGTTTCAGTTCTGCTGGATCTACGCTCTGTTTGCTGCAGAAGCAGCATTCGAACCCCGAACCTGCCCCACTCCATTGTCTAATTGGTGTCGCATTGCTATATAAAATGATCTCTCTAAAACTTTCGCGTAATTTCTTTAAAGTACTCCTTGTTGCACATCCGTGAGCTGTTGCCTTATTACTTTTCCTAGCTTCAGATATAAGTTCTTTTGTAGTTTTTATTTCTAAGGGATCTTTTGTGTCATCTTCCTTTTTAAAATCTACATTATCGTGTTCATCGTTCTCTGTTTCAATTAAAATTGTATCATCATTTTCTTCAGTCATCTTCTTTTTTAAAATCTAAATTATCGTGTTCACCTTTCTCTGATTCAGTTAAAATTATAGCGTCATTTCCTTTTGTGTCATCTTCCTTTTCTAACTCTACATTATTATGTTCACCTTTCTCTGATTCAGTTAAAATTGTATCATCATTTTTTTCCTTATCATCTTCTTTTTTTAACTCTACATTATCGTGTACATCTTTCTCTGTTTCAGTTAAAATTGTATCATCATTTCCATTTGTGTCATCTCCCTTTTTAAATTCTACACTATTATGTTCATCTTTCTCTGTTTCAGTCAAAATTGTATCATCATTTCCATTCGTGTCATCTTCGTCTTTTATCTCTACATTATCGTGTACATCTTTCTCTGTTTTAGTTAAAATTGTATCATCATTTCCATTCGTGTCATCTTCCTCTTTTATCTCTACATTATCCTGTTCACCTTTCTCTGATTCAGTTAAAATCTTATCGTCTTTTGCTTCCGTGTCATCTTCCTCTTTTATCACAACATTATTGTGTTCATTTTTCTCTGTTTTATTTATTGTATCGTTATTTCCTTCTATGTCACTCTCATATTCGATCTTCACTTCGTCGTCTTGAATCGATGTTACATCTATAAACAAACAAAAATACTGAATAAATTACTGGTTTGGTTGCCAAGTGATTCACGTGTAAAATAGTGGAAAAATCTAAATTTCATGAGGTAGCACAAAAATATTGAAAAATTAGGTAGGCCAGTGAGCGGTAGCCTAGTTGGTAGCACGCCCGTCTCGGATCTTGGAGACGCGGTCTGTATTTTTAGGTGCGCTTAGACGAGGGCAATAATTGATCGGCAATACGAATGGACAGATCTGGAGCAATAAGTGGAGCAATATGGAGCAATTTCAATAAATTGCGGTGATAATTTCGGCAACATCGTTTCTAATTGCTCCACATTCATATTGCTCAATGTCGCAGACTCGAATTGACGGATATCAAATGGGCTTGGAAATTCCAGGCAATTTTGTATGTGTCTCGTACGCACTTATTTTTTGCGTCATGCCGTCATGCTTTCGTGAGGAGAGCGAGAGGTCGGACTCGGTGGACATAGGACAGCGCTTGCCTGGTTGAGGATGTTGCGCCATATCGCTCAATATTGTATTGCGCTATATTGGAGCTTATCACCGTTGCCGTAAATTGCTTGATGTAGTCGTGACGTAATAGTTGACGATTGTTGACTGGAATTGAGCGATTTTAGTTGCTCGTATAAGCGCACCTTAAGATTTTATTTCTCATGTACGGATTAAATATTCGATTACCACTCGCTAACGGTGAAGGAAAACGTGAAGAAACCTGCATACACTAGAGAAGAAATTCGAAGGTGTATGTGAAATCCGCCGACCCGTATTGACCCAGCATTGGTAGATTATGGTCTAATCACTCTAGTATGAGAGTAGGCTTGTGCCCCTGTAGGGACGTTAAAAGGGCTGATGATGATAGTAAGGGAAATACTTGAATTTTATACAGCCCAAAACTATACAGTTAGGAAAAGTATCACTTTCCTTTTAACCAGGTATAGTGTTAGTGATGTAAAACACATTCCACTAAAAAAAAAAATTTTTTTAACTCATTTTTAATCAAGAATTTCATTATTAATAGCGTGCACTAACGCAAAGGTCTTAATTAGGTCTTAACCTACCTGGTTGAAAGGAACGTGATACTTTTCCTAACAGCCTGTACCTATAGGACACCGTTCACATACTTTTGTCTTTAATTCGAATGAGCAGATTAAAAAACCTCATAAATAAATAAAAGAAAAGAAATGTAGAATATCAATTTATTATTTTGAAATATAATTACTTACAGCTAATATTTAAAACATTTATACGATGATTTTTGAACAAAAATCACATGATTAGTATTTATTTCGGTCGTATGTTTAGACAATATAAAAGAAATGTACACAAAACATTTATTATTTTGAAATAGAATAACAGCTTATAGTGCTCCCAATCACAATAATTTAGTATAATTAGGCCCAGAATACACGATGAAACGCAACTGCAACGCAACTGAAACTGCTAGTTACTTTTGAGTTGCATCTAAGTTTCTGCTATAGACTCCGAAATGTTTCAAACTAGTTGTGTTTCACCGTGTGTTCTGGTTCTTAATGTTTGTTATAAAATTTTCATAAACGTTACTAAACATTCAGAGTGGGAGCACCGTTACCTACGTCTAAATCTAAAATATCCTAACGACAGTGTTTGAACAATAATCACAAGTTATGTATTCATTTCAGTTGAGTGTTTAGATTTCATATGCCACTTAAGAGAGCAGTTCTGCACGAAGCCCATTCCGCAAAGACTGCAAACATATCGCTTATCATTCAAATGTATACGCATATGCATCAACAGAGTCTTTCTCCTCGCGAAAGATTTTGAACAAAGGTCGCATTCGTACGCTCTCTCCCCTGTATGTTTCGTCATATGAATTTTGAGATCATTGGCTCTGCAAAAACTGAAATCGCACTCTTCACATTTAAAAGGGCGAAACATTAAATGATTACTATCAACATGTCTCTTAAGCAGATACTTGTAGAAGTATGTTTTGTCGCACGATCCACATTTAAACTCGAATTTTTTACCGTGAACTTCTGATAAATGCTTTTGCTTGTTGCGGTAATCTTTGAATCTTTCGTTGCATATTGGGCATTTACATTTTAATGGCGCGTTCTTATGCCGTCGCTCGTGATTTCGTCTTATTTCAGCAGTTTTGAATGTCTTGGAACAAAACGAGCACATATGTACTGCAGTGTCGTGAGTTGTGTTATGCATTTTTAAAAGAGCTTCTGCTACGAAAGGGGCGCCGCAAACAGTGCAGATATGATTCGGAAAGTGCGTATTCATGTGCCCTTGCAGTCTTAAGAACGAATCAAAAATATTACTGCATTCGCAACATTGTAATACGCCACTATCATCAAACTTGAAAGGTAATATTAAATTGATTATATCCTTGTTTATTTTCTTATTATGTTTTGAATCTAAATGATCAATCAAAGGTTCGAGCGATTCGAATGTATCCTTACAAAAATTGCAACTAAGAGATGTAATATCCAACTTCATGAAGAAATTTTCCATACAGACCTTTTTCATATATTTAGGTATGTCTGATTCGTGTTCTTGTAAATTATGCAGCTTCAAATCTTTTGGTTTAACACGCGTTTCTTTGCAGAAGTAGCAATGGTAGCCTGTTTCAGCATTCCAACAATGGCGGATAGCTGTCGCGTTAGAATTCTGTAAGACCGCTTGAGCTGCTTCTCGGAGCGGCGTCAAATTCGTATGCTTTCTTGTTATTCTAATTTCTTCAGAAGTCGAAGCAAGCTTGGTACGTTTCGCTCTTCCTTGCTTTTTAACTAGTGTAGATTTGGGTTTTGCTACAGCTTTGGTTTTTATTGTAGCTTTCAGGTTATCTCGATTCTTTCCACTAGTTTTACATTTCCCGTCTCTCGCATTAACTTTAAACTTTAATTTATCGTCATTAAAGTCACTCTCATCAGACGAATTGTATTTCACTGTTACATCAGTAAATCCTTCAATTGCTGGTTCTTGTTTTATCGATGTTGCTTTCCATTTAGCTCCCCATTTTATATCTAGAAAGAAAGAAAAAATAACGTCATTTTTCATCATCAACATCATCAATATTAATTTTAAACGGTTGGAGAACCAACGGAGAAGCCTAGGCTTAGTAGTAAGCAGTTATAGGCTGAGATGATGATGAAGTACCTAATGGGCATGATGATTAAAAAAAAAATTAGTCTACCTATCACATAAATTAAGTATTTTAAAATATTCGACACATATTTTTTCTTTTTTTTCTTAAACTAAAAATGAAACACCGTACACTGGGTTAAAGTTGCTCGTGACGTCAATACCCCCCACTCCGTAACTTTGATGCTCTGTATCTTTGTATTTATTTATGTATTTGATCAGGTAAAAAATGTGTTTCAAATATTTTTTAATAGCCTAAAAGACGGACTAATTATTTTTTTATATTGTAATGTTCATTATGATTCGGTGAAGTAATTGTAATGATTACTGACTTTGACTATAGTTTTGTAGGTAATAAAGGATAATACACTTATTCAAACAGTCCATATCCCCTACATCTATTCATAGAAGATAATGCGTACACAACCGGCTTCCCTACCTGTAGTCGTCATCAGCCCATATATGTCCCCACCAAGGGGCACGAGCCTACTCTCATACAGAGAGTGATTAGGCCGTAATCCACCACGCTGGCCAAGTGCGGGTTAGCGGATTTCACATACACCTTCGAGTTTCTTCTTTGGCGTATGCAGGTTTCCTCGCGATGTTTTCCTTCACCGTTAGCAAGTGGTAATAGAATTGTCAAAATTGTAATCATCATGAAATAAGAACAGAACAGAAGGCTCGTTACACTGAATCACGTGAAAATAAACTTTTCCCTTGTTATCCTACTACTTAATATCATAAACATCTTTGTTTGAGCCGATGGATGGATGTTTGTTACTCTTTCACGCAAAAACTATTGCACAGATTTTGATGAAACCTGGTAATATTGTAGCTTAAACAACAGAATAGCCATATTTTTAATAACATATTTTAAGATATCACGATTTTTTCTAAGATATGACGATAAATGCGTACGGAGTCGCGGGCAGCCGCTAGTTTATTTTTAAAAGTAAGGCACCATTTTACAGTTGTTAGCAACTCAGTGGTGATTGCGACCTCCGTTGCATTTATATACTTCTCTGTTTCCCATTTACTTGCCTTACTTTTTCCTGGATATTGCGGGGTCAAATTTTTATTATTTATTTATGGATAGCTGTTTTGAAATATTAATTTTATTATATGTTTCTGTGTATGCCTGAGATTTGTAAAACTTAAATTAAAAAGAGCAACCCTACAGAGTTTCTTGCTAGGTTCTTCTCTGGGGAAAACTGCACTCTTGCGAATCTAGCATTAACTTTAAAAAATGACTCGTCTTAAGTGTTGTCAAAAACCTACAAGATTAAATGATTTTCATTTCATTTCATTTCATATCATTTCATTTTCATTTTCATTTTCATTTCATTTCATTTTCATTTCATTTCATTTTCATTTCATTTCATTAACAATATATTTTATCTGTCATCTGGTTTGTTTTGTATTTATATTAAAGTTGGTCGAATAAATAGTGTTATAAAGCATTTAAGTAATTTCATTTACAGATTTACAGTCCACTACATGGCCACCTCTAGCTATCAACAGTTGTTTGAATTAAATAAAGGAATTGTGTATCATAGGCACACAAACGTCTGAAAACATCAAGAAGGCTGAATTTCAGCATTATTGTGGACCTTATTGAGACTAAATTATAAGTTTTCTTGTATCCAATAGAAAAAAACGTAGGAATAATCAATCAATTTACATATTTTGTGATTACCATATTCCACATCTTCCACTATAGATTCTTTGGTCGGCTCACATTTTGTTACCTTGTTGTGAAAGTAGGAAACTATCCTTCTGCTACTACTATCTTCTTCAACAACAACTATCTTCTTTCTCATTCTTGTCTCTCTGGTTTATTTTTTGTCTTAAGTTTTAAAAGTTATCTAAGTTCCATTTTATTTATTTAACATTTTATTGAAATAACAGTTTTTTTATTTTGTTATAAGTTTAATTTTGTTATTTTGTGTTTTAATTTTGTTTTGTTCTTGTATATTTTATTGGACTGGAAATAAATATTTACTTACTAAAAGTGACGTAAGTAATAATAGCCAAACTCGGCGTTGGATAGCCAGTTCCTTCACTCGAACTTGGCTTGAAACGATGCCGCGTGTCTAGATATTTCTGCAACTAGCTGCTCTAAATTAACATAGTAACAGCTTACTTACTCCTGAAGTGTATAGGATTTAGGTAATAAACGGAAACCATTTAAGAGCATCGGATCCGAATAATAAATAAAATGAAGCTGCCAGATTCGAATGTGTGAAACCGGCCTTTCGTTAAAAACCTAGGCTGACATGCAATGACCTAATCGCTTGATTTAGATTTCTAAAAAAATTGTTTAAAATAAAAACAAAAAGTTTTAAGATACCACTTTTATTAAAACAAACAAGTGACACATACAGATACACTCTTTAATTATAAGTTATAGACGAAACATTACTGATAAACATAAGTTGTTTTTATACGCAGTTTTTCTTTATAAGTTTGTCAAGTCATTACCTGCTCTAATCAAATCATTACCAAGTCTACAAAAAGTTTATTTAAGCTTCCTAATGTTTAGATCTCATATGGCTTTTCAAACTACACTTCTGAACAAACGTTTGTCCACAAACTGTACATTTAAACCTTCTATCATTTAAATGTATCCTCATATGTTCTTTCAGAGTATTCTTTCGTCCGTAACACTTTGAACATATTTCACATTTATAAGGTTTTGCACCTGTATGTTTTAACATGTGATTGGCTAGTTCCATGGGCGTGTAGAAACTCATATCGCATTCTCGACAAGCGTGAGGACGTATCATGAGGTGATACCGACGCGTATGTAACAATAGCAATCTGTTACTGTTGTACTCTTTATCACAAGCCTGACATTTAAATGTAGTTGGTTTTAGACCGTGGACGTCGCTCAAATGGATTTGTTTCTGTCTGTATTCTCTGAATCTTTCATTACATATCCCACATTTAATCTTAAATCCTCCGATTTTGTGACTATACGACTCGTGACCCGCTAATTTACCAATAGTGTTAAACGTTTTGGGGCACACCGAGCATTTGAACTCTCTAGAACTGTGGGTCATTTTGTGTGATAGCAATACCCTTGGCGTAATGTAACCGTTGTTGCAAACATCGCATAAGAAATTTGGGAAATGTGTGTGCATGTGTACTTGTAGGAACTTGAACCCGTGGAAAGAAGCGGAACACTCGCAACATTGCACTTTATTTGCGTAACAATCATCGAACTTAAACGGAAAGATCCGCTTCAGGACACCGTTCCAAATGTGCTTACCATGACTGCTTTTTAAATGATCAATCAAAGTTTGTAATTTATCAAAATTGTCTCCACAAAAATCGCATTTCAGATCAGTTATGTCCATTTTTACTGAAAAAGTGGCATAGGCCATACGAACCATGACGCTCGAGTAATATATGTAAGGTTTATGTTTGTCTATGTTGTGTTGTTTTAAATCAGCCGGGTTGTTGAGTTGTTCTGTGCAGAATTGGCACTGATAGCCCACTTCTATCCCACCCCATCGTCCGATTAGGGTCGCATTTGAGTTTAAAAGAATATCTTTAACAGCTTCGCGGAGTTTTTCACCTTCTAATACTTTTAAGTTAACTGCTTTAATATCAAGTGCTTCAGCATTAGCTGTTTTTTCAGATCTGATTCGAGCCAGTTTTATAACTTCGCGGGGTCTTGCACCTTCTTTTGTTGTAGCATTTACTGCTTTTTCAAGGCTGATTAGTGGCAATTTTACAGCCTCGCGACGACTTCCAGGTTCTTTTGCTTTAGCACTAACTGTTTTAACATTAACTGCTTTTTCAGATGTGATTCGCGGCACTTTTTCAGGCGGTTGTCGCGGTTTCATTGCGATGCTTTTTGGAGTTTCCTTTTTGTTAAATTCTAAGTTAATTTTAGGTTCTGTTTTTATCCATGTTGTGCCTCCAAGTCGTTTCATGGGTTCATCTATAAAGAGAGAAAGAAAAAGATATTACTTGACTTCATCTATCTTTGTTGTGATTACCTACAAGCTTTGGTAACGATGAAGGAAAACATCGCGAGGAAACCTGCATACACTAGAGAAGAAATTTGATGGTGTATTTGAAATCTGCAAATCTGCATTAGGCCAGCGTAGTGGATTACGGCCTCTCTCTCTCACACTCTCTTATGTGAATAGGCTCGTGCCCCTGTAATACGGACGGTAATGGGCTGATAAGGAAGAGGAAAGGCTTCATCAATGAGGTATAAAAGCTGCTTGAAATATTACTTAATCACTTTGAAATAACGGGAACTGATTTTGTGTAGGTAGTTAGTTGTGACAGAATTACTATATCTGTATGACATTTAAATAAATAGGTATGCGCAGTTTTATTTGAAAAATATTTTACAGTTTTAAAGGATGAAAACTAAGAAGATAATTAAACCAAGATTAAGGCTCACTTGCGCAGCCAAATAAACCCGGAGTTAGCTGCTAACATATGGTTCAATAAATAATTTGTATTGATTTATCTTGAATACACACTGTGTTAGCAGCTAACTCCAGGTAAATTGAGCTAACCCTCCGGTACGCAAGTCGGCCTTATCGAAATAAATTCATAAGTATTATTGTTATAAGTAGTTTTCAGTCCAAAGTAGTTTCAATAAATAAAAAACAATATATTTATATCAAATATTTATTACCCATTGCACTAACACAAAATATGCTTAATGCTCTAAACAATAATTAACCTAATAAACATGTTATATACTACCTACATTATTTTGCATATCATATTTTAGACAGTGTATTAATTATTTGATGATCAGACAATCGTGTATGATAATCATAAGACCCAGAACATACGGGGAAACGAAACAGCAACAGCTAGTTACTTTTGAGTTTCTGCTATAGACTCCTTTAGAAAACCACACACACGACGCAACTAGTTTGAAACGGAAACGACACTCAAAAGCTAGCAGTTGCAGTTTCGTTTCCACGTGTGTTCTGGGCCTAAGTGTGTTTTTCCACCAGAGATGTGCTATGTTACGTTGCTAAGGATGCGTTTGAAATCCACCAATCATATTTATTATAGCACATAGCATAGCATCGGTGGAAACGGATTCAGCTAAGCTATGTTTTTTGTATGGAAGGATGCGTGCTATGAATGCGTACTATGGATGCGTGTTATGGAGCTAAGCTATGTTTTTATATGGAAGGATGCACGCTATGGATGCGTGCCGCTTCCCTACTATCGATACGTAGCATAGCCCGAGATGCGCATCTTCGTAGCGCGTCTTTCGCGCACAGCTACATAGCTTAGCATTGGTTGAAAGGGTCACATAGTTTCATAGCGCAGCTTCGTAGCATAGCTACATAGCACATCCCATGTGGAAAGGCACCCTAAGTGTTGTTAGTTCTTGTGTGAATGAGGATTACATCACGTGAAAATCATGTGTGTATCGGAACCGACATTAAGGAGACACTTCATCACTAACAGATAAAATGTATTCCTATGGATATTTTTTATCGTCACCGTTTAAAGTTATGTCTAAGCGATGGCAGCCCAGTTGGTAGAACACTTGCCTCGAATTTCGAGGGCGCGGGTTCGAAACTTGGCGCGGGCACATACCTCTGAGTTTATTTCTCATGTACAGATTAATGTATTCGATTACCACTTGCTAACGGTGAAGGAAAAACATCGTCAGGAAACCTGCGTACACCAGTGAAGGAATTCGAAGGTGTATGTGAAATCCGCCAACCCGCACTTGGCCAGCGTGGTGGATTACGGCTTAATCACTCTCTGTATGAGAGTAGGCTCGTGCCCCTCGGTGGGGACATATATGGATTGATAACGACGACCGCCTAAAAGTAATGTTTTATGAAATAGACATAGATTTATTTGTCAAATAAAATTTACCTGTGTGGTGAAATAGACCCTAAGACTAGTTACCGTTAGGTTAATAAAGTCATTGTGCTTCGACTTACAACTGTATAGAGATAATCATCTCCACCTTAGATATCAATCTTATGTTTAGACGACATATGAACTTTCAAATTTATTTTCTGCACAAACGCTTTCCCACAAACCTCACATCTATACGGTCGATCATTGAGATGTAATTTCATATGATTACCTAGCGTGTATTTAGTTTTAAACTTTGAAGAACAGACCTCACAGACGAATTTCCTTTCACCAGTATGCTTTACAGAATGTTTATTCAACGCGGATTGCGTGTAAAATTCTTTATCACATCCGGGATGTTCGCATTTGAATCTTTTCAGCTTCATGTGGACCGCTCTAGTGTGTATTGAAAGGCCGAGACGCTGTGTGAATGTTTTATCACAAACCCCGCATGTGAATTTCGGGCTTGGGGCCTCGTGCGCAACGATCATATGCGTGCGTAACTTCTGCTTTGTGAAATGCTCTTTGCAGTGCAAACATGGGTATAACTGTTTAATATTTTGATGAACTACCATTACATGACGATCTAGGTTCCTCCTACAGGCGAAAGTTTTTGAACAATGATTGCAATGAAATTCGGTCGGTACAGCAATGCTATCCTTTTGTTGATGGACCATTCGATTGTGGTTCTCAAGTTTCTGCTTATGAGCGAATCCCTTTTCGCAAATATTGCAAATGAAATTGCTCAAATGCTTCTCCACGTGAAAGATCAATGTTCTAAACGATACAAACGATTGTTCGGGACATTTCGAACAGCTTAGAAGTTCTGTATCAAATTTGAGACATATGATGAAATTTGTTACGTCAACGTATGTCCGTATTCCGTGGACATCCATCAAATGTGGAAGAAATACTTCTATGGAATCAAAAGACCCAAAACAAAGTTTGCAAGACAAATCTGTTACATCTATTTTAACTACAGATTGGCTATATTTATAAGTTTGCATGGCAAATCTATGTTTTTGTCCATCAGAATGATCATCTATAAAATGTTTCTTCAGCTCAGCAGCAGATTCGAAATCATCTTTGCATAGAACACACACAATACCTCTGGAATTATATTTTACTAGTACAGGGTTAGCATTGGAGCAAAGCAGGATTTCTCTGACATTAATGCAATGTTTGCGCGCATCTGCCTTGTCAGGATCTTCTTCGGGCTCCTGCTTCTTATGCACTGTCTCGTTCTCCCAATCGCTATCAAGCGAATCACTATCTCTATCAACATCGGGTTGGTAACCTAGGGACAAAAACACAACGTGTGTTAATAACTTAAAACTGACACATTTTGTTTTGTATCTACGATCATTTTCATGTATCCTCAAATGTTCTCTTAGCGTTTTTTTACGCGCGTAACTTATGAGACATACTGTTCATTGGATTTTTTTAGCTGTTGTATGTTTTACCATGTGCTCTTTTGCCTAAAGGCCAAAAAGAAAAAAAGGTAAAGGTTTTTTTTTCCATTAAATGGACTTTTCGGATGTAGACTTTGAAGATTCGACCATTTCGGAACTTTTTTTCGCATGCTAAACAAATGACGGACTGTGGACCAATTCCATGGACTTCCATCATATGTTTTGATTTAGCTCGGTAATATTTGAAGGTTTCATCACATCGACCACATTTGGTTACGATGGAGTCATGACCGCCTCTCTCGTAATTTTTGTTTCTTTGCAAAGTAACGAAAACTTTATCACACTGTCCACATTTGAACGTATCTAAAGATATAGAAAAAGAAGATAATAAAGAATAGAACAGCACTGGGTAGCTGCGAAACGGGTACTTAGGTATCTAAAGGGCTCACAAGTTTTGGGACTGAGGTATTCCAGAAGCTCGAAAACAAATGACATTTATTGATTTGCAGATGCAAGCCATGCGTCAACCTATGACAGGAAATTATATACGGGTACAGTGTTCCTCTGGAAAAGAGGAGCTATCAGCTGGGAAAGCTGAAAACAGAAAACCGTTGCTCACTCAACTGCTGAGGCGGACTATGTAGCCATGTCAGAGGCTGCAAGGGAGGCAATATTTCTGCGACGGCTCATTGCAGAGATCACGGGCGCAACCGAGGTGCCAGTGAAACTCTATAGCAACAGCCAGTCAGATGTTGCAATTGCACGGAACCCTGTGCACCACCAACGCACTAAACATATAGATGTGCGCCACCACTTTGTGAGAGAAGCGGTAGAGGATAAGGTAATCGAACTCCAGTATGTTGAGACGACAAGGATGATTGCAGATTCCTTAACAAAACCTCTTCTGACAGGGAAGTTTAAATGGTGTGTGCAAAATATGGGTGTAGTGTGAGTGAGGAAGGATGAACGACGTTATGAATGATGGATGATGAAATTATGGAGGAGTGTTAGAGAATAAAACCTCATTGATTTTGTAATTTCATCATTTATTTTATTATGTCATGTTCATCTTGTCACATTTTTTTTTTGGACTAACGTCAAATAACCTTTGATAAAAGTCAAAGTGAAATCTCTACTTTTATTAAATTGTGTTAGTATTAATCTAGGTACCGTTCGAATCTATAATTCACTTCGTAACTACAATATAGTTTAGCGTAACTATATTAGTGTCTCTGGTGAAAGAGGCCCTTAGACATCAATGTTGTGTTTAGACGACATATGAACTTTCCAAGATATTTTCTGCACAAACGTTTTCCCACAAACCTCACATTCAAACCGTCGATCATTGAGATGTATTTTCATATGAGTATTTAGCGTGCATTTAGTTTTAACCCTTAAAGAACAGATCTCACAGACGAATTTCTTCTCATCAGTATGCTTTAAATAATGCTTTCTCAACGCGGCTTGAATGTAAAACTCTGTATCACATCCTGGATGTTCGCATTTGAATCTTTTCAGCTTCATGTGGACCGCTCTAGTGTGTATTAAAAGGCTGTGACGCTGTGTGAATGCTTTATCACAAACCCCGCAAGTGAATTTCGGGAAAGGAGCCTCGTGCGCTACGATCATATGTGTGCGTAACTTCTGCTTTGTGAAATGCTCTTTGCAGTGCAAACATGGGTATAACTGTTTAATATTTTGATGAATTACCATTACATGACGATCTAGGTTGATCTTACAGGCGAAAGTTTTTGAACAATGATTGCAATGAAAGTCGCTCGGTACCGCAATGCTATCTTTTTGTTGATGGACCGTTTGATTGTGGTGCTCAAGTTTCTGCTTATGAGCGAATCCCTTTTCGCAAATATTGCAAACGAAATTCCTCAAATGCTTCTCCATGTGATATAACAATGTTCTAAACGATACAAACGATTGTTCGGGACATTTCGAACAGCTTAGAAGTTCTGTATCAAATTTAAGACATATGATGAAATTTGTTACATCAACGTATGTCCGTATTCCGTGGACATCCATCAAATGTGGAAGAAATACTTCTATGGAATCAAAAGACCCAAAACAAAGTTTGCAAGACAAATCTGTTACATCTATTTTAACTATAGATTGTCTATATTTACAAGTTCTCATGGCATATCTATGTTTTTCTGCATCAGAATGATCATCTATAAAATGTTTCTTCAGCTCAGCAGCAGATTCGAAACCATCTTTGCATAGAACACACACAATACCTCTGGAATTATATTTTACTAGTACAGGATTAGCATTGGAGCAAAGCAGGATTTCTCTGACATTAATGCAATGTTTGCGCGCATCTGCCTTGTCAGGATCTTCTTCGGGTTCCTGCTTCTTATGCACTGTCTCGTTCTCCCAATCGCTATCAAGCGAATCACTATCTCTATCAACATCGGGTTGGTAACCTAGGGACAAAAACACAACGCGTGTTAATAACTTAAAGCTGACACATTGTTTTGCTTTGTTAACGTTTTACATAGAATTTGTTGACATCGGAGGATAAATTTCATGCAGATATGAAGAAACCACGGTAATGTTTTCATAGAAATTGTTAATATCGGATGATTAGTTTGTAATATGGAGGGAAGTAGTCTCTATCTAACCCGATGGGAGAGAGGCGTGACGGATATGTATATACGTATGAATGAATGACTTTATGCAGACATGAAGAATCAACGTAATTATCAAATTGTTGCCTCAGTATGATTATCATCAGTGAATAGCTTGACTTTTGCCTTGTCCTATTTATCGCAACTCAATAACTGCTTGCTTAATGATAGGTCATGTGTAAAATCACTGGAATCAAAATCGTTGGCTAATAAATAGATCATCATCATTATATTTAAGACTCTCGTCGTTGCAGCATCCGCCATTTAGGTCAAATAAATAGGTAAATGATAAAAATATAATGTTGGATTAAATCAGAACGGATTGTTTATGTTTATTATAAACTTTAATATTATGAGAGAAAACATGGGTTAAATTGTCTGCTAAATAAACTTCAAGTACCTACTTATAAACAGAACTAAAGACGATAGTATCACAACTCTTTCTCAAAATTCTAAAACAGGTTTCTTTATAACCTCAAACATCCTGCCTATGTACGAAGCGCATATGATTTCTCCAGCTGCATTTCTGAACAAAAGACTGTGCACAAACTTCGCATTTGTATCTACGATCATTTTCATGTATCCTCAAATGTTCTCTTAGCGTCTTTTTACGCGCGTAACTTTTGAGACATACTGTACATTGGAACTCCTTAGCTGATGTATGTTTCACCATGTGCTCTTTTAACTGGCTTGGAATGTAAAAGGCTTTATCGCATTCCGTACATTTATGTGGTCTTTCCATTAAATGGACTTTTCGGATGTGGACTTTTAAGATTCGACCATTTGGGAACTCTTTTTCGCATGCTAAACAAGTGACTGATTGCGGACCAATTCCATGGACTTCCATCATATGTTTTGATTTAGCTCGATAATATTTGAAGGTTTCATCACATCGACCACATTTGGTTACGATGGAGCCATGAACGCCTCTCTCGTGAAGTTTCTTTCGTTGCAAAGTAACGAAAACTTTATCACACTGTCCACATTTGAACGTACCTGTTTTATGTGTTTGAGTATGCACTAGCAAGTTCATTTTGGTAACAAACCATTCACCACACTGTAAACATTCGTAATTCCGATAATGAATTTTCATATGCTTCTGCAATGGGCCGAAATTATCGAAAATATTCGAGCACATGAAACACCGAAGTTCTTCGGATTCAAACTTAAAAGGTAGTATTTGGTTTTTAACATCAGTGTAGAATTTTATCGCGTGGATATCTTGTAAATGCTGGATTAAATTTTCTAAGTTGTCAATGTTCTCGTTGCAAATAGAGCAAGTTAGATTTGTTATATCGAGTTTGATTAATAAGTTGAATAAAGTAGTCTTTTTGAGGAACGCTGTGACATCGTTGTGAGCTGTAACCGTATGATTTTTAAGATCAGCTGGGATTAGAAATTGTTGTTCACAAAGACAGCAAGCGTATCCTTTATCATTGTGCATTCTGATCGGCGTTGCGTTTGAGTATTTTAATACAGTTTCTATGTTGGATCTATGTTTTTTCAATTCCTTACGAGACCTGATAGCGTTCTCACGTTTGAATAGAACTGAATCGCTTTTTTCATGAGCATAGTCTCCAACGTTAGATTCTTTGACATTGGCTATATGTCCATCGCTATCAAATTCTTTGGTTTTCGATTTGTCATTAGATCTTTTTCTACGACTAGCTTTTTCTCCACTGACTTTGTATGTCGAAGTGGCAGCTACTTCGTCACTTTCATAGATTCTTTCAACTTTGATTGTGGTGCTACCATCTGTCAGCAACACATTTTCGTACTCGCACGCGAATTCGCTTTTCACGGTAACGCGTTGGTGACCTACGAAGAAAAGCATGTGTTATTTCGATTTGTTTAAATATCTTGTTCTATTCGTAATACATAGGCGTTGTAAAACTAATTCTACAACGCGGTATTAAGATTTTGGGTAATGCCAAAATATATAGAAAAGCGGGCATGGAAAAAATATCCCTACGTAATATAAGTTGTGCTTATAATATTATGTTGTGATTGTGCTTATTGTGGTATAAATATAATAGGTCTTTACCTATGAAATTGCCGTTTTACAGTACTGGCCATTTCAATTAAAAATATTTTTTGTTTAGCTAAGAATTCTAATTTCATTTTAAAAGTATGGAATTCTTTTTCCAAAAACAGTCATTTGTTTATTGGTTAGTGTTACATTTTCATTGCATTTCAATCATTTTCGTCAACATGGATACGTTAAAAATTCAAGTAATTATGGAATATGAGTTCCGTCGTGGCAGCAACGCGGCACAAACGGCTCGCAACATCAACGACGTGTACGGAGCTAACACTACAAACCAACGAACCACTAGTTATTGGTTTGCTCGCTTCCGTTCTGGAAATTTCGACCTGAAAAATGAACCCCGCGGTCGTCCGAAGACTTTGGTCGATGCAGACGAATTGAAGGCGATCGTGGAAGCTGATGATACTCAATCTACAGCTGAATTAGCAGCAGCTTTCGACGTTAGCATCAAAACAATATTGGTCCATTTGCGTCAAATTGGCAAGGTAAAAAAGCTTGACAAATGGGTGCCCCACGAACTCAATTATCGCCAGCGCTAAGTACGCGTCGAGATGTGCCGTGCATTGCTCAACAGACACACAAATGAAGGAATTTTGAACCGCATTGTCACCTGTGATGAAAAATGGATTCTGTTTGATAACCGTAAGCGCTCAGCAAGTTGGTTGGATCCTGGTTCAGCACCTAAACAATGCCCTAAACGAAAACTTACCCCTAAAAAGGTGATGGTTACTGTTTGGTGGCCTAGCACCGGTGTGATTCATCACAGCTTCTTACCAAATGGGGAGAGTATTACTGCAGATGTGTACTGTGAAGAATTTAACACAATGATGGAGAAGCTGGCACGTCTCCGACCAGCATTGGTCAATCGCTCGTCTCCGCTGCTCCTGCACGACAACGCGCGACCTCATACCGCACAAATGACGGTCTCCAAGTTGCAAGAACTGGGGTTGGAAGCTCTCCCTCATCCACCTTACTCACTGGACCTTGCCCCTACAGACTACTACTTTTTCCAGAATTTGGATAACTTCTTGACTGGAAAAAAATTCAATAACCAAGAGGCAGTTCAAAACGCCTTTGAAGAATTTGTTGCCTCTCGTCCAGCTGATTTCTTTAAGAAGGGCATTAATAAACTGCCACTGCGTTGGCAAAGATGCATTGATTGTATGGGTAATTACTTCACTTAATACAAATAAAAATTATATGAAAAAAAATCGTTTGAATTTTTTCATACAAAACGGCAATTTCATAGGTAAAGACCTAATATAAATAACTTAAATTCTGGTAGGTGAGATTTCTAATCAATTTTATTAAATATTTTACTAAAACAGTAATACGATAAATAACAATCATCTTAGCTAATTGAATGGTAATGATTAGCTTCAATGTTTAAAATGACGAATACATTAATTATCATCATTCATATTTAAAAGATAAATCTCCTTTCGGTGGAGTGTCCGCCATTAACTCCTATCTTCTGCTAATGCTTTGACTTTTTGATAAGACATGACATTAACTCCTTCACTTGAGTACATTACACTACGAATAAATAAACACAATTATCATTTTTACCATTTAGTTTTAATCTACATACATATGTCTTTAAATTTAACCTACTAAGCATCCCCACCAAGTTCTTCACCATGCTTTGACCTCAAATGACCTTTGAGACTACATTTCTGAAGGAAAGCCATTCCACAGTGTTCACACTTAAATCTGCGATCGTTCAAATGAGACCGCATATGTTCTACCAACGTCTTTCTTCTCCCATAACTCTTTTGGCAAAAGTTACATAGGAAATCTCTTGTGCCAGTGTGTTTAACCGTGTGAAGTTTCAATTCCCTAGACGAGAAGAATTTGGCATCGCATTGTTTGCATTCATGTCTCCTCTGTTGTAGATGATAGTTTTTTTCGTGCGACGTCAAACTAAACTTAGACGAGAACATTTTATCGCAAGCATGACATTTGTATTCTTGGGCCGAACCATGTTTTTCAGCCATATGTTTGTTTCTGGCGGTATAGTTTTTGAAATACTCGTTGCAACAGCGGCATTTGCATTTCATTGGTTGTACGTGCGACGTCCTTATATGAGCTTTGAGTCTTGTATCAGTCGGGAACAGATGAGAGCATTTATCACATTTAAATTTTCTATCACGTAACGCTTCTTTGTGAGTTTTCTCGTGTCCCTCGACTAGGATTTTACTAACGAAGCCGGCATCGCATTCTCTACACATATAATTCTTGAAATGCGTGTTCGTATGTATCTGTAACATTTTGAACGAATGAAACGTGCTTTCACATAGAGCACATCTTAAAGTGCTATCATCAAACTTGTAAGGAACAATATGATTATTTATATCTAAATGTATAGTTTTATCATGAGCTTTGATCAAATGGTGGAAGGTATCTTCTAAAGTCGTGATGTTTTGAGCGCACAGTTTGCATTGCAATCCAGTTATATCGAGTTTAACTGAATAATTTCTTAAGGACTTATTAACCATGAAGGATTTTATTTCTTTATCGTTATGGGTTGTTAATGTATGTAGCTTTAATTCTTGCGGAGTAGCGAACATTTGAAAGCAGAAAGAACAGTCGTAACTGCTACCGCCTTGACCAATCGTCGTCGCATTTGTATTTAGCAGTATTGCCGTGATATTCATTCTGTGTTTTGCCATCTCTGTGCTTTTCTTATCCTCTTTATTCATTACTTTGTTGCATTCAATCCTTTTCGAAGTATTTCTGACATTCGTGTTCTTTATCTCTTTATTTTTATTAGATATTGAGGGCTTTATTGTAGCGTCACATCTTTGCAGTGTCACTTTTGAATTGCGCACGAATAAATTTGATTCAGACTTACTTTCCGTCGATTTGCTTATCGGGACAATACGTTGGATACCTATAAAGAAAAGTGATTTACATGAGAACATGTTATTCCAATCATATTTTGAGATACGTTAGACGATAGACTACTATCGTCTACTAGGATGTAGCAACTAAAGGAAAAGTCTACGTAGTCTTCCAACGGATGTATGTAAGAATGTTCGTTACACTTTAATGCAAATACTAAGTACACAAAAGATTTTGATTGAACTTTATAATATTGTAGCTTGGACATCAGATTAACACTTAATTACTTTCAGATAGTGTGTAGTTTACAAAGATCATCATTATATTCAAGAGTTACTCTTTTCGGTGGAGCATCCGCCACTTAGGCCAAGATAAACCAAAATAAACTGATTGAATTGATTATGAAATAAGCTTATTTCAGACCTAGTTGGTAGTTGAAATAAAAAACCATATAAAATATAGATTGAATTATTTTATTTTCAAAAACAATACATGTAGGTATTTAGGTACAATGGACAGTCTGCTTTTACAATCGAAGTCGCTACAGATACAAAAACTGGCCAACTGCGAGTCGGCCTCACGTGCGAAGGGTTCCGTAACATTTATTAAGTTAACAATAGCAGCAAATGCATATCATAATTTATAGGTAGACTTGATATCGAACAAAAAAAAAATGCAAAAATAACACGTTTGTTGTACGAGAGCCACCTTTAATTAATTATCATCATTATTCTAATTTTAGAATTTACATCATTTGTGGATTTCAACGGTCTAACTATAACGGTTCATGAGATACAGCCTGGAGACAGAGGGACGGATGGACAGACGGACAGACATTTTCACCCTTTGGGTAAGGAGCCCTAAAAACAAAAATGCTTCCTGTATACGAAATTGTAACTGGAAACGGATTTGTTAACTTGAATAATATACAATCGGTTTACAGTTGAGAAATTTTTAAGATTAAGGTTGATTTAGACAGCGTAAGTGTCAAGAAGTGCCAAGTCAGCGCTAACTAGTCTCGATTTTGGCGCCGGCCGCCGGTCACTTACCCTGTATAAATCAGCCTTTCCGTGCTCCAACACCCTTAATTATCCGGAACAGGAATGAAATTATTGATAGAAACTAGACGATATTGTTTAGACATGAGAATAACAGATAAGTAGTCTATCAGGGGGCACGGCAGTGCCCCCGGCCAATATTGTTTACAAATATCGTGTACATTTTCCAAGATATAACGATAAACGGGTACAAAATCGCGGGCGGCCACTAGTCATAATCATACTTTACAAGGTTTTTATTAGGGATTGCAATTGCTCGATCCAGCGCCTTTTTAAGCATGCTGGATCTAAAATTTTAATCTAATTGACCACACAATAGCGGCAACTCAAAACTGGATGCTGGATCCAGCATTTGCAATTCCTAATTCTTACAGATAAATATAAATAATACTATAGACAAGAAACCAAATCAATGGTTCCGCGAAATATAAACCGCAGTAGGCGGGGCTTAAAATTCAGGCCGAGCAGCACGCCAATCGGCCGCTACGACGTGTTGCCCACTCGTCGGTGATTGGTCTTGTCGGGTATGCGACCTTGCGCGACCAATCGCGTGAAAATAATTTCTTTTTATTTGTCCACGTAATGGAGCCAAAATCAAAGCGGTAATTGGTTATTTTCTATAGTGGTGTCATTCGTAGGTCAAAATCATGATTGTTATGATTTGTCTACGACTTGGCAAAGGCTAGAAATACCTACCCATCTTACTTACGCAATACATAGAATCCTTAAGACAGGTATTTGTTACAATAACAAAAAGCATTTGTTACTTATTTATAAACTTAGGTATGAATCAAGTTCACTTTCAAAACAGCTTTTTTATAACTTAAATAAATTCACTTATTTATAAACTTAGGTATGAATCAAGTTCACTTTCAAAACAGCTTTTTTATAACTTAAATAAATTCACATTGCGTATCGCTCGCACTTATTAACATGTCATATTGTCTGACAAGCCACGAGCAAATGACTATTTGGAACGTATTCTTTGATACACTACTTTTTTTACTATGCATAGTTGAAACGGTCTGGCCCATGTTTAGACTTCATATGACCTTTCAAACTACATTTCTGAACAAAAGCCTGCCCACAGACGTCGCATTTGAACCGCCTATCGTCAGCGTGGATACGTAAATGCTCCGTCAACGTACGCTTCCGGCCGTACGCCTTCCCGCAATGCGCACATTCAAATTTGCGTGACTTCGTGTGGACTACCATATGTTCCGACAAACTGCGTTTATCAAAAAACTTCATATGACATATTTCGCATTCGTGTGTCTTTTCCATTAAATGCACGTGTTTAATATGTGTCAATAAAAGGTAACGGTTTGTGAAACTTTTATCGCAAGCCTTGCATTCGTGTTTAACTACTTTAAAGTCGTGTTCTTTAATCATGTGGTTAGTGCGTTTAGTACTGCCATTAAACTTTTCTGGACAATAGAAACATTTTAAATTATATCCTCCTAAATTATGTATAATTTTGGCATGCCTATTTTTATTAACCTGGGTGCTAAATACTTTATTGCATATGTCGCAAGGAAATTCGCCTTTATTGTGCAAATTCGAATGCATTTTGAGTTTGCTGGGGGTCACGAATGATGCATCACATTTGTCACACGTGTGATGTCCGTAATGATGTTTCATATGCATCAGCGCGGTTTTGTAGTGAACAAACGTCTGCAGACATATGACACAGTGAAACATACCCTTTTCAAATTTCATCGGAACGATGCAGTCATTGATGTCTGTGTAGAACGTTTCCCCGTGTCCCTTTAAATGTTCAATGAGCCGCTGTAAGCTATCGTTTGCTATGTCCTCATTACAAACAGTACATTGTAGACCGGTAACATCCAATTTCGCCAAAAACTCATTGACAGGAACCGCGGACATGTAACCTTTGTAATTATCTCTATGAGATTCAATGATGTGCCGTTTAAGTTTCACCGTCTCTGGGAACTGAATACCGCAGAATGCACAATCGTAGGCATTACCTCGTCGTAAAGCTATAGGTGTAGCATTTGAAGAATACATAATAGTTCGTAAGTTATGAAGTAGATGTTTCTTAATTTCGTCTTTATCGAGAACTCCAGATTTAGATGTGTCAGAGTCTACTTTAGGTGTACTCATGTTGACTACTTTACGTGCAACTTGATTCCGTGTTTGCGCTGGTTTGATCTCCTTTCTTGTAGTTAATTGTGGTCCAACAGTTGAATATTTACGTTGTCGTTCGTTTGCGTTCTTAGCGGGAATTGTTTTTATAGTTGTACTCCCGATTTGTACAGTGTTTGATTTCTTGAGACTCTTCGTCCAATCTACATTAAGGTTCGCACGTACCTTGGGCAGTACCATAGACGATGGTTCGCTAGCGCCACATTCTATATTTACAATTCTAGGCGTTTGGTTACCTATAAAGAAAAGTTCAGTATTATTTATTTGTACGATTAACTTTTATATCTAAGGCTTTCATATTTTTGGTAGCTTTAAATAACCAACTTCAACAAGGTTTTTCCTTTTGATTAGCTGACACCGACAGCAAACAAAATATATTTAGCACGCACATTTGTTTTTTACTCTTAAGTGTATTTGAAGACGTTTTGAAATAGATTCCTTTAATTTTTTTATAGTTGACTTTTATCAGTTTTATTTCAGTACCTACTTAGACTTATTCTCGGTGTTACATAGGGCACGACATACTTTCAGGATCAACATCAAAGCGGTACTTGTAATACGAGTTACGAGTTATTTTTCTATACTAATGTTATTCAAGACCTGTAGGTAGGGCAAAATATTGGCGACTTGATAATTAAACCTTTGCCATTTTGGTAACATTTTATTTTATTCCTCATCGATATAAAACATCGTTGTAAAGAGAAAACTACATACATCAAGTTTTCGACTATTTACAGCAACTGTCAGTACGCACCTTCGCATAATATTTTCATCTGCCTTTCATACCCTAGCGTCGGATAAAGACAGAAAACTGCGTGTAAAAATAATTCTTAGGAATGAACTAGCATATGACTCTCAAGCTCCTTCTGTCGGATAAACTTTGCGGTTCATAACCCACACTCATACAACTTCAGTGTAGAATGAAAGACTTTTATGTCTGGATAAAGATAAATGTAGAATATAAGTCTTTGTAAACTGTCTAACTAAAACGTCTTGTTTTTTGAAATAGACATTGGTTTATCTGTCAGTAAAATGATATCTGTAAGTGGTAAAACGGCCCCTAATTCTACAATATTATTCTGCAGAATCGAAACGATCTGGCCCATGTTTAGACTTCATATGTCCTTTCAAACTACATTTCTGAACAAAAGCCTGTCCACAGATGTCGCATTTGAACCGCCTATCGTCAGCGTGGATACGTAAATGTTGCGTCAGCGTGTAACTCCGCCCGTACGCCTTTCCGCAATGAACACATTTAAATTTCCGCAACTTCGTATGTACTAACATGTGTTGTGATGCACTACGCTGACAAGAAAACTTCATATGACATATTTCGCATTCGTGCCTTTTTTCCATTAAATGCGTAGTTCTTATATGTCTCGATAAACGGGCACTTGTCACGAAAGTTTTATCGCAAGCCATGCATTCGTGTTTAACTGCTTTGTAGTCATGTTCTTTCTCCATGTGGGAAAGGCGCTTACTAGTGCAGTTGAACTTTTCTTGGCAATAGTAACATTTTAAATTTAATCCTCCAAAATTATGTATAACTGAGATATGACAATTTTTTTTCATCTGGGTGTCAAATACTTTATTGCAGATGTCACAAGGAAATTCGCCTTTTTCGTGACTACGTGAATGAATTTTGAGTTTGCTGAGAGTTTCGTATGATAAACCGCATTTGTCACACGTGTGATGTCCGTAATGTTGTTTCATATGCATCAGCGCTGCTTTGTAGTGAACAAACGTCTGCAGACATATGACGCAGTGAAACATGTCCTTTTCAAATTTTACCGGAACGATGCAGTCATTGATGTCTGTGTAGAAAGTTTCCCCGTGTCCCTTTAAATGTTCAATGAGCCGCTGTAAGCTATCGTTTGCTATGTCCTCATTACAAACAGTACATTGTAGACCAGTAACATCCAATTTCGCCAAAAACTGACCGACAGGAACTGCGGACATGTAACCTTTGTAATTATCTCTATGAGTTTCAATGATGTGCCGTTTAAGTTCCGCCATCTCTGGAAACTGAATACCGCAGAATGCACAATCGTAGGCATTACCTCGCCGTAAAGCTATAGGTGTAGCATTTGAAGAATACATAATAGTTCGTAAGTTATGAAGTAGATGTTTCTTAATTTCGTCTTTATCGAGAACTCCAGATTTAGATGTGTCAGAGTCTACTTTAGGTGTATTCGTGTTGACTACTTTACGTGCAACTTGATTCCGTGTTTGCGCTGGTTTGATCTCCTTCCTTGTAGTTAATTGTGGTCCTACAGTTGAATATTTACGTTGCCGTTCGTTTGCGTTCTTAGCGGGAATTGTTTTTATAGTTGTACTCCCGATTTGTACAGTGTTTGATTTCTTGAGACTCTTCGTACAATCTACATTAAGGTTCGCACGTACCTTAGGCAGTACCATAGACGATGTTTCGCTAGCGCCACATTCTATTTTTACGATTGTAGGCGTTTGGTTACCTACAAAGAAAAGTTCAGTATTATTTATTTGTACGGTTATCTTTTATATCTAAGGCTTCCATATATTTTTAGTAGCTTTAATTAACCAACTTCAACAAGGTTTTTTTCTTTCGTTTAGCTGATACCGACAGCAAAGAAAATATATAAAGCACGCACAATTATTTTTTACCGTTGGGCGTGCGCGCGTTACGTGGGTGCCCCGCGCGGCGATCATCTCTTTTGTGAAGCGCTGCATGACGCGGGTTTCCCGTCGGACTGCAACGCGGCGTGCACCCGCGTAACGCAGCACACGGCCTCGTGTATTTTAAAATGTTTTGAAGTCGGTTCGTTTTATTTTATTATATTTTTTATTTTCTACAAGCTTTTTGAACTTTAAATAAAAGGCTTTCTCGACTCTTATAATTTCTAATGATTTGAAAGTAGACTTCAGTAATTGGTTTTGACGTTTTACAAAACTCGATGACTTATCAGTTTTACTTCAGTACCTACACTTACTAAATTAATTCTATACAAGTTTAATTTGCGATTAATTTTCGGTGTAACATAGGACACAACCAACATTCAGGATCTTCACGACCAGACCATTTTGACTGAGCAAGAAGTAGTCTATGAAAAAACACTGTTGTAACATTGAAAATTGACATTTGAATATGATAATGTCACGCCAGACAATTCCATGTTGTTTGACATGACAATGTAAAATGACTAAGTGTAACCATACCATAAATATGACAATAATATTGTTTGTTCTAAGTAATCATCCTGATCAACCTGTAGCTACGAATAGCAATACTATAGATACGTAACTGAATAAATTAAACGTTTCAGACTAGTTACCGCTGATAAAAGTCACCGAGAGCGCGCCAATCGGCCGCCACGAGACGTGTTTCCCACTAGTTGGGGGTTGAGCTTGCCGGGGATGCGACCTTGACGAAACCGATCGCAAGAAAGTAATTGCTTTTATTTGACAACGTAGTGGGACGAAAATCAATGTAGTACTTGTTAGCGAGTTATTTTTCTATAGTAATGTTATTCAAGACTTGTGGGTAGGGCAAAATATTGGCGACTTAATAATTAAACCTTTGCCATTTTGATAACCTTTTATTTCAAATCTCATTGATATAAAACATCGCTGTAAAGAGAAAACTACATACATAATATTTCGACTATTTACAGCAACTGTCAGTACGCACCTTCGCATAATATTTCCATCTGTCTTTCACATCCTAGCGTCAGACAGAGACAGAAATGTTATCTGTAGGTAAGTGGTAAAACGGGCCCCTAATTCTGCAATATTATTCTGCAGAATTGAAACGGTCTGGCCCATGTTTAGACTTCATATGACCTTTCAAACTACATTTCTGAACAAAAGCCTGTCCACAGATGTCGCATTTGAACCGCCTATCGTTAGCGTGGATACGTAAATGTTGCATCAGCGTGTATCTTCGCCCGTACGCCTTCCCGCAATGAGCACATTCAAATTTCCGCAACTTCGTGTGTACTAACATGTGTTCCGTGAGAGCATGTTTACGACAGAACCTCTTATGACAAATTTCACATTCATGCCTTTTTTCCATTAAATGTTTAGCTCTTATATGTCTCGATAAACGGGCACTAGTCACGAAAGTTTTATCGCAAGCCATACATTCGTGTTTAACTGCTTTATAGTCGTGTTCTTTCATCATGTGCGAAATGTGCTTTGTACTGTGATTGAACTTTTCTGGGCAATAGTAACATTTTACATTATATCCTCTTAAATCATGTGTAATTTTGATATGCCTATATTTTTTCATCTGGGTGTCAAATACTTTATTGCATTTGTTGCAAGGAAATTCGCCTTTTTCGTGACTACGTGAATGCGAATTGAGTTTGCTGATGGTTTCGTATGATAAGCCGCATTTGTCACATGTGTGATGTCCGTAATGTTTTTTCATATGCCTCAGCGCGGTTTCGTAGGAAACAAAAGTCTGCAGACATATGACACAGTGAAACATGTCCTTTTCAAATTTCATCGGAACGATGCAGTCATTGATGTCTGTGTAGAACGTTTCCCCGTGTCCCTTTAAATGTTCAATGAGCCGCTGTAAGCTATCGTTTGCTATGTCCTCATTACAAACAGTACATTGTAGACCAGTAACATCCAATTTCGCCAAAAACTGACCGACAGGTACCGCGGACATGTAACCTTTGTAATTATCTCTATGAGTTTCTATGATGTGCCGTTTAAGTTCCGCCATCCCTGGAAACTGAATACCGCAGAATGCACAATCGTAGGCATTACCTCGCCGTAAAGCTATAGGTGTAGCATTTGAAGAATACATAATAGTTCGTAAGTTATGAAGTAGATGTTTCTTAATTTCGTCTTTATCGAGAACTCCAGATTTAGATGTGTCAGAGTCTACTTTAGGTGTATTCGTGTTGACTATTTTACGTTCAACTTGATTCCGTGTTTGCGCTGGTTTGATCTCCTTCCTTGTAGTTAATTGTGGTCCAACATTTGAATATTTACGTTGTCGTTCGTTTGCGTTCTTAGCGGGAATTGTTTTTATAGTTGTACTCCCGATTTGTACAGTGTTTGATTTCTTGAGATTCTTCGTCCAATCTACATTAAGGTTCGCACGTACCTTGGGCAGTACCATAGACGATGGTTCGCTAGCGCCATATTCTATTTTTACGATTGTAGGCGTTTGGTTACCTACAAAGAAAAGTTCAGTATTATTTATTTGTACGGTTATCTTTTATATCTAAGGCTTTCATATGTTTTAGTAGCTTTAAATAACCAACTTCAATAAGGTTTTTTCTTTCGCTTAGCTGACACCGACAGCAAACAAAATATATGAGTGCTTCATATATTTTGTTTGCTGTCGGTGTCAATAACTTTTTACTCTTAAGTGTATTTGACGATGTTTTGAAGTCGGTTCGTTTTGTTTTATTATAGGTAGTTTTTATTTCGTACAAGATTTTTAAAATTGGAATAAAAGGCAATTTATCGACTCTTATAATTGCTAATAAATTGAATGTTAGATTCAGTACCTACAATTAATAAATAGTCGGTGTTGGATGCATTAAAAGAAAACTCGATTACTTTTATCTGTTTTACTTCAGTACTTATTGAATGAATTCTAAACAACTTTAAATAGGGATGATGACTAAATGTTTCATTAGTCCATCACGTAGACTCAACCGCACCTTACGTTCCTCTCACGAACTCTGACCTTCTCCTCGGCCTCCTACTCCAAATCTTTCACCGTGCAAGCTATCCGTCTGTGGAATTCCTTACCTGATTCTATCCGTAGAGCCCCTTCCATAGCTTCCTTTAAATGCCTCCTCCGCAAACACTTCTTTAATTCCTGACCTCCTTCCTACCACTACTTGTTGTCTGCTATCCTACCATCTTACCTCATTCATCACACTTTATATCTATTTCCTCTCTGGTGCATTTTTGCTTATATATATATGTGTATGTAATATTTATATTATCTATTGGATATCTATTTGTTTATTTTTATTATAGGTTGTGACGGTAGTAGGCTAACGCACCGCGTCTACCCGCCACAAACCGACCGGACGGGCGGTTGTATCCCTGCGCCCGCGCGCACCCCGCTGCCGCCTGATGACGCGGACTCCGCTCAGCTCAGCGTGACTCACGCACAGCACGCACCGCGCCGCCGCAACCCCGCACCGCTTTCGCCCTGGCCATGGCCTATATAAGGCGGGCCCCGGCTACCAGCGGGACAGAGTTTTCCGTTTAAGCTCTCCGAAAAGAGCTCTCGCGATACCCCTCTCTCTCCCTTACCCCTGGGTTGATTAAGACCGCGTACCAGTATCTGGATCGCTGGACCAACCCATTCCCGTCTTCCTTTCCCCTTGGGTTGATTAAGACCGCGTACTAGTATCTGGATCGCTGGACCAACCCAAATCCCATCCTCCGCATTCCTGTGGGTTGATTAAGACCGCGTACCAGTATCTGGATCGCTGGACCAACCCCGAAACACCTTGCCGTAACCCTAGGTTTGATTAAGACCGCGTACCAGTATCTGGATCGCTGGACCAACCCTATTCCCGTCTCTCCCGCCTGGTTGATTAAGACCGCGTACCAGTATCTGGATCGCTGGACCAACCAGGTTCCTTTTATTCCCGTCAAACCCGTCCAACCCGCGCCGCACGATCGCTTAACGCGGACCCGTACGCCCGCCATTGAGTCTTGTCGCGCCGCACGTCCCGGCTACACCGTAGCGTTCCCGTAACGCAGTAGAGTCACTTAAAAACCGTTAAACCCTTTCCGTAAGCGCGCTGAACGAGCGCGCATAAACCCCCCTGGAGCAGCTGTCCCGTCCGGTAAGTGTTTCATAATTAAAACACACCACATGGTTAGGTATTTAGGCCTTAACTTCCCTCACGCTCTCCTAGTGGTCCCGGTCCAAGCTAGAGTGATAATTTCCCCGTTGTAAAATAGCATTAAGTGTTGTCCAAGAATATACAGCCTTTGTTAGTTTACTTTCCGCTTTTTATTTCGCTCTCCAACGCCCTCGAACATTCTATCCGCTACCCTCAGACAAGTCGCTGGCCTCGAGCACAGCCAGTGGCACACTAAGGGTCAGCAAAATCAAAGCACGTGGTCTTCCCTCGGGAAACCACGTTACATTTTGGCGCCCAAGTGAAAAACCCTCTGTATTTCAGTTACATCCTGTATTCTAGGTCCAATTTGAAATACAAATCCATTGCGCGAACGTTTAACAAAACCTAGTAGTGGGTACATTTAAGCGCATCACGCAAATTCAAATAACGAGTGTAGAGAGCAATATAATTATCCGACCGATCTGAACTCACCTAGCTTGTGACCGTTTTTTTTTATAAGAAAAAACAAGCATAAAGATAGGTATTAGAACGACAAAATTTAGGTATAAAACCCAGCAGAGTCTATAGATTCCTTAGTATCGTTTAGAATAAATAGAAGTGACATACAGAGCGAACTAGTTATAATAGAACACATAGTAGCATCACCGATTGTTCTCGAACCGGTCGGCCGGCCTGCATCATCGCAGAGCGCTAGCGGCCGCGTGACGTCACGTTCAACTTGCCTACTACTAGCTGCCACCGTATCTCATCTCGCACACACCAACAGCATGCACACCTTTGAAATTGCATGATCGCATGGTTTTAGGTAGTTGGGCCCATCATTTTTTTTTATAAATATATTATTTTCCACGAACATTTTAATTTTCAGATTGATTTTTTTAATTTTTTTTTGCCTTGTTTTTTTTTAACAGTTTTGAATTAATTTCTTTTTATTTAAAATTTCTTTAAGGATATAATTAAAATTTAAAATTCTGTACTATTTAGGATATACTTATTTAAAACCGCTTTAAGAGAACCGCTACACGTAACCCCTATTTTTATCGCCAGCATATTTACAGTCAATACCACTCAGTTTAATATTTTAGGGTTGTTTATTTTTATTTACGTCTCTCTCTTTAAACATTTTTTTTTTTTTTTTTTTTTAATTTAATTTAAATTAACCGTACAACGGGACTTAACTTAACCACACAATATTAAACTTTTATTTTACGGATACAGTGCAAGTAAAACCAGTAGTATCCGTCAACCGCGTATGAATGAACATTACCTCGTCAGCTGATATTCGTACCGTACCTCGTAACATTTTTTAATATTAACGCATTTTTTAAAAAAAAAAAAAAACTTCATTGAAATATAAAACACATTTTGAACTTTTAAATTAAAATAAAATTTATATTTTTTTTAATTAAACGTATTTAAAAGCTTGTTTTAATTAAATAAGTATTTGGTAAGTGGGTGATAGATATAGTAAAAGTTTGATTAGGTTCAAATATTTGTGTAAAACGTATAGCTTTAAAAAAAAACGTACCGATAGGTAAAATATAAACAATAAATGAAAAGAACGTCAACTTGGGTATACTCGTTGAAGAAGCCTCAACTAGAAGAAGAGTGCAAGAAATACAACATAGACACCGAAAACAAGACGGTACAAGAGTTGCGGAGAAAACTGGTACACAAGATAAAGGCCGCCACCCCGTCAACGTCAACCGAACCAACTAACCCCACCCACCCCCCGGAGGATACCGTGACCAAACAAAACACAGGTGTTTCACAAACAAGAACCGTCGAACCGAAAACAGAAAAACAAGAAGACACAGAAACCGACGAATACGAAGACACAAACATGTCACACAGTGAAGGTAAAACGTCAAGGTCAAGTTCACCCCATAGAACAGACCACCATGAACACATTATATCGAAGTGGAACATCAGTTTTGACACCTACAAAGATCCCGTAGAATTTCTAGAAACACTTGATGAATTAATAGCGACAGACGACGTTAATGAAGATAAAGTACTTAAATTACTACCCCGTTTCATGAAAGGTAAAGCACTACTATGGCACAGAAACAACAGGCATTCATGGGAAACCTGGGAAGACTTCGTGCAAACTTTTAAAGTGACCTTTCTACCGAGTAACAACGACAACGATCTACTAGGCAAAATCGTAGCGAAGAAACAACATTATAAACAAAAGTTTATTGACTACCTGATAGAAATACAAACCCTTATGAGAAGGTATGGTCGAATGACAAAAGAAGAAGAAAAAAATAGAATTTATGAAAACATGGACACCCGGTATAAATTTTATATTAAACGACATGAATTCGCAACCATTAACGACCTAATAACACTGGCAGCCGATTTTGAGAAAATTAATTCAGACCGGATAGCAAGTAAACGACAAAACTCAAGTTCAGAATCCGACAAACAAACAACAACCGATCAGAAGAAACCAACCGAACAAGAGGCAAAGCCAAAATACATAAACCAGTACGACCAGAAAACCCACTGTTGGAGTTGTGGCAAACAAGGACACTCATCAAGAGAATGTTCCGGGGAAAAAATCCTGTTCTGCAGCACATGTGGCAAATTGGGAATTAAAAGTACCAACTGCTGTAGGATACCGAAGAAAAGCTCCGAATCCATGGTTGTAAGCCAAATGGAAGTAGACAACCGTCCGTTTAAACAAATCACCATGTTCGATACACAGTATGAAGCACTTATCGACACCGGCTCAACAAGATCATTTGTTACTAAAGAAATATTCCAGAGATTTAGAAACACCAGTAGGAGGACAATAAAAGCCGAGGAGAAAATAATCGTAGCCGACGGATCGACAGTGCACATCACCGAAGTACTACCGATCGAAATCACCATCGACGGTAGGAAAATAAAACACCGAATGTTCTACCATCCTCGGATAGTAAGAATACTGATCGGCATGGATATCCTGACACGTTTAGGAGTACAACTAAAATGGCCGCAACAAAACAAAACCATAATAAACGAAGTGGGATTCATCGACACCCTGTATACATCAGAGTCGAAACGACCCGAAACGTTATTGCAGAAAAACAAGAAACAAACTAAGCCGAAAATAGACACCGAAAAAACAAAAAAACGAATTATGAACCCAGAAAACAAAACCAAAATAACAAACCGGAGAGTTGAGCAACCAAAAATTAAACCAGAAAACGGAAACTCAGACTGGATACAAAGAAAACTGAATGAAGTCAAATTAACCAAGAACCTGGACTACAAGATTGAAGAAAATAAATTATACCGAAACATTAAAAACAACGCATATGGACCACGGCAAGAAACATTCAACGAATGGAAACTATGCGTACCATCATCCGAAAGACATAGCATAATAAAACAATACCACCATGAGCCAACTACTGGACACTTGGGCACAGCTAAAACCCTAAACCGCGTTGCCCAATGTTACTACTGGCCCGGTATGTATAAAGATGTCTCTAAGTTCGTGAGGAATTGCATGATCTGCAAGGACAACCAAACACCGCAATCGTCGAACAAATACAAACCACCCATTGTATGTTCCAACAAAACAACCAATCCGCAAATTCCCCAACGAATATCAAAACCGCCAGTCACAACGACCACCGAAGCCAAAACAACCAGCCCGACGACGACCGAGCCACCGGGGGTGAGTTCAAGTCGTAGGCGGGGTGGTGTACCGTTATCACTGACTCCGTTACCAGTTGATGAACACAAGTCCAGAAGAAGACACCGCCGATCTTTCAATAACTCGCGTACCTACACCGAGCAGAAGAACGAACCAAGTAGGGACCGCGATAAAAAATTACATGTGATTTCTAAAGTCCGAGTAGAAAACCGTTAATTTAGATATAAAATATTATACCTGTGTAATTAAAAATAATTAGCCGTAGATAATAAGATTAAAATACATACCAAAAAAACCTGTAGTTTATGTTTATATACCGTAACAATGTATACATCCAAATCCACAAGGTAATACCTAAAACACATCACTTGTTAACAACACCACACTGTATTCATAAAATATACACAACTGTAAGCACAGGTTTAGCTATAGACACCGTAACAATTATTAAAAAAAAAATTAATTATTATTATTTAATTACAATTAAAACACTAGTAAACAACCCCACCGGTCCGTCGGGAATCCGTTTTGTTACTAAGGAAAGAAAGCGAAACGCATAGTTAAACCATTGCTGAAACACTAATTAATCACATAACCGGTTATTGTTGTTAAATAACGAAGTAACTAGCAATACGAATACACAAGTAGGTACATAAGATGTAATAGTTAAAAAACCAAAAAATTAAAGTCACAGGAAATATTAGTAAAATTAACGTATAGGATATGAATAAGGAAACCTAATCAAAGCCCACTTACCAAATCTTTTAAAGGGAAAAAGGGACAAAACTAGGCGATTAAGTACACTTTTTTTTTACAACTACCGTCTTTCAGTTTTAGAAAACCAAATATGATATAGTATAAGGAGTAAGGAAAAAGGGAAGTAGGTATAGTAGAATAGATAAGATACTTTGAACATAAGAATAGGTAATAGTACAACCATTTAACTAATATTAATAGTAAGAATACAATAGGCATAAGTAAAAGCATAATAAGTACCCTCCGTTGTATGATAACAAGTAATTTGTAAAAATTTAGCCATTTTAGGGAATAGTTAAGTTTGTTTATATTACAAAACAGATAGTTTAAGGTAAAATATGTAACCGGAAGGGAAAAGGGACCAACGTAGATACATATAAACAAAATAAATGTAAGTTATAAATCCCATACAACTGTGAACCTGTGAGTAATATGATACCTAGTTACCGCGGTAAGAATTTTGCTAAGAAAATTAAATAAGGCACTTGCAATCGCTCATCGAGAACGTTTAACGCAACTTTGCTAGTACATTTTCGCGAGGCACTCGCTCATTTTAAAGCAAGAGGTATTTAATATAAGATCACAGGGGGTGTAGTAATTTAGAGGAAGACTTGTAAAAGAATCAGTATTTTAATAAGAAATGTAAGATAGTTTTTTTGGAAATGTAAATAAAGGTTAGGGGCAACATGATTACAACCGGGTTCTTTTTAGGACCATTGCTAAATGCATATGTTTTTAAAGTATGAGCTTGCCCAAAGCAAAAATGAAACATTATAGCTAATAATTGTTAACCAGTTTGTACTTTAACGTTATACAGTATTGTAAGCACTAATGATGGTGATTTTTCCGCTGTACGTAAAAATCTTCAAAAGAAAGGGGGGAGTGTGACGGTAGTAGGCTAACGCACCGCGTCTACCCGCCACAAACCGACCGGACGGGCGGTTGTATCCCTGCGCCCGCGCGCACCCCGCTGCCGCCTGATGACGCGGACTCCGCTCAGCTCAGCGTGACTCACGCACAGCACGCACCGCGCCGCCGCAACCCCGCACCGCTTTCGCCCTGGCCATGGCCTATATAAGGCGGGCCCCGGCTACCAGCGGGACAGAGTTTTCCGTTTAAGCTCTCCGAAAAGAGCTCTCGCGATACCCCTCTCTCTCCCTTACCCCTGGGTTGATTAAGACCGCGTACCAGTATCTGGATCGCTGGACCAACCCATTCCCGTCTTCCTTTCCCCTTGGGTTGATTAAGACCGCGTACTAGTATCTGGATCGCTGGACCAACCCAAATCCCATCCTCCGCATTCCTGTGGGTTGATTAAGACCGCGTACCAGTATCTGGATCGCTGGACCAACCCCGAAACACCTTGCCGTAACCCTAGGTTTGATTAAGACCGCGTACCAGTATCTGGATCGCTGGACCAACCCTATTCCCGTCTCTCCCGCCTGGTTGATTAAGACCGCGTACCAGTATCTGGATCGCTGGACCAACCAGGTTCCTTTTATTCCCGTCAAACCCGTCCAACCCGCGCCGCACGATCGCTTAACGCGGACCCGTACGCCCGCCATTGAGTCTTGTCGCGCCGCACGTCCCGGCTACACCGTAGCGTTCCCGTAACGCAGTAGAGTCACTTAAAAACCGTTAAACCCTTTCCGTAAGCGCGCTGAACGAGCGCGCATAAACCCCCCTGGAGCAGCTGTCCCGTCCGGTAAGTGTTTCATAATTAAAACACACCACATGGTTAGGTATTTAGGCCTTAACTTCCCTCACGCTCTCCTAGTGGTCCCGGTCCAAGCTAGAGTGATAATTTCCCCGTTGTAAAATAGCATTAAGTGTTGTCCAAGAATATACAGCCTTTGTTAGTTTACTTTCCGCTTTTTATTTCGCTCTCCAACGCCCTCGAACATTCTATCCGCTACCCTCAGACAAGTCGCTGGCCTCGAGCACAGCCAGTGGCACACTAAGGGTCAGCAAAATCAAAGCACGTGGTCTTCCCTCGGGAAACCACGTTACAAGGTACTATCTATTTTTGGTATGTATATGTAGTTATGTATGTATTCTGTATTATTTGCACAACCCGCAACCATTATTACCCATTTCTCGTTATTTCTTACCCTAAGGTTGCCTGGAAGATATTGCTACCTCGCAATAAGGCCGCCTGTTGCTTCTTATATTCTTGTTTGTGTCTGTACCTTATATCTTTTGTGCAATAAAGAATATTTGTATTGTATTGTATTGTCGACTATAAAAAATGGACTTGTATAAGTAATTTTTCTCTTCAACTAAAAACGACAACGATACACTGGGTTAAAGTTCCTCTCCTAAGTACAATTTTTACCTGGAAAGACGTCGAAACCCCCCACTCCGTAACTTTGATGCTTTATATAAAGATAGTCTCAGGTTAGTTCCTTTTTTTTTGACGTTTCGGCTATGGAC
Organism: Anarsia innoxiella; assembly: GCA_947563765.1. Classification (NCBI taxonomy): domain Eukaryota; kingdom Metazoa; phylum Arthropoda; class Insecta; order Lepidoptera; family Gelechiidae; genus Anarsia; species Anarsia innoxiella. Next base: position 1,072,207 of record OX387418.1, on the reverse strand, counting down.
AAAACGTCAAACTAAACGAACTAACGTCGGACTATCTTTAAACCTCATTTTGTAATAAGGGGGATTATGTATTTGTTCAGGTTAAAAATGTGTTTCCAATATTTTTTAATTGCCTTAAGGACGGACTAATTATAATGCTATTTTTTAAATGTCTGTAAATAAAAATCATCGCTTGTGGGTTATTCTCGGTGTTACTTATACCCAGAACAGACGGTGAAACGCAAATGCAACGCAACTGAAACTTTACTTAGAAAACCGTACACGACGCAACTAGTTTGAAACGTTTCGTTTCAGTTGCGTCGTGTGTGGTTTTCTAAGGAAGTCTATAGCAGAAACTGCGATGCAACTCAAAAGTAACAAGCAGTTTCAGTTGCGTTGCAGTTGCGTTTCACCGTGTGTTTTGGCGCTTAGGGTACAACTATATCATTTTGGGTAGTCTATAAGAACCATTATGGTAATATTTAAAAATCCGTGCCAAATGATTATTTTGTGCGTTACCGCAATCATTAAAATAATGACAACTTGAAAATCAAACCATTGCAGTTTTGGTAACATTTTATTTAATTTCTCATCGATTGCTATACAGAGAAATAGACTATTTACATTACTTTCAGTAGGTACATATCGGCACGCATATTTCCTATCTTTCACACCTTAGCGTCAGACAGAGACAGAAACGCGCGTAAAAAAATCTTAGGAATGAACTAGCATATGACTCTCAAGCTCCTTCTGTCGGGTAAACTTTGCGTTGCATAACCCGCACTCATGCAACTTCAGTGTAGAATGAAACAGTCGTTTATGTCTCGCTAACGACGAATCTAGAGTAATTTTTTTTCCACAAAACGAACATTTTAGCCTGACTGGTTGTGCACCTTTTTCATGTGGCTTATTTTATGATGATGCGATTTGAATTTTTCCGAGCAGTAATTGCAGTTATTGTAGAGGCTAGTTGTGCCATGTCAAGCTAGTTGTGCCATGTCGACCTCGTTTGTGCTCGATCATTTTGATATGTGAAGCGAAAACCCTATTGCATACGTCACAGGCGCACTCTCCAATTTCATGCCTCCTTCTATGCGATTGAAATTGTTTCGGTGTTATATATGGCAACCCACATACGTCACACGTAAAATTCTTGTAATGCTCCTTCATGTGTTCCACTAGAACTTTATACGGTACAAAAGATTTGGAACATACAACGCAATGGAATTGATTATCTTTATATTTGATTGGTATGATACAGTCTTTGACATCACCGTGTATTACTTCGTCGTGCGTTTGAATGTGTTCTACAAGCTGTTTTAAGTTATCGTTTGGTATGTTTAGATTGCAAACAGTACACTTCAAACCAGCGACGTCAAGTTTCGCCATGAATTCTCCAAAAGGCACATTAGACATGTATTCATTGTATACGTTTCTGTGTGACTGTATGATGTGTGTTTTAAGTTCAGACATCTCTGGGAACAGATTACTGCAGAATGGACAGTCGAAGTCTTTCCCTCGTCGTGACGATATCGGAGTAGCGTTAGAGCAATAGAGAATAGTTCTTAGATTGTGTAGATGTTTTTGTATCTCCTCTTTCTTTAATATATCAGTTTTAACTTTGTCAATTACATTTGAATCTTTATCTAGTTTAATTAGTTTTGGAGTAGCGACTTTCGTTTTATCCGGTCCGACGGATAGGCAAAGGTACAAGCTCTCGTTTTTCGGATCGACTATCTTCTTCGGGTATTTCCGTGGTCGTCCGGGACTGCGCTTCGGTTCCGCCTGTTTGCCACGTACCTTTCGTTTGGAAGGTTGCGCAGGCGCACTAGCGCCAGGCTCTACCGACACATCAGATGACGTGTTAGCTTCTACTTTAACGATTACTGGCGTTTTGTTGTCAATACCTACAAAGAAAAGTTTATAATTACTGTAAGATATAGTATTAAGTAGTAATTATCATTATACCGTATGGCTAAAGATCTTGTTTGTTTTTGTGTAAAGTTTAATACTTATTTGTCGTAATTAATTTAATTTGTTTTTACGTTTGGTATAATCTAAATTACGAAACTAACTTAGTTCTAAGATAGACTAAATTTTTTTTCTGTTTTAGGTTTAGATAAAACTGAATGTTACGAGTATATTGTCGTCTTGAAACTGTCAAATTATTATATAAATCACCTAAGTAAAGGATCAAATTATACACCGAATACTCACATACTGTGATAACAAGCTAAGTACCAACATGTAATTGTATATAAGTGTCTGGATTAAAAAAAAAACAGATATATTGCACATTACGTAGGGCCCTGTGCCGAAGGTTTCTTGCCGTCTTCTTCCTCTCGGCTATACAGGTAGTGAACCGGCAGTAGTTTTAGATCAAAAAAGTGACATCAAAAAAGTGTAATGAATTTTGCCTATTTTTTTAATAAAACACTTTTCCCTTTTTAATTTTCTTTACTATGTATGTTTTATACAGACATAGGTATAAGTATTTTTACATTTTAGAACTTATATATCTTAAGGTTACCCTAAAAGTTTCGAATGACTACATTGGACGTGACATTTCAATAGCACTTCATTCATAAAACTTTTCGAACAAAACGCGCATATAAAGTTCAAACATTCACAATTATGTTTCGTAAGCGATTTTCTGTCAGTAAAAATCTCTGAACATTCCCCACATTGAAATTTAACCTTCTCTTCAATGTCACGTACATACTCATGGCTCTTTTCGTGTTTAATAAGATCGGTATTGGTGACAAATCCTCCTCCGCATTTCGAGCATAGATGAGGTCTTTTTAAGCTATGACGTCTTTGTATATGTATCTTTACACTATGAGGTGTTATGAACTCTTTGTCGCAAACTGGACATGACAGATCCATTTTTTTACCGTGAGCTTTGCCCATATGACGTAATCTCTGATTGAATTCATCAAATCGTTGACTACAGTATCGACATTTGTATTTTTGGAGACCGAAATGAATGATTTTCATGTGTCGGTTAGCGCTGACTTTTGTGTTAAACTTCTTGTCGCAGAATTCGCAAGTTGTCACTGCGAGTTTATGCCGCATTTCATGTCGATATAGCAGTTCTTTGCTGACGTACCCAGCGTCGCACAAGTTGCAAACATACTTGCTGAAGTGACTGTTCAAATGTTCCCGAAGGAGTTTGAAGACTGCAAAACTTTTGTTGCAGACTGCACAGCGTAGTTCTTTCGTATCAAATTTGAAAGGTAAGAAAATATCGTCTACATCTGTGGAGACCTCCATCTCATGATTAACTTTGAAATGTTTGATCAAATTTTTTATATTGTCAATTTTTTTGTAGCAAACTTCGCATTCTAAGTCCGTGATGTCTAATTTCCAGACGTTTTTGGTGAACAGTTTCATTTTGATTGTTAGAAACTTATCGTCTCTATGTACATTGATAAAATGTTCTTTGACTAACTTCGATTCCATGTTAGTGAAGTTGCAGTAGAGGCATTGGATGCCTTCTATCATATCTTTGCCTTTGATAGGGTTAGCGTTGGAATTCATGAGTATAGCGAGTAGATTATTCTTTTGTTCTACTACCTCTTTCATTGCAGCGCTACGTTGTCGTCTCAGAGCTGCTTTTGTCATTTTCCGGGCAATTTCTCTCCCGTTTTTACCTAGAAATAAAAACTACGTTATTGTAACTTCTTAGAGTCCTTTTCTTTCAGTTTGTGTTAAGACTTTTGCTCAGCTAACATCACATAAAGTAAATACTTCCCTATTCAATATTATTTAGTACTTGACTGTGTCAATAGGATGTCCTAGAATATGACAAGGTATAAAAGACAATGTCGTTTGTTTTTTCCGACTTATTATAGTAATTTGACTTGACTCAAGATATTATTTAGTTTAGATATTGTTCCAGGTTGAACGCATTTAAAGTAATTAAAAAGAAAGACGCAAACTTGTTTAATAAATTATAATATTAATAAACCTTAGTAATATCAATACATTTTTATTTTGAATACAAGACTTACACTAGTTTAAAGATATAATTGAGACCAATAGTTTCTTTTAAAATTGTGATATTTTGTGACATACTTATTTACATTTCAGGTTATTGAGATGAGATTTCTTTTATTTCAAACATCCATTCATAGACAAAACGCTCATGGTCTTATCAAAATAAATGAAACAATTGGCTGGTTATTTCGACAGAGATCCTGATAACAATCATTGAGTAGTAAATAAAAGGAAATTCTTACTTAAATTTTGACTTATTGAGACAATAGAATCCAACTAAGAAAGTAATACATTACGCAAGTACTGATATAGCCTTCAAAAACGAAATTATATAGTGACTAGGTAGATAGATAAATATCAGAGGATGAAATAATAATGCGCAAGATTCCAATAAATACTAGGATTACGATGTAAGTCAGTACTTGTAGCACATTCAACATGGCTTCGGCAAATTCTGCATCAAAGTCCTACCGGGAATACCGTGGCACTTCTTCATATGTTTTCGTTTAGAGTTCTGCGTGGCGTACGCTTTGCCGCACACCTCGCATTTAAACTTCCTTTCGTTCGTATGCGTCGCCATATAATGCCCTATCATGTGCCGTTTAATGAAGAAGCCCATTGAACACACTGAACATTCAAAAGGACGTTCTTTTAAATGGACGCTTCGCATGTGGATTACCAAATTCGATTTGAGATTAAAACGTTTATCGCACATATCGCATTTGATGCCTTCAACGTTATGCACTTGAGCCATATGTCGGGTTTTTTGGTAGTAATTTTTAAATCTCGCTTTACAGATTTGGCAGACGCTGTCTCCAGCGATGCCTTTATGTTCTGTATTGACGTGAGCTTTCTTCTTCGATTCTGCTGCAAAGACTTGTCCACAATGTCTACACGGGTAGCTAGATTTTTTCTTTCCATGCGTCGATTCGTGTCTGAACAGTCTGAAGCTATTCACGAAACCAGCTCCGCAAACAGGACATATAAAGTTCCGATAATGAACGTTCATGTGTTGCATTAACAACTTCATATTGTGGAAAACTTCGTTGCATAGACAGCAGTTAATTTGCTGTTCGTTTGTTAGTTTAAAAGGTTGGAAGTAATCTGTGACGTCTAGATAGAACTTTTTATCGTGGGATGAGACTAAATGTTCCATTAGGACTTTGATGCTATCCGTGGGGGTGAAACAGATGGTGCATTTAAGGTCTACAATGTCTAGAAAGGCTACGAAGCTAGCCATTCCGGAGCCTGCTTTGTACGTGGGTTTTTCCTTCACGTGATCGTTTTGCGTGTGACTTCTAAGATCGTTTGGGTCGCGGTACGTTTTGAAGCAGTAAGCGCAGATGTAGCCTGCGTCGTTTCTGTCTTTGAACGGAGTCGCGTTTGAGTATTTTAGTAGCATAGTGAGGTTGTGCCACTGCTTCTTCATTTCTGGTAAATGTTTCTCGCGGTACGCTACCTTATCTACTATATCCTTCTCTATCTTATCTAACTTATCTACTTTATCCTTCTCTTCGTTTTTAATCCGTTTCGTTCGTTTCCGTGGTGCAGTTTCGTCATTATTAGAGATGTCTTCTTCTTTAATTAAAGACCGTTTTGGCCTTATCCGTAGTCCGGTTACGCCTATAAAAGAAAAACAATCTTTGACAGGCCGTTTTGATCTTCATTAACTTAAGCACCAAACTATATTAAGCATAATTATATCCGAAAGGCTAAGGAATATTCGGTTTTGTGTAAAGTAAAATCTTTGAATGAGTGGTATGATGAATAAAATCATTCTCCAGAAATGGAAAGCAGCGGCCAAGAAATCAGACATGTTCTCGTATTCTCAAAATGAATACAGTTTGAGGATAATCAGAGATTGATCATAAAGTATTTTGACGATACGGTGTATGTTATAATAAGGTGCAACGATATTCATATTCTTGATAGAGGTAAGTATAGTAATTAGGTATAATTTAACGAAATCATTAGCCAAACATATTTTAATACATTTTGAATATCGATTTTCGTAGTTTAACTAAGATAGTACTTCGACAATAAAAGAGGAGTGTTGAAGACTGCTTCTCCGATGGGAAAGAGGCGTGCGTGACATATATGTATGTATGTAGAAGACAATCAAACAAACAAATCCTTCAAATATAATACTTTTATTGAAACACACATCTAACTCTTGCAAAATAAACTAACATTACGGTTGTATCATAATTGTAAGATTTCAGAACTAAACATTTATATATCTATATTAGTTTTACAAATTACAGTGGTTTCCAAACTGCAATCTTGCAATTCTTTAAGTCTTAAATCACCATCATTTGGGGCCAGCGCAGAGCATTTTTGATTGTGATATTATTATCGACATTGCTCGCATTCGAATAATATTCAAAATCAGTGAACACAACAAATAATTCATGCGAGCATCGAAACGACTACATGCGAATGTTGTGTCAACTGATTTTGAATATTATTCTAATGCGAACAATGGCGATAATAATATGACAATCAAACATCGCTGCCCTTAAACGAATGCACCTCGACTCGAAGGAATTACTAAAGAAAGGCCAAGTCAAGAATACCCTAAACCAACGTGCATGTATAAGGCGACTGATGAATGCAGATAGAGCGAAAGAGGTGTGTTTGAATAGTAGATATTTAGTACCTGTTTTAAGGTTTGTATTTTACAAAATCTGGCAGTGATATAGGTACGATCTATGCCCCAGTTGCGTAAAAGGCTCATTAAGTTAATAGCCAGTTAAACATCGCGCCGTCTTAGGCGCGGTTTATACCGAAGTGGCGTGGCGGAGGCGCGCGGCGGAAGCGTCTTGTCAAGAAAACTCTTTAAAAGTATTAGAATAGACTCGTATTTGCCGTAATTTCGTCCTCAGCGCGCCACCAGCGCCGCGCGTTAAACGGCACCGCCAAGCAGCGCGGACAAAATTATGGCAAATACGACTCTATTTTAAGAGTTTTCTTGACAGGAAGCTTCGCCGCGCGCCTCCGCCACGCCACTTCGGTATAAACCGCGACTTATTCTGATATTTGACAATGACAGGGACAGCTATAGTAATGGGGCATTAATTTAATTGACCTTTCTTGGAACTGATTGTTAGTCATGGACTGTATTTTAAATTTCTACTAATGTTGTACGGGCATTTATAATATTTTGTCTTTATAAAATATGCTCATACTTCTTCATAAAAAAAGAAAAACAAATAAAGGGTATACATATTACATACATTAGTCATGGACTGTATTTTAAATTTCTACTAATGTTGTACGGGCATTTATAATATTTTGTCTTTATAAAATATGCTCATACTTCTTCATAAAAAAAGAAAAACAAATAAAGGGTATACATATTACATACATTAGTCATGGACTGTATTTTAAATTTCTACTAATGTTGTACGGGCATTTATAATATTTTTTCTTTCTAAAATATGCTCACAATTCTTAATAAAAAAAAGAAAAACAAATAAAGGGTATACCATATTACATACAGTAATAATATAACGAATAAATCAAAAGAACATACTCTAGTTCTACACAAACGTGTATTCAAGTAATATAACAAAGATTCAATTCATAAACGTCAATAAAGTATTACTCAAACCTAAAATAAAATGAATTCTCGACGAATGTAAAAATAAGGTGTTTATGCACTCTCTTCTGAGATTTATTTCTCATGTACGGATTGAATATTCGATTACAACTCGCTAACGGTGAAGGAAAACATCGTGAGGAAACCTGCATACACTAGAGAAGAAATTCGAAGGTGTATATGAAATCCGCATTGGGCCGTGGTGGATTACGGCCTAATCACCCTCGTATGAGAGTAGGCTCGTTAAAAGTTTTAGTTTCGTGAACAGAATACTTCCCTTTATTTTATTTATAGAGTGTATGCTATCTAAATACTATATTTTAAAATTATTGACTGGCTCGTATATTTTATTAAAAAAAAAAAAAACTTCAATTCCCTTTATTCTGCTGAAATTCTAATAAACTTTTTGAGTAATATTTTATCAATACCCAACTAAGTAAAACTTTAAGGCAAACTAAATATACGTTTCTCTAACCCCCAGTTACATAAAAGGTTCATTAAGTTAATAATCCATTAAACATTGTGCCATCTTATGCGCTATCCACACATTTTCGGGTCAGGGCTCTTCGTGTTCAAAGTTGACCGTTTCACTATAGACGCTCCGACACGGAGCTGTGTGTTCAACAATTTGTATGTAGCCGATATTTGCCGTGTTCCGTCAGGGACGTGATCCCGGAAATGTGTGGTTAAACATCGTGCCGTCTTAATTCAGATTTTTGTCAATGACAGTAACAGCTATAGGTGTAATGGAGAATAAGCTTATTTGACCGTTTTTACAACTGGTTGTTAAAATCTAAAATATAAATGTAAACATAATTAGCTATTTACACCATAAAGATCAAATATGACGTACGCGTGGCTTCCACGCTGCATTTGTAATGTTTGAAAACGTAAAAATGTTGCCATATCAGATTCTAAATGCCGGGACACACCTGCTTAAGTTACGGCGCGAAAAGTTCAGCGACTGGAGTAAATGTACGCGACGTAATTTCTGCTGATGTGTCTTTAAGTGACTCGAAACACATTGCGAGCGTATTGAACCGAACATTCAGCGGCTGGAGTAAATGTACGCGACGTAATTTCTGCTGATGTGTCTTAAGTGACTCGAAACACATTGTTAGCGTATAGAACCGAACATTCCGCGCGGTACGTTAAGCAGGTTTCACCGCACACTAAATGATACTGACACTGATTAATTTCACAATTCATCATAATTTTCATTTAAAATATATCTAATAACGTATAATTTTGTACACTATAAGCGTAGCCACGGTTTAGAGCGTTCAGCGAAAGTTCATACTATAAATATAGTGATACAGTAGGTATCTAACTAGACCTACATCATTTCCTTGATACTAAAACTGTCATATATCTGCCTTTCATGGTCTTTGCCCTCCCCGATGGCAGAGAGGCTTGACAGATATGTATGTATGTATCTAGTCAAAACTTCTTCACAAATTATATAGACATGTTCTTTTCGACTGATAACCGTGACGCCAACAGCCAATTTGCAAAGCTTTCACCAAACTGTGCTACGAGAAAATCTTATTCATTTTCTCCTGCTGTTCCTTCTTTTTATTCTCTTGCGCAATCTGTTTTAACGTCATCTCTCTATTGTCAATCAGATGTTTCACATCGTCAAACTCCTTGAATATATCTAGATCGTCTTGGTGCAGTCTAACGTGACTTTTTAGACTACATTTCTGCATGAAAGTCTTCTTGCAGATTTCACATTGGTATCGTTTGTCGTCTTCGTGTATTTTCATATGTTCCTTCAAGCTGCGGAATCGAGTGAATGTTTTGCCGCATACTTCGCAAGCGCATACCTCACCACCTGCGTGTCTCGATAGATGATCGGACAGACCTCGTTTCGAGAAGAATTTTGCGTTACATTTATCGCAGAGATAACTACGCTGTTGTAAGTGATGGTGTTTGATGTGGCGGTTCAATTCGAATTTCTTTTTATAAGACTTGTTGCAAGCATTGCACGGGTAAACGACTGGTGTTTCGTTATGTACTTTCACTAAATGCTCGCTACGATCGTAATAACTTACGAATATTTCCGGACAATGCGGGCATTTGTTCCTCAACCACCCACCTTTATGGACACCCTTTTCGTGATTCCGTTTCTTTGTACGCGAAGTGTATGTCTTCCCGCAGAAATCGCAAGGGAAGTGCCCTTGGAAATGTGTCTTACCGTGTTTGCGTAAGGCCGCTATTGTAATGTACCCCGCGCCGCATTTGTTACAGCAATAGTTCCTATAATGACTACTCATGTGATGATAGAGATTCTTAAAAGAGATATGTTCTACAGAGCATATAACGCAAGTATAATTTTGTCCGTTTTCCAAACGAAACGGTAAAATGATATCTTTGATGTTTTTGTATATCTTTTTATTGTGAACGTTTGTTAGATGATCTTTTAAATCTGTTAAGTCTCTCATGTTAGTATCGCAGACTGTGCATTTTAAATCTGTAATATCGACTTTGATTGGATTGTAGCTAAGTTTATAATCAATCATCGTGTTGATTTTGTCTTTTTCTGTTTGCTGTGCAGTGTGTTCGCGCAGTTCGTGTATGTCTTTGAAATCCTTGGAGCAGTATAAGCAGGAGAAGCCGCGCTGTGTTTTGTCTCTGAACGGGCTCGCGTTGGAGTATTGTAGTATCGCGGTAAGGTTTACCCTGTGTTCGACTCGCTCAGGGGTGGCGCTATCGTCACCTTTTTTCTTTTTCTTGCGTTTGGCACCCTCCGTTCCTATAACAAGAAACGTTATCTCAATTATCTTCGTTTTGTTGTTCTTCTTATCTAATGTCTTCTGGTACTCTGCCATTGTTCGGCTCGAGGGATACCAAATTGGTGTCATGTGTTTGGAGCAAATGCTCGGTATATATTGCTAACTTTAGGTAATTTCGTTAACTAAGTAGCTTGGAAACATCCTTGCAGTAAATACATTATTGGTTAAGTTGAAATTTTTGTGATCATAGCACACCCTCAGGAAATCTGAAGATGAACTATAAAGGTTAAGGTATTGATTTTTAGATATAATGTAGATAAATAATTATGGATTAATAAATTGTTCATTTGGTTATATGGTTCAAATTTATTGCAGTTTTAACCCATATATGCCTAGAATTATTTTTGTCTCCGATTTCTATCATTTTTGGATATGTTAGTGTTAGAAAGGTTCCTAGCAAAACTCTTAAGGGGTGATATGAGGTAGGAGGGGGGGGAAGACTATATTTTATAATGGGTCGTAAACGACCCTAGGGTCATATTTGAGTAAAAATACCGTATATTTATTGTGTTCAATTTATTGAAAAAAATCTTCAATTATGTAACTTGGAGAAGAATTTTGCATAAAAATTATCAATTTTGCACATTCGCTGTATGCTGTTATACTTTTATTTTTACATAAAACTGTTACAGATAAATAAGGATACCAATAAAGTAAGTAGTACATTTCATTACCAGACAAATAGAAATTCATATTTCCCGATTGAACAGCGTACATACTCATAACTGTTTCATGATTGAATAACAGCTGAAAGAATGTAACAGGGTCAGTATCTTCGGATAAGGTTGTAACTGATCTAGGTTGCAGTGGTCTCCACTCTTGATTATTCAGAAGCAGATCTTTCTTCACCCAAGTTCGCAATCCATCCGGTTGCTGTTGATTACCTGTTACATGACTCCTTCCACGATTTCTTCCACCACTCCTTCCACGCCCTCTTCCACGAACCCCTCCGCGTCCATTTTCCTCTCCTACAGATTCACCAAAATTACCAAAAGCTCCACGACTCCTTTCTCGTCCAACCCTCCCCCTTCTTCCGCGTCCTCTTATGCTTGCTCTTCCACGTCTGCTTTGTTCTGGCGGCAAGGGCGATACACCTTCAATTCCTTCATCCTCTTCAAGAAAGGGACGCCTTCCAACGACAGCTACTCGCGCCTGATGGTCTTACAAGCTGGCGCGAGGAGCTGTCGTCGGGATAAAAGCTGAAGATAAGTAAACACCGTCAGATACCCTTCCATCGCCGGGTGGGTCAATAAAAATATCAGCACCTTGTATCTCAGCATATCTGTGAAAGCTTTCCAGCACTTCAACTACTTATTTTGTTTGTTGTAAACCGTTTTTGTGACCTGAATATACAAATAGTAAATAAATAATAATGTACGACCCAAGACCCAAGGGGTCAATATCGACCCATCAAAGTTTGGATACCAATTTTAGTAATAAAAAACATGTTTTCCCGAACACTTTTACAAATATAAGATAGATAGACTATCTAATTTTACTAAAACAATAACAAAAGAAGCACATTCTCACATAAAAAAATATTACTTACATTTTTTTCAGCAAAGACCAACTTTTTCGTCATCTCATATTTTAAGTCAATTTGAACTGTCAGAAAAAATATCTAAATTACCTGCTAAACAAAAATCGGTTATTTGTTTACTTAGATTATACCCTTACTATCCAATAAATGTCCCTAGGTATCACAATTTAGCGATAACGTTCATAACATAGCATTTTTAAAACTAGTGTATCAGGACAAAAACGACCCGATGGGCATATATGGGTGGGTAAATATTAAGGTTAATGTAAAAGATTACGAAAACAGCTTAAACAGAAGACGCAATAAAAAACAAACACAATAGTCAATTTTATATTTATTAAAATATATGTATTTTACAGACTAAACAATACCAACACATGAGTAAACTTAAAGACCTTAAATTAGTGAACGTTTTGATCCGCCGCAATAAATTTTATAAACACAATCGAATAACTCACACGAGCGAGTAAGCGATTACGTCTGTTCGAAAAATTACAAGCCATCTATTTTGGGGGACAGAACGTCTTTCGTATCCGCTGGCTTTAAAACCAATCTACTACCACATAAGCTATCTACACACCAAAGCCGCCGGCATGCCGCCTGGCTAGGCCGGCGGCTTTACGTCATACGAATGGCAGCTGTCAAAAAAGCTGGCGGCTTTGGTGTGTAGATACCATTAGATATCTTAAACCAGCTTACCTTATAATTAAAACCTAACGGAATCACACACGAAATGACAATAATTTCGCTTCCGCTTATTTAACTCTTTTTCAAACGTTTTAGAGTCGATTGTGCAATGCTCGGATCACACTTCACTCTAAGGTGCGAGTGAGAAGTGTGGCGTGAATCACGTGTTACATGCTTCTAGCTTGTATTTATAGAAGTGAAGTTGCTGATAATCTACAGAATCTAATGACTAAAGATCGCGGTTGCATATCTATATAATTTGTTCCTAATTAGGAATTAGGCTGTAGGTACAGCTAAGGAGAACTTTGTCTGGAACGTTAAAGCGTTACATTTCAATAAATATTGTATTCTTTATAACTGATACAAACATACCTTGACAGACTTGTATTCCATTTTCTGAACTTCGAATGCACATTTGAAGAGAGGTTGAATATTTTCAGATTCTTTCAGTTTCTATTGTTACACAAATTTTCTGCCTTCTATTTTTTTTCTCAACTATATTACAGCTAGCCTATTTCGTTTTACTGTTATCCACCGAATTAACACTTTGCCATTATTGGGCCGATCTGCACTGATAGAATCGAGCTCTAGCCATCTTTTCTTAGCTCTGCCGCGGTGTCGTTTATTCGTAGGCAACTAACTCGTTAATGATAGTTTTAGGACAGATTCGTCGGACAGGTATCGAGAACTGTACATAGATATTTCTGACATCATTTAATTACAGCCTCTATGGTCAGTAGGGTACACATCTTGTAATGATTTTGGCTCGTTTCCGCTACATGATTGATTATGTTTACCAAATAACATTTTTCTCAAATCATGGACCAACAACTTGGTTATTTAGTTAGTAGGTAGCCCAGAACACACGGGGAAACGCAACTGCAACGAAACTGCAACTGCTAGTTACTTTTGAGTTGCATTTAAGTTTCTGCTATAGACTCCTTTGAAAAACCACACATATAGCATATAGCAGAAACTTCGATACAACTCAAAAGTAACTAGCAGTTTCAGTTGGATTGCAGTTGCGTTTCACCGTGTGTTCTGGGTCTTAATGTAAAGACAGATTATCGGGTTTATATAGCTAGCTTTATTATTAGGAGGGATAATGAGCTCCATTTGTGTTCCAGTTAAGTGCAAAAGATCTTTGAGAACAGCGTCTTAAGAGCGAATTGATGGTGGTCAATACATACAGACCCCATTGTCCAATTGTTTGTTGTGTTTCAAATGTCATTCAGGTAACTTAAGTATATTAAAGGTTTTGTGTTAGGTTAAAAATTGTACCTAAATCGTCAAAACGACGACAGTTATAAAAAATATAGTTAAGGATAATAATTACTGAATTATATATAGAGGTCAATAAAGGTCAATTAGGTAAGTGTTTTAAATTTTGAGACAAAGTCTCGATTTTAAATTCTTAATCGGCTAAAAGTCAAGCGAAACAACATAGACATTATGGTATTGCAACATTATAAAGCGATCACAATGAAAACGTAAGTTTTCTCATTAAACTTTCATGAAAGAAACAAGCTGAACTGTCACTGGATTGTGTATACTTACATGATATGTTGATATCTCAGACGCAATCGAAGTTATTTTCTTCACTCTAAAGCAAAAATTACATCTGTGCTATCCTACGCTATAAACCTCAAATGTTTTTTTTTTTTATTTAAACCACTGAAAAGATCCGAATGAAACTACAATATTCAACTAATTCCACTGCCTGTGTTTGTTCCGATGGATGTGAGGATGTTTCACGTAAATACCACTGAACAGCTAGCTTAGCATGGCACTCCGTGACAAGACGTTGTCATGCGTTTGTCACGCTTACGTCTCTGTCTATAGTTTTAAATGTGATAAGGACAGCATACGTGAGATAATTGTCGCGACACGCCGTGCTAAGCCCCCAGATTTTTTTAATTTTTTTTTGCTTAGCTGACGTCAGAATAACACATATTCCCTGTTAAAAATATCGTGCAAGTTTTCCAAGATATACGCATAGGTACGTCGTCGCAAGGGCCCTTTAACCGCTAAAAAGATTTTGATGAAATCCGATTTGTATTATGTTAATTGCACGAACGCGGCAGATGCAAGCTTCGTATCAAAACAATACAACACACTACTGTTGAGAGAAGCCTCCATTTCCGTATACGCGATTCAATATCAACATAGAAAATAATACTACAAATATTTTAAACATGGACATAAGGATGTTTGTTACTGTATAACGCAAAAAACCACTGGACAGATTTCAATAAAACTTTACAATATCATACATACATATCTGTCAAGCCTATCTCCCATTGAGGCAGACAGAGAACACATCCCTCCATTTGCTACGATCCAAACACATTTCTTCCGTTTGTTACTCCACCACGCAAAAACCACTGAATAAATTTCAATAAAACTTTATAATAGCTTACATATCTATCCGTCAAGCCTATCTCCCATCGAGGCAGACAGAGACCACTTCCCTCCACTTACTACGATACAAACACATATTTCGTTTGTTAATGTATCACGCAAAAATAGATTTCTTTAAAACTTTGCCATAAAAGCCTACAATTGCTTACAGCTATAAAAACTTTTCTTATCTAGCCTTCAATATCCCACTGCTGGGCAAAGACCTCTCTCAAAGAGCAAAAGATTTAGCCCATAAAATATTATGTCTAAAGCCATGACAATAAATGAGTACGAACTGGCTTACCTTCATAAAACCTGTAAAAAAACCTGGAAATCCAGATATAGTCAGCTTGTTTAAACGCATATAATATTGCAATACCATTTACTTATTTATAACAATACTAAATACTTTGAAAATATAGATGATAGTTGCTAGAAAAGCTTGCTTCGTTTTAATTAACTTATTTTAAGGTCTATTATTATTAAAAATTGGATAAGATAGTAATGGCGTTCTCCATGTCAATAAAAAATCCTATAAGTACTTCCCGCATAGAGTTTATTTTCAGATATTGTGTATGTTTTCCGATTTCTGAAATAAAACGATAAACGCGTACATATTTGCGGACAACCTCTAGTCTAGTGTCACTAGTAGTCACTAGTCTATCATCTAGTGACTAGTCTATATATATAAATCCGTTTTCCGTTGTCACGACATAACATGAAAACGGTTTGACTGATTTGGCTGATTTTTTTTTTTAATGTTCATTGAAGTCCAAGGATGGTTTTTACGGTGAGAAAAATTCGAATAATTTCCGGGAAAGCCCTAAAACAGACCTTTTCTTTTTCCCATACAAATGTTTTCTTACTAAAATGTAGAGCCAATTTGAACTTTATTCCTACACAATAAAGTTCATTCTAAGGCGGGACAAAGTTCGCCGGGACAGCTAGTGATTAATAAAACTTGGTTTAGCTCCTAAGTAACTCTTGATTATTCAACAAAAACATCTAAATATTTTTAAAAAATACCTCTTGCTTGTCCCTAATCTCCAGCAGCTTTTCAAACAACCATCAAAGTGGTACAAAGAATGTGTGCTCAAGCTGACGTTTCTAAAAATCAAAAGCTCAAAACATAAGGTAACCATGCCGAAAATAAACGTAAAAAAAGACGCGGTTTCATCCCACTTCTTGATTTGTCTTCCTTGTAAATATACACACACTTTTTAAAAATACTATGCAGAACACATAGTTTTAAAACCGAGGCATGGCTACCTTAATACCCTAATAATTTAGAACTTTATCAATATTTAATTCGAGAAAACAAAATTTTCGATTTTAAATACCTATTTAATGCAGGCCAAATGTAATATGGAGACAAGAATAGACGAATTTTTCGTGTCTCTACCGCTATTTATAATAGCCAATAATAGCCACTATTTGTGAATATAATCAACGCGACCACCTATTGTGTAAAGACAATTAATACCGCAAAAAAACAACCGATTTATGGCATAAACAGCCATTTCTACAGTCCTATATCTCTTGTCTCCAAAATGGCGTCACCACTAAACAATATGGCCGCCGTCACAAAATGGCCGCCGCCGCGTGAGCACACACCAAAGCCACTAAATAGCAGAAACTATCGACTTACGTGTGGAGCTCTCGCCGTCTTCGACTTTCGCCTTCTTAGCGCGCGACGTCGACGCTTTCGCTGCCCGTTTCTTAGTTTTAGGTTCGTCTGATTCCGTTTTGATTGGCACTTCGTATTCTGTAAAGATAGATGGATGGTATCATGGATAAGTATACTTATTAGCTCTTTTAACTTACTTACTACAGGGGAACAAGCCTACTCTCAATGTGTCTCAAGAGTCAAACAATCAAACTGCGTAGGACTTTGCTTATAAAGTAATGTATGCATCAAAACCATCACTGACATGACATGAATCTAAGTACTTGTTTCACCATCTACAGATAAACTAACTGGCAGATAAACCTACGTCTACTTCATAAGACATGACCTTTTAGACAGAGACAGCTATAAAATATCTGTCAGATAAATTTTATCTGTTGATGGTGAAACAGTAACACTTAGCGCCAAAACACATGGTGAAACGCAACTGCAACGCAACTGAAACTGCTAGTTACTTTTGAGTTGCATCGCAGTTACTGCTATAGACTTCCTTAGATAACCACATACGACGCAACTGAAACGAAACGTTTCAAACTAGTAGCGTTCTGGGTCTTAAATATAATGATGAATGAACAATGCATCAGAACACTTGAAACTGGTAGAATACCAACTATGCCAATAATAAGTAACTATCTCTCACCCGCACCAGAAAAGTCTTCGGACACGTCACGGTTGTCATTGTCAGACTCGTTCTCCTCATTCTCACCAACTTCCACCTTCACTATGTCTTCTGTAACAATAATGTTATGTATTAAAATTATTGGTTGTTTACGTTATGTAATATAAAACCTTATTGGAATTATTATTGCTTACTAAAATTTTAAAATGTCAAAGAACATGATATGATAAAATATATCCATAAACTTTATGCCAGTGAATGCAAGGATGTTTGTTACTCTATTGTGCAAAACTACTGAGCACATTTTATTTTAATGAAACCTCTGTGTAGTTTACATTTCACACAGAATTTTGTATGCAGTATTTTAAGATAATGTGTAATTTTACCATGATATAAAATTAAACAGTGTCTAGTCAGCCTAATCTAGCTAGATTATGCTATCACATGATTTTATGCGCTCCTACTCTAAACTTTGTTTTTAACAACAAAAGTGTCATCGAGACAAAGTGGTCACATGTCAAGAGCCAAGTTACAAGACAAAGCACCACGAGTATCTTTACACAAAAGGCTTGGTCTGATTTTTTTTTTATTTAATTAAATAGCTTTCTCCAGTTATTAAATCATACTTCAACCTACCTTTAAACAGTTTATCACTCAATCTGAGCTTGAACTGCTGCTCTGTGTGCAACACCTGCTTTTTGAAGTTGGATGCGTTGCGGAGCTGCGTGATGCAGACCTCGCAGATGCCACCGTCATCTCCTTGTAAGTTGGTGTACAGCTGGTGAAAACAATCAAATAAATTAACTACTGTAAGGCCAAGTTAAGAGTGCCTATTAACCAACTTGCATGTATGAGGAGGCTGATGAATGTGAATGAAAAGAGTTGTGACAGATAAGTATCTACAATGTATACATGAGTCATACACAGAATTAGGTTCAAAATTGTCTTTCCTATTCCTGATGATTAAGGACACTGGAGAATCTAATCCTCAAAATGTTTATATAGGCCAAAACTACATCGGGCACAGATTATGCGGATATGCTTTAAGTTGAGAAATTAGCTCCCAGTGCCCTAAACTTTCAGGAACAGGAGACATTTTTTTTCTGTCTGTATGACCCACATGCCACTTTAAATGGCGTAAGGTCTCCTTAGCTGCACCCAGTCATACAAAGAAATTGTTAAAGTTGTCTTTGCAAAATATAGTGTGTTGGAGCAGGTCCTCCTTAGGTCATATCAAGCCAACCATATCATGAATTAGTTAACTTGAAATTTGTGCACTATTTGCAGTCATAGGAATGGAATTTCTAGCTGATTATATACTTAAAACAGACATACACCATGGTATTTGTCATGATAGCTAGCTGAGGTAGATTTTTAACCGACTTCATAGTTCAATCAATATGGTGGACGCCGGCAATGCCAACAAAGGAATCCATTGCGCGTCGCAACTTTTACGAAAAATGGCGTCCTTACTTATTGCGCAATGAACTCGAATTGGAAAATTAATAACAAAATATCGCCTAAATACATCGTTTTTGCAAACAATTTTTATTGAAACCTTCTGAATTATGTATTAGAGAAAAAATTAAGCATATTACTTACAATAATATCAAAACATTCTCGTAACATATCAGAATAAATCTCTTCTTCGCCCATCCAGTGGTAGGCTGTTTTAATATCTTTAAAAGTCCCCTCTGAAGCACAACACCGGCACATGCCGTTACTACTTCGTAAAGTATCCATTATTTTAACACTATTATAACATTTATACTCTAAATTGTATCTTTAAACGAAAAAATTAAAGTTAAGACGCGACGCTTCATAACCGGTGGTCCGCCATTACAAAGAAAGAAAAATATGTGTGGTGTTGCTACTTGTTAGCATTTGATTTCTGCACAATAAGTAAGAAAAAAAAGGAGAAAAAGTAGAAAAAATAAATAAAAATCCTATGGACTATAAAATGTTTTATTTATTAAAAAAGAAAAACCTATAATCTAGCATACTTCGGGTGTCCTAGTCCTTGCATGAGTAGGTTGGTATACATTTTGAAAAAAACATCTACTACCTACATTTTTGGTAAAAAGTATATTTTTATTAAGATTTTTATTAAGAACCTTTTTTCATCAGGAAAAAGGTCAGAAAATAAGGAAAATAGATCTGTCTTTAGTTCCAAAAATATCCGGAGGACTTCTTTCGTGAAACGCACTCTACTCTAGGGATGTGAAAAAATAATCGATTTTAACATTAATCGATTATTATTTTAAAATAATCGATTTTTATTAATCGATTCGCGTACCAAAAATAATCGATTTTTTATTAATCGATTTGTTTTGAAAGTCGATTTTTTTCTGATCGATTTTTTATGTGAGTTAAAAATTGTTAAGTGATCTATAAAATATTTCAAGATATTCAATATTAAAGAATTTCGTGGAAAACTAATTTAAGAGTTGGCAACACAATCTGCAAATGTGTGACATTTGTTGTGTCTTGTCGGTAAAACAGTTCAACAGTATGACATGGTGTTTGATGCTACTGGCGGAGGGAGCCACTCTCATACAATGACTGTCTAAAATGATGTCTTTAGTATAGCTGCGTCGTTGGTTCCAATTTTTGCCACCAGCATTGAGATCCTTGTCAGGCTGAATTATTTTTTTGAATCGTGCGAGGGTAAGTTTAAGATTAAAAGCTGGAAATATTGTCCGCAAAACGAGAAATCGTATCTTAGGTAAAAGATGCCCAAACTATTATTTCTCCAATGCCTGCCCACGGATTTTTGGCAATAAGGTTAATTTTATCTAAGTTCATTTAGTAGCGCTAAAAACGCGCGACAAGTAAAAATAAGAGTCACGCTGCAGTCACTCCAATTTCCAATGTGAAGGGTTCCGTTTTGTAGAGCAGTAGAAATACCTTAATAAAAGTTATGTAAAAAATCGATTATTTTTTGTAAAAAAATCGATTTTATTAAAATCGATTTTCATATTGATTGAAAAACATCGATTTTTACATAATCGATTATTTAAGTATAAAGTCACATCCCTACTCTACTCTAGTAACACTAAAATGAAGAGCAATCAAAAACTAAATGTAAAATTTTAACTTGTTTCGAAAAAAACTAGTTTCAGAATGCACTTTTTAAAGTTTTTGTTCAAAATATGGTTATTATTTTCATTTCATTTTGTTGGGTGGATAAGCAGATAAAAGAAGTAAATATATGTTTATAAAGACTTGTTTTATTATTTAAATATTAATTATTACATTTTCGTAAAATTTTCACGATATTCAAATGTTCATATTGACACGCAAAACACACGTTAGTGATGTTACACTTCACATAGACAATTACATGCTTAGTGTTGTGCCTATTCACAACACTCCTCCTCACAACACTAAGGTATTAACCCTAATCTCCTCCTTAGCATTGCAAGTCTGGGACCAGGTAAAGCCTTAGTTAGCAAATCGGCTTCCATCTCTTCAGTTCGTCTGTACATGATTTGGAGTATACCTTTCTTCACGCAATCTCTGACGAAATGTATTTTAAGATCTATGTGCTTTGTCTTGGAAGACACTATTGGATTTTGACTCAGTTTAATGGCGGCTTGGTTATCACACCACAAAGTGATTCGTTTGAAATCTATTCCGAGATCCTTATACAGTGCCAGTAAATGTGTAGATTCTTTTGCTGCTTCTGATAACGCCGTGTACTCGGATTCGGCGGTAGATAGGGCTACGCTCCTTTGTTTCCTTGAAGTCCAGCTTATAGCTGTTCCTGCGAATATAAATACGAAACCAGAACAGGACTTCCGATCCATTTTGCATGCGCCCCAATCCGAATCTGCCATGCCTTCTAATGGCTTATAATTCTTGTTGAATGTGAGGCCCACGTCTAATGTACCTTTCAGGTATCTTAAGATTCGCTTTGCCGACTTGAAATGTTCTGGTCCGTAGCAATCGTTGAATCTGGATAAATAATTTACTGCGTATGTTATATCTGGACGAGTTGCAACGGAAATATACATCAAGGTTCCTATCAGACTTCTATATGGTAGTTCTTTTACTTTTCTCTCTTTATTCGGTTCTAAATTTAGATTGTTCTCCATTGGTGTCGTTGCCGTCTTGCAATCTTGCATACCGAATTTCTTCAGTGAGTCTTCAATGAATTTTCTTTGTTTTAGTATAATTTTGTCCTCTTCGTAATCAATGTCTATTCCTATAATACGTTTCGGCTGGCCCAAATCTTTCATCTCAAATTGTTGATTTAATTTTTGTTTTATTTCAGTTAGTATTTTCGGGCTGGAATAGGCAATCAGAAGATCGTCAACATATATGGCAATCACTACCTTATCTCCTCCTTTGCCGTACATGTAGACGCAAGGATCAGCTTCTGATGCTGCAAAACCAATTTTCTTCAGTTCAGTGTCAAGTCGTTTGTACCACTGTCTACCAGCTTGTTTTAGTCCGTATAAAGCCTTTTGGAGACGACACGCTTTTTCTTTTCCAATATTCTTTGCATCTTGTAGCATCTCTCTTGCTTTATTATGCAAATTTGTATCACCTTCTTCCCACGCCTGCACCATTATCTCGGCTACATACTGTTCCACGTAATCAGGAAGTGCCATGTGAACAGTTTCATCTAGGTTTCCATTCAGGTAAGCCGTGGTGACGTCCATTTGGTTCAATTTTAAATTTTGTTCAACGGCCAAACCTATTACTGATCTAATGGTACTAAGTTTTGCTACAGGCGCGAAGGTCTCATTGTAATCAATACCAGGTCGTTGTCCAAATCCCCGAGCAACTAGTCTGGCTTTCTTGATAACTCCTCCTTGGGGAGTAAATTTATCCCTCAATATCATTTTATAATCAATGAGCTTCATATTGCTTTCTTTTTTAATAATCTTCCAAGTACCATTCTTTATATGAGCTTTTATTTCAGCCTTAATAGCATCATGCCATTCTTCATTATCAATGTCTGTTTCACATAACATTGTAGCTTCATCTATTCCGTCATTTGACGGTTCCTGGTACTCGTCTGAAGATGAGGTCTGAGATTCGTTCAAGACATAATCTTTGTGCCAAGCTGGAACTCTTCGATCTCGTCGGGTCCTTGGTTCCTCATTTGTAGGAATAGTCTCTTGACTTGTACCTTGAATGATCTCAGGTTCTTCATTGACTTCAATTTCATCATCATTAGGCTCTGACGTCTCTGCCTCTCGGATAGGATTTGTTGAGAATTCGATTTCTACGACTGGTGCTTCTTTCTTTTTCTTCTGTTTATTATTTTTGACTTTAGGATTTACATTATTTTGTGCTCTTTTTTCAGATCTAGGCTGTTCCTCAAAGTCAGAAAGAATATCACCGTTGTTCTCGTCACTTTCATCGTAGTACATCTTATTAATTATTTTAACATCTCTGCTTATGACAATATTGTCTTTTTCAGGTAAGTATATGCGGTAACCCTTTGCCATTCGGGCATATCCCACAAAAATGCCTTCTATGCTTTTTGGCGTAAATTTACCCTTCCTATGTTTATTAAGCACAAAAGCTTTGCTCCCGAAAACTTGTAGATGCTTACCCGATGGTGTATGTCCAGTCCACTTCTCAATCGGGGTACACCCTCTTAAGGCCTTGGCCGGGCTTCTGTTAATCAAATAGTTTGCTGTATGGACAGCCTCTGCCCAAAACTTTAGTGGGAGATTGCTCTCGATCATAAGGCAGCGGGCTCTGTCTAGCAGTGACCTATTTTTACGCTCGCTTTGCCCGTTCTGCTGAGGCGTGTAAGGTGCCGTAAGTCGCCTTTGAATTCCGTGTTCTTTCAAGAAATCATTGAATTCTCGGTTGCAGTATTCCTTTCCATTATCTGATTGTAGACTCTTTATAGTTGCGTTGTGGAACTTTTCAACTCTGCTCTTATACTCTTTAAATTTTTCAAATACTTCACTCTTGTGTGCGATGAAATAAACACAACAGTATTTTGTATAGTCATCGATAAAAGTTAAGAAGTATCGAGCTCCACCCGGAGTCTCAACCTTAAATGGTCCACAAACATCGCTGTGAATTAATTCCAGAGGTTGTGAAGACTGCGGCCCATCAATAGTTGCGAAGGGTAGTCTAGTCATCTTGCCCTTAATGCAAACCTCACAGTCCGGTAGCGATCCTTTAAACTCTACACCTTTAATCAGATTCTTGTTTAATACCAATTTCATGTCATTTTCGTTAAGATGGCCAAGTTTCCGGTGCCATAAATTCATATTTTCATTATTTGCTAGGTTGGCTTCTTCGAATTTAGTATAATCAGTATAATATAAGCCATTTACCTTAGTAGCAGTTAATCTTGTTTGCCCTTGTTCATTCCGTATGAAGGCTTTGTCTTTTGTAAATAGCACAGTGTTTCCCTTGTCCGTTATCTTGCTGACTGACATTAAATTCGTCGTGAGCGATGGTACGTATAGAGCATTATGGAGATTTACTATTTCGCCATTCATCTTCACACGTACTTTGCCTTTACCTTCCACGTTGGCAGTGTGATTTTCAGATGCTAATCTCAGGGTACCATTTTCTTCATTCAATTGCTCAAAATCTTCTTTTACCGCACACATATGGGATGTACAGCCACTATCAAGACACCATGACGATGTATTATTTGTGGCAATCGTCATGCAAACTGGAGTAACATTATAACTTTCTTCGCGTCGTTTCTCCTTTGTTTGGGAAGAATGATTTCTGTTTTTATTAGACCAACATTCTTGATTAGTATGGCCTTTCTTTCTGCATATGTTACAGAACTTTTTCGTTTTCTTGTTCTTTGAATAGAACGCACCTTCTCTTCCACCAATATCAGGGTTTTTCCTTGCTTCGTTTTCCTCTAATATTTTGATTTTCAAATCATCAGGATTCGGAAGAATATCCCTTGACTCTACAGCTATTCTGAAGTTTTCGAATGAGGCTGGTAAACTGTACAACATCATAATGCTCAGTAGATCAGGATGGAGAGTTATTTCCATGTCGGCTAATTTGTCGACTGTATCCATGAAGTCATTTAAGTGTTGCCGAATGTCGCCATCATCATGTTTCTTCAAAATAAGATGCTTTAGTAGGGTAGCTTTACGAGCGGGACCTTTGCTTTGGTAAGTATTTTTCAGCTTATTCCACAGCTCGGCCGACGTCGAACAGCTCTTTACCTGCTTTAGTTCTGAAGGTGAGATAAGTAGTAATAGTTCTGAACGTGCCAATAAGTCTTTGTGCAGAAACTCCTTTTTATCAGCTTCAGATGTCATTGGTTCTGTGATATCACCAGCGGCATAGCCCCACAGACCATTCTTGATCAGCACGGCTTGTGCTTGAAGACACCAGGTATCGTAATTGTCCTTCGATAAGGGTTCGATGCGATGGTACGACGTCGAACCAGACGCCGACATGACTCGAACTTTCGATACCTACCAACTATGATCAACATGCGATGAACCACGCTCTGCTACCACTTGTTGGGTGGATAAGCAGATAAAAGAAGTAAATATATGTTTATAAAGACTTGTTTTATTATTTAAATATTAATTATTACATTTTCGTAAAATTTTCACGATATTCAAATGTTCATATTGACACGCAAAACACACGTTAGTGATGTTACACTTCACATAGACAATTACATGCTTAGTGTTGTGCCTATTCACAACACATTTCATTTCAATGATTTATATATTGATTATAATCAAAAATAAATAGATTAAACAGCTTATAAACAAACATAAAAATAATTATAAAATGTTGAGTCAAACAAGGAACTACAGACTAATAGTCCTCAGCCAGCACGAAATTAATCAACCAAGAAAAAAACAACAAATGTCAAAATCCTTGGGAGTTTGATATTTTTTGTTTAATTTTCGATAATTACCAGATTTGCATTGAAAACTTGGGCAAATCGAATTTTTTGCGATGGCGACAACAACTACGTGTCGATGCTGTCTCGTGCGGCCTCCGGACAAGGACTTAAAGCGCACGTATTACCGACTTGGTAAAACTGAAATTTACGCTGACATGCTGAAGGAATGCTTCGAAATTCATGTAAATATCATTCATTTTTATGTTTATTTAAATAGCTTGATTATCCAAAGGTCTAATGTCGACGTTTATGTGCTTTCATCACATTTTTATGACCCCAAATGCTCATAAATAATATCATTGAGAAATGTTCCCAATCATCTTAGTTCCTGCTACAATTTGCCTTTTAAGCGTCACACTAATCAGTATTTTCTCGAGGTAATTCGTCAAGCAAAGATCACTAACTCTTAGTTTAAGTTGGTTAAAGCCAATCATCTATTAAACTAAACAACATAACAACCTTTTATTGATATATTTCTGAAGAATAAGTGAGTTCCTGTAATATTACTATTAACGTAACCCCTCCCTCCAGCTGCCCCCCACCCTGCAAGAAGGAGACCCAGGTATATGTGAGGTCTGCGTGATGAGGCTGCGAGACGCGAGTGACTTCAAGCACCAAGTGCTGCATTGCCAGAAGGAACTGCAGATGATTGCTGCGGGAATCATAAAAGGTATAGTAAATAAATTCACAAATGTTTATCAAAAGAGCATCGACCTAATTGGTATAATAAAAATTTTCGGTATCACTTAGGCTAAACATCCACTATTTGAGCTAGTATGGAGAAAAAAAGTTGGCCGCCACTGATGAAACTAACATCAATCGATGGAGAAACATATTATAAAACGATAGTATTTTGGACAAATGTCGAAAATGATATACTTTCAGAGATATAGAACTTTGAAAATTGTTACATGTGAACATTCTTTGTCTTTTAAAACTATTGATATGCATTTGAAGAAACCTTAACCCATGATGTGTGTATATTTGAACGGGTACATCCTAGACCTAAGCTATTGTTTTATAAGATTTATGTAATATTATGGCTGTATTCTGTTATATACACCTTAAATAAATAAAAGAAAAATATATAAATATTTCATGCCATTGAAACGAATTGGCCAACTGTAGATAACCAATTCGCATTTTATCATAAATTGTTCCACACTCATAATAAATATGAACAATATTCTATTACTTAGCTATTTTAAAATTTTTATCAATAACATTCCAGCTAGCTTAGCATGCACTCCGTGATAAGACGTTGTCATGGGTTTGTCACACTGTCTCTGTCCATAGTTTTAAATGTGATAGATAAGGATAGCATGACGTGAGATAATTGTCGCGGCACGTATGCTAAGCCTCAGTTCAAGATCCCCAGTTCAAAGATATCACCATATTTAACCTTTGGTGTGCAATAAACATTCGAGTTTTCATAGAATGTTTTTGTAAATCTTTCAGGTGAAACTAAAGTGAAGGAAGAGATTACAGAACCAGAGGATTCAAATGAAATCGCATTTTTGGGTAAGAAATTAATTTTAAATATTTATTTTCTCAGCCCATATATAGGGTGACTTTAAATTAGTGAACGATATAAAAGGATATACCTGTACTCGTGATAACAAACAAATTTTACTATGGGACCAAGGACGATATCATTCAAATTTTTTTTTACTGTCAGTAATATTTTGTCAGTAGATTGTGAAACAAGCACTTAGCACTTTTTTATTTTACTTTTTTTTTTTTTCATGTCAAACAGAAATAATCCTATTTCTTCTCCCCCCCCACTCTAGAACTAAAAGAAGAGCTATACGAAGACCCTGGCTTCCAAGAGGAGGACGACATTAAACTGGCAGAGTTCCTCAACCTGAACGAGCTGACGGTGAAGAGGAAGAAGAAGAATGGAAAGAAACGGCTGGTGATTGCTGGTGGGGATAGTGGTAAGTTTTTTACCGTATTTTTAATATATTAGGGTTAGTTTACACCGAGATGCGTCGCGATGCTGCACGCACATTTTAATATCATTCTCAGCTATCACTCAGAATCAACTTTATTTACTACACGAAAAGGTAGATATTTCATTGACCGATAGCCTGCAACTTGGTACGCATTTTTCGTCAAATCTGTCCAAGATAATTACACAAAATATTTTAAATAAGTATTATTGCCACCTGGATGCATTTTCACGCGAATGGCGGGTCGCTGCCGGAGACCGTGTTAAATGGAAAGTCGCGGGGGAGGCCTTTGCCCAGCATTGGAATCTTATTGGCTAAAAAAATAATAATTGCCAACTTATGTGTTAATGACAGTACCTGTAGTACCCAAAAATTTCATTAAAATCTGTTCAGTGCTGTTGGGAAAACCATTGATGGGAATTCCAACGCAAATTGACACATACGCATTTTGTCAAAAGTTGTCATTCGCATTATAGCTATACTGCCCCCGATAGTTAAAAGGGCGCATCTACATTTTTTCATAAATTGAGTTATTTATATAGCCGGAATCAGGAAAAAAAGGCGCATCTGCCTATCTGATTCATTTTTTTCTATCTAGTTTCCTTTTGATTTTAGCAATGCTAAAAAAGGCACTTCTGCATATTTTTTCGACATAATCGAAGTTAAAAAGGCGAAACTATGTAAACCTAAACCAAAAAGGCGCATTTACGTAATTCATTTGTTATTTCTTTTTATTACGGAAGTTAAAAAGCCGTATATTTACAATTAGGAAATTAAAAGGGCACAAACAACCACTTGCGCCTTATACACTAATTGGATATTACTATTACACTAAGAAAAAAAGGCAGCATCTGCCACTTGCGCCTTTTCTACTTAGTAAGGTTTGTTTTAGCCTGGACGCATGTGTTAATATTTTTTGTGGGTAATAAAACTACCGAAGATAGCGTTATTTGGGTAGAGTCCAATCTACAATAACATGATTAACAATGAAGTTTTTTAAATCCCTATATTTATAACAGTAAGTTACACTAAGCATAGATTACGGCCTAGACGAACTTGTAGATGTCCTTTTAACTTAGCCAAAGATGATCTAGATCGTTATGAATACTTACGCAAAAAGGCGCATTATTACCAAATACGCCTTTTTTTCTTCGAGATCTAAATACAGGGAAACGCTCAATACTTAAAATAAAAGTACTTCAGTTATTATTTGAG
This sequence comes from Anarsia innoxiella, assembly GCA_947563765.1. Taxonomy (NCBI): domain Eukaryota; kingdom Metazoa; phylum Arthropoda; class Insecta; order Lepidoptera; family Gelechiidae; genus Anarsia; species Anarsia innoxiella. The sequence continues at coordinate 1,043,857 of OX387418.1, read as the reverse complement.
TGATAAAGGACGCATATGGCTATATACGTCTTTTTAATTTAGGACAGTGATTTTTTCATGTGTCTTATACTAAGATAAAAACGATTTTTCGATATTTTTTATTAAATTATTTTAATATATGCATTTTTCATTACTCGATGTTAAAGAAAATTATCTTGGCCAGTATTAACAATTTTTTTTATTTAAATATCTTTATTATTTTAAAGACAGCAAGAAATTTTCCGTTTAATTTTTTCAAACGCGATTTTCTCCGATTTGACATTTTGTTAGATGCGTCTTTTTAACTATCGGGGGCAGCATACTAAAGCTAAGTTTATCAATTGCAGCAATTACTTTTTCTATTTTAACTAACTTAAGAATTATATTTTGTTTCAGAACGCAAAATAAAGAAATCAGTTAAAATCACGATCCCCAGGATGCCAGGGAAAGACGAATTAAATCCGAAATTCGTAACATTAACTGAAGCAAAGAAGCATCAAAAAAATATAGAAACTTTGTTAAAACACTCAAATTGTATACCTTTTACCAATAAGAACCTATCTGGGATCATCTGCGGATTTTGTCGACAAACTTTACCTAGTTTAGAAAGTTTAAGAACTCATACAGAAAGTACGCATTCTAAAGAAAGTTTGAACGATAAGTTTAGAGACAAATCCAATTTATCTATCAAAATGGACATCACAGATCTAAAATGCAAAATCTGCGAAAGACAATTCGACGTCATAACCAACCTGAAGAAACATTTGATAAACGAACACCAAATTAAATTCTACACGGACGTAAACGATTATATTTTAGAATTTAAATTAACTGACGATAAGATTCTAAATTGTGCGTTATGCAATTCTACATTTGAGACGTTTAAAATGTTATTGCAACATATGAACGGGCATTATCGGAATTATATATGCGAAGTGTGTGATTTAGGCTTTATAAATAAACATAGATTACGTAACCATCAACGTACGCATGAAATTGGCGATTTTCAATGCTCATTTTGCGATAAAATCTTCACAACAAGAGTAAGAAAGATGTGTCACGAGAAATATACGCACAATTCCAACGCTAGGTACACAACAAACTGTCCTCATTGCGACGAATCATTCAATTCCTACTATCAAAGAAACAGACATATGTTCAAAGAGCACAACACGACAGCAGCGACTTACAGATGTAATATATGCGAGAAAAGTTTCATTTTGAAATCTAAATTAACATCGCATATAAAGAAAGTGCATTTAATGGAACGGAATCATATATGCCCTGAATGCGGACAAGGTTTCTTCATTAAACAATCTCTAGACGAACATATGATTAAACATAATGGAGAAAGGGTGTTCAAATGTACGGTGTGCCACAAATCGTACGCGCGAAAGAAAACTTTAAGAGAACACATGAGGATTCACAATAATGATAGGAGATTTAAATGTGGCGTATGCGGTTTGGCATTTGTACAAAAGTGTAGTTTAAAAAGTCATATGTTGTCAAATCATGGTGTTACGTTAGCTGAATTTGAAAACGCTAAAGATCTGAGTAGTCCTAATTCTATAATTGTTAATTAGGTTTTAATGGGCATGATGACTAAAAAATTTTTTTTAGTCCATCACATATATTATTTTAAAATATTCGAAACGTATTTTTCTCTTATACTAAAAATTACACAGATACACTGGGTTAAAGTTGCTCATGACGTCACTCCTTAGTACGATTTTTACGTAGGAGTGACGTCAATACTCCCCACTCCGTAACTTTGATGCTCTATATCTTTGTATTTATTTATGTATTTGATCAGGTAAAAAACGTGTTTCAAATATTTTAATGGTCTAAAAGACGGACTAATCATTTTTTGAATTTTCGAATGTAGTCATCATCCCCATTGTAAATAAGGATCAATTCATAGTGATACACGACGTGACACGACGATGCCCGCATGTTTTTACATCGCAACATTCGCAACGCGGAATATACTTTATTTGTTACACGAAAAGATACACATTTCATTGCGGCACTTCAAATGAAATCAATTAAATTCTCATTCTCACAATTAAATGGATAAAAAATTATTCATTTGCATTTAAAAAAATGAGTTGCTCTATTACAATGAGCGGGAAGCGTCGCGTCGTGCAGACTTTAAGTTGTACTAATGCAATAAATATTGTTAATATTGTTATCTACAATGTAGGATTGTATATTCTACATTTCAGTTTCTTGCCGAAATGTAAATAAAACAAATCCTTCTAAGTACCGATTTATATAACAGGTAATTATAGAAATCAGGATAAAATACATTATTATTTTTCATAAAAAAACGATTGTAAAGCAATATAGGTAAATGAGGAGTTGTAATCTACAATGTAGAAATATTTTGTAGATTCTAAACTTTATATCCGTGTAGTGCTATATTTGTTAAATTATTTTGATTGTTATCATAGAAATGTAGAACAACGATAAATGCAATAATTTTATTTAAATTGTAGAATTTAGAACTTAATTTAAGACTAATTCTACATTGTAGATTTAGTAAAATATTAGATTTTGCAAATAAATTGGTATTTATTTACCAAAAAGAATGTATATAAATTGTAAATATATTAAATAAGTAAAATAGAAGTACTTTAGCGTTTGTTCTTCCAGAATAATGATAAAAATTGACATTAATTAATTAATTAAAGAAAAAATCTATGAAAACTATCAAAACAGCGCAACAATAGAGTTTCATATAACATGAAGGTATCATAAAAATCAAAACTCAAGGAAAAATAGTTCACACATAATGATACAAATAAAGCTTGAAATAGACTGATCCCACGTACGTAATGCATTGTGAAATTTGTCACACGCAACGCTGTCCCACGTTATACACAGTGACTTCAAATTAGTGAACGATGTACTCGTGGTAACAAACAACTTTTATTACGGGACCAAGGTCGAAATCATAAAAAAAATCATAAAAAAATAGTCCCCCATACTATCAGCTGGTAGTGCATTTTGTATGGGGAGTTCAAAAATTTTTGAATGATTTCTACTTTGGTGCCACTGCCACAGTAAAAGTTTATTTATTTATTTAACAGTTTATTGTAAGATGATAGTACATAGATACAGAAAAAAAGAGAAGTTATACAAAAGGTACAGCATATTTCTAAAAGAAATTTCTTCCTGCAGACCCCACAGAGAGAGAAGTGATAGCATGAAGGCAGGATAGTCACTACAATAAACAATAAATATATAAGTATAAACCTACACATATATATTCGATAAATACACATAGATAAATATTATAATTTTTACTTTATAATATTATAAAGTTGTTTGTTATCACGAGTATATGCATATCCTTTTTTATCGTTCACTAATAAAAAGTCACCCTGTATATTATAATATGTTTTATTGCATTGTGTACGTTGCGTATTACGTGGGCTCAGTTTGTCTCTAGCATAAATGACATGGCTGATGCTGATGAGGTATTTAAAATAACAATGAAACATAGAATAATTTTAATATTTTTATTATTAAAGGTTTAAGGTTGTTATGTTATTAAATAAATAAATAAAATGCTTACAATTAATGAATTTCTGATTTTAATTTCGCGGTATACAGAGTTTAACAGAAAGGGGGTATAAAGCCGAAACACAGCGATAGTACTCATAAACTGAACAACTTTCCCCATGGAACATGGGTCGTAACTCGAAATCATTTTTTGAGTCGACTATATTTAGTTACTCGATCAGCTAATCGGTCATTTTGTATGGGGAGGCGAATTTTTTTTTCTAGTTATTTCATGAGGACTATAGCTAGGTTTCGGCATTATACCCCCATTCTGTTACACCCTGTATATTCCAAATAAAAACACCTATTTGATAATGAGAATGAGAATGCAGTTTGTCCAAATATTGAAATATCTAAGAATAAAGTAAAGCGCTGAACGTCCATTGATCAATCGATAAAATTAAGCACACACAAAAAACCTTGGAATCAAACTAAAAGAGTAAAAATTGTTGTAGACCTGCGTCTGTACGTACTATCCATTATGCGTAATTCATATTAGACATCATGCGTATGAACATTAGACAATAAGCGTGTTTGACATTATGCGAATTTGGCATTAGAAATTGTGCGTATCTGGCATTATTTGAAATTTATTACAGTATTTGAAATTAGACATTTTGCGTATTTGGTAAATTAGACATTATGCGTATTTGAAATTAGACATTTTGCGTCTTTAACTGATATTTTATGTAATTCACTTTATACTTTTGAATTAACGCATGTAACGAACGAGGCAGGAAATAAAACTACGGATTATTATTAACATTTTCTTTATTAAATAGTTCCTTACACATTTTAGCCATTTTATTCAGTTTAAGCATTTCTCAAATACATTTTACACAATACGTTAATTTAAAGGTGTTATAATAAATAAACAATACAAAAAGTTTAGAAATCAACTGTCAAAAGACAGGAAGAAACGTATTTCAAAGATTAAGATCTATCTACCTACAGTTTATTTTATCGAAATCGCGGCAGACGTTGATTGCAACTTCGTAAATCTATAAATAGGTCATATTCTTAAAATAACAAATACAAATGCTTTTTTCTCAAAACCAGACATTTTGTCAATCTAGGTACCTAGGTATATTTTTAATTTATATTGACGTATAGGTACTATGCGACCGCAAACTTCGACAAATGGCATCGAACATATTTGTATGGAGTCTGGTATAGTAAAATTTTCGGTATCAATTACACTCAACATCCCCCCTATTCGAGCTAGTATGGAGAAAAAAAAGTTGGAGGCCACTGATGAAACTTACGTCAATCGATAGAAAAAAATATTATAAAACGATAGTATTTTGGACAAATGTCGAAAGTGATATACTTTCGGAGATATAGAACTTTGGAAATGAAAGAACGTTGAAAATTGTTACATGCGAACATTTTAGCTCCACCATACCAGCTCGAATAGGGGATGTTGAGTGTAAAATTGATACCGAAATTTTTAAAAAATGTAAATCTTGTCATACATATGTACCAATACTGTAGACATAATCCCACGCACGAATTAACAATGAACGCATCTTTTAGACCAGAATTCTACTGACAAAGTGTGAAGCCCTGTTTTTAAGCTACACACCAAAGCCGCCGGACCAGCGGTTTTATTTACTAACAAATAAAGGCCTGGGCTTTAGAACAGAGTTGGTGAGGTTTTTGGGAGTCTTTTTTTATCCATAAATTTAAATGCCATATTTTTGTTTGACATAATGATTTTTAAACATAAGTATTAGATGCACTAATATTAATTGCAATACTTTATTTAATCCATATCTAATTATTGTTTCACCGATTATTTTTTTGTCATAATATTGCAAGGTATAACTTTTGAATGCCATAACATTTATTTCTAATAATCGTCATATGTACTAAATCAAACGACTATAATATTTTTTATTATAAATAATATGGAACATGTGTTAGGTAGTAGGTACTATTATGAATGAATTTACAAATAAAATTAGACGACAGCAGGCAGCGCGGTGGCTAGACACGGCGGCAGGGGATCCGGGGGCGCAGCCCCCGAGGGGGGACACGGGGGGCGAAGCCCCCCGCAATAAAAAAAGAAACACCAACCAGAACGGCTAGGATAGGTTAGGTTAGGTTAGAACATGATTTTGCATCCCTGCTTGCTTGCATGCTTGCTTGCATGCTGCATACCTGCTTGCATGCTGCATGCCTGCTGCATGCCTGCTTGCATGCTGCATGCCTGCTTGCATGCTGCATGCCTGCTTGCATGCTGCATGCCTGCTTGCATGCTGCATGCCTGCTGCATGCTGCATGCCTGCTGCATGCCTGCTTGCATGCTGCATACCTGCTTGCATGCTGCATACCTGCTTGCATGCTGCATGCCTGCTGCATGCCTGCTTGCATGCTGCATGCCTGCTGCATGCCTGCTGCATGCCTGCTTGCATGCTGCATGTTCATCAGGATCATGTAAATATTATCATGTAGGTGATACCATCAGTAGGTTGTAGGTTATAGGTTATATATATTTATGTCATGTAGTCATTATGTTTAAAGTAAATATAGCTTTTAAATATTAGTGCATTTGTTATATTCTGGCAAACATACTTATGTCACGAAATAATATGTCTTATGAGTTTTATAGATGACGATATTATGGCAAATAAAATTATAGAATAAAAAAATATGATACTTAAATTTATGGGAAACATTAGTGATTCGAGGTTTTTGCTTAAAGTACCTATTGATAAATAAATCTTTGACTGTAGGTACTGTAGGTAGAAGAGCCTATACAGAAATCTTTAAACGGATTTAGCGAGCGACGCCGACTTGGCTTCCACATCCTCGATGGTCCCCACCATGTAGAACGCTGCTTCCGGTATGTGGTCCAACTCGCCGCCTAATATCTATAAAAAGGGTAGATAAAATTAAGTGGTCTCTTTCTAATTCTATGATTCATTTGGAAAAGAAAATTAAGAAAGAATGAGACATAAAATGCGTGGTAGTTTATTTGACACGTCGTCTCAGATTTTTTTGTTGGCCAGTTTAGTTCTACTGCTGGGCAAAAGCCTCTCCCATGCTTCTCCACAGATTTCTGTCAATGGCATAATGAGCGTAGGTCGTCACTGACGCCATCGTTTCTTTGGCTCACCTCGGCGACGTTGGCCGTCATCTGGCACTCATTCTGTGGCTATCTCGCCACAGAATTCATTTTACATTTTTTTTTCTTTGTTTTTTTTTTTTTTATTCTTCGCGTGCATGCGACTTACATGGCCAGCCCAGTCGTATTTTAATTTGGCGGCTTTTCGTACTATTCCAGTCTATTCTCTACACACATAAACCTTACCCTTTGAAATCCTTTGATAGTTTCTTCCAATTTCACCAATTTACCGACGTGACCGGTGAATACCTCGGCCACCTACAATAATACAAAATATATAAGTAGGTAAGTAGATAGGTATATGACATAAAAGGGACTTCGTACGCAATTATCGTCATATCTAAGAAAATATACATTTTATATTAAAATAATAAATCCTATGTGTTATTCTGAAGAACAAGCTACAATACCAGACTGCCAAGTTCAATCAAAATCTGTTCAGTAGTTGTTCCATTAAAAAGTAACAAAAATCCTCACGTCCATCCATCCGTCCATAGGCACAAACATTGATATTTATATTAAAGTTGTACCTAGGTAGAATAGTATCTACATAGAAAGAAGAAATCCCAATTGAGTCCAACCCCGCCTGCTACGCGCTCTGAACATAAAAGTCACCCCTCCTTACTCCCCAATAATTAAGTACCTGAAATGGCTGCGACAGGAACCTCTGAATTTTCCTCGCTCGGGCGACAGTCATTTTGTCATCTTCAGACAATTCGTCCATTCCTAAAATAGCAATGATGTCTTGCAGAGATTTGTAATCCTGTAAAAAACGACACGAGACTGATGAATTTGGAAGCGTTAGGCCAGTTGCAAGAAATGTCAATTAAGATATTCGTTCGTTATATAAACGTTCTCGAAGAAATACCTAGATACAATAAACGTGCTTTCTGGCCATTTTTTGCTCGATATCAATAATGGCTACTGGTAGACAATTATTATTAGGCTATTGTTATCCTAGTAAACGGTAAGGAATCATATGCTCGTGAGTTCGACTCGCACTTGGCCGGGTTTTCCGTTGATATCATGTCTACCTATAATTATGATATGTTTTTGCTGCTATTGTTATCTTAGTAAATGGTACTCTCACTTGGCCGATTTTTTTAAAGACCATCCACGCAAAAATAATACGTAGTAGTAATTCAAATACCTTCCCCTAAAAAACTTTACCTGCAAAATCTTCTGCACGCCTCTAGCCACACCGTAATGTTCGGCCCCAATGATATTAGGATCCATGACTCTTGACGTCGAATCTAGGGGGTCAACGGCCGGGTAGATGCCCAGCTCAGCTATAGCTCTGGACAACACCGTGGTGGCATCCAAATGGGCGAATGTCGTGGCGGGGGCGGGGTCTGTTAGGTCGTCTGCTGGTACATATACTGCCTAGGGATATCACCATCATTATAATCATCATCACCATCATCATTATGATCATCATAATTATCATCATCATCTCAGCCTATAGCTACCCACTGTTGAGCATAGGCCTCTCCAACGCTCAGCTCAGCTACAGACCTGGACAACACCGTGGTGGCGTCCAAATGGGCGAATGTCGTGGCGTAGGCCGTCTGCTGGCACGTATACTGCCTGGGAATATGATATCATCATCATGGGGAATTGGGGATATCATCTTCGTTATCTCAGCTCATAGAGGTCCAATGAGGTTGTCGGTCCATCTGGCTATTTTACTATACATACATATCTGTCACGTCGTTTTCCAATCGGGGTAGGCAAAAGCCCTTTCCTTCCACTTGCTATCCACACACTTCCTTCGCTTGATCCACATTCATCAGTCGCCTCGTACATGCACGTCAGTTTAGGGTACTCTTGACTTAGCTTTTCTTTAACAAGTCTCCGATTTGATCGAGATACGTTAATTATATTATTGGATTATAGAACTACCTGCACGCTAGTAATGGAGCCGGTCTTGGTTGTAGTGATCCGCTCCTGCATGGTCCCCATGTCGGTAGCCAGCGTGGGTTGGTACCCCACGGCGGACGGGATGCGGCCGAGTAAAGCTGATACCTGGAGACGATGTTATAAACATAACTATTTATTTAATACACTTCCACAGAGTTACAAAAAGGTGTTAATGTTATTAACACACCAAAGCTGCCGGGCAAGGCCGGCGGCTTAATTTGTTCGAAAATGAGGCCGTCATGCCAATGATTTTTCTTTGTAGACACCTTTAAAAATACCTACTTTAAAGTAAATATCGGGGGCAATATTTTAAGGCACGGTAAAAACACTTAGAGTGAGCAAGTCTTGTATATGTGTTACTGAAATACTTTTTAGAATGAAGTACTTAAGTATCTAGGTACCTACTTCATTATTGGACTCTCGAATTTCAATCATGACTGACTAAACAACCGTCATGGTGTGTGCGACACAGATATCGCTATACCTAAGAAGTCGACTTCGTTTTAAAAGATCGATATGTGCATTCTTATCGCCGTTTACTTTGTTATCAGCTCATATATGTCCCCACCGACGGGCACGAGCCTACTCTCATACAGAGAGTGATTAGGTGCACACACACACACACTGGCACTTGGCCGTTTACTTTATATAGGTAATAAACATTCATACGAACCTCAGAGCCAGCCTGAGTGAATCTGAATATATTATCAATAAACAGCAATACATCTTGGCCTTCTTTATCCCTGAAGTGTTCAGCTACAGTGAGACCCGTTAGCGCTACCCTCGCCCTCGCTCCTGGCGGCTCGTTCATTTGTCCATACACCAGCGCTACCTGAGGAAACAAGGGGTTTTAAACTGCCTACACCATCGTCAGCCCTTCAGCCCCACAACGGTGTTTTATGAGGGTACGGTAGTCAACACGAGTTCGTCCGTCAACGATATGATAACGTAACTGTAAGGGGAGTAGAATCTGCGTGGCGAGGTGTACGTACGGGGTACGTGAAATAATTTAATCATCATCAGCCCTTTTAACGTCTCCACTACACACACACAACTACAGATACTCTCATACGAGAGTACGCACTCTGCGACACACAACTGAGGCTATTTAAATTAGTAGACTTGGGCCCCTGGACTTACAAAGATCAAAATGAAAGAAGGAATAGAAGTTGTGTCGTATTAGGTGCTTAAAAGGACGGCAGAAAACAGAGCAGAGTGGCGTAGACTCCACCGACAAGAGCGATGCTCTTAAATTACGATTATGATGGGCCCCTAGTGAAACGGAAAGCCGTTGGATGTGGGCTGGGCATAACCGGTCGTTGTGGCGATCCTTAGGGGGGGGGGGGGTTGTAAATAATAGGATCCACTATTTATTTACCTTAGATTGTTTGTAATCGTCTTTAATAACGCCGCCAACTTTCATCTCGTGGTACAAGTCATTGCCTTCTCTCGTCCGTTCGCCTACACCGGCAAACACCTGATCATGCAGACAATGTAGGTTTATTGAAGTATGTATCATCGGCGAGCTGTAACTGGTGTGCGGACACATCTGCGTAACCTACCGCGTGGAACGTTCGGTTCAATACGCTCGCAATGTGTTTCAAGTCACCTATGACACATCAGCTGAAATTACGTCGTATACATTTACTCCAGCCGCTAAACGTTCCGCGCGGTACGTTACGCAGGTATGTCGTGACCCTAACCAAACAGAAAAAGTAGCGAGGTTCTAGTGTGTATGCGTGTTACAGTTACCCATTGATACGCGGCAAAAACCGACAATCGTCAGCTCGCTCAATGCTCACAGTCACTGGTCGCCAATGAATACGCGCCTTTACACACTGAATTGACTGATGAATGTGGATGAAGCGAAAGAAGTGTGTTTGGATCGTAGTCGTAGAAAGTGGAAATGGTCTTTTTCTGCCTCGATGGTCAAAAGGCGAGACAGAGACGGTGGAAGCGCGGGGGAAAGCGCATTCCAGGGAGATGCACAGATATTCCCGACGGCTTATACTGTACTTACCGAGAATCCACCATGAGCTTTAGCCACGTTATTAATTAATTCCATAATTAACACAGTTTTCCCCACTCCAGCTCCACCGAACAGCCCAATTTTTCCACCTGCGTGTAAAATGGCGGTTATCATTAGTATCCTTTTTATATTATGTCAATGTTTGTGCCGATGTCTGGATGCATGTAACCACTGAACAGTCATTAATGAAACTCTACAATATTGTACATCGGAATAACACATAAGCTAAGTTATGTAAAGATGTTGTGTAATTTTTCCGAGACATAAGAATAAATGAGTACCTACGAAGTCGGGAGCAGCCACTATTATTATTATAAAATTAAGAAATTCGAAGATTTATGTGAAATCCACCAATTGGGCTACCATGGTACATTACGGCCTAATCACTCTCGTATGAGAGTAGACTCGTGCGTCTGTAGTGGGGACGTTAACAGGGCTGTTAAGGAGTATTAATTGCATTTCTGAGTTACGATGCCAGATACACAGGCATAGACAAACGCGTCACTTTAAAACACCCCTATTTTTGCGTCGATGGTTAATTAAAAAGACTAACCTTTGACATAAGGAGCGAGTAGATCCACAACCTTAATACCGGTGACCAAAATCTCCTGATCGACAGACATATCTGCGAATGGAGGCGCGTCCGCGTGGATTGGAGCGAACTCGTCTGTGTCTATGGGACCGCGCTCATCTGAAAAGGTATAATCTACTTTTAGAGACTGCCCGACGTACGAAATTATCCTTATATTTTGGAAAGAAATCATGGTAAGTATCTTAAAATTTAATGGCCTATGTGCTAAAGTTTCATTAAAATCAGTTCAGTAGTTATTGCCTGAAAGGGTAACAAACATTCTCACATAGATACTAAGTATCTTCTTATTGTCTTATTGTGTAAGTTTTCCAGGATATGACGATATACCTATCGTTATCGTTATCAGCCCATATATGTCCCCACCGAGGGGCACGAGCCTACTCTCATACAGAGAGTGATTAGGCCGTAATCCACCACGCTGGCCAAGTGCGGGTTGGGGGATTTCACATACACCTTAGAATTTCTTCTTTGGTGTATGCAGGTTTCCTCACGATGTTTTCCTTCACCGTTAGTAAGTGGTAATCGAATAAACCTAAATACCTAAATGAGTACGAATTCGCGAACAGCATCTTATATTAATATGATATCTACTTGTGTAAGAGCCAGGCTTTTGTCGATGGAATAATCGCCATCTTTGTATAAATTTAAAATTTGACTTCTTAATACGACACGAAGTTATTTTCTTTCAAATAAACGAAGTAAGTCTTGGTTACCGTCTTCCTATCTTCCCTCGACCTTTCCTTCTATAATGTTCTTCAAAAATACCTAATATAAGGTCCAGTCTACTGTGTGAACAAAGGCCTCCCTTAAAGATTTATCCCTTTCACTGTTTACAGATAAAATTTATCTGGCAGATATTTTATATCTGTCACTGTCCAAAACGTCATGTTTTATGAAATAGACATAGGTTTATCTGTCAGATTTTTTTTTATCCGTAAGCGTTAAATAAAACAAAAAAAAAAAAAAGTCGCGGGGTAGGCGGCCTTTGCCCAGCAGTGGGATCTTAATGGCTAACAAAAAAAAAAAATCGTTAAAACACACGATGAAAAGCAACTGCAACGCAACTGAAACTTTTGAGTTGCATCGAAGTTTCTGTTATAGACTTCCTTAGAAAACAACACACGACGCAACTAGTTTGAAACGTTTCGTTTCTGTTGCGTAAAAGTAACTAGCAGTTTCAGTTGCGTTGCAGTTGCGTTGCAGTTGCGTTTCACCGGGTCTAAGTGGTGAAACAAGTCCTCAGTCGACTAGCGTATTATACTTACCTATAGACTCCCCAATAACGTTCATAATCCGTCCCAACGTAGGCTCCCCGACGGGTATTGTAATAGGCGCTCCAGTGTCCACCACGGGCTGTCCTCGGACCAGGCCCTCGGTACCGTCCATCGCAATGGTCCGCACTGAAGACTCGCCCAAGTGCTGCGCCACTTCGAGCACCAGGCGGGGGGCTAGGGGACAAAAGAACCGCGATATACATACATAAAGTGCTACAAGGATCTATTGGCATTTGAGCGACATTGTCAGGAAGGCGTTGATGGTGAATAAATAACTCAAAATAATGACAATTCACAAGAAGATATCGTTAGTTCCGATTTCCGCCACGCGTCAAAAAACCCTTGTAGCACTGTACTTACATATCTCTCAGGCCTCTTGCCCGTAGGCAGAGAGCACTTCCCTCCATTTGCTACGATCCCAACATACTTACTTACTTTTATCTCTTAATTATTGCAGATGTAGGTACCTACACAGAATCGCCATACATCTTTGTGAAACAAAGAACTATTTACAATACATTTTCACAGGATATATAAGTGATGATGACGTTTAACGGTCGTCATTCAAATTTCTGGGCGTTTTTCGAAGATTGTAGATTCTACTACATTGAAATAAGTGCTTAGATTGAAGAGTTTGCTTAGATACATACTTCTTCCCGGAACTTCCAAAGCATTTAGGATAAGAGGTAGGTCTTTTTCAAACTGAACATCGACCACGGCGCCAATCACTGGAACAAATGGGATCATCATCATCAGCCCTTTTAACATCCCCACTACAGGGATACGAGAGTGATAGGGCCGTAATCCACCAAGCTGACCCATTGTGGATTTCACATACGAGTATATCTACCTCGAATTTCTTCTCTAGTGTATGCAGGTTTCCTCACGATGTTTTCCTTCACCGTAAGCAAGTGGTTATCGAATATTCAATCCGTGCATAAGAAAAGAAACTCAGAGGTACAGGTACAAAACATGATATCTCAAAATAATAATAGTCTAGGTATGTGTTATTCTGATATATAAGCTACAATATTGCCAAATTTCATCAAAATCTATTCAGTAGTTTTTGCGTGAAAGAGTAACAAACATCCATCCATCCATTCATAGGCACCAACATTGACATTTATAATTCTAATTACAATCTGCAGTGGAGATTTTTGCCCAGCAGTGGGAAACGGCTAATAAAAAATCTAACCGGCAATAACTTTGCCTTTGGCCCCAGCTCCGGCCGCACGCGGAGGTAACTTCTGTTTCGTATTGGCATCGTCCCCCCCTTTCTTTGCCGCAGCTGGCTTGGCTTCTTTTTTAGGCGCCGGTTTCTTCTCTTCCTTCTTCTTTAAATGAACATTGGTGAACCCTGTGCAATACTGGAATTCAAAGTAGTTTATTATTATCAATGTCAAACCGGGTGGGGAACACTGTGCTGCGTTCCAATAGGTAAGGGAATTGCAGATGATGGACGAAAGCCGCCAAATTAAAATTCGACTGGGCTGGCCATAGTGGCCATGTAAGTCGCATGCATACGAAGCGCTGGGCGAGAATAACTACAGATTGTGTGCCAGGCGGCCAACGTCGTCGTCGTCGTAGGCCCAAAAAACGAAGGAGTGACGACCTACGGTCATTCAGGGAAGATCGGTGGGAAGCAGCTAACAACAGGAATCTTTTGTCCAGCAGTTGGACGAAATAGGTTAATAAAAAAAAAATATGTCACAATACTGTGCTCCAAGACGCGTATTGCTGATGTGGTAAAAACTGCCAGACTAAAGTGGGATCCGATGCCAAAAGATCTCTGGGCAATCACAACAACCCAATGGCAATCAACCGCCAAAAGGCTACGCGGCAGACCATGGAAAAGGTGGCGGAATGAGCTGGACACCTTCATGGATGTCTGGGCAGAGGCAGCTCAGGATAGAAAATCGTGCAGAGGAAAGAGAGAGGCCTTTCCCAGCGGTGGGACGTTAAAGATACGAATGTCAACGGGAAACGACATCGCAGATTAAATGAGTTTAAATATTCTATTAATGTACCATAGACAATGTACCACGCGTACCATAGAGCAGATAGATAGATAGAAATTCTTTATTGCACACAAAGAAAAAGCAGCAAAGACAAGAAAACGTAAAGACGTGCTATTAACGATAGATAAAAAACTACATACCGGTCTAGAAGAAGTGGAATAAGTATTTGTCGTTTGAAGCAAGATTTGATTCAAACAGTTAGTTCCAATGATTTTCCTTGTATCCGGCGACTCGTCCTGGAAATAAGTAAGTATTAAGTAGATATATTTAGACTCCTTAGTAGTTACTGTGAAAGCTAGTTGCGCCATTTTCTTTTTTTAAAAAAGCTTTGTTGAGGTTCGTTATTCGTTAACGAATTCGTAGAATTTGTGATGTAATACGGCAAGTAGGTAGGTAGAAAATGAAAAATGAATGTTTACATAAAAAAACCTACATCAATTAAACAACTGAGCGCCAAAACACACGGTGAAACGCAACTGCAACGTAACTAGTTTGAAACGTTTCGTTTCAGTTGCATCGTGTGTGGTTTTCTAAGGAAGTCTGTAGCAGAAACTGCGATGCAACTTAAAAGTAACTAGCAGTTTCAGTTGCGTTGCATTTGCATTTTACCGTGTTCTGGGTCTTAGTGATATACTGTTAATTCTAGAAATAGGAATAAGTTAGTGTCCCATGCTAGTCGACTAAACAAAGTAAATAAGTCGTTTGTTGGTCAATGTACCTGTATATAGTGTGACTTTAAATTAGATAGACAAGGATAAGCATGTACTCGTGATAACAAACAACTTTTACTATGGGATTAAGTGCGAAATCATAAAAAAAAATTGTTCCCCCATACCATCCGCTGGTGCATTTTGTATGGTGAGTTCAAAATTTTTTGAATCATTTCGGTCTTGGTCCCATAGTAAAAGTTGTTTGTTATCACGAGTAGGTACATTCATATCCTTTTCTATTGTTCACTAATTAAAAGTCACCCTATATATGCTTTTACAACAAGATTCCTACCAGTAGGTATACGCAAACTACCCCTCAATAGATTCAGGTTTATTGTTAAACAAAAACTTAGCAAAAAGGGATATTATGAAATTACCGATTATTTAGGTAGATGACTCAAATCAGTAGTTTACTGTTAACCCTTTCTCCCATTACGATACTCACAGGCGATTCAAGTCTCGTTGGTTAGTCATCGCGAAGTACCTCACTTACAACATTATACTACTTACATAAACTATAAAATGTTCGATCCTGCATTCAAATGTATGTGAGATACTTCGCGGTGACTAGTCTTCGAGACTTGCAGGATACTTGAATCGCGTATGCGTATCGTAATGGGAGAAGGGCTATCTCGCCAAAATCGCGTTCAGGGGGCTTAGCACGGCGTGCCGCGACAATTATCTCACGTCATGCTGTCCTTATTACATTTAAAACGATAGACAGAGACGTAAGCGTGACAAACGCATGACAACGTCTTGTCACAGAGTGCATGCTAAGCTAGCAGTACACAAAAAACACGTCGAACTTAAACACCCCTCTTTTTCCACTCGCGGGTAATACTTACATCACCAGATTTCTTCCAAACGTTACCAAGTTTAGGTAATTTAAGAAATCCCCATTTTTTCTTCGGTTCTGTATCTTCTTTGGCTTTTGGATTATCCAATCGCGGTGTTAAGTCTTTTGTAGGGATATCTGACCTTATGAGGCGTGATTTGGCTCGCTTTGGTGTTATCTGATGATCTACAATAACACGTTATACTTACTAGCTATTCACACTTCTTTCGCTTCATCCACACTCATCAGACTAAAGAAGAACAGTCCAGGTCCATAGAACAAATACCCAGACCCGACAGTCACGTGACCTAACTCATTTTTTTATTATAATTTATAAAGTCATATTACATTTTCTTTTTATTAAATTTCAATGGCTAACACCAAAATATTTCCTTATGTTTTTGTATATATTTATCTTAGGTATTGTATATTTTTAGTGTAGAGCCTGAACAAAAACATAAGGCATTACTTTGGTGTTAACCATTGAAATTAAATAAAAAGAATATGTAATAATATGATTATATGAATGATAATAAAAAAACTGAAATATGTCACGTGACTGTCGGGGCTGGGTATTGTTTGCCGGTTCTTCTTTAAGGCGAATAATATATGTGGCTAAAAAGACATCGTCCGAAAGTTGTCGATCGAATGAAATCCGGCAAAGTCTAGTTCGACTAAGTAATCGGTTCCCTCATCAGACGCCTGATACCTATGCTCGTTGGTTTGGCGAAAGAACTGTGTTTGGATTGTAGCAAGTGGATGGAAGAGAAGTGTGACAGATATGTATCTATGTATGCATATGTATTATGTACATACATACATATCCGTCACGCCTCTCTCCCATCGGAGTAGGCAGGTAGAGACCCCTTCCCATATGCGTGCGGGCACATATGCGTTTTAATCCTAATCCTATTAATATAAATGTCAATGTTTGTGCCGATGGATGGATGTTTGTTACTTCATCACGCTAAAACTACTAAACAGATTTTGATGAAATTTGGCAATATTGTGGCTTGCACATCAGAATAACACATAGGCTATACTATTTTAAGATTTCGTGATTTATTTCTAAGATATGACGATAAATGCGTACGAAGTCGCGGCCAGCCTCTACGTATTAATATTTATATGTGTTGTGACATTAAATAACTTAAATAGGTAGGCTGAGACTTCCTACCCCTTATGAAGTGAAAGAAGTGAATTGAATCGCATCCAAACACAACACTTTTCCTACATCTAAGTACATTCATCAGCTTCAGAAGTGTGTTTGTATCGTAGCAAGTGGAGGGAAGAAGTCTCTGTCTACCTCGATGGGAGAGAGGCGTGATAGATATGTATGTATGTATGTATAAAAAAACTCACTGGTATATATTTTCCAGGGACTCGTAAATGTTTGATTGATTTTAAGCATATTTGAAACTTAAACTTGTTTACAAAGTGTTTTAAATGTTAGCCATTTGATATTTTTAAAGTTTCAAGCTAGGCTGTATTAGATTGACGTTGCTGACAGCGTCACGTGGGTTCCAAATATTTTGAATCTTGATGTAGCATATATAAACTTTTTGGACATTTTTAATAAGTAATTAAAACTTTTTGGAGTTTTTAAAATGCGCAATTTCGCACAGACGTATAAAATTTCCACAGAGAAAATTTCGAACGCCTCACAAGAAAATCTTTTTTTATTATTTTGCCCACTGATGTGACAAACTTACTATACTCTTTGTCAAAGAGACATTTCGCTAGTGTGACATTATGCGAAAAGAGAGGCCGAAATGTAGGCTATCTGTAGCATTTTATGAAATCATAAAGTGTAGATAGGTTTTCTCAAAGTGTGGACACTACGTCTACAATAACTATTTGTGGTAAAGACCAGAGTTTGTAGGTACCTACCTATTTCCATATTATATCTTTGCTATTAATTACAAGTCGTCAGTCCACCTTGTTGGAGGCCTTCCCACACAGCGTCGCCCGGTGCGTGGTCGCCTCTCGAGAACCTTTCTGCCCCATCGTCCATCGGTTCTACGAGCAATGTGCCACGCCCACTGCCACTTAAGGTTTGTGATTCTTGGTGGACTGACGACTTGGTTAAAGTCGCTGAAAACCGTTGGATGTGGGCAGCGCAAGACCGGTCGCTGTGGAGATCCTTGGGGGAGGCTTTTGTCCAGCAGTGGACGTCCAGAAGCTGACATGATGATGATGATTAATTACAAAAATAAAAAACGAAATAAAACACAAATTATGAACGCTGCAAGTTTACTCACATTTTTAAATCATAAAAGTTATAAAAATTGATTTAACAAAGTAACCAAGCATTCCAATAGTACCGCATATATATAATTAAACAGACTTTTAATTAGTCAACGTTAGAAAAGGATATGCATGTACTCAAACAAACAACTTTTACTATGGGACCAAGTGCGAAACCATTCAAAAACTCCCCATACAATCCACCAGATAGTGTTTGGGAGAATTTTCTCTTCAATGATTTCGAACTTGGTCCCATAGTAAAAGTTGTTTGTTATCACATATCATTTTCTATCGTTTACTAATTAAAAGTCTATATTGAACTTATGGAATTTTTTCCATGTCTTTTCCTTATCGTGCTATTAATACTTATATCTCATAAGTTCCATGTTAAAAGAGCCAAAGTCTGCTAACTTACAATACTTATCCTCAGTTGTGTGTCGGCAGAGTGTCAATGGCATTTTTTAACACATTTGGTCGCAATCAGTTAAGGCTCGACCGAGATCTCGGTCTCGGTCTCGGCATTCTCGGCCAAAAATCCAGCCAAGAATCTCGGTTCGGTTCTCGGCCCATTTTGGCCGATAATCTCGGCAATGGCCGAGACAAAATTTTGTTCGTTTCAAAATTTAAAATTTGATCAGGTATTAGTAAAAATTACTTTTTATGTTACAATTATAATGTTATTCAACTTTGATTATTAAAACTTTACTAAAACAGTTATTTTTTATAAACAATATGTAGTGTTTTAATGTTTTTTCCACGCTTCGTCTATTCTCGGTCTCGGCCGAGACATTAATTTATTCTCGGTCTCGGTCTCGGCCGAGAACGAAAACCATGTCTCGGTCGAGCCTTACAATCAGTGCAAGCCATTGCTTAGCAGAATATTAAATCTGTCAAAAAGTGCCATTGACACTGCCGACACACAACTGAGGCTATTTTAAATGAGCAGACTTGGGTCCTTTTTATAGGTTACTATTGGAATGCCCAACGAGCCAGGTATACAACAACTCCACCATTTTGATCAGTCCTCAAAGCGTTTTATCTTCCTTCTTATTTTCACCCGCTGTTAAAACAAAAAAATCACATTAGAATAAGTTATTCTCCTTCTAGATGAATAGTATCGTTTATGAGATTTTTTGGTAATCTGACGGGATAAAATATTGGAATAGGGATGATGACTAAAAATTTTTTTTTGTCCATCACATAAGTAGATTATTTTAAAATATTCGACACGTATTTTTTCTTTTTCTCCTAAACTAAAAATGATAAAGATACACTGGGTTAAAGCTGCTCGTGACGTCACGCCTCAGTACGATTTTAACCGAGAAGTGACGTCAATACCTCCCGTAACTTTGATGCTCTGTATCTTTGTATTTATTTATGTATTTGATCAGGTAAAAAATGTGCTTCAAATATTTTTAATAGCCTAAAAGACGGACTAATTATTGTTTGAATTTTTGAATGTAGTCATCATCCCTACTCTATAAAGTACTAATTAAAACTAAAAACTAAAATGAACGAATGAATAATCGACTAGATAACATAACTAGGTATAACCCCCTTAATACAAAACGAGTTTTAAAGATAGTTCGACGTTAGTTCGTTTAGTTTGACGTTTTGTCCATAGCCGAATAAACATAGGCTACATTATTTTGAGATATCATGACTTTTTGCCGCTATATGACGATGGAAGCGCAAGAAGTCGCGGGCAGCCTCTAGTATGTCTATAAATGTGCGTAACGACATTGATTAAGATACAACGACTTTACCTTAGAATCCTCCTTTTTCAACACCGGCGACGGCGGCGGCTCCCTGCGTACCATTTCGTCGTCATCATCATCTTCCTCTCTGGAGGGGGGCAGCGGGGGCGGCATGGGGGCGGGGGCACGCACGCGGGGCAGCGAGGGGGTGAAGTCACGCACTGGGAAGTCGTATGACTTCGGTCGAGTTTGAGGACTTACTGCTGGGACATCTATAACACAGGGTGTAACAGAAAGGTGGTATCAAGCCGAAAGACAACGATAGTCCTCATGAAACTGAACAACTTTCCTCAAAGAACATGGGTCAAAATTCGAAAAAAATTTTTGGATCGCCCATACTGACTCGATCAGCTGATCGGACATTTGGATCAGCTGAGGACGAAGGATAGATGTGAGAATATTTTGTTACTCTTCCACGCAAAAACCACTGGACAGATTTTGATGAAACTTGGCAATATTGTTGCTTATACATCAGAATGACACATAGACTATAAAGAGAGGGTATGTACTCTTTACATAAGTAGGGCACTTTTTACATAGGTGCCACATTATTTTAAATTACTTTGTGCCTACCCTACCCTTAACCGACGTGCATGTATGAGGAGATTGATGAATGTGGATGAAGCGAAATAAGTGTGTTTGGATCTTAGCAAGTGGAGGGCGGTGGTTTCTGCCTACCTCGATGGGAAGAGGTGGGACAGATATGTATGTATGGAAAAGGTGACCGGATGAGCTGGATACTTTCATGGATGTCTGGGCCTCATTTTCAAACTTATCTAGCAGTCAGTGTCCCACTGCTGGGCAAAGGCCTCTCTCTTATTTTTCCAAGATTCTCTATCCTTACAAAAGATTTAAAAGATATACTTACAAGTAAGGGCTTTCATTGAATGCCCGACTCGTCTTGCAATGACGTTCATTTTGTTTTTATTTTTTATTTTATTTTAAACGCAATGAAACACGACAGTGCCATCGTTTATTTCGAAATTTTGCAAATTCTTCATCGTTAAATGCATATCGATTTTTGATGGCGAGAATAAAATGAAAATCTGAAATTGTCTGTCAAACAACTGTCGAAAAAGAAGAGAGAAGACAGCTGTATTTTTTATTTTTTACTTATTCTCGAAAGAGTATTTAATGCAGTTTAAAAACTTTTCTTTATTATCTTACTTAGACGTTTTCAGAGCCCACCACCCACTTCAACAACAATCGTAAATGTAAACCTTTCTGGAGTCGCCGCCGCGTCGCCGGACACGGTGTGGACGACATGATAGACCTTTTTCTTAACCGCGTAACCGATTTCGATGCAATTTCGCTAATGGTTTAGTATTATAAAGTTGTATAAATACTTAACACTTAAAAAAAGTGTTATTTATTTTCTAATTTTACTTCATTTTTTACTAAAAATAAAAATTTTGTTGGTGCGACCCCACTAGCTAGCCAAATGGCCTCTTTCCAGGCTAAACCCTATATATATAGTGACATAGGTATCTAAAAAGGTCAAAATAACTTAAAACAAAAATAAGTCTAAAATAACAAGTCTTAAAAAAGTTTGTCGCAAAATGTCAATCTGAAAACGCCCGTGTCTTAAAATTACAAATCTTAAAATATTCAATGCGCAAAATGTCTGATCTCAATGTCCAAGTAGCAAAATGTCTAATGTCATAATGTCAAAGTAGCAAAACGTCTAATCTTATATTGTCCAAGTCGCAAAATGTCTATTTACATAGTGTCCGTGTAGTAAAATGTCTATACGCCGTTACTTCACACATAGGTAATATGTGTGCGTGTGTTTGTTTGACTTTATAGTTTTGACGTTAGATTTTATACGATAGGTTTGACGATATAGGTAAAAAATTCAAGAATAAAACTCCAAAAGAATGCTTTGTACAAATCACAATTGTTTTTAATAATTAAACATTACTTATTTACATCACATATACTAGGTGAGGTGTTTTACATACTTCATCGAGTGCTTACAATACGGTTTTGATACGAAAACGACGCGACATATACACGGCAAAACAACCGTAAATAAATGATTTTTTTTAACAATTATTTCTAAGTAAAAAAAAAAATTAGGCCGTGTTAAAAACAAACGAGCATCGGAGCATCGTAGGGACCACATGCGAATGTTGCGTCAATTGATTTTGAATATTATTCTAATGAGAACAATGTCGATGATAATATGACAGTCAAAAATGCTCTGCGCTGCGCTCCGTCAGGTGTGCGCCGGCCTTTATAGTCAGTTTGGTTTGAACACGGCCTTATTGTTGCATACCTCGGTTAAGATATTTTCTACAAAGATTCTAAAAATAAATCATTACCAATAATCGCAGTTCGTCCAATACGCAAAACGTCGCAGTCATTTTGCGATTTTCGTGTTATGTCGCGTCTTACGAGTTTCTTGTCACTAAACATTGTACAGACTATTTTAAAATTAACAGTATTTACTCGACAGTGATTCGACTATTGTTTTTAATAAAAACAGGACCATTAAATAGGAAAGATTAGATTATTTTAAAAAATTGAACACGTATTTTTTTTTCTTTCACTAAAAATGACAACGATACACTGGGTTAAAGTTCCTCGTGCGTGACGTCACGCCTGAGTACAATTTTTACCTAGGAGTGACGTCGAAACCCCCCACTCCGTAACTTTGATGATATATCTTTTTATTTATGTATTTGATCAGGCAAAAAATGTGTGTCAAATATTTTTTAACAGCGTAACAGATGGAACATAATGCCATTTTTAAAAATGTAGTCATCATCCCTATTAACAGTTAGGCCGTAGCCCCAGTAGGCAAACTGTTAGCGGCTGACTAGTTTGCGGCGTATCGATTTAGTACGCCCTTCCATATATTTGAAATGGAGTGTTGACAGTAAGCTAGTTTTCGCTCACTGTACGCAGTTTGCAGCGTTACGCGCGCTGACTATCTCAGACAGCGGCCGACTCCCACCAAAACCGGTGATTTAATTGATTTGAGTTTGCAGCTAAGTCTTTCAGTTCGCCACAAATTTGCGACTCACTCAGTCGGCCGCTACCAGTTTGCCTACCGGGGTCACGGCCTTAAAATATGAAATCTCATCACAAATCAACAATAAAAAAAAACTGTGGAATTACAGGCGTACACTGCTACAAGGATCTTTTGGCACGTGGCGGAAATCGGAACTAACGATATCATCTTGTAAATTGTCATTATTTTGACGTTATTTATTCACCACCTACACCTTCCTGACAAGTGCCAATAGATCCTTGTAGCACTTTAGTGCCATTTGACATAAAAGCGCCTTTATAACATTTAAAAACATTATAATAAATTCATGTTCACTTATAAGCTTAAATTGCCGTCTTTCTTCAGCCTGAAACAAAATAGAAATTAAATTAGATAAATATTTAAAAATAGCAAAAAAACCGGCCAAGTGTGAGTCGGACTCGCGCTCCTAGGGTTCCGTACCATTGAATAGGTTAACAATAGCCTAACAATAATGACTACAATTAGCCATTATTTATCGAGCAAAAAAAATTACGTTTGTTGTATGGGAGCTCCCTAAATTATTATTATTATTATTCTATTTTTAGTATTTGTTCTTATAGCGGCAACGGTAATCATCTGTGAAAATGACAACGCTCTAGCTATAACGGTTCATGAGATACAGCCTGGCAATAGACGGACGGGCAGACAGACGGACAGCCAAGTCTCAGTAATAGGGTCCCGTTTTCACCCTTTGGGTACGGAACCTTAAAAAAGAGAAAAACTTTTAATTGCAGCCAAGGTCTGACGATGATCAAATTATTTCACGTACCCCGTACACCTCGCCACGCAGCTTCTACTCCCCTTACAATTACGTCATCATATCGTTGACGGACGAACTTGTGTTGACCGCCGTACCCTTCAGTAGATCGTTTATGTCCCGACGGAACATCGATAGGTTTTGTGTGAATCTGTGAAGAGAAAAGTAGGATTGCCAATTTCGTAGGTCGTGCCTAATATCGTGCAAATATTTTGCACGTAGGGTTGCCAGCTCAAAGTTTTGTAAATAATTGTGCAAATATAGTGTATCGGGGTTGCCAGTTTGTGATTAGTTTTGCACAAAATTTTATAATATCAATATCAATTATAATCAAAGGAAATTTCCTTTTCAATCGTGCATCGTCAGCAATGATCGTGCAAACCATTTTCACGCAGTTTAACTATTTCTAGGCTTTCCATACTTATACCCATTTAAAATGTTAGCTGTTTCTCATTGGCTACAGCAAACTGTGTTACCAGACATGCAACTTTACACACAATCGTGCAATATGTTTCATCAGGGTTGCCAACTAAAAACTCATTCTGCACAGTTTTACAAAATTGCCCATAGTAATTAGTAGTAACTAAAATTACCATCTTTTCTAGAAAATTTTCTTAGAAATCTAAACTCACAATCGTACAAACAATTTGCACGAAGTTTTAGCTTATCTAATATAAAAACATTCTTACCTATCCCTATTTTTAGTGAGCAGGTTAGGCTCGATGCCCGCCATTAGGCCGCTAAACCATTGCGCTAATTGAGGCTGCTTATCCCTCGGCTGTTGAGCTATCATGTCACCCCTTATTCGTGCGAACTGCTCCTCATTTAGTAGTATGAGACCGAGTAGAGGCCGCGACATCGACCATTGGTTGCAGCAGTCTTCGAACATTATTACGTTTAGTACCTGGGGAGACAAAAATAAATATTAAAAGTAAAGAAAAGCCGGCCAAGTGCGAGTCGGACTCGCGCGCGAAGGTTTCCGAATCAAAAACGGCAACAAAATCACGTTTCTTGTAGACAGACAAACGGACAGCAGAGTCTCAGTAATAGGGTTCCGTTTACACCCTTTGGGCACGGAACCCTAAAAATTAGCGCACCCACCTTTTATGCCCCAAGCTGCAGCAAGCTATGGAGACTACTATATTATAAATGTCAATGTTTGTGCCATTGGATGGAGGGATGGATGTTTGTTACTCTTTCAAGCAAAAACTACTGAATAGATTTTGATGAAATTTAACAATATTGTAGCTTATATACATTAGAATAATATAGGCTATATTATTTGAAGATATTATATTTTTTTCCAAGATATGACGACAAATGCGTACGAAATCGCCGGCAACCGCTGTTTTTTTTCAAATACCAGCTGTGTTGTTGATTCTGTCATTGTCATGTGTCACTTACAGTGGCTAACAGCTGCTGCATGATCTCGGGCCGCCGCTGCAGCACTTCAATGAACATGTTGGAGGTCTCCGGTGGCGGCTGGCGCGGGTTCGACACTTTGTTACTTGCTGTAACAATTATACAGGGTGAAACAGAAACGGGGTATAATGCCGAAACACAGCGATAGTCCTCATGTAACTGAACAACTTTCCCCAACGAACATGAGTCGTAACTCGGAAATCACCCCCCTCCAATCACGGAGCCGCAGTTTCGATCCCCGTCCTGTACCTCTGAGATTTATTTCTCATGTACGGATTGAAAAGTTTTCATGGCGTATATGACTCATTTTGCGTGTATGTGAAATAGTAATAATTAAGTATGAAAAGTGCTTACATTTCTGTACTAATTGTTTGAATAGGTATGTAACTATGTGGTCCAACGTCGCGCAGCATCCAGTGCACACACTCGTATCTGGAAGTAGGAAGCAATTCATTAATTATATTTGTGTGTGTGTGTGTATGTGTGTGTGTTAGTGTGCGGCGTTTTAAAAAACTGGATTTTTCGGCTTGAACTTGTGTAACATGTAGTCTCTGCCTACCTCAATGTGTGTGTATGTGCTTGTGTGTGTCTGCGTATGTGTGTGTATTTGCGAAATTATTTACGTAATGTGTTTATATTCATGTGATTGTATAGTGTAACATAAATTATCTGTGACTACGTACCTATGAATTTCCCGATGTGTGTGTATAATATATTTATCTGTGTATTTGTAAATATATGCTTGTGTGTACTTATTGAATTCACGTATCTATATTTATGCGAATTGCGTGCTATCATTATTCCACAATATGTGTAATTGTTTACGTGTGTGTATGTAATTATATTTGTGTGTGACTGTAACTCACCTAATGCAGTCAATCCTTCAGATATAGAGCACAGTATATACAGTGTGGCTTCCGGCTGCAGCGACGCTAGGAATGGCATGTGATCCTGTAAAATAAACACCATGTTTATAGGGTGATCCTACTAATAAAAAATGTCAATGTTTGTGCTGATGGATGGACATTAGGACATTTGTTACTCTTTGATGAGACTTTACAATATTGTATCCTGCGCTTTGCCCAGCAGTGGGATGTAACAGCCAAATAAAAACTCACCTGTGCTAATCTTTCTAATAAGACGTAGTACGTTTGTGACAGCTTCGGGTAATCCTGAAAACGATATAACATAAATACAACAACATATAGACAAAAAAAAAATTCTCCTTGACGACCCAGTTGGCGCAATGGTCACCATGCCGGACCGCTACAGGGGTCCTGGATTCGAATTCCAGTTGGGCAGATATTGAATGATTAATTTAAATGTTGTATAGTTTATTTTCAGCTTGTTGTAAATTTATGTATTTTTAGGTGTATTTGAACCGGATTAAAAATTAATATAATTATATTTATTTATTTGACAGTTTATTCTAAGATGATAGTACATAGAGACAGAAAAAAAGAGAAGTTATACAAAAGGTACAGCATATTTCTAAAAGAAATTTCTTATATTTCTAAAATAAATTTATGTTACTTACCAATAAATCACTTTGTGGTATACTTAATAATAACTTGACGAACATATTCAATGCATTATCTAGGGCCTCGTCTCCGTATAACCTGAAAAATACATACATGTTACGTTATTGGTTAAAATATGCATCACGCACCCAAGCACACACACACACACACACACACAAACACACACACACACCTACATACTCTATATTAGCTAACTGTTTTGAACAAGATTCCTACCATTTAGTTTGTAATTTGTTGTTCTTTGTTATTGGCTGTGTTGTATTTAATTAAGGGAATACAGTAGACAATAATATGCTGTTAAGAACACTTTATCAATAAATAAATACATACAATTGGAATCAAGATTAATTTATGTTTTATTATCTACTTTTGTTTAACTTAGTGTTATTTATTTTCATTTAACTAGCAACACTGAGGGCTCGTTGCACCACTTAAAGATAAAATTTAACTGACAGAATATTTTATACCTGTCACTGTCTAAAACGTCATGATTAATGAAATAGACATAGGTTTTTGCTGCTCATGATTAATTAAATGTAGACAAAGACCTTCCCTCCACTTGCTACGATCCAAACACACTTCTTTCACTTCATCAAGCCAATGGGAGAACGGCGTGACAGATATGTATGTATGTACTTACCGGAAAACTCCGAAATTAGCATAGTTCCCGCACAACGCCGCCTTCAGTATAGAGAAACATAATGATATGCCTTTTAACTTCATCGCGTACATTTGCTTCTTGTTCACGTCCACTGTTAGGATTCTGCTACCTGCAATAAACAATTTAAAAAATGTTTTAAATAATTGGGATATAAAAATTATATTGGAAAGTTTTTGGCTTGGTATCGTGGAATTTTAAGCCAAAATTTATTTGGAAAGAAGTTGGAAAGCCAAAATGTTTTGACTTGACCGATTCTTCTGTAGTTTCGTGGTAAATGTATGTTTGTTATTTTACGATTGTGAGGGAAAGGGCGATTGTGTTTATATTTTTTTTTATATCAATTTTTATATACACTTCTGGACACATCTATTGGCCCACCTTAGAGTTAAGGTTTCGATGGCCCCTACCTAAATATTATTGCTAGATTGAATAAAAACTATTGATGCAGTTTTAAACCTGATACATTTTACCATCTTTTTCGACCATATTGTTTTAAATTTGAATTCAGAATACCACACAACATGGGGCTACGCCTTACAAGTCGGTATGCGCCTTAATAAATGCAGTTGATTTTTGAATAAAAAAACAAGTTTTATCAAATAAAGGTTAAATTTAATAACGAGTGTTGCCTCCGAGGGCATCTACGACGGCTCTCATACGGTTAGGCATAGAGTTTATCAACCGCTCTATAAAATTTTGAGGGATCATCTCCCATTCCTCTTCTATGGCAGTTTTCAACTCCTGCATTGTCTGGGCAACTGGCTGACGAGCTCTAACACGTCTTTTTAGCTCGTCCCACATGTGCTCAATCGGGTTCATGTCTGGGCTTCTGGCTGGCCACTCCATAACTGTGATGTTCACATCCCGAAGATATTCCCTGACGATGCCGGCTGTATGGGCTCTTGCATTATCATGCATAAAAAGGAAATTTGAGCCCACATTGTCCGCGTATGGCATCACGTGAGGTTCTAAGCACTCACGAATGTACCTTTCAGCATTTAATGTTGGCAGCTGTGGTCCCGAAACAACCTCAAGTTGAGTTTTGCCGCTCGCGGATATACCGCCCCAGACAGTCCATGAGCCACCCCCATACGCAACTCTCTCTTCAAAGCAGCATTGTGCAAATCGCTCTCCCTTACGTCGGTAGACCTTCTTCCTTCCATCATTGCCATGTAAGGTAATTTTAGACTCATCAGAGAAGAGTACACGGCTCCAATGCTGCTGAGTCCAATTTAAATGAGTGCGCGCGAAATGAAGGCGCGCTGTTCGGTGGGCTCGCGTTAGTTTGGGGCCATTAGCTGGCTTGTGTGGTACTATATCACGTTCTTTTAGCCTTCTCCGAACGGTTCGAGCACTCACATTTACTCCGTGGAAGTCGCGAAGTTGATTTTGTATCTCAATGGAGGTAAGGTGACGATTTCTCAAACTAGTCGTCACGATGAATCGATCCTGTCTTTCAGTTGTGACCCGAAATCGTGGCCTTCCTTGGCGACGAACAAAGCCGCCAGTCTCTAGGTACCTCCGATAAACACTTCGGACCGCCGATCGACTTAAATTAAGTCGAGAACTCACATTTCTTTGGCTGTGTCCAGCCTGGATAAGTGCCACAGCTTGGGCGGTGACTTCAGGCGAAGTATCCATAAATTTATTGAGAGAACTTCACCTTAATGTTAAGAATAAGTAATGTTTGTTGACAAAACAAAGAGACAAATCACACTTTCAAGAATAAAATCCAAGTAAATCAATAAAATCAAGTTTTCTCAGTGTTTGATTTTTTGACATCAACGAACAGGCTTCAAATTTACTTTTGTTTCTTTAAATTCTGTGTTCGAAATTCAAAAAAAGACTCTTGAATGAAATCATGAATGTGCCAGGTTCAAAACTGCATAAAAACTTTTTGCTCGACCTACTATATTTTTTTAGCTAGGACCAAACGAAACTGAAAATGCAAGGTGGGCCAATAGATGTGTCCAGAAGTGTATGTGTGTGTATTTTGTGTCTGACCTACGATTTATAACAATGTGTTACATACACGTTTGTGTTACATGATGTGTGTCAAAATCAATATACTTAGTCGGTGTGTGTGAATGTGTGTGTGTGTGTGCGTGTGCATATGCATGTGTGTGTATTTTATTTATACATGTGTGGGTGTGTGTGTGTGTTTTGTGTCCATCTCCAGTTTATAAAATTTGAGAAATAACGGATTTTAACTATGTATATATATGTATTTACACACTAGCCCATTTTTCTACATAACACGTACCGTAAGCGCATATGATATGCGAGAGTTCCCTGAACAGTAGGATCCCGTTGGGCGAGCTGACGTCGAAGTGCAGTCGCTGGTTCCTGTTCTGCGCCAGCTCCGCCGTCAGCTTCAGCACCGGCGTCGTCACGCACGGCTCCGCGTACCACAGCTCGATGCCGCGAAGGAGTACTTGCATGTAGCAGGGGTAGCTGGGGGATATATTATTATGAGAACGCAGCCGGTTTGCGAACCACGTACACACAATGTTTGTTGGTTACAGAGAGAAGGGAGAGGAACAAAGAGAGGGAGAGAGAAATAGGGAGAGGGAGAGAGAGGGAAAGAGAGAGAGAGAGAGGGGGAAAGAGAGGGAGAGAGAAATAGTGGGGACATTAAACAGCTGATATTTTAACATCCCCACTACAGGGCCGAGATTTACATAATTTTATACTCACATCCAATCAAACAGCATCATATAGGTGGTCTTAGTGTTGAAAGCGAACGCTAGTCCTCTTAGGTCTCTTGCTAGACCTATGAGGGTCTTCTTGGCATCTTCTGACGCGAAGATAGGGTTCTCTGAGGGGCCTAGAAGACCTATTATGCTTTCGAAGGCCGCTGGAAGTAAAAAAATAAAAATAATTTTAAGGTTTTTGTATGGAGTCTTACTTGAGTATACTTTTTTTCGTGTTATTCTTACATCTAAACTAAAATATAGTATAGTTTCATTAAAATATGTTCAATAGTTTTTGCGTGAAAGAGTAAAGCTAGAAAGAGATTCGTCCCGCGTTCGTAACGCTCGCAATGCAGTAGGAGCCCTTTTCATGCATGCGGGCGATATCAAGCTACTGACTACACGCGTGTTGCCTGCGTGTTGGAAAACATGTAGGGCATGATAGGATTTGAGGGGCCGCGCATGCGGATCGAAACCAGCATGACAGGAAAAGGGCCTTAACGCTGTCCCACATTGCGTGTCACAAGTGTGCCTCTTTATCTTATATTATCTAGCCAAGAAGGTGTCCAGCTCATCTCGCCACCTTTTTCGTGGTCTGCCGCGAGGTCTTTTGGCTGTTGGTTGCCATTGGGTCGCTGTGCCCAGAGATCGTTCGGCATGCGGTCGACGTGATCGGCTCAATCCCACGCGCCTCTAATCATAATATTTCATTGAGGCCGATGTCATAATGCTACGTCACGTTTTTTTACGTGGAATCAGTCTGTTTCTACATATATTTCCCAGGATGTGAGAGTATACTCACCAGTGAGCGGCATCATGAACGCATGGAACCTCTCCTCGTCCTCGCCCAGCTCCACCATCAGCAGCCGCCCCAGCGCCGTGTACAGCATCGTACGACATCGCATCTCTGACGTACCCACGCCGCTGATGCCGAGGAATGGGAAGTGTTCCGCCTGTAAAAGGCCAGAAACCGTATAGAAAGCCTGAGGCGGCAATTGTGCGTATTGTGACAGTTTCAGGGTTTGGTATGTTTCTTTCATATTTATAAAGGACTAGAGGCTGTTCGCGATTACGCACACAATTATCGACATATCTTAGAAAAAAAAAACATATCTTATATATAATTTATTGGCCTATGTGGTGAACTACAATATTGCCGAGTTTCATCAAGATCTGTTCAGTACTTTTTACTTGAAAAAGTGGCAAATATCCACAAATCCATCTATAGGTACAAACTTTGATATTTATGATATTAGTAGGATTAAAAAATTCACACTCACCGCATGTGTTTGTATCGTAATAGTGGAGGGAAGTGGGCTCTGCATACCTCGATGGGAAGGAGGTGTGACAGATATGTATGTATGTAACACTCACCGTATGATGCGTCAACATAAACTGAACTTCTTCCAACTTGACTAGTTTCCTCACGCAGTTATAACCGCCGCTCAGATCTGACAGCAGACCTAGCGTCCGCGCGATTATCTGCTCCGAGCCGCCCCAGTATTTCAAGTTTGTTATACTGAGGACAAACAGTTAATTATTACTATTAGTAACATACGAGGTGTACTTGAGACAATTATTATGTTGTGGCCAGACTTGCATATACAGACATAATAAATACATTTACGCACGCCTCTCTCCCATCGAGGTAGGCACAGACCACTTCCCTCCACTTGCAACGATACTAACATACTTCTTCACTTCATCCAGATTCATCTAAACTAAACCAACATACATATAGGGTGACTTTTAATTGGTGAACGATAGAAAAGGATATGCAAGTACTCGTGATTATAAATAGGGCATGGAATACCGGAACATATTTCATACCGGTATTGATACCGGTATTAACATTTTAAATACCGGTATACCGAAATTTCGGTATTTTTTCGGTATTTTTTTAAATACTACTTTTTGTCATTTGAATTGTTCCAATAACGATATTGGTAAGTATGACGGTTGCAGATAGTTCGGCCGAATTATTCGGTTGCACTTTCACACTAATTTTGATACAACAAATAGGTAAAGTTTATAAATAAAAGCGCCTTTGACGGTCACTAGATAGAGCAGAATGTCTAGGTTTCTAAATTCTATCTTTAAGTGTCACTTATTAACTTATCTTCATTTTATCATCTCCTAATAACTCTTGTAATACATAGATTAACCGCTCCTTGGTTTAAAATAATCTAATATTCGGCCTAATATTCGGTTGAGGTGCCGAATATGCCGAATACCGAATAGTAAACGAATATTCGGCGCATCTCTAAATTATTTTAATTGTCTCATTAGCTCAATATCACAATCAAATGGCAACTTAAATCAGTCTTAGTTTAGTATCCATCACTAATTATAAAAAAAAAAAACAAATAGGTAGGTACCTTATCTAAAATAGTATCTCCCTTCGACGGACCCATAATATGTTATTATTTTAAAATAAATCAGAATACAAAACTCACTATCTAACGTAACGAGTACACTAATGATACTTAAACAATATAAATATATAATGTTACTTTACGGGGTTCGTGATACAAACAAGCATTCTGCTTCTGCAGAGTATTTTATCTATCTCCTTTGAAAAAAAAGAGATATTTCATTAATATCGAAATACCGGTATTTTGTCTTTATATACCGGTATCAAAATACCGAAAATATTTACCGGTATACCGGTATACCGGTATCCATGCCCTAATTATAAACAACTTTTACTATGGGACCGAGTTAGAAATCATACCAAAATTTTTGAAATCCCCATAAAAAATGCACCAGCTAATAGTGGGGGGCTAATTTTTTTTATGATTTCGAATTTGGCCCCATAGTAAAAGTTTTTTGTTGTCACGGGTACATGCATATCCTTGTCTATCGTTCACTAATTTAAAGTCATCGTTCACTAATTTAGTCACCCTGTATACATACACATACATATCCGTCGCGCCTCTATAACATTGGGGTAGGCAGATACCACTTCCTGCCACTTGTCACTATCCAAACAAACTTCTTTCGCTTCAGCTATAAAGCTAGTAATATACCTACACACTACGCAATTTCCGAATTTGTATTTATACGTCCCACGAAAAAAACTTTAATAGCGTGTTTCAGGTTCCCATACAAAAACCTGAAACGCGGTAAGTTTTTTCCGCGTAACATATACAAGGTGACTTTAAATTAGTGAACGATAGGAAAGGATATGCACGTACTCGTGATAACAAACAACTTTTATTACGGGACCAAGTTGGAAATCACAAAAAAAAAATTGTTCCCCCATACTATCAGCTGGTGCATTTTGTATGTCCCCATAAATCAGGTCAAAAAATTTTGAACGATTTTGACCATGGTCCCATAGTAAAAGTTGTTTGTTATCATATCACGAGTACATGCATATCCTTTACTATCGTTCACTAATTTAAAGTCATCCTATATAGCTACTTACATTTTCCTCATGAGTACCGACAGCAATTGGCTCTCATCATGGAGTCCCAAAACTTCAGATAGTCTTCTATAAACTTTACTGTTCTTCTGTATTTGTTCACCAACGTATATTTTACGGAATTGTTCGAAAAATGACATCATTGCTAGCTCCAGTTTTTCGCAGCCACCCTGTATAAAATATATTATAAAATCTATCTATATATATAAAAATGAAACCCGTTTTCCGTTGTCACGACATCACGCCTGAACGGCTGGACCGATTTCGCTAATTCTTTTTTTAAAATGTTCATTGAAGTCCAAGGATGGTTCTTACGCTGAGAAAAATTCGAATAATTGCCGGGAAAGCCCTAACTAACAGACCTTTTCTTTTTCCCATACAAATGTTTTCTTACTAAAATGTAGAGTCAATTTGAACTTTATTCCTACACAATAAAGTTCATTCTAAGGCGGGACAAAGTTCGCCGGGACAGCTAGTATATATATAAAAATGAAACCCGTCTTCCGTTGTCACGACATCACATGAAAACGGCTTGACCGATTTGGCTGTTTTTTTTAAATGTTCATTGAAGTCCAAGGATGGTTCTTACGGTGAGAAAAATTCAAATAATTGCCGGGAAAGCCCTAAAACAGACCTTTTCTTTTTCCCATACAAATGTTTTCTTACTAAAATGTAGAGTCAATTTGAACTTTATTCCTACACAATAAAGTTCATTCTAAGCGGGACAAAGTTCGCCGGGACAGCTAGTATATTATAATTTATATCAATGTTTGTTAGTTATTTATCATTTAAACATAATATGATGTCATATATGTGCTCATTTCATCATCTACAGATAAAAAATTGACAGATAGACCTGTCTATTTCATAAAACTATTTCAGAGTTTCTTGCTAGGTTTTTCTCTGGGGAAAACTGCACTCTTGCGAATCTAGCATTAACTTTAAAAAATGACCCGTCCTAAGTGTTGTCAAAAAACCTACAGGATTAAATGATCATTTCATTTCAACATGACGCTTTAGACAGTGACAGGTATAAGATATCTGTCAGATAAATTTTATCTTTAGATGGTCAAACAGGACTTAAACCCAGTAGAGGCTGTCAGCGACTTCATATCTTGGAAAACTTACACAATATCTTAAAATAGTATATTTTTTACGATCTAAAAGACGGACTAATTATAATGCCATTTTTTAATGTAGTCATCCTCCCTATTGACTCTTTCCAAAGACCGAAGTGTACATACCCTGGATAACCTGGAATCAGTCAGGTCCATGAGCTGGAGCACCCTGCAGACCAGCTCCCCATCCATAGCATCGTTTTCATCACAAGTGTTCACTGATGCTCTACCTCCAATTGCAGCGCCAATTATGTAGACCAACCAGGTTAGCTGACCTGGAGACAACAGCAATAGCTTAATAAATACATATATACATACATATCTGTCATATCTCTCCCCCATTGGGGTAGACAGAGACTTCCCTCCACTTGCTCCGATCCAAACACACTTCTTTCGCTTCATCTACATTCATCAGTTACCTCATATCGGTGCACGATACCTCAAAATAAAATTGTCTCTGGGTTATTCTGATGTGCGAACTACATTTCTGTTAAGTTGCATTAAAATGAGTTCGATTGTTTTAGAGTGAAAGAATAAAAAACATCCTCTCATCCATCCATCGGCACAAACATCGACATTTATAATATTAGTAGGCTTATTTATTCACAACTCAGTAAGCTAAAACCCTGTTAAATTACACAAAAATCTGTTCAGTAGTTTAAGCGTGAAAGACTAAAAAGAGACATATAGATACCGCGTTTCAGAGTACTATTGGCGCCATCTGTTGTCGCTTTTACGTACTAACTTTACTCAGGTCTTTTAACGTCCCCACTAAAGACACACGAGCCTACTCTCATACGAGAGTGATTCGGCCGTAATCCACCACGCTGCCCTAATGATTGGCGGATTTCACATACACCTTCAAATTTCTTCTCTAGTGTATTTTGTCTTCCTCACAATGTTTACTTCAACCTTGCCACCATGTATCAGAGGTACCAGCGGCGCCATCTGTCGTCTGCACAACGTACTAACCTTGCAGTACAAGTATCTGCTGTGGCTGCGTCTCCACGCTGTACGCGGCGGCCGCTCTGTCGAAGTGCGCCACCAGCAGCTGGCACGTCTTGCCGTACTCGCAGCGACCTATCACTGAGAGCTGTTCGAGCTGCTGCTGAACAGTGCCGACTTCGTCTAGCGGGTCTTCCAGGCCGTCTCTGTGGGAGGCGAACGTATTTTTAAGTCCGGTTAAAAACAGATACCTAATATAATTTTGAATAAACAAAAATTTAAACAAAAACAGTTCAAATGAACATTGGACTAAATGCGTATCAGACTAATTGCGTATGAGAACGAATGCGAATTGTGTTCAAACGTGTATAAGACCAAATGCGTATTGTGACAAAACGCGTATATGACGAAATGCGGTTTTGACTATTTGCTATTAATCTGGCACCATTTCATCACACATTACAGACCTTACGACCATCTGCTGCGAATCGAGCCGCGACGTGATGTAAGCGGTCGTGACTCCTGGCGCGTAAGTCTCGAGTAAGTGGGGTTCCGTAGCTTTCACGTAGGGAACCGAAGCGACCATGCGTTGCCACAGCGATAGGAGATAGTGTACGGAATTCGGGGCGAATTGCCACATCTGTGGGTAATAAAACAAGATAATTAGTACCTCCTCCTCACTAAAATCAAAGCAAGACGACCGCCAAAAATTCCCTAGAAATTAGAATTAGTTGAAAAAAAAAGAAGATAATTTCTAAATGAGTATCTGACGATTTTGGCTTTATTAAGGGTACATATGTGCAGAATTATATACAATCAAAATTTGACAATGTAATTTTTTTTTAAACTCACGCTAGAAGTGATCACTGCCTACAGCAATGGTAACGGCTATGCATGTATGAATCTTTTTATTTATTTAACAGTTTATTGTAAGATAGAGACAGAAAAAAAGAGAAGTTATACAAAAGGTACAGCATATTAATCTATGTAATTTTAGATTCGCTAAAATACCAGTTTTCAGAGAAGAATCTATCAAAAATCTCTGTGTTACCTTACCTGCAAACTCTGGACGGTAAACTTAGCAATGAGTTCTATCAGCCGCGGGTAGTTGTCCACCATGACGAGCTCGCCGAGCTGATAGTTCGACTTGAGCCGCGCGAGCAGACGGCAGAACTCGTGGTAGTTCGTCGGGTCTGATAGGCCCTGGGAAATAAAAAAAGATGATCGAGTTAATCAAACTATGTAATATCCTAAAAACTTTGGACCAAATGCGAACTAGACAAAATACGAGTTGGACGAAATGCGTTTTTGACAAAATGCGTATTGGATAAAATGCGTATTATTACCAAAATGAGTATTGTGAGCAAAAGACCAAAAAAATTGCTTTTGTAGCCAAATGCGTATAAGACGAAACTCGTATTGAGACCAACTGCGTATTTCGTTGCAACCAAACGCGTTTTTTGACAAAATGCGTTTTGGTCGAAACGCGTATAGTGACGAAACGCGTATTGTGACAAAATGCGTATTTGACCAACTGCGTATTGTGAATGAGTATAACAAAACGCGTTTTGTGACCAATTGCGTAAAAGACTAAATGCGTATCGTGACGAAATGCTTTACAAACCTGCGTATTATCAAGTATCCTCCTAACACCGGCCGCGAGCCGGTTCAAAAACTTCGCCCTCTCGTTGTTGCTGAACAGCGACCGGCGTACGCTGGCTAATTGCACCAGGCAGGCTAGTGACAGACTGGCTAAATCCCCTCCTAGAGCGTGGTACAGCTCGAAGAATAGGTCTAGAGTGTTCGATTCTAGGAATGTTGGACGCCATGATGTCGGGATCTGGAGTTATATGGAGGATTGAATTAGTATCCAGTTGGTGGTTGCTTTTAATATAGTTTTAAAAGTTACAACACACCGTTAAAATTCACAATTAGTTTGTCTTGTTTAAACTCTGGAGCTACCATTTTTATAATTGAGCAAGTAGCCTAAAGTCGAGTCATGGGCAGATGGCCTAAAGTGAGTGCTGCGTATGGGCGGATGGCTTAAAATAAACAAAAGGGCATATAGTATAAAATATGCGAATGGTCGTGCGGCTAAAACAAAGAAACAGGTATATGACACAAATTAGATTAATACCAATCAGCCTTACGTAAACAAATAGGCAGATGGCCTAATGTATAGAAAATACTAAACATGATACCTACCCATAGATAAGTAATATATTAGATTTAAGTTATGTTAAGATTGTAATTGCCGTGTCCTGTTCAGGGTCCATAAAAGGTACTGTCAACTATTGTAATAACATCTTGTAAAACCTATGGTGTGCAAAATAAAGAATTTGAATTTAAAATAAATCGATGGTAATCGGCCTAAAGTAAACAAGGCAAAACAAGTAACGAGGCAATGCCGTTTCAGGCACATCTAGTTCTAAATTGATTTTTTTGTTCTACGATAGTATAGCTTGTTTCATAATACCAGTACTAACCTGAACAGTACACAAATCATCCGACGACTCATCGCTGGTAGTGCCAATGAAGTCAAACGTCAACGAGTTATGTGCCAGCCGCAGTAACGACGCGACTAGAGCGTGTTGACTCGCGTCGGATAGATCAAGCGCCTTATCTCGCGCCGCGCCGAGTAAGTTGCATGATAGGCGGAACATTTCGAATAGCTGCGTGTCTCTGCGGATGATAAATTTATTTATTTATTGGAAAAGACTCTGAGACTCTATTTTTGTGCAATAAAGTATTGCTATTTATCTAAAACTTATTAGTTTGTTATTACAAAGATAAAGAGAGAGAGAAGTTGGCCCAAAGTAAGGGCATGTCCGTACAGCGATATCGCAACACGCAGTTTTTATGCGCGCGTATAATGATCCACGGTCGGACTTACGTCTTATACACTTAATAATTGCAAATCATACATTTTTTCCGACTCTTTTTTTTCCACCGGTGCAGCTACTAACACAAGATTCAATGTGTTTCAACATACATACATACATACATACACATATATATCCGTCACGCCTCTCTCCCATTGGGGTAGGCAGATACCACTTCCTTTCACTTGCTACGATCCAAACACACCTCTTTCGCTTCATCCACACTCATCAGTCGCCTCATACATGCCCGTCGGTTTATGTGTTTCAAAATTGCAAAAAAAAACCGCGCCGTGAACTACACTGTGCGGACATGCCCTAAATACAATGAGCAATGTAGAAATTAAGTCATATTACTAGTCACCTGAACGAGGAAGCAATCTTCCTATGCTTGGCTAGTGACCGGTTAGCATCAGCTTCAGAAACCTGGTTCATTTCCACCACCAGCTGTGACAGCAGCTGCACTCCGATGGTGCACATCTCTGCTGGACCCTGGACATGAAGAATGGTTTAACTTCAGGTTTCCTTAAGTAATAGAATAAATTATGCTCAAGAAACTTGTGAGAAGTTAAGTATTCAAACAGTTAGTATAGGTAACATCCTATTAAAATGTTTGTGCCGATGGATGGATGGATGTTTGTTACTTCATCACGTAAAAACTACTGGACTGAACTTTGATGAAATTTTACAATAACTTGTATTTTAAAATTTCTTATTGGGACATCAGAATTGGATTGAACATCAACTTGGACATCAGAATAACACATAGGCTACATTATTTTGAGATATAATTTATCTCCAAGATCTCCTCTCTATCTAGTATAATTAGTCTCGGCGATTTTCATGAGGTCATATCTTAAGTTAAAATGGTCCTTTTACACAAAACCAGTAGAAGAGACAGGCCAGAGGGCCAAACATCGGCCTGGCTCTTTTCTCACGAAGCTAATATTGCAAAACTAACTTTACCTACCCAAGAAACATAGGTACAAATGACAAAAACCGGCAATTGCGAGTCGGACTCGCGCAGGAACGATTCCGTACAATTTACTATTGATATCGCGCAAAAAAGGCAAAAAGATCACGTTTGTTGTATTGGAGCCCCCCTTAATTATTATTATTATAATATTTTTAGTATTTGTTATTATAGCGGCAACGGTAATACATCATCTTTAAACATTTCAACGCTCTAGCTATAACGGTTAATGAAATACAGCCCGGTGACAGACGGATGGACAGACAGACAGATAGCCAAGTTTCAGTAATAGGGTCCCGTTTTCACCCTTTGGGTACGGAACCCTAAAAAGGTTTTCCATATTGATTAACTTATGGGGCATTTTAAATGAAAATTCTATTTTTTTGGCACTCATAACCGCCAAAAATTCCCTAGAAATTAGAATTAGTTGAAAAAAAAGTTAGCCTTTAAGTTAAAGTTAAAAAAAGATAGAAAAAAAAAGTTAGCCAATCCTCACCTGCAGAAAACTGGATACGTCGTTCATCACGTTGTGGAACACCAACTCCTCCTTCACCATGTCGAACCATCCCAGCTTCGTGATCCGAGCGAACAGTGACACTAGAGACTGGAATATAAGAATGATAAGTCAGCTTGTGGACGTCCACTGCTGGACAAAACACCCCAAGGATCCCCACAACGACCGGTTCTGCGCTGCCCGCATCCAACAACTTCGCACGACTTTCATCAGGGGCCCAAGTCTGCTAACTTAAAATAGCCTCAGTTGTGTGTAGGCAGAGTGTCAATGGCATTTTTGACACATTTAGTCATAATCAGTGTAAGCCATACGGAATATCAAATGTGTCAAAAAATGCCATTGACACTCTGCCAGGCCTCCGTCACTCTATGTACTTGCGCGCTATAAATACCTACCGCTCAGCGGGCCGCTTGCGGACCAAGCGAAGCGTGGCTGTCAAAGCGAAGCGCTCGCACGTTGTTCAAATTTTGATAGTTCTATTCGTTTTTTTATTTGTTTTTAAAGTTTTATAATTTTTAATAATTACGTTTTTTTAATTAAAAAAAAAATAATAACCGAGAATTTAGAGAGATAAAAAGACATTAAAAATTAAAAATAAAAACATTTTAAAATAAATTTATTAAAAACGGTATAATTTGAAACTGCCCCATATAAGTCGGAACATATTCATAGTTCTCAATAACATAGTCATAAAACGTTTTGTTAATTTAATTTTATCGAAGAGGCAGCCCCGCGATTTTTACGGGATCGCGCGGTGCGTACCAATCACAACTATACGCTTGAGTATTTAGGCACATTTTGGCATGCAGTGGTTTCTGACGTGACAGTTGGGCTATTACGCACTGTTAAACCAGTAGGTATTGGACATTTTCTTCTGAGTGAAGTATCTGTTACGTAGTAACTATTAGGTAATCTGTGACTCTGCCGACACACAACTTGAGGCTATTTTAAATTAGCACACTTGGGCCCCTGGTCGTTGGGCCGCCTTGGTGGAGGCCTTCCAACACGTACATGTGGTACGTATCATTTTCCCATCAGGGAAGGCAGAGACCACTTCAGCCACTTGCTACTTCCCCACGACAGGGGGTCAAGTCTGCTAATTAGTTGTGTGTCGGCAGAGTGAGTCTGATTATTTACAATATTATCAGTTGTGTGTCAGCGGAGTGTCGATGAGAGTGTCAATGCCATTTTGGACACATTTGGTCGCAATCAGTGTAAGCCATTGTTTAGCAGAATACTCTGCCGACACTGCCGAACAACTGAGGCTAATTTAAATTTGCTCTCATACGATAGTGATAAGGCAGTTGGCCGCTGGTTGGCGGATTTTATAATTTTTAATAATAAAAATACATTTTTGTACCTGAACCACAAAGTTAGCAAGTTTTGGCCTTGTAGCAAGATAATTAAGGACATAGTTCCTTATATCCAATCGCTGTTGTACTGACAGACTCGTGGTAGACCTGCAATACAAAAAAAATACGGTTTATAGTAGGCATACTGTGATATAGAATTTATTAAAAATAGAGTCACTACACTTTTACCTAAAAACCACTGAACAGATCGTAGGGAAACTTAACAATATTTTAGCTTGCAAATCAAAATAACACGTCCTACTAGTCTTGCTAATGTTATCAATGTCAATGTTGGTGCTGATGGATGGGTGTGTAGTGTACTGATGATTAGGTACTCTTTCACACAAAAACCTTGCATCAGAATATCACATATTTTGAGATCAAGATATGACGATAATTGCGTAAGTCGCGGGCAGATTATATTTTTTTCGTAAATATAGCCAGCCATGTGAGGGCCGATATTAATGACTGATAAATAAATATGGTCGCCGTTGCCAAAATCGACATAGAATGAATAATAATAATAATAATATTTGTTGGAAGGTATACCTGCTGATCAACTTGGATAAGGTGGTAGCTGCCAGGAGTTGGGAGTAGCTGGAGTCAGCCCGTTCCAGCAGCGCTTGGCATTTGCTCAGAGTATCTGGTGACTCCTGAAACATAATCATGTATTTCATTACCATTCGCTAAAGGTATATGCAGTCAGCAGTAACCTAGTTGGTAGAACGCCCGCCTCCAATCTCGGAGACGCAATTTCGATCAGCCTGTACCTCTGAGATTTATTTCTCATGTACGGATTGAATTGATTACCACTCGCTAACGGTGAAGGAAAACATCGTGAGGAAACCTGCATACACTAGAGAAGAAATTCGAAGGTGTATGTGAAATCCTTAAATCCACGCCAGCGTCGATTACAGCCTAATTAACTTACTTATGCATTACATATA
Source organism: Anarsia innoxiella (assembly GCA_947563765.1). Lineage (NCBI taxonomy): Eukaryota > Metazoa > Arthropoda > Insecta > Lepidoptera > Gelechiidae > Anarsia > Anarsia innoxiella. Next base: position 1,001,533 of record OX387418.1, on the reverse strand, counting down.
CCTACATTTACTAATAAGATTTATAAGATATAACCCTTATTTGGTAGTTTACTGTATCTAGCTAGGTTCCTAAATAATATTTTCTTCTTGCATTCTTATTAGATTCTTTTGATAAACTGTCAATACACCATTGAAGGATTGGTTAATTAGCTAACTACATAGAATGGAGATGATGACTACATTCAAAAATTCAAAAAAGAATTAGTCCGTCTATTAAAAAATATTTGAAACACATTTTTACCTGATCAAATACATAAATAAATACAAAGATACAGAGCATCAAAATTACGGAGTGGGGGGTATTGACGTCACTCCTAGGTTAAAATCGTAGGTGTGACGTCACGAACAACTTTAACCCAGTGTATTTTTGTCATTTTTAGTTTAAGAGAAAAAAGAAAAAACATGTGTCGAATATTTTAAAATAATCTATGTGATGGACTAAAAAAATTTTTTTTTTCATTATGCCGATTATTATTAATTAATTATCATAATAATATTACATTTTCACAAAGTTCCATAGGATGATACCAATAATTAACTCTTGTGTATTGAAAAATAAATAAATAATCACTTTCATATAACAGTAGGCTCCTGTCCCCAGTAGTGGGGACATTAAAAGTGCTGATGATGTAGAGGAACCTTACCTGAAAGGCTACCACAGCCTTCTCCGCCTGCTCCCTCAGCAGAGGGTCCTGGGACTCGTACAACTGTTTGCATAGTAGCTCTATCTGACACACCTCCTGCAATCATTCATACATATTTTGTTATTGTTTTTTCCAACTTTGATATGTGGAAGTCAAGACTTCCTCAAGAGGAGAGCAAAAAAACTGTATAACAGGTAGGTTAGTACTAATATTGCTGTTCTTTATATACCAAAAGATATATAAAAAATCAAGATTTCCAGCCATTAGTCTGTTATGATGATAACTTATTTTTCTGTGATATTATTGTTTTTTCAATTTTGTGTACATCAAAAATGAGTATGTGCTTGTTTTTGAATGGCAAAATCTGATATGTGCATTCTTATTAACCCCAAAAAACTGATATGTTGGAAATAAAACCTGTTATGTGCTATGTCAGTGTAAAAAAAATTAATAAATACGCCACATATCAAAATTGGTTTTCCAGTTCTAGGTAGAATTTTTACATGTGAGTTATACCATTCGATGCGTCTTCAAAATCTAAATCGATGAGCTAAAAAAGTTTTTGAAAAGCTACATATCAGGTCTGGAAAAAAACAATGATGATTTATTATATTATACATATTACCATCACACCTTTCTCCCATTGGAGTAGATATGGACCACTATCCTCTACAAGCAATGATGAGATGAATGAGATGCACTTCTTTCTATAAGCCTTTATTTATTTAGATTCAATATTTTCACCAAAACAAGTATTTTTAAAATAAAAGTAACCACCTTCTTTCTCTGCAGAGAAAGGGTATGGGAATAACTTACATATTTATGAACATCATAAGCAATGAAAAGAAAGGAAAAGCCAATCAAGAGTATCCTAAACCGATGTACATGAATGTGGATGAAGTGAAAGAAGTGTGTTTGGAATTTTTGATCGTAGCAAGGGGAGCCTCAAAAAATCTAAATTGTGAAGTGCTAAGTTGTGCACTGTCATACTAGAATACTAAAGGAAGATAAAATCGTCTAATTTGAAAATTTTTATTACAATTTGTTTTGGTAATTAAATTAGGATGTGAAAGTAGGTCAATTTAGTTAATGATTCTAATTTATGATTAAAATGGGGACAGGATCTTTTTAATTAATATATTTTACATTAAAGGAGTTAATTAATAACATCATCATGATTTCATGTTACTTAGAGACTAAAAATCGTAGATTTTTCAAATTAGAACTTTTTTGGAAAGCATTTTTTTTAGAGCGCATTTTCAATATTTTCTGTGGAGTGACGTAGCAAAATGAACGGTTGAAGTAATTGGCAGTGTTTATTAGAAAATATATTGACAAATTTCTTAGTTTTACAGTTATTATGGTCAAGAAAAAAATACAGCGAATTTCTAATAGAAAATTTACCAACAGTAACCTATGATGAAATTTGGTTTCAAGGATAACATGATTTACGTCAACAAAGCATCGTAAATATAACCAAAAAGCCGGTAAATATACTGCTATATTACCATCGCGTCCATTTAAAACACTTCTGCACAGTTATTAGACGTATTTCATCTAAAATATCCACAAATACGAGCAATATACTAATTTCAAGAGAGTTGAAGAGGGTGAATTTTGAGTGCAATTTTATGTTAAAAACGAGTTAAAGTGTAGCAAATATTTATTGTAACGGCTTGAATGAGTATTCAACAGACAATTTCGGGTAGTAAAATCTTTGAATTCAGTTAATATCACGTGGAAATAACAATATTTTGATTCTCACCTGTCCCTCAGCCATTTTTGTTATTTTCTCGCATTTGGAATAACGTTTCGTTTTACAATTTTATACGATAACATTTTTTTTTAAAATGTATTGCTGAATTTGTTGTTTTTTGTTATATTATATTATGATTGAGTTATTTGATCGTAAGATATAAAACTTTAAAAGTTAACTGAATTTATTGGTGTTATAATTAATATTTAAATATTGTTTGTAAGGTTTCTAGTGGCAATTTTGTAAAACGGAACGTAATATTACGGATGCGTTCAGTTTTGGAAATGCCAAAAGCTTAGATACATGTACATAAGGAAATCTGTTCACGTTCACAATTAAGCGGGATACTGCGGATTCCTTTTCCGTCGATTCTCCAACCGTGGGTTTAAACGTTAAAAGCCAAGAGAATATAAATCACTTACGTTTTAGTTAAAGGAGCCGGTATATCATAAACCATCAACCACAAAATCCATCCGAATTAAAGTTATGTTACTTACATGTACCTAAATGAAAAAAAAAACCTTTGATTTTTTATGTTTATTTATTTTTTTAATTTTTATGTTTAACATTTTTATGTTTTCATAAAATTAACATAGAATTTAAAGTCACAAAATTAACGATTAAGTAGGTACTTAGGTAAGTTAGTGCTATCTACATTATTTTTCGATCTTAAAAAACTTAGGTCGTCCTTTGTTATTGATTAATCCGTGTGATTAATATTTTATCACTTTCCTCTTATTTATTTGTTGGTTGCTGTCAAACCAATTTCTCGGAAGAATCTTGTATTTCAAAGGCAGAGATAGGTCCTGAAATAGAATTAATAGAAATCATTAGCTATGTATCTACCCACTTACATACATATCTGTTTCCCATCGGGGTAGGCAGAGACCACGCTGCCTTTGTACCGTCGTCGTCTTTATTCCACAACTTTTGGAATAAGTATGTATGAGGCGACTGATGAATGTGGCTGAGGTGAAAGAAGTGTTGTAACGTAGCAAGTAGAGGGAAGGTGGTCTCCGCCTACCTCGATGGGAGTGAGTCGTGACAGATATGTATGTAGCTATAAAAGGCTTCCCGCAACTTGGACGCATTTAAAGATATTTCTTGGAAATCTCACACACTATCATAAAATACTAAATCTACTTAGTCTATCTGTTATTCTGATGTATAAGCTACAATATTGCCAAGTTTCATCTAAATCAGTTTAGTAGTTTAACTAACATGTATAAATACATTTAATACCTCAACATCCTGGTATCTTCTCTTTTTATCAGCTCCTATTGGCTCCTTGTTCATCGGTCTCCGTTCCTGTTCATCATCATCGTCATCTTTACCACCTTCGGAGCTGTCTCCATGGGTGCCTGACTGCTTTTGGACTACTATACACCTGAGAACAAGTTTTTTTTATAGCCTGTTGTGTCCCACTGCTGGGCAAAAGCCCGGGGAGGCATTATTTGATCAGCAATTGATGAATGTGGATGAAGCGAGAGAAGTATGCATATTGTATCGTAGCAGGTGGAGGGAAGTGGTCTCTGTCTACCCAAATCTGCTAGGTATAGGTAAGTTTATGTAAGCGCCAAAACACACGGTGAAATGCAAATTCAACGCAACTGAAACTGCTAGTTAGGTACTTTTGAGTTGCATCGAAGTTTCTGCTATAGACTTCCTTAGAAAGCCACACAGTTTCGTTTCAGTGCAACTCAAAAGCAACTAGCAGTTTCAGTTGCGTTGCAGTTGCGTTTCACCGTGTGTTCTGGGTCTTATACAACTTAGATACCTACATAATGTTACTTATTTATTACCTTTTCTGCCTGTTCAAGGATTTCGAGCCCAAAATTTCTGAAAATCAGTTAAAAATATTTACATTTTGTACACTTGTCTTATATTTATATTTATTGACAATTAAACAATAATTTCTACCTTTGTCCAATAAAAATAAGAATATAAAACACAGGTTAAAGAATTGGAAATTCATTTTGGTTATTTTTTAATCGACTTTAAATTAAAAACCATCCAACTCAAAAACTACGAGTAGGTAGGATTTTTCTTTTTTTTTTTAAGATATGAAAGTATTTATGGATCAAATGACTATGCAAATATATTTTAAATAGAATCTTTGCCCAGCAGTGGGACTGGAAAATCCTTTCTGCTTATTTTGAAATACTAAAAAACAATGTGGAAACTGAAAAACACAGAAACTTATTTATATCTTTTTAAATGATACCCTCATAATGTACATTTTAGATAACCACATATAATATTTTAAAAAAAACTTCGAGTTAAAAATAATGTTTTGTTTGGCATAAATAATGTGGGTATTATTAAAAGTAGATATAGAACCTAATACTGGGTATAACAGAAAATGAAAATGAAAATGAAAAAATCTTTATTTCACTTAGAAAAAGTATTCTTTAGGATACATGTATTGATGACTCCTGGTAAGCTTACTAAAGCTTGTGTTAGGAGGCATCGCTCTTCCATTATTTATGTAAGTGAATTATACGAAACATACTTAGAGTTCAACAGTTTACAATTATTTTTATTTTTTTCCTTTTTTTTATATTCTTTCCTTCTTTTTACAAAAATATTACAAAAAAAAAAAAAAACAGTGCCGAAATGTAATAATGCCGAAACACAGCGATAGTCCTCATGAATCTGAACAACTTTCCCCAAGGAACTTTGGGTACGGAACCCTAGAAAAAGCGAGCAGCCGGATATAGATCATAGTGGCGTGCAATAGGAAAAGGTCTATGTCCAGCAGTGGACTGCGATAGGCTGATGATGATAAAAAAAAATCATGAAATAGCAACAAGCTTTCTTAACCTCTCACATCCCACTGACCCTTTATAAACCCAGACACAATAGATTTTCTATTGTTATTTTTTTTTCTGGGATGTGAAAGATTAAGGCTAACGGTTTTATTACCTAGTGATTCGAATTTTAATTTTTTTTTACGAAAAAATGTATTTTTTTAAATACAAAATGGCGTCCAAGTCATTAGAGCACCACTGTTATACCTAGTGATTCGAATTTTCCCTTTTTTTACGAAAAAATATATTATTATTTTTACGAAAAAATGTATTTAAAAAAATACAAGATGGCGTCCAAGTCATCAGAGCTGGCTCGTTAACGATTGTTGAATTCCCGAGGTCGAAGTTCAAACGGGGTATCTTAATATACAGATAACGGTGTTAGCGAAGACGTGTAACTTAGATTTTATAAAAATTGAGGCTTAAAAAGTTGGGTTTTATTTTAGTTCGAATTTTTTTGTAGAAATATCACTCTATCACGTTTTTAAAGGCTATCTTTAATCCCTCCCAGGCGGTCATACTAGCTAGTCCTGGTAGCACGGAATTATTTTTGTCAAGGCCCACATTTGGTACTTTAAGTGAATTTAAAACCTTTCAATATTGTAGCTTGCACATCAGAATAACATAGGTACAGACTAGGTATATTATTTTAAGATAATAGGTAAGTTTTCTAAGATACCTTATGACGATAAATGCGTTCGAAGTCGCGAGCTTTTTAGTAGATTGTAAGTAGGTAACTTTAAAACTCTTCAAGAATTCAAAAATGGGGAAACTGCACTCTTGCGAATCTAGCATTACCTTTAAAAATGACCCGTCCTAAGTGTTGTCAAAACCAACAAGATTAAATGATATTTCATTTTATTTCAATTAAATTTTGAACTTACATCATTTCACTCCAGACGCTCATTAACAATACAAATATGAATATCGGAACATTTTTTCTATTTATCAATACAAACGTTATTAAATACAGTTTATAAATGTTAATGCTTAATTTGAGACTCGCTTGTTCATCTGGTTTTGTTTATATTATGAAATTATTTGAAATTTTATAAAATGTTTAAAAGAGCACATTGCAGAAATGATCGATAACTAATTAAAGACAAATTTTGGACGTGTGCGTATGTCTGTATGTTTGTTACTTCATAACATTTAAAGAAACCTACTAATCGATGGAGGGTGAGGATGTTTTCAACTTTTTCATGCAAAAACCACTAAACAGATTTTGATGAAACTTTACAATATTGTAGCTTACACATCAGAATAACACACAGGCTTTTTTAGGATAAGTATCATGCTTTTTATCCAAGTTAAGACGATAAACAATTAAACTCCCCGCGACTTCGGACGCATTTATCGTCATATCTTCGAAAAAACACGAAATATCTACAAATTATATAGCCTTTGTGTTATTCTAATGTCAAAGCTAAGTTATTGTAAAATTTCATTTTAATCTGTTCAGTGGTTTTTACGTGATGAAGTAACAAACATCCATCCATCGGCACAAACATTGTCATTTATAATATTAGTATTAGGATTAGGATATCTACCTACTTAGAATAGACTTCAATTTAGGATTAAAAAAAACCTTAATATATATATAAAAATTAACACCATAAACAGACAGACAAAACATCAAAATGTTATACTACACACATCGCCTGTCTTCATTCAGTTCGAAGTGCATGTCTTCCATACAAGTCGTCTCTAATGACTCGTTATTAATTGGAGTAAATTGATTGCCAGCAATAAGGCCGGCCTTGATGCTAATTAAGGATTTTGAAGAGGGCACACTGTGATATTTGTTGTGTTTTAATAGAGTAAAATGATATTGAGATATTTTTTTGTGTTTTTTGGTAAGTTTTTCATAACATAAACATATCCTAATAAGATTATAAATGTCAATTTTTGTGCCGTTGTATGGATGGATGTTTGTTACTTCATCACGTAAAAACCACTGCACAGATTTTAATGGAATTTTACAATAACTTAGCTTGGACATCAGAATAACACATAGGCTATATTATTTTGAGATATCATGATTTTTTTCCAAGATATGACAATAAATGCGTACGAAGTCGCGGGCAGCATCTAGTCTGTACTAAAAGCTGCCCGCAACTTCGAAAGCATTTATCGTCATATCTTCGAAAAAACACAAAATGTCTACAAATAATATAGCCTATTCGTTATTCTGATGTCTAATCTAAGTTATTGTAAAGTTTAATTGAAATCTGTTCATTGGTTTTTGCGTGAATGAGTAACAAACATCTTCGAATCACATCCATCCATATCGGAATAAACATTGTCATCTATAAATAGGTAAATAGGATAAGATGTTTTTGCTTGGTTTCAATTTTGTTCTGTGTCGATTCAGTTTTTTATAAGTGTTGCTTGACGGCAACAGAGGTAGAGGTCGGTCTAAGAGGAGATGGCGCTACCATCTGGATGCATACTTGGCAAGCTGGCCAGAAGATGCTGGAGATAGGAAAAGGTGGAAGGATGCGGGGTACGCCTTTGCCCAGCAGTGGGACACAATAGGCTAATAAAAAAGTCTGAATAACTTAGCTTAGAGGATAAAACCGTGAAATTGTTTTAAATAAATATTCCCCACAGACGTATAAACACTTTGATATGCCCGAGTTATGAAAGGAGGTGATTCGTACCAACAAATTAGTCAGGGGTGTTTAAAAGTAAACGGTCGTTCAGTATCTACATAGATATACTATACGGGCTTACTAGAAGCGCATACGACGCGGATACGCGCGTACACGCGCTTCGAAAACGAGATTATACACGCGTAAAAACACTAGTCTAAAAACGCCCTTAGGTAGGCTTAGGTACCTAGGTATGTTATGATTTAAATTTTTTGTTCTTTACAGCACTGTCTATCAGCCTTTCCAACGCATTCAAAACATTACTGCCAGAGCAAAACAAACTCTACACGTACGCATTAAAGGCTAATATATCAACCGGCACGCTCGCTCCTATACAAGATTCTACATTTTGGATCCTAGAGGGCGCTTTATCAGTTCAAGTGTACGATGATTTTGGAAGAGCTAGATTTCTGTTGGAAGGTTTGAAGGTAAGACCTTTTCTTTTTTTAAGGTTCCCTACCCAAATGGTGAAAACGGGACCCTATTACTGAGGCTTGGCTGTCTATCTGTCTATCCGTCCGTTCGTCCGTCCGTCTGTAACCAGGCTGTATCTTATGAACCGTTATAGCTAGAGCATTGAAATTTTCACAGATGATGTATTACAATTGCCGCTATAACAACAAATACTAAAAACAGAATATTAATAATAATTAAGGGGGGCTCCCATACAACAAACATGATTTTTTTGCTTGATATCAATAGTGAATGGTACGGAACCCTTCCTGCGCGAGTCCGACTCGCAGTTGGCCGGTTTTTCTTTTCTCTCCTCTCCGCTCCTTTCCCTTCCCTTCCTTTCCTTTTCTTTACTTTTCTGTTTGTACCTACTTATTGATAAATGTTAATAATTTCACAGACAACAGTATCAACAAAACATGGCACTTCTCATCATCAAACGGAAGCGGTAAAACATCTCCAGGGTCCGTGGGAAGTGGACGCGTGTTTCAGGTCGATACACGCTGATACTGAACCGGAGTGGGCGAACAATTTAAAGAGAGCTCTGACGTTCAACTTTTTGGTTGCTGAACCAATTGGGAAGCTGAGTAGTATTGAAGAGGTGGGTTTTCTATTGGAATTAATAAATTAATGAGCGAACGAATTTAATGAAAATCGATCGAGAAATCGAGAAGAGATTGTTGCAGGTTTCAATGAAAAAAAAATATTTCATATTATAATAAATAAGGAAAGATTGGTGGGAAGCAGTCACAGAAAACATAAACATGGGAGAAGATATTGCCCAGCAGTGGGACAAAAAAGGCTAAAAAAAGTAAATTCTGACCTAACAGCTTAAATTCGAAGCCTAGGTAGTGAAACAGGGTAGTGAAATGAAAGTAGTTAAAAAAAAAACAAACATCAAAAAAGTGTTGGTACTTAAGTAACTTTTTTACAAATTTTTGAAGCTAATATTTTTCATTAAATTACTTATGCTGTCTACACTACAAAGCCGCCGGCATGTTGCCGGGTTAGGCCGCCGGCGGCTTTACGACATACGAATGGCAGCCGTCAAAAAAGCCGGCGGCTTTGGTATGTAGATACCATTAAGTACTTAGTTTATTTCCATTACCCTTTTTCCCCAGCCATGCCTCTACGGCAACTGCTTCGCGATCTACACGCGCTCAGGCGCACACCTCCGGAAATACTACGCGCTGATGACGCGCCGACACGCGCCGACGGTGTACGAGCAACGGTGCAGTCCGTCGAAGCCGAACGAGTGGAGGAGATCGGGGGAGAGGGAGGATGTGAGTTTTTTTAAGACCTCTAACAAGGTGGACCGACGACCTGGGGGTGAAGACCACTAGGACCGTAACACTCCTTGTATTGACTAACGGTCCCGGTAACTCGACCGGTTTCTTTTGTTAAGAATACTCGCAAAAAAGTCATTGCTTAATAAATTGTATCACATTCTTATTGTTTGTTACTACCCACTTATGTTATTTGTATTTTTAACTTTCGTTGATGAATAACGGTTTCCGGTAAAATCTAATTAGATTTATGTCGTACTGTTTTAGTTTTAACTTTGCAAAAAAAATAAAAATAAGCTAAGCTTTTGCGATCCGTTTGATAGTCGATTGCGATTGATTTATATTGTGTCAAATTTGGTATTCTACTAAAAATTTTACCAAACGCAATCGCATCGCAGTCGAATCGCAGAAGCTATGCAGAAGCACGCATTTATATACCGATTTGCCAACTTATGAACTGCGACTGAAGTGAGATAGATCAAAAGTAGTTCAAAGGCAGTCCGACCGCACTTCAGTAGAATCGCAGTCGCTTAAACCGTTAGTAGAATACCAAAATGGTCAAATTCTGCGACTGACGTGCTTTCGCTTTTCTATCGCGATTCTTTTGGTGCATTTAGTAATTAGCTGACTTGGCCCCCTGGTGAAAGTCGCGGGAAGCCGTTGGATGTGGGCAGCGCAGGACCGGTCGTTGTGGAGATCATTGGGGGAGGCTTTTGTCCAGCAGTGGATGACTACAAACTGTCACAACAATGGTCCTTTATGATAGGTATTATGATAGGTAGGTACCTACGTTCCATTCTTTCTGTTTCTGATTTTCAAATTTCCTGTTTCAGTCTAACTACATAGTGTCAGCAGAGAGAGACTATTACCTAGATGAACGAATTGGTTTACAAAAAATGGAGTTAAAGAGTGAAATCCAGTACAGAACCAGAGACCATATTCTAAGCGTTTCGACTGGGTAAGTTTTTAAAAAAATGGCTACTAGGTACCATTATGGATTTTATATATTACTAGAGGCTGCCCGCGACTTCGTATGCATTTATCGTCATATCTTGGAAAAAAAATCATGATATCTCAAAACAATACAGCATAGGTATGTCCTGATGTGCAAGCTACAATATTGCCAAACATCAAAATCTATTCTGTGGTTTTTACCTGATGAAGTAACAAACATCCATCCATCGGCACAAATATTGACATTTATATTCTATTGCAATTTATTTTCCAGTCTCTCCCTAAACTACGAAAATTCAGAAGTAGCAGAGAGTATAAGAAAACTGAATCTAACTGAATTACCCATACAGTACAGTTATCACAACTACACAAATCCTTCAAACGGTATTTGGAATGCAACGCAAAGTGATTTGAAGAATAAAACATACGGTGTAAGTTGTGTTATACTTAAGGCCAAAACACACCGGATGCGTATGCGTAGACGTATGCGTACCTCTGAGTTGTAATGTATGGACCTGATGAGACAGGACACACCGCTTGCGTAACGTAGACGTACACGACGACGTGACGCGTAGCCCGGTGTGACATCGGGTTACACCGTAACTACGCGCGTGACTACGCCGTGCTTACGTCTACGTCACGCATACGCATCCGGTGTGTTTCAGCCTTAATGTGTGTCTGTTTGTCCGTCCGTCCGTCTGTCTGTCACCAGGCTGTATCTCATGAACCGTTATAGTTGAATTTTTTACAAATGATATTGCCGCTTTAACAAGAAATATTAAAAATAGAATAATATTTAGCTCTCATACAACTAACGTGATTTTTTGCCTATTTTGCTCGATATCAATAGTGAATGGTACGGAACCCTTCCTGCGCGAGTCCGACTCGCACTTTATTTATTTAGATATTTATTCAAGATAGCCAACAGCAAACAAAAAGATAGCTTAAGTAATTTATAGTAAATAGTGTATCTTAGCCAATAACAGGATATCATAGCATAAATAATATTTTAATAAAGTTTTTTACATTTAAAATCGTTTGGATTTAATGCTACCAGATTATCTCTCCACCTTTTTGAGGCTTACCTCTCCGTTTGTCATCATTTTGCAACTGTACTTTTTATAAAAATTTCTATTTAATTACAGATTCTTCTAAAAATAGCAAGGAAAGGTATCGACGCGGACAACATCGTACGAAACGCTTCTCTTATACACAGTTTGGACTTCATAAAGCTGATTACGTAAGTTTTCACATACTTACATTTCATTTCATTTCGAAGGAGGAGGCCATATTTTTTGACACATAAGTCTTCAATCGATTTAATTGACGACCTACGCTCATTCAGGGAAGATTGGTGGGATGCAGCTAATAACAGGAGTGTTTGGAGAGACATGGGGGAGGTTTTTGCCCAGCAGTGGGACGAAATAGGCTACATAAAAGTCTCCAATCAGAATTCGACATTTTTTTAAAGATTTGCTACGCCATTAACCAAATCTTTTTACTTTACAGCTCAACATCGCAACTAAACTTCGAGTCTTTAAAACATCTGTTCTACGATGTATTAGGCACGAGTTACGAATTGGAAACGGCAAAAAACATCTTTTTGGAAGTGTTGCCGTATGTTAGAAACGACGCTGGCGCAAAACTGATTCGGTTTTTGGTTACTGAACAAAAGGTGAGAAGATTCCATTGTGATCCTATTATTTTTTATATTCCAAATGTCAATGTTTGTGCCGATGGATGTATGTGAGCATGTTGTTACTTTCACTCAAAAACCACTGAACAGATTTTAATGAAACTTTACATTATTGTAGCTTGCATATTAGAATATAACACATATGATATATTATTTTAAGACATCATTTTTTTTTAAAGATATGACGATAAATGCGTACGAAGTCACGGGCAACTTCTTATTTATATTAATTGTAAATGAAATTAAAACATAAATAATTTCAGGACAAAATCGAAGACGCAATGCTGGTCTCCCTCATCAGAAAACTGCCTTTCAACATCTTAGATCTAAACAGGAATCTACTCCAAGACCTTGAGGTGCTATCCAAGCTGCCACCAGAATACCCTCAGGAGATCAGACACGCTGGGATCCTGAGCTTCGCTACCCTCGTCTCCAAGACTATGGAAGTGGCATTTGATCAAGAGTACTTCGATGATATTTATGATAAATATTTAAGGATGTATAATTGTAAGTAAAGGTGGTTACTCATCAGCTGTAACTGTAACCGTTGCATGATCAGTAACTAAATAAAAAAAAATAAGCAAAATTAAAAATGGTTGAAAAAACCCACGACGCTCGTAGGAAAACACATTTCTGAAAACAGAATTGCAATCGGACATTTCGTTTTGATTATATTGCAACATTGTTTTGCACTAATATTGTGGCGCCCCCTAGTGAGTTACAGCAATGATACCTATCTAAGAAAATGCACCTATCAAACACAAACCCGTTATTGAAAACCGCATCAAAATCGGATCATTAGTTTAGAAGATAGGAGGGAACATTAACTTTGCATAAACAAACGCACAAACAAAGATCTCTCACCCCAAACGCATATACCTGCTCCGTTCCGTCGTGGGCATACTAGGTGCAGATATGTTATATGCGCGCACATTTTGAAGACTGTAAATAGACCTATTTAAGACAACTTGTAGCTAGTCTCAGTTAGTCTGAAGACATTTGGAGTATGATTTGACGTGCTGTCATTAATGTCATTGTAATCATTGTTCGGCACAGATTTAAAACGCCAATCACTATAAAGATAACATATCTGTACCTATAAAAAATCATTGGTCGTGGGTAAAAAAACATAGAGTGTATCGTTAATCGCTAAATTATATTAATATACTTTGTTAAAGGAATATTAAGATTAAGGCGTGTACTCATTAGCGAGCTGTAACCGTAATTGTTTCATGCACTGTAACCAAGGGACCCAAGTCTACTAATTTACAACATTCTCAGTTGTGTGTCGGCAGAGTGTCAATGTCATTTTTCGACACATTTCGTTGCAATCAGCGTAAGTCATTGTTTAGCAGATTATCAAATGTGTCAAAAAATGTCACTGACACTGCCGACACAAAACTGAGGCTATTTTATAAATTAGCAGACTTGGGTCCCAGTATGTACGTTGTCCGCAAATGGTTCGCGAATCTGCTGCGAGCGAACACCCTATGTTTTTTTGGTTACAGTGCATGCAATGGTTTGGTAACAGTTCACTTATGAGCATTCACCCTTATTCGGCTACTTTAATTACTTGGCTAAAAAACCCCACTTGAAGCCTACAAAAAAATTCATGTTCATAATTTCAAATAGTTATTTTGAACTTGGTCCCAAAGAAAAAGTTGTTTGTTATCACGGGTACATGCATATCCTTTTCTATCGTCCACTAATTAAAAGTCACGCTATTTTTCTTTTTCAGATAGCCCCCAATACAAAGAACGGCTAGTATGGTTGCAAGGTCTAACGAACATTGGCAAAGCTGGAGTGAACTATTTAGATGAAATATACATAGATGGTAGAAAGGACAGACACGAGAGAATCTGGGCGGCAATGGCTAGTCTTGCTATATGGGGAAGCGCTGTGAGTATATTATAAACCTTAAGTAATTGCATAAAATGCTCAATCCTTCTTATTACAAAACGCGTTTTAAATATAGTTCTAGGACTAATGTAGTTTTTTGACGGTTTTTCTATATCCGAAACGTCATTTATCTGAGTTTATTCTAGGACTATAATAAGACTCGTTCCCCCTTATTACAAAACAAGTTTTAAAGATAGTCCGATGTTAGTACGTTTAATTTGACGTTTTGTCCATAGCCGAAACGTCATACTAAACGAACTAAGGTCGGACTATCTTTAAACCTCGTTTTGTAATAAGGGGGGTTTTGTACTAAGGGAGACTAAGTACAGCAGCTAGCTTAGCATGGCACTCCGTGACAAGACGTTGTCATGCGTTTGTAACGCTTACGTCTCTGTCTATAGTTTGAAATGTGATAAGGACAGCATACGTGAGATAATTGTCGCGGTATGCCGTGCTAAGCCCCAACAAGTTACAACCGACGAAAAAAAAAGATGGTTTTCAATCGCGGTGATTTTTTTTAAGTCACCTCAGTATCTACTTACTCCATCATTTATTTTAATAAGCAACTACTATGTAGTAAGATTTTATCAATATATCTTAGGGCGCGTCTTCATTAGCGTGCTGTAACCGTAACCTCTGTATGCACTGTAACAAAAAAACATAGGGTGTGCGCTCGCACCAGGATCGCAAACCATTAAAGAACAAAGTATGTACTGGGACCCAAGTCTGCTAATTTAAAATAGCCTCAGTTGTGTGTCAGTGTCAATGGCATTTTTTGACCATTCTGCTAAACTTACACCTTTGAGTATAGAATATTAAGGAGGTGCCATACCGTCTGGATCTGCGTGCCTAGTCTGGCGTAAAATGGCTACCTTTTTGAATGGAATTTCTTATCGTTTGGACAGGCAGCTATGAAAAACTTGCGCCAACCTTGGCACGCTGTCATAAACTCATTTGTATATGAAAAAAATGGGGTCACGCCTTATATTCCTTCCTCATTGACTTACACTGATTGCAACGAAATGTGTCAAAAAATGACATTGACACTCTGCCGACACACAACTGAGAGTATTGTAAATTATCACACTTGGGTCCTTGGTTACAGTACATGTAACAATTACGGTTACAGTTCGCTAATGAGTACGCTCCTTTATCTTTATCATTATCATTATATTGTAAATTAGCAGACTTGGGTCCTTGGTTACAGTACATGTAACAATTACGGTTACAGTTCGCTAATGAGTACGCTCCTTTATCTTTATCATTATCATTATATTGTAAATTAGCAGACTTGGGTCCTTGGTTACAGTACATGTAACAATTACGGTTACAGTTCGCTAATGAGTACGCTCCTTTATCTTTATCATTATCATTATATTGTGAATTAGCAGACTTGGGTCCTTGGTTACAGTGCATGTAACAATTACGGTTACAGTTCGCTAATGAGTACGCTCCTTTATCTTTATTATTATCATTATATTGTAAATTAGCAGACTTGGGTCCTTGGTTACAGTACATGTAACAATTACGGTTACAGTTTGCTAATGAGTACGCTCCTTTATCTTTTCATTGTATGACAGGCCTGTTAGCGTAGTTGGTAGAGCGTCTGCACCCTACGCACGGGTCGCGGGTTCGATCCCCGCCGGTTACAAACATTTATGTGATAAGCATAAATGTTTGTTCCGTGTCTAGGTGTTATATATTTATCTATGTATGTTTATCAGTCCCTGATACCCATAGTACAGGATTTGCCTAGTTTGGGGTCAGGTGACCGTGTGTTGAAATGTCCTAAATATTTATTTATTTAGATATTTATTTTTATTTATTTCTTTAACAGAGTCTAGAAAACGCCCTACCGATCCTCCAAAACGAAACAGAACATGACCAACTGCGTATCATTGCATTACATGCCTTATTCCGAACAGCTTTAAGTTCAAAAGACCTGTTCAACATTAACAATTACGTTGAGAACTGCGACAGTAATACTTTGAAGAAGTTCTGGTGGTCTACCGTAAAGAGCATGAAGAGTAACAGGTTTTATGCACCTTATAAGTCAGTGTAAGTTTATAAGTCATTTTTAAGTCAATTTGAATCAGTTTTATGGGTATAATAAGTCAGTGGAAGTATATAAGTTATTTTTAAGTCAACTTGGATGGGTTTATGGGTCTTATAAGTCAGTATAAGTTTATAAGTCAAATTTAAGTCAGTTTGGATAAGTTTATGGACCATATAAGTCAGTGTAAGCTTATAAGTCAAATTTTAGTCAGTTTGGATAAGTTTATGGACCTTATAAGTCAATGTAAGATTATAAGTCAATTTGGATAGGCTGTATGGACTTACAGTCGTTACCTATATTCAAAGACAGATAGCTATCCGAGACCGGCAGTACTTGACTGTCACGTAGCTGTCACTTTTGATTTACCCTTCAGAAGAATTCCATACATTTTTTGACAGCGTTAGGTTTGTAGGGACGAAAAATTTTAAGATAGACAACTTTTTCTGTCTTCAGTAAAAAACCAGAGTGGCAAAGCCAGAGATAGATAGAATATAGGAAACGGGCGTTAATAAGTCAGTAAGAATAAGCTTATTTGTCAAAAGTCAATTTGCAAAGGGTTTATAGACCTTATATAAGTCAGTGTTTTATAATACTCATTTGACTTAAATCGAAGCTAAGATTTTTCTTTAATTTTTCCAGCTCATACAACATCCCATACCTCACAGCGAAGCTATCAAGCCCAAACGCCCAGCAGTGGGCTACAACGAACTACATCGTGAGTCAGGAGCCAGGAGTAGACGGGCAGGGGGGCAGCTTCCAGCTGATGACAGTGGGGGGCCGATGGAGTGGACCCCCCGAGCTGGTCATCATGGAGTTGTCCACTGGTGGGCAAGTGAACTATAATGCTGCGGTAAGTGCCACTCTGTGGTAGTCAAAGTTAAAGTCAGAATCAAATAATCTATATAGTGAATTATGTCATTTAAATCTAACGCTAGATTCGCAAGGTAGCAGTTTCCCCCAGAGAAGAATTTTGCAAGAAACTATTTGGCTGCTGTTTTTTATAAATCTTAAGGCGGGTATTCATTGGCGAGCTGTAACTATAACTGTTGCAACAAAAAACAGTGTGTACTTAGTTCGCGAGCCTGCGACGAACGCGACACGAGCGGCTCGCAGATAACTAATGATTGACAGTTTTTACCGCGTATCAAAGGGTAACGCGTACACACTAGAAGTTTATTACCGTATGTATTTGGTTACAGTTATAGCTCATCAATGAATACGCACCTTAATGTGTTTAATTTAGTCTGGAAACTGCGGTTGTGCCTTTATTTAACAATAAAATAAAAATAAAACCTTAGTGAAGGAAGAGGTCTCTGCCTACCCCAATGGGAGGCGTGACGGATATCTATGTATGTAAAATCTTAATTTAAACATTAAACCGCAAAAACGTTTCAACCATCTCCGTAGAAGCCTTAACAAAAGCCTCTCTTGTTTCAGATCTACATTATAGCAGAAGGAGTAACAACAAACGTATTTAAAAGACTGCAAACATTCGATACTTCGGAGAAATTCACCGACGATCTCATGAATATTATGAAGGAATTGAAGGTTAAGATATTGGAACCAGAAAAGGTAATTCATTATCAGTTAAGGCACAGAATACATAATAGTAGGTTAAGTCTATCTACACAGATCCGGACCGTGCCCGGGACGTGTCTGGGCCGTGGCCCGTCAGGAGGGAAAACAATACGTCGTCATGACAACCACCACGGCACGGACACGGCCCGGATCTGTGTAGATGGACCTTTAAGGAGGCCGTACATGGACTGCTTCAAGCAGTTGAGATCAATTGCTTGATCTCAACTGCTTGAAGCAACACCTGAAAGCTTGAAACAAATGTGTTGACAACCCAGGACAGATTGACCTGGCGCCGTAGAACGAGGAGAGCCGACCCCAATTAATGGGAAATGGCTAAGACAAAGAAGAAGAAGCAATTGAGATCAATTTAACTCAGCTTTTCCTGTCATGCGTGTTTTGATCCGCATGCGGGCGAATGCACGCTGCGGGCCAGGGGGTCAACTTTGCTACTTTAAAACAGCCTCAGTTGTATGTCGGCAGAGTGTGTCAATGTTTTTTGACACATTTGGTATTCTGCTACAATGGCTTACACTGATTGCGACCAAATGTGTAAAGAATGACATTGACACTTTGCCGACACACATCTGAGAGTATAGTAAATTATAGTTCTTAAAATCTTACATGATTAGAATGACACATGCCAATCCTCGCCGAATAGTGATGGGATGAAAATGTTAAATGAGCGAAATTTTTGTCGACTAAGTGCTTATTACTAGAAATATTTTAAAAATAACTAGTAATTTCCAAATAACCTAATTAAGTACATAATTAATTCTCCATTTCGAGCTCGGTTAAATATTCGCAGGTACTAAAAAACCAAAGAGTAGTGACACCGTGCCTCAATTTTTAAAAACAATGAGTCTACTAAAAAAGCTCCTAAAACCTACCAAAACTATTAAACGCAAAAAAATACTTCTACTTAATTATTATTTTCATGCCCTATGATAATGAAAAAATATCGACTTAAATAACTCGATTGGTAACATCATTAATTTTTTTTCGCGATGATATAACCTTGTTAGAACGGAAAAGTATTTAATCTCATTACTGATGCAAATAACGACACTTATGGGCCGCTAGTACAAAGTTACTTCGCTACTTTTAGTGACACCTGCCATTCTAATCATGTAAGATTTTAAGAACTATAGCAGACTTATCCCCTGATAGATCGACGACCTAGTGAAAACCGCGGGGTCTCTTTGGATGCAGCTGACAATGAACCGGCCGCGTTGGAAAATTATTTGAGAGGTCTATGCTCAGCAGTGGGCAGCTGTAGTTTGAAATGATGATGATGATACTAAATTAAATTCTTTCTTTTAGGTCCACATTGATATTATAATCAAAATTAACGACAAGACTGTATACGCTACTCACATTAATCAAGAAATATTCGATAGTTGGAACACAGCAGAGTGTAAGTATCTACTACATAAGACACATATGTATGTATGTATATACATAAATATCTGTCTCGCCTCTCTCCTATCAGGGTAGGCAGAGAACACTTCCTTCCACATGCACGCACGTTGGTTTAGGTACCTACCTACTAGTATTTGTCATTGTGCCGATAGATAGTATGTGAGGAATTGAGGATGTTTGTTACTCTTTCTACGCAAAAACCACTGAACAGATTTTAATAAAACTCTACAATATTGAAGCTTGCACATCAAACTAACACATAGGCTATATTATTATAAGAAATCATGATTTTAATCCAAGATATGACGATAAGTGCATACGTAGTCACGGGCAGCCTCTATTACTATATTTTTAATAGGGAATTGGCTAACGTTTTCAAGTCGTGTCGTATCAGGCACTCAAAAGGACAGCAGAAAACAGAGCAGAGTTGCGTAGACTCCACCGATAAGAGCGACGCTCTTAAATTTGATGATGGTGATGCCTTTAAAGATAATATATAAAGATACTTATTTTGACTAAGTAATTTTTTACATTTCAGTGACTAAATCAATCGAAGAGTTCGTCAGATTTGGGAGTCATATTAACCAGCAGATAGTTTACTACCCTGTGCAAATGTTGAGGGATATTCCGACTGAAATTGGTAAATATATTGTAAAACATTTGTCAGCCAAATAGGTAATGGTATCTAACATTCTTTTTCATATAAAAATGTGTTTATGACAGCGTGCCAAGGTTGGCGCAAGTTTTTCATAGTTTTCTTGGTAAGGTAGCCATTTTGCGCCAGACCAGGCACGCAGATCCAGACGGTATGGCACCTCCTTACTTAAAACACACCAAAGCCGCCGGCTTTCTTGACAGCTGCCATTCGTATGACGTAAAGCCGCCGGCCTAGCCCGGTGGCTTTGGTGTGTAGATAGCATTAGACGCTGTCTCCACGAGCGATAGAATCGCGGCGATATTATCGTCGTGATACGTATTTCTATACACTCTCTGTGGAGCCGTCTCCATAGGGCGATATTATCGCCGCGATGTCACGTATATCGCCTAGGTTCTCTCGTTCGTGGAGACGGCGCCTTACTATTTTGAATTTGTGCTTCTTTATCATCATTATGGCAGAGCGGAGCAGAGTAGAGAAGAGCGGAGAGCACTGGCCATTTAGGCCTTTCTTCTGCCAGTGCTTTAATTTTTTGATATTACACGATGATGAACAGCAATGTTGAAGAATAATAGTGATGACGAATGATTGTGGTGATGGGTAATTTTTTATTTTGTGATGTTTATTTTTATTTTATGATCTATGATAAATGGTATAGTACATAATATAAATATCCGTCACGCCTCTTTCCTATCGGGTTAGGTATAATAAGGTAATCACTTGCTCAATATTTACTTACTACATTAACTTTCTCCTTCACTTCCATCACTTCAATATTATTATTCATTCCACAGGAACCCCAGTCCGTTTGCAATCTGTATTGGTCTCCTTCACCTCACTCCGAGGTAACCTGACAGCTCCATCAACTACTGAGGACCTCACGTGGAGAAATGATCTGCATATTCGGTAAGTAGTTTCAGATAAGAAAACGTCAAGAGGTGTAAGTGGGTACCTACTTTTGAATATATCAATTTTGAATGAAACATTTATGAATTTATAATTAGAATATAAGGATAGGACAGGTTTCTGTAAAGAGTTCACGACGATACAATATTTAAGATAAATTGTGTGAAGGAATACGTAAAAACAATCATTCATATAAACTAGGAATAATAATGGGCCCATATATGAACCTTGTGGAAGTTAACTACTGGGTATTGTTCCGATCAACATTCAAAATCAAAGGTAGCATTATAAAACCGCACAACTTTAGCCAAGAAACATCGAAATGGTCAACATTAGGATGGGGAAATGAAAAAGTTTTGTCATATTTAGAGCATATTTGTATGTATTGGTCATTGACTGAAACAATATTAAGTATTTTGTATATTTAAACTACTCAACTCTAAATAAGATTTATTTCTATTCATTCTGTTTCCAGCTACCAAGGTACATCACTAACTTCACTATCCACTGACGGTCCGTTACAGCCATCAGATCATACGGCTCGTATACAGCAATCTATAGTCATGCATTTACCTATCAAGTTTGATATACAACTGTCACCTGTTAATAGGAGCCTTGAGTAAGTTTAATATTGGTTTAATCATCATCTTTATCATTTTTCTTTCATCATCACTATTATCATTATCATCATCTTTTTCATTCATCATTATGGTCATTCATCATCACTATTATTTGATCACCTTTATCATCAACTTTTTCATTCATCATCATTGTCATTAATCATCTCTTTTAACATCCTTATCATCATGTTTTTTCATTCTACATTATTGTTATTCATCATATTACTACCACTAATGTAGGTGATAGAAGCGATTGATGAATGTGAATGAAGTGAAGGAAGTGTGTTTGGATTGTAGCAAGTGGAGGGAAGTGTTCTCTGCCTACCCCGATTGGAAAGAGGCGTGATAGATATGTATTTATGTACTACCTTTCATCATTGTCATTCATCAACATTGTTATTCATCATCTCTATCATTCGTCATCGCTTTCATTCAACATCACCCATCACCACTATCTTTCATCACCACTACCATTTCATCACCCCTATCATTCATCATCACTATCATTCATCACCACTACCATTCATCATCCCTATCATTCGTCATCCATCACTTTTATTCATCATCTTTGTCATTCATCATCATTCATTCTCCTATTATCGCTATCATAATCATCAATACTTTCACCACCACGGTTAATATCACTAATTTAATTTCCAGAATAAAATGGACGAACCCCGCACAAAATGGTGGAGTAGCGATGCACTCCCGCACTCAGTTGTCTACCAAATACAGAGGGGGGAGAGATGTGCATACTGTGTCTAATAAACATAAGGGAAGTGTAAGTTACATCATAGATTACTAGAAGCTGCCCGCGACTTCGTACTCATTAATCGTCTTAACTTGGAAATAAAATCACGATATCTATGTGTACTCTGATGTGCAAGCTGTAAACTGCAAAGTTTCATTAAAATCTGTTCAGAAGCTTTCGCGTAGAAAGTAACAGACATCTCTCCATCCATCGGCAAAAACATTGACTTTATGTAAGCTACATTTACTTATGCGAAGTTTTATCTATTAAAATCGGCTTAGTGGTTTTTGCGAGAAAAAGTAAGTAACGCACATCACTAGTAGGTTCAAAAAAAAAGTTTGGCCAATGGAGCTCACGAAAAAAAACCCGTGGAAAGTCCACTACATTAGAGGCCCGGTATTTCACTAATTCTTGTTTTATTTTTGCAGAAAGAACAAGGCATCTTCTTTGACTGTGAAAACCCGATGTCTAATTTAGAGATCTCCCAGCATTTGACTTCAAATCATTATAAAAGGTGAATTAATAAATATAGGGTTGTTTAACAGTGCATCTGAGGCCCAAGTCTGATAATTTGGAATAGCCTCGGTTGTGTGTCAGCATTTTTTGACACATTTTTTAGTATTCTGCTAAAAAATGGCTGACACTGATTGCCTTAGGAGGTGCCACACCGTCTGGATCTGCGTGCTTGGTCTGGCGCAAAATGGATACCTTTTTGTACATATGGAATTTCTTAACGTTGGTCATCTACCAAGAAAACTATGAAAAACTTGCGCCAACCTTGGCACGCTGTCATAAACTCATTTGTATATGAAAAAAAATGGGGCAACTCCTTTATATTCTATACTCAAAGCTGATTGCGACCAAATGTGTCAAAAATAACATTGACACTCTCATTAAAACTCTACCATCACCCAACTGAGAATATTATAAAATCAGACTTCGGCCCCTGACATTAAACACAAAAAGGAAAGATAAGGATCTTTCCTTTAAAAAATGAATAATAATATAATTTATCCATTTTTTCAGCTTGATCACCTCCCTCCAACCGTCCCACATCATCTTAAACACGATTCATCTCATCACCTCCCCGACCTCAGGGTCCTGTGGGGTAATATTACCACCCTCTCAGTTGGAGACCGGCAGCAAGTTCGACGTCAGGATGAAACTTGATGAATTTAATTGGGACGGTGACGGGCTGAGTGTTGGATTGTCTTATGGGCTAAGTTATTATAGGTGAGTTGAGAAAGCAAGTTTTTTTACTAGCCTGTTATACCCCACTGCTGGGCAAAGGCCTGCACGCATCCTTCCTTCTTTCCCTATCCCCGGCAAGTTGTCAGTTTGCCAAGTATACAACCAGATCGTCGCGCCATCTTTTAAACCGACCTCTACTTCTGTGGCCTTCGAGTGGCAAGGCAACCAAGTCTGCTAATTTAAAATTGCCTCAGTTATGTGTCGGCAGAGTGTCAATGGTACCTTTTTACACACTTGGTATTCTGCTAAGCAATGGTTTACACTGATTGCGACCAAATGTGTCATAAAATGCCATTGACACTCTGCCGAACTACAACTGAGGCTATTTTAAATTAGTAGACTAGGGCCCCTGGGTGCATGACGAGCCTAAATCTAAATAATGTAACAAAAAATTTCATATTCCAGGACAAAAGAAAACGCATCAAACATAGACTATTTATCTTTAGATGGATTCTCAAAGATATCCTCTGACGGAAAGAATGGAGATATGAAAGCAGCGTTGGCATTCACGGACGTGTACTCGGCGAAACAGAAGAAAAATTTGAATGTAAGTATATCACGAGGTCTCTATTGGTTTGACTGCTTTATTGACTGCCTCATCCTTTGAGTATAGAATATATAAGGAGATGCCATACCGTCTGGATCTGCGTGCCCGGTCTGGCGCAAAATGGCTACCTTTTTGTTTGGAATTTCTTATCGTTTGACAGGTCATCTACCAAGAAAACTATGAAAAACTTGGCGCAACCTTGGCACGCTGTCATAAACTCATTTGTATATGAAAAAATGTGGCACCTCATTATATGTTCTATACTCAAAGGCCTCATCGCAGGCTAAGATATTTTGGCGAACTTTTTAAGTACTAAAAAGAGGCTGCCCGCAACTTCGGACGTATCTAACGTCATATCTTGGAAAAAAGGCATGATATTTTAAAATTATATAGAATTTTTATTTTGATGTGCAATCTATTTTGTAATTTTTGCAAGAATAGCAAACATCTTTACATCGATCTATCCATCGGCACAAACATTGACATTTATAATATTAGTGGAAATAGACCTCGTTCCCAATTGTCGTAGATTTGCCACGAATTTTTATCGATCTCCAGTGGCAGAAGATCTTGTATGAAGGGACACAGATTCACACATAAAATTCACAAAAAAGTGGTTGTCTGAGCCTTAATAATCTTTTTTTCTCCCACAGCTCTGCATCCAAAACCACCACACAAGCCTATCTCCCTTCAACATAGACTTTACAAACGACCCCCAGTCTTCAAGGGGGGAGGTGAAACTGAACACAGCACACAATGAACCATTCGATTGTTTCACTGATGACAACATCACATCAAGCTTGAAGATATTGTATGAGAATAGATTGGCCGGTAATGATGAGAGAGACTTTGCATTGCAAGTGAAAGGGAAAATGGTGAGATTTTAATTTATTTAGGGGTGAAGACCGCAAAATTAAAATGCAACTGGGCTGGACATGTTTGCCGTATGCACCCGGATCGATGGGCCAAGATATCTACCGACTGGTTGCCGCTAGACGGCCAGAGGTAGAGGTCGGCCTAAGAGGAGATGGCGCGACGATCTGGATGCATACTTGGCAAGCTGGCCAGGGGTTGCCGGAGATAGGGAGGCATGGAAGACTGCGGGGGAGGCCTTTGCCCAGCAGTGAGACACATTAGGCTAATAATAATAAAAAAATACTAGAGGCTGCTCGCAACTACGTGTGTATTTCTTGTCATATCTTGAAAACTTTACACAATTTCTTAAAATGATATAGCCTATGCGTTTTTCTGATGTGTAAGCTACAATATTGTAAAGTTTCATCAAAATCTGTTGAGTAGTTTTTGCGTGAATGAAACAAACACCCTCACATCTATCCATCTAGATATGTATTTTGTGAGTAAGATGCCACGTTGAAATCGTTCATTTCTTTTTGTTTAATTTCATTCGTTTCAATTTCTTTCATTTATATCTGTTATTTCATAAGCTTCACTTGTTACATTTATTTTTTATTTGAACCATCAGTATTTATAATTTCTGTTGTTTCATTTGTTTTATTAAATTAATTTGTTCGCATGTAACAATTTTCAAAGTTCTTTCATTTTCAAAGTTCTATATCTCCGAAAGTATATCAGTTTCGACATTTGTCCAAAATACTATAGTTTTATAATATTTTTCTCTGTGATCTCTGTGAGGTATCAATTACACTACACGGGATGTGTACTTAGTGTAATTGATACCGAAAATTTTACTATACCAGGCTCCATACAAATATGTTCGATGCCATTTTCTTTTTAGTTCGTTTTTGATTAAAGTTTTTGTTTTTGTTTATTGTTTTTATTTAACTTATTTTGAACTGGGAATAAACATTTACTTTACTAATGTTTAAAATTTCCAGATACCAAAACTAAACTACCAAGGACTAAATTTCTTCGGGCACCACGATGTGATATCCTTCTTGAACAGCTTGGTTGAAGATGGTGGGTACGAGTTTAATAATGAAGCTGTTATTTCGGTAAGTAAACCATTATTTTTTAACTTCCCCACTACAGGGACACGTGACTACTTACATACAAGAGTGATTAGGCATAATTTATTTATTGTAAGATGATAGTACATAGAGACAGAAAAAAGAGACATTATATAAAAGGTACAGCATATTTCTAAAAGAAATTTCTTCCTGCAGACCCCACAGAGAGAACAAACATCTTGACATCCATCCATTCATCTATCCATCTCTACCCATCCATCGACACAAACTTCAACATTTATAATTAATCGGACTGACTACCTTATTAAAATAAAAACATAGAATTAAATATTTACAGGAAAAATATATCTTCCAACGCGTCTCCACGAGGCAAAGTTCCCAACAAGCTGGCAGCCAAGGAAGCTGCCAGCTCTCGAATCACCCGAAGCCTCGTGTAGACGCGTTGAAAGCTCCGATACTAGAATTTTGGCCTCTGGGCCTACTTTACCTTCAAAATAAATAAACAATTTCAGCAAAAGCACGGCCAATCAACGATCACAATAAACGGGCGGCCGGCTCCAGATTACAAGCTGACCAGTTTATCATGGATCCCGACCAGTCTGTCAGCTGTTCAAGCTTTAAAACAAATTGGACTCTATCGTAAGTAATCTTGTAGTTTTAATTATGTTGGCCATGTTTGTAGAATGCATCGCCCCAAGTCCAATGGCATTTTTTGACACATTTGGTCGCAATCAATGTAAGCGTAAGCCATTGTTTAGCAGAATACCAAATGTGACAAAAAAATCCATTGACATTCTGCTGACACACAACTGATTCTCAGTCGTGTGTCAGCAGAATGTAATTGTAAATTAGCAGACTTGGGCTGATCGTTTGGCCAAAACGACAACGGGCGCCACTAGATGGCCGACCGACGCCTAGGTAGACCTCGAAAAAGATAGAGAGACTCATGCATTTTCACGGGAATAGCGGGACGCTACTGGAGACCGTGTCGAAGGAAAGTCTCAGGGAGGCCTTTGCTCAGCAGTGGGATTTTAAGAAGCTAGATCTATGAATAATTATTTAAATTGATAATTGTTTTAGACGAATGCCGAGTGAAATCCAATCGAGAGAACATAGAGGATGAATTACTTATTGGCGATTGTACTGATAAACCTAGGTAAGTAGCTTCACGATGCGTGTGTGTGTGTGTTAAAAAATTACAGATATTTTCAACAAGCCCCTATGCTATGACTATAAAAATATATAACAATTTACCACAAAACATAAAAAATGAAACCAAAAATAAGATATTTCAAAAAAAGCTAAAAGATCTCTTACTTTCCAAGTCATACTATACTATAAAAGAATACCTAGAAGATAAATTATAAATAAGTACCTATTTAACTAAGTATGATCTCATTAAAACTATATTATTTTAAAGTAATAGTATCATATTATAGTATAATATTAAAAATGTAAGTTAGGTATAGTGATCTAATAAAAACTAACTATTCATTACTTAATTTTAGCAACTAATACGTCTTCCTCTCTCTGTTTGCCGTGCCCTAAAACAGGGTCCACAACATGTACTGTAAATTATTTTTAAGACCATTATAACTTTGTGGAAGCGCAATAAATATGAATATGAATATGAATATGTATAGGTAGGGTAGGTATATTTATTTTTTAATAGTGGCTGCTAACGGTGAAGCAAAACATCGTGAAGAAACCTGCATACACTAGAGAAGAAATTCGAAGGTGTATGTGAAATTCGCCAACCCGCACTTGGCCAGCGTGGTGGATTACGGCCTAATCACTCTCTGTATAAGAGTAGGCTCGTGCCCCTCGGCGGGGACATATATGGGCTGATAAAGAAGTGGCTGCCCGCGACTTCGTACACATTATACTATTATTATCTTGCGCGGCGCTCGCGTCGCGTTTGCTTAACCTGCGCTATTGAAATCAAAAGTAGCCTATGTCCTTTCTCAGGCTATAGCCTATCTGTGTGCCAAATTTCGTTTTAATCGGTTCAGCCGTTTTAGCGTGAAAGCGAGACAGACAGACTGACAGAGTTACTTTCGCATTTATAATATTAGTATGGATGTACAGTGAGCCACATGTATGTATACCCGACACCCCGACTTTTAAAATGTAAATTATTTTTTTACTCGGATCTAATTTACTCCGCTGCCAGACGTCAACTTAACTCTTTCAAAGATGGCGCTATATTTATTTTATTTTCGGGGTGTCAGGTATATATCTGTGGATTACTGTACTTACACCAATTATTAGATTAAGCGTTCAAAAGAATTTGAATTTAGGACTAAACACAACTTTATTGTGGCTTTGAACCGCGACTCACAAAACAAAGGTCATGGAGTGTGCGACACAGATAGGTATACGCTATAAGGTATGCCCCCACCAGCGCGCTTTCGTTTTCATGTTCAGCTTCGAATTCAATTTTCAGTTCGTTTTGCGTCAAGCGCTGTGCCGTACTGTTTGACATATTTTGAGGCGTGCGCTGTATGCGCTATGGTTGTTCGGGCATGCGTCAAACGCAAAGATGAACGTGGAAGCGCATTGGTGGAGACATAGCCATACAGAGTCGAAATTAGCTGATTAATTTTCAAATATCGATAACCATTTGTTGGTGCCCTTTATTATACGAACTACTTAACAAATTATTTCCAGATTCGCCATAATCCAACCAAATTACAAGAAAGGCAAGATAATTCTATACACGGGACGAGAATCACTCACATATTACTCTGACAGAGGTTTTGCACCTAGCAATGGTACAGAACCACTTAATAATGACTTCAAGTGAGTATAGAAAACATACACATACATATATGTAGCCCACGTAGTTTTAAATAAGTAAACACTGTTAAATTATTTGCTTTTATTTGAAAAAAACTTAAACCCACAGCCAACTCAATCCGCCATACATCCCCGTTGCTAAGTAACCCATCAACAACACTCACTCTCTTACTCCTTAGCATGCATCCCTTTCATTCATCTGTAACTTCCGTTTCCTTCCCACATATCTGTCACGTCTCTCTCCCATCGAGGTAGACAGAGACCACTTCCCTCCACTTCCTACGATCTAAACACATTTCTTTCGCTTCATCCACATTCATCAGTCACCTCATACTTGCACGTCGGTTTAGAGAAGTCTTGACTTGGTCTTTAATCGAGTTACGTCATCTAGGCAAGTAAATCAAGAGTACCCTATACCGACATGCATGTATAAGACGACTGACGAATGTGGATGAAGCGAAAGAAGTGCGTTTTGAACGTAGCAAGTGGAGGGAAGTGGTCTCTGTCTACCTCGATGGGAGAGGCGTGACAGATATGTATGTATGTATAGACATATGTGTAGGTTTATGGGCACTTAGACCCAAAATACACGGAGAAACGCAACTGCTACGAAACTGCAACTGCTAGTTTCGTTTCAGTTGCGTCATGTGTGGTTTTCTAAAGGAGCCTATAGCAGAAACTTAGATGCAACTCAAAAGTAACTAGCAGTTGCAGTTTCGTTGCAGTTGCGTTTCTTCGTGTGTTCTGGGTCTTACGCACCTACGTCAAACTGCAACCGCGTTGCAACTTATCTTCTACTTTTTTTTCAGAATAACAAGCAAAGACAACGAATACATTCTCCGCTCGAAAATGACAGGAGTGCTAGTGTATTACCAGCCTAATAATGAAGTTGTTATACTTGTACCCCAGCCTTATATGTATACGGCATGTGGCCTTTGTATTGAACAAATTAGTAATAAATGATTTTCTATTAATTTAATTAGATTTTTTAAATATTTTTTTATACATGGTGACTTTGAATTCAGTCGATAAATTTTAAGGCGATGTTGTGATATCGATTTAGAATAATTCTGCATACTTAATTTAAAAAATATTTGAAAAAAGAATTAAATGTCAGAAAAGTGATATTAAATGTCAACCAAAAGTCAAAAAGTCACCAAACCAAACCAAAAGTCATCAAAAGTCACTCAAAATTTGTATTTTTTTCTTTTACAAAACTTTTTTATTTCTTATTAATTTCACATTTTTTTTTTAATTACCGAAGTAAAAATAACCTAGCCTTAAATTTTGTCGATCGAATTCAAATTCACCCTGTATACTTAAAGGCTTAAAATGATCCACCAGAGATGAGCTATGCTAGAAATCGGTGTAAAAGCATCTTAATCCTTTTCTATATAAAAATGAAACCCGTTTTCCGTTGTCACGACATCACATGAAAACGGCTTGACCGATTTGGCAGATTTTTTTTTAAATGTTCATTGAAGTCCAAGGATGCTTTTTACGGTGAGAAAAATTCGAATAATTGCCGGGAAAGCCCTAAAACAGACCTTTTCTTTTTCCCATACAAATGTTTTCTTACTAAAATGTAGAGTCAATTTGAACTTTATTCCTACACAATAAAGTTCATTCTAAGGCGGGACGAAGTTCGCCGGGACAGCTAGTTAATTATAAATGTCAATGTTTGTGTCGTTGTATGGGTGTGAGGATGTTTGTTACTCTTTTACACAAAAACCACTGAATAGATATTAATGCAACTGCAATACCATTGCTCACACAAACTTGGCTATATTATTTACTAATATTACTTCTATTTTATTTTTTTATTTATTAGATAGGTTTGCCAACAGGTTTACATCGTACTTAACATATAGAGCATTTTATAATAAGTCTGACCCGATGTAGACCCAATTACAGGCAAACACAGCTTGCTAAAAAGTATTTTGTCTTAATTTGCCGGAAATACCTAAATTAAAGTGATTTCTGATTCATTTAAAGAGGTTAGGGAAGATTAAAAATTGTTTTAAATTTGCGTCAATTTCCAAGTTAAAACAATAAATGCGTAAATATCCAGTCAAACATTGATCATTTTTAAAATGCCCAATTCTTTATGACGTTACAATGACACGACCCTATTTTAAAATTTATATTTAACCCCACAAAAAAAACTCGACGTCTATATTTAAAAAACATGTAGAGCATAAAACCATTATCTTTTAAACATTTTTTTAACTAAATAGAGCGAAAAAACAACATGGTTGATCAAAAGACGTGTTAGTAGAGTGAAAATTGAAGCTCGACTGACCGTTACCGTTCATTTCAAAATGGCGGCTAATCTAGCGTCGCTGATTGGCTGACCAAAGGCTAGCTTTGTTCCTAATCAGGCGTGATTCTTTGATCAGTTCACTGTTCATTGAATTGAGAAGTTACAAAGGAGTTTAGAAGCTTGGCTTTTGTATTTTTAAAAAGGGGGTTTTAGAATGTAGTAGGTAAATCCTATTTTCTTACTTTCCTACTAATATTACATAATGCCAATGTTTGTGTCAATGGAGGGATGTAAGGATATTTGTTACTCTTTCACGCAAAAACAACTGAACGGCTTTTGATGAAACTTTACAATATTGTAGCTTATGGTACCGATGCCGCCGTTCAAACACTTTTGATGACATTTTTGACAAATGAAGGCAGGCAGCCTTGCCGGCGGCATTGGTGTGTAGATGTCACCGGAAATGTATGAAATCAAGGAATTGTATACAAATCCTAGGAAATGTGTACAATTCCGATGCTGTTTAGGAAATTTATAAAATATTGTTTAAAAATCTATTTAATGCGTAGATATCCTAGGAGATGTGTACATTTCCTCGGAATTGTATATAATTCTAATATCATATTAGGAAATGTAGAAAATAAATGATTTCTGCTATAAAATAAAACACGTGGTTAAAGTGAGAATAATAACATAACCTAACCTAACCTTTTTTTAACACGGGGAAATGTGTTACGCATACCGCCACCCCCGTGGGGCCAGGCATGACGGTTATGTGGGACTCCCTTTCCAAGACGAGAGGTATACCCACTAAAACTCCGCGGCGGTCTTCCCAGGCAGACTGAGGGATCCCTAGAATTGAACCTAACCCAACCATCAATATCTATCTCAAATGTTTTACATTTCCGATTGCTATTTAGGAAATGTATAGATTTCCTAGGAAATGTATAAAGTATAATTTAATTCACACATTTCTGTACCATTTTAGGAATTACATACATTTCATAGGAATTGTATATAATGACGGATTACATACATTTCCGGTAACATAGACACAGACATACCTAACCTTTAATATTTTAAGAAATATAAGCTTATGTGTTATTATCAAGTTTTATTGAGATCTGTAGAGTGTTTTTTGAGTGAAACAGTCATAAACATCCACACACCCACACAAACGTTGACATTTAAATAGGACGGAATATAAGGTTACCTTACCTTTCTCACCGTGATATTTATTTATTTAACAGCTTATTGTAAGATGATTGTACATAGGGACAGAAAAAAAGAGAAGTTATACAAAAGGTACAGCATATTTCTAAAAGAAATTTCTTCCTGCAGACCCCACAGAGAGAGAAGTGATAGCATGAAGGCAGGTTAATCACTTAATCTGCAATAAACAATAAATATATAAGTATAAACCTACACATATATCTTCGATAAATACAAATACATAAATATTATAATTTATATTAATATATATTGTATTCTCTATGATAAGGAAAGATATGGGAAAGATAGTGCTCTTTAACTTTTCGTTTGAAAATGTAGAGAGAGCGAGTATCACGTAAAGTGTGTGGCAATTTATCTCGGATGAAATGTAAATCAACGAATAAGCCTACAGGAGTAGGCTCACAAACTCCCATTCATTAATGGTTACGCAAGGTAAAGTAATTGGGAGAATAATAGGTTAATAGGTACTAAACCCAACCACGTCTAAATCACGGGGCGAAAAAGTATTCAATTAGAATACAGAGAGGTACTCGGGTGATTATGTAATTTGCGACTCGAATAGATAACGCTATGAAGCGCTAGTTTAAAAAGATAAAGTATTTCTGCTTATGTAAAGTTTTCAAGAGCTAAAAATAAGCCAAAGAAATAAATAAATTTTGAAATTTAAAAAACATTTTTATTTATTCATACTGTAGTGTCGTCCCTTTCAAATAAATCTAAGAAAAACGGGACAACACTACAGTGTTGCTTGCTGCTTTCTAATTTCTACTCTTTTTTGCGAGACTATGTTCATGTATATGGATTATTATCTGACAAGACTATAAGAGAATAGTTAAATTAGTTACTAAACTACTTTTATAATGAATTAAATAATTCAGAAACAAAAATAAATTACTTAAAACAAATTAAAAAATCAAACCTAAATAGAACGATTACATAACACACTTATTTCTTTCACAAGAGGATAAGAGAATACTTAAATTAGCTACTAAACTACTTGCTTAGCAAAAAGAAACTCTTTTTACACAGATTAAAAAATAGAAACCATTACACAATGATTTTTTATAGGTACAGATATGTTACCTTTATAGTGATTGGCGTTTTAGATCTGTGCCGAACAATGATTACAATGACATTAATGACAGCACTTTAAATCATACTCCAATCATCTTCAGACTAACTGAGACTAGCTACAAGTTGTCTTAAATAGGTCTATTTACAGTATTCAAAATGTGCGCGCATATAACATATCTGCACCTAGTATATATATAATATCATTGCCATTACGTAACACCCCCATCCTAGAACCGTCCCTGCCGCCGGCGTCGAGTGAAAACTGCCGTTAATTCCCACTCATTACTTACTACTTGCCGGATTACTTGCCGGAGAATTTAGTCGGGCGAGTGCACTTGAACGAACACTTGTTTGGTTTAGTGGATTAGTTCCTTTACTTTTCTGTTCGTTTGAAGTTTTTCGCATAATTATGAGTGTGAATAATGTAGTTAAATGTTGTTAATGTTGTTGTAGTTAAATGTTAAACTTTTTTAATTATGGCAACTGCTGTTCTGAATTCAGCCTATATTTTTTTAAATGGATTTTGGATTCTGCCAAATGAGGTAAAGCTTACTTAAATTATATATGTAGTTCACTATAAATACATAGGTACGTATTATGCACTAAAAGACCCAGACTTAAGACAAACATCTCTACAAGTCTACATGTCAGCAATGTTTGTTTGTAGTGGGAATCGAACTCACGACCTGTGCTTTGGTATTTGTGTATAATTAGGTAAGTAGTTATGTAATTGTACTCCTTCTTAAGTAGGTATCTGGACGGAGCTAGCTCGAATCCGAAAGTCATGGCGAATGAGGAGAGAGGTCTTTGCCCGCCCAGAAATGGGACACAAATGACTATAATAGATATATTATAGTAAACTGCACTTGACATTAACATAATCCACAATAATGGTTGTTACTTACTATTTTTATTTAAAAAAAAAGATTTAATTTGTTTTGAATCTTCTCTTTCTACAATGGATATCTAAAAAAAACATTGTTAATTAATGAAAACGCGGCACCATCAGAACCAGCCGACTTCTGTGTTATAAAGCCCCATTCAAATGAGTACAAGTGATATCCGATAAATTAAAAGAGTTTTTATGCTGTTAATTAAATACGATTGAAACCTATTTGGTTTTTAAAATGTGTTCTACGAGCAATGAAGTCTACGAGCGTTTAGGTCTCTGTTTTGGTTTAATTTTGCGTTTTTAAAATGTGCTCTACGGGCGCTTACGTTTCTGTTTTTGGTTTTTGCAGCGCGTTATTTGCACTTTAATATGAAAATTGGGAACTGCATTTAATCAAAAAAGGTTTTTTGAAATCGGATCTTATGATGGGGTTTTGAAGTACAGAGCTACGTTAAATGTAAACCGGCCGTTTTTTGAACTACGGGCCACCTACGGCCACTAAGTATAATAAGGAAATGTCGAATTCCAGAACTGCTGCGATTGGTAGAAATACAATTTTGTATTCTTTGAGTATAGAATATATAAGGAGGTCTACCGTCTGGATCTGCGTGCCTGGTCTGGCGCAAAATGGCTACCTTTTTGTATGGAATTTCTTATCGTTTGACAGGTCATCTACCAAGAAAAGTATGAAAAACTTGCGCCAACCTTGGCACGCTGTCATAAACTCATTTGTATATGAAAAAAAAATGTGACAACACCTTATTCTGTACTCAAAAATTGTAACTATGGCAACTAATACGGAAATGTCAAATTCCAGAACTGCTGCGATTGGTAGAAATACAATTTTGTATTACTGCTTGTGCCGCTGTTCAGTTCACAGATAAGTTGGTCTGCCTGTAACAAACATAGTCTATTACAAAGAAAAAACACTTTTCATTTTTTTCCTCGGTTGGTTTTAGTCAAGTTAGCTAAACAATGCAAATCACCTCACTTTTGTATCTGCAGCTGCAGTTCAGCAGTAAGAAAATGAAATCTATAATATATATAAAAATGAAACCTGTTTTCCGTTCACGACATAACATGAAAACGGTTTGACCGATTTGGCTGATTTTTTTTTAAAATGTTCATTGAAGTCCAAGGATGGTTTTTACGGTGATAAAAATTCGAATAATTGCCGGGAAAGCCCTAAAACAGACTTTTTCTTTTTCCCATACAAATGTTTTCTTACTAAAATGTAGAGTCAATTTGAACTTTATTCCTACACAATAAAGTTCATTCTAAGGCGGGACAAAGTTCGCAGGGACAGCTACTCATAAATATAAAAAGCACATAGATCCTTAAAAGGCACCTAAGAGCCAATTTAGCACTATTTACTTAAGTAACAAGTTTCTATTAGCTATCGGGATTAAAACATGATTATGACAGCTTATTTCCTTGTGAAAAAAACCTAATATATTACCTTTATAAAGGTCCTTTATTGTAATGTTTTTGTAATAAAATTTTAATTAACTCACAGATATTTTCCTACTAAAATTACAAACGTGAGGATGTTTGTTACTCTTTCACGCAAAAACCACTGAACAGATTTTGATGAAACTTTACTATATTGTCGCCTGCACTTCAGAATAACATACGGGTTATATTATTTTAAGAAATTGCGTTTATTTTACAAGATATTGCCATAAATACGTACGAAGTTACACGCAGCATCTAGTATGACTATATTCACCCATCTTTATTCCAAAAATTAAATTACGCAACACCAAACTCATTCATAAACTCTCTTTACGAATTACAAAAACAAAAACAACTTTACCCATGATCCTACGCAGTTACACAAGTAACACGGTCCCATGATCAAAGTCGTCAGCTCCTGTGATCACCCGACACATGTTCACTGAACACTGGGGGATGTGATGTGATTATACAGTTTGCTTCATATGTGGGTACTAAATAGGCGTGAATGTTTATATTTATGTAAAAGGGGTAGTGTAGTATTAAATTGCTAAGCTGCCCGCGATCTCGTACTCATTTATCGCCCTACCTTGGTTTTACGAAATGTCTATCCCCCTTATTATGGTCTGTCTACACGCATCCGGGCCGTGTCCGGGACGTGTCAGGGAAATATTTAATTCCATACATTTTCTATGGATTCCTTCACACACGTTGTCATGACGACGTATGTTTTTCGCTCCTGACAGGTCACGGCCCGGATCTGTGTAGATACCAACAGCTTCAATATACAAAATAGAAAATTATAAATTAACAAAGGAGCCAATTACAGGTTTTCACAAATAGAAACTTAATAAAGTATTGACAAAGCACTTATGCATTGATTATGTGTGTAGTAACATAAACACGCACGATTTTATATGTAGGTACACTGTCATATTTTCGAAGTATCATAACTTCTGTCGTTTCAAAAATACTTATGTTTTCGTTAATCCTACTCCTTCTAATATTATCCTAATCTTCTTATCTATCTATCTTCTATATATATAAAAATGAAACCCGTTTTCCGTTGTCACGGCATCACGCCTGAACGGCTGGACCGATTTCGCTAATTCTTTTTTTTAAATGTTCATTGAAGTCCAAGGATGGTTCTTACGGTGAGAAAAATTCGAATAATTGCCGGGAAAGCCCTAAAACAGACCTTTTCTTTTTCCCATACAAATGTTTTCTTACTAAAATGTATAGAGTCAATTTGAACTTTATTCCTACACAATAAAGTTCATTCTAAGGCGGGACGAAGTTCGCCGGGACAGCTAGTAATATTATAAATGTCAATGTTTGTGCTGATGGATGGATGGAAGGAAGTTTGTTACTTCATCACGCAAAAACCACTGAATAGACTTTGATGAAACTTGGCAATATTGTAGCTTGCACATCAGAATAACATATAGCCTATATTATTTTGAGATATCATGATGTTTTTCCTAGATATGACGATAAATGCGTACGAAGTCGCGGGCAGCCTCTAGTAAATCATATTTGTTGTAAAGGTGCGTACAGACCATGTAACATGTTATTTAACTTGTGTTTTATAACACGTCCACACTATGTAACCTTGTTATTCAACATTGCAACATAAAATAATACTGTACACATTAGAATAACAACGCAATATAACAATGTTATATAACCATTGTCATTTGTCGTTCTTCAATACAATCCACGCGATCAAAGTTATATAGCATTGTTGTACATATCAATAACATGTTATTATTTATTTATGGATAGCTGTTTTGAAATATTAATTTGATTATATGTTTCTGTGTTTATGCCTGAGATTTGTAAAACTTAAATTAAAAAGAGCAACCCTACAGAGTTTCTTGCTAGGTTCTTCTCTGGGGAAACTGCACTCTTGCGAATCTAGCATTAACTTTAAAAAATGACCCGTCTTAAGTGTTGTCAAAACCTACAGGATTAAATGATTTTCATTTCATTTCATTTCATTTCATGTTACTATACCATGTTTTATAACATTCAGTAAATTATGTAAATTCAGTAAATTATGTAAAACATGTTATTAACAATGTTAAATAACATGTTATGTTACATGGTCTGTACGCACCTGTATAAATAACTACCATACCTAGACACAAACGTAGTGTATTCACCCGCCAAAAACGCGTGAACTCTCGAGTGAAATGATCCGTGTAGAATCATGTTTGTTTCGTTTGATGGCCGCTACTTTAGTGCGAACCATTTGAGTGGATTATATTACGGAATCGGTGTTTACCTGCGACGAAAATGGAATGGAGGAAATATTTGGCATGATGACTAAAAAAATTTTTTTAGTTGATCACATAGATTATTTTAAAATATTCGACACGTATTTTTTCTTTTTTCTCTTAAACTAAAAATGACAAAGATACACTGGGTTAAAGTTGCTCGTGACGTCACGCCTCAGTACGATTTTATCCGAGGAGTGACGTCAATACCCCCCACTCCGTAACTTTGATACTCTGTATCTTTGTATTTATTTAAGTATTTGATCAGGTAAAAAATGTGTTTCAAATATTTTTTAATAGCCTAAAAGACGGACTAATTATTTTTTGAATTTTTGAATGTAGTCATCATTTACTACTTAATGCTATCTACACACCAAAGCCGCCGACATGTTGGGCTAGGCCGGCGGCTTTACGTCATACGAATGGCAGCTGTCAACAAAAAAGCCGGCGGCTTTGGTGTGTAGATAGCATAAGCCCGTTTCATCAGTCACAGATAAAATTTATCTGACAGATATTTTATACCTGTCACTGTCTAAAACGTCATATTTAATGAAATAGACATAGGTTTATCTGTCAGTTAAATTTTATCTGAAGGTGGTGGAAATGGCAATTAGTGTTTTTTTTTTAAATGGCGACGGTCGTTGTTGGTTCTGCCAATGTCAAGTTAAGTAAAGCTTTATATTCTATTATCTTTTGTACTGTAGACTTATCATCATCTTCATCTATCTATCATCACGCCTGAACGGCTGGACCGATTTCGCTAATTCTTTTTTTAAAATGTTCATTGAAGTCCAAGGATGGTTCTTACGGTGAGAAAAATTCGAATAATTGCCGGGAAAGCCCTAAAATAGACCTTTTCTTTTTCCCATACAAATGTTTTCTTACTAAAATGTAGAGTCAATTTGAACTTTATTCCTACACAATAAAGTTCATTCTAAGGCGGGACGAAGTTCGCCGGGACAGCTAGTATTACACTATTTTTACACGATTTATATTATAGCTTCACTTGTAATTAACTATGTATGTAAGCAAATCTTGGAATCTTATTCTGACCCACTTCCCGGTCTTTGAATACGATGAAATTTTGCACACGCTCTGAGTACTGATGACAATACAATAATATGGTACTTTAGAACTGATCTGATGACGGAGCATGTTTAGTGCGAGCTAAAGCGTGTTTTAGTTTTTTATACTACCCTATTCTTATAAATGTCAATGTTTGTGCCAATGGATGGTTGTATGTGAGGGTGTTTGTGTCTTTCACGCAAAAACTACTTAAAAGATTTTGATGAAACTTGGCAATATTGTAGCTTACACATCAGAATAACACATAGGCTTTATTATTTTAAGATATTGTGT
Organism: Anarsia innoxiella; assembly: GCA_947563765.1. Lineage (NCBI taxonomy): Eukaryota > Metazoa > Arthropoda > Insecta > Lepidoptera > Gelechiidae > Anarsia > Anarsia innoxiella. Next base: position 962,295 of record OX387418.1, on the reverse strand, counting down.
AAGTTTTCCAAGATATGACGATAAATGCGAACAACGTCGCGGGCCGTATAAGAAAATGGATAAGAAGTATTAAAGCTCCGAAACCGCGTGCAAATGCTAGTCAATAAACAAATTAACAATCGAGATGTCTCGATTATCGTATTCGAATTACAAAATCAATTTCGAACTGCTGAAGCCAATACGTTCCTCGCACCGACGAGTCTAATTTACAACTGGTCTCTTTCTATCTAATGTAATTTACATAAAGTGGTCCCTTTCGCACGGTTTGATGAAAAATGCATGATTTCTTTGGAAGGTTTTTGTCGAGTACTTATCTGTCATCGATTTTAGTGTTTAGTTTATACAGGGTGGTTGGAGTTTTTTTTGTATACAGGGTGGAAATGGAAATGGAAAATTAATTAATTAATTATTGCAAGGGACTGAGCGCGACTTCGCACGCATTTATTATAATTGTATAATACCTTATTATCTTATCTATATTTGTACACTTTATTTATTTAATAAATAGTTAATTACAGTATTTATTTATTGCCCTGCTCTACTCTACAGTCTTACTAAACTAGTTCTACTCCAAAGGTTGTCTGGAAGAGATCACTTTTAGTGATAAGGCCGCCTTTGCGCACAATGTTTTAGTCTTAAGTTGTATTTGTATTTCTTTGTCTTCTTGTGTGCAATAAAGAATTTCTATCTATCTATCTGTCTTAGAAAACTTGCGCAATACCTTAAAATTATATGTTTAAGTAACGTAATGATTTGTTAATCTGATATCCAATTTGAATATTGAAAGTTTTATTAAAATCTGTTCAGTGGTTTTTGCGTGAAAGATGAACAAACAAACATCCATCCTTCCATCCATCGGCATAAATATTGACAACTATTATATAAAAAAAATTGCCAAGTACGTGTCGGGCTCGCGCAGGAAGGGTTCCGTAGATACCATTCAATATTGTACTTACTTATTATTATTATTCTATATTTAGTATTTGTTGTTATAGCGGCAAGTAAACGTTTGAACGCTCTAGCTATAACCGTTCATGAGATTCAGCCTGGTGACAGACGGACGGACAGACAGACGTACAGCCAAGTCTCAGTAATGGGGTCCCGATTTCACCCTTTGGGTACGGAACCCTAAAAAAGCTAAATAAATAAAATAAAAGCTCTCAAACACCTGATACTGTCCAAAAGCTCAGAAATGGAAAGTCGTAAGAGTACAGAGCTTAATCTAGTATAAATGGTGGAGCTTTCATGTTAAGGCTGTATTGAAGGCTGAATCTACGTGTGCGAGTATGGGAGGCTTTTGAGGAAAACGGTGTAAGGTAGGAATTTAAGTTTTTTGAAGATATTTTATATTTCTTAAAGATTTTATAGAGTACTAACTAACATAGCAAGATTTTTTTTCGTTATAAATAAAAGAGAGCGACATTTTTTTTATCGAAATAAGATATTAATTTTATACATTTTTTATGGAATTTTTTTTTTATAGACATTTTTTTTTCTTTTTCTTATAGACATTTTTTAATATATTTTTTATGGAATTTTTATAGAATAAAACATTTTTTTATAGAAATAAATAATCCTCCCATAAATATACCACCCATGTCTTTCAATATGAAATAAAAACTTGAATTTAAAATTATTGATTTGTAATGTACGAATTATCCACTTTTATTTGATACCCAACTCGGGTATATTTAATCAGAAACATTCGGTTAACTATCACTTTAATGATTTCATTAAAAATAAAAATGAAAAGTGTTTCATTCAAAAATAGGCAAAATTTATTACACTTTTTTGATGACACTTTTTTTTATCTAAAACTACTGCCGGTTTACTACCTGTATAGCCGAGAGGAAGAAGACGGCAAGAAACCTTCGGCACAGGGCCCTACGTTATGTGCAATATATCTTTTTTTTTAATCGAGACACTTATATACAATTACATTCCCTATATCTTATAAACGACTGAACCGATTTTAATCAAGCTAACAATACGCTCGATACACCCGTTCCCAATATTCTAACTCTGGTTTTGCCCTACCGGAGACAGAAATAGTTATCTATCTTAAAATCTTTCTTCCCTATAAACCTTTGAGTATAGAATATATAAGGAGGTCTACCGTCTGGATCTGCGTGCCTGGTCTGGCGCAAAATGGCTACCTTTTTGTATGGAATTTCTTATCGTTTGACAGGTCATCTACCAAGAAAACTATGAAAAACTTGCGCCAACCTTGGCACGCTGTCATTAACTCATTTGTATATGAAAAAAAATGAAGCAACTCCTTATATATTCTGTACTCAAAGCTATAAACCGACTTGGTGTTAAAAAATATATGGGATTCTTCTGAAGAACAAATCAAAAGTGACAGCTACGTGACGGTTAAGTACTGCAGCTAGCTTAGCATACACTCCGTGACAAGACGTTGTCATGGGTTTGTCACGCTTACGTCTCTGTCTATAGTTTTAAATGTGATAAGGACAGCATGACGCGAGATAATTGTCGCGGCATGCCGTGCTAAGCTCGGTCTCGGATAGCTTTTCGGATAGATCTGTCTTCGAATATTGGGAACGGCTGAAGCTTTTAAATAAGAAAAACTAAATCAAAATCACTTCAAACGTTCGGGAATTACAATGACACACACACACACATAAATTATAACACCCTTATTTTTTACAAAGCTGGTTAAAATCAATTTCTCACGTCACATAAATAGGAGAAAATCATTACCTATAAATACGGAACCCTTAAAACAAAGCATTCATTAACGAAACGTCTCGCTAGACAAATCCCAATGAAAAGAGTTAATTCAAATTTAATTAAATCTGACAACAGACTTTGAACGTTAAGTCCATTATTTACAATTCAAATTAAATTTACTTTAAATATAATTTCGACTTGATTTTTCGTAGCATACTGCTACGACTCGTAGCAGTATGCTACGGATGTAGCTTATTGCTACGAGACGTCGTAGCTTATTTCTTGTCAAATTGATGCAATTTTTATATCGCGTTTACTGCTTAAAAATAAAGTTATTTATACGTTTTTTTATAAAATGCAGGTAAAAGAACCTTAATTCCTTTCTCTCTTCAATTAAATTTTCAATTACTTCTAAAACACATTCAAAAATATATCATTTGAAAAAATATTAGTTTTTTTCCATAAAGCTAACAACTACTATGTATACTACCCTATACCTTTACTATAAATAGCAAAAACTCACCCTTAAAAGCCCACCCTCATAACCTACATTTCACCCTAAAAAACATCACAAAGGCAGTAATTTGCTATAAAAAAAACTAGACCGCAAAACCTTAGATCATTCAGGCATAATGCGAGCAAAAATTTTATTTTTAAACTTACAACCTTTCTCGCTCTGCCTCCCTCTGCCTACGTTACATATAGTACGTCGCTCTCGAATGCTTTCAGTCGATTCTCATCTCTCGAGGAGAGAGGTCGCGCGCTCTCAGACCGCCATCATATAACACCAACACAGTTCCGCGCCAAAATCACACACATAGATTAAAAAATCTGACAGTCGGCTGTCAAATTTTTGTTTTTTAAAAAAGTGTTCTGTGCGAGTGACTAAAGAGTTTGCATAGGTAAGTGTTTTTTCGTGTATTTTAGGTTATATGTACTTTATTGTGGAGATAGATGGCTAGGTTTTGCTTTAGGTACTATTTTTGGGGTTCGTTTGGTTGCTAGAATATTGATTAAGGGTTTAACGTATAGATTAGAAATTTTCTGTGAATTAGACGGAAATTGGACTGGTCTATAAGTATATTATTGTACTTATTATTAAGTACATACGTGACGAAAAAATAAATAAAAATATAGAGTTCACAGGAAAAAATATCTTGGTTATTTACAAATACGTATTGAATATTTATTATATTTTTATGTTAAATAAGATTACTTTCCGGCGACCAGACTCGTTTTGAATTCAAACCGGAATCAATGAACCAAAAATTTACGCTTTGTTTTGTTGAAAGCAAAATACATAAGTCAATAGAATTTTCTTCAATATAAATGTTAACAGTAAAATTAAGAAAAAAATCAAGTATTAAAAAAACAACAAATAATAAAATCTATTCATAAGTAAATAAAGTAAACTTTAAAAAAAGTAATGTTAGAAAAAAAACTTACTTCAAGATATGATGATAAAATAAGAACGAAGTCACGGGCAGCTTTTAGTCTTATCTTATCTAGCCGTTGTTGTCCCACTGCTGGGCAAAGGCCTCTCTCCTCCTTCTCCATGATTCTCTATCCTGAGCCGCCTCTGCCCAGTCGTTCGTGAAGCTTTTAGTACAGATAAAATTTAACTGACAGACAAACCTTTATCTTCTATATATATAAAAATGAAACCCGTTTTTCGTTGTCACGGCATCACGCCTGAACGGCTGGACCGATTTCGCTAATTCTTTTTTTTAAATGTTCATTGAAGTCCAAGGATGGTTCTTACGGTGAGAAAAATTCGAATAATTACCGGCAAAGCCCTAAAACAGACCTTTTCTTTTTCCCATACAAATGTTTTCTTACTAAAATGTAGAGTCAATTTGAACTTTATTCCAACACAATAAAGTTCATTCTAAGGCGGGACGAAGTTCGCCGGGACAGCTAGTCTATTTCATAAAACATGACGTATTACACACTGACACAGTCTAGATATATAGTTTATAACAATTTACAAAACAAAATTATAAATATGTCGGCGTGTTGGCGTCTCTTTGGTCATAACATCAACCAAACTTCTTCAATATTGTCTGTGAAACGTCAAGTGATGATAGTTGTCACTGTCATTGTTTGGGAGTGGTCTATACTTCATGGAATGGTGGATATGCGAACAATGTGAGCTGTGTGATCGAATGAACGTGGAGTGTAGAACTCTCCGCGTTTCACAAAGCGTACATCTAGTTAGGCAATAATTCGGATACTTAATGAAAGCCTGATGGCGGATAGACAAGAATCCTGCTCTTCGCATGATATCCCGCTCGCCCATCCGTCAAATAAATACACAAAGAGACGTCTAGCTCTCGCCCGGGGGTGTACATGAACCATGTTTAAATCAAAATGTACTACGGTGTACCCTCCTCCTCGCCTGAGGTAGAGTTTGATAATTTGGTTCCGAATTAAAACCTTTTTGCTTAAAGACGACCACGGAAAGAGCGTTTAAGGACCTATTTTACGATTTACAGATAAAAGGGGCTCACCTTTACCTGACAGATATTTGATAGAGAGGCCTTTGCCCAGCAGTGGGACAACAACGGCTAGATAAGATAAGATAAGATAGATATTTTATACCTGTCACTATCTAAAACGTCTTGTTTTATGAAATACCTAGACAAAAGTTTATCTGTTGGTTAAATTTTATCTGGTAAAATGGTAAAACCGGCGCTTAGGCTCTGTTTTCCTATCTAGAGAGAAATATCTGACAGATATTTTATACCTGTCTCTGTCTAAAACGTCTTGTTTTATGAAATAGACATAGGTTTATCTGTCGCTACCACCTACAGAGAAAAAAACTGACAGATATTTATACGGGTCAGTGTGTAATACGTCATGTTTTATGAAATAGACTAGCTGTCCCGGCGAACTTCGTCCCGCCTTAGAATGAACTTTATTGTGTTGGAATAAAGTTCAAATTGACTCTACATTTTAGTAAGAAAACATTTGTATGGGAAAAAGAAAAGGTCTGTTTTAGGGCTTTGCCGGTAATTATTCGAATTTTTCTCACCGTAAGAACCATCCTTGGACTTCAATGAACATTTAAAAAAAAGAATTAGCGAAATCGGTCCAGCCGTTCAGGCGTGATGCCGTGACAACGAAAAACGGGTTTCATTTTTATATATATAGAACAGGTATATAAAATTGTAATTAAGTATTAATTTATAACATACTAGCTGTCCCGGCGAACTTCGTCCCGCCTTAGAATGAACTTTATTATGTAGGAATAAAGTTCAAATTGACTCTACATTTTAGTAAGAAAACATTTGTATGGGAAAAAGAAAAGGTCTGTTTTAGGGTTTTTCCGGCAATTATTCGAATGGACTTCAATGAACATTTTAAAAAAAGAATTAGCGAAATCGGTCCAGCCGTTCAGGCGTGATGCCGTGACAACGGAAAACGGGTTTCATTTTTATACAGGGTGGCCCGTCGATTGGCGTCTAAAAGAAAAATTTGGATTCCTCGTGTCGTGGGGTATCCGAATCACCCCCATGTATGTTCCGCGATTTTTTACGGTTTCCGAGTTATGACGTGTTTTCTGATTTTTTGAGATTTTTCAACCAATCACTCTAAAAAGGTTCGTAGAAAAAAAGTAGAACACTTTTTCATAATTTTATTTTTGCATCAGATGCTTCATGACGCGTACTTTTATGCATAAAATATTCAGCTTTGTAACTTTAATAAAAATTGGGAAAATGTAGGTCGGAAGAGGAAAAATTTTATTGGCTGAAAAATAATCGAAATATTCAAACTAAAATTAAGAGGTTAAAATGATGGCTTCATGGATTTTAAGCTAGCTTAAAAAATGCGCCAACTTCTCAGCTTTCATAATCATTGAAAAAAATGGGTACTTAATGGGGTACTTTTGCTAGAATCAGCCTTTAAAGACAGCAAGGTGGAAAAATTTCAGAATTGGACGTTTGAGTAATTTTTTTTTTCTTTCATATTTTATGATCACCTAAGCCTCAGTAGATTTAAAGACAGTGTTATCTTACCGAAAAGTACGAAAAAGGAGCCAAGATTGACACATTTGGGGGTTTTGGAGGACCTGTAAGAGATGAGTTACAACTTGAGAAAATTATGCAGATATGCATCATTTCTACGGGGTTGCACAAGAAAACGGCCTTGAAGCGGCACGATTGTATCGTAAACAAAAAATACGAAGGTCATGATAAGTCTCAGGTTGCAGCCCACCACGTTTTTGAACTTGTTACGAGGGATCCAAATTTTCCTTTTAGACGTCAATTCACGGGCCACCCTGTATATATAATATAAGGGTGAATTTCAACAAGCGTATTTTTTTTATCATTTTGGTGGCAGATTTTTTTTTTACTGATTTCTTCATTTTTTTTATGCCAAATTATACTTTTGGCCATCAAAAACAACATATGTTAAGGGGACAGTTATCCCATGAAAGATGACTGAAATATAGGGGTTTGTATTTTTCAGTGCCACCAAAATGATAATTCACCACTGGAATGAGAAAAATTCACCGGAATGACACATTTTCACCGAAATGACAAAAATATTCATTTCAAAGCGCGAGTTTTATTTGTACGTTGGTTCTGTATCTTGAGAAAAAATCATATACCTATCTATAGGGTCTTATTGGATACAAAACTTAAATAGGTAATTAGACTCAATTTAACAAACTACTTTTCTATTTACCTGACCGCGCTAGAAGGAGGGTTATGTTTTTTGAGAGTATGTATGTTTGTATGTATAATTATTTGGCACGCGCTACAGCCTAAACGGCTTGATGGATTTTAGCTTGAGAGTGTCGTTTGATTTGTAATTACAGTAGGAATTACAATATGTACATTAAAATAAAAATGCGTTTTTTAAAAAGCAGTCGGGTATTTTATTAAATGAAAGTATGGCTTATTTTTGTCTAACATACTAAACCATTTCACACAACGGCATACAGTATCACCTACAATAGCATTCATACAACATCATACAGTATCACCTACCACAGCATTCCATACAACGTCATGCAGTATCACCTACCATAACATTCCATACAACGTCATACAGTATCACCTACAATAGCATTCCATACAAAATCATACAGTATCACCTACCATAACATTTCATACAACGTCATACAGTATCACCTACCATAGCATTCCATACAAAGTCATACAGTATCACCAACCATAACATTTCATACAACGTCATTCAGTATCATCTACAATAGCATTCGATACAACGTCATACAGTATCACCTACAATAGCATTCCATACAAAATCATACAGTATCACCTACCATAACATTTCATACAACGTCATACAGTATCACCTACAATAGCATTCCATACAAAGTCATACAGTATCACCTACAATAGCATTCCATACAAAATCATACAGTATCACCTACCATAACATTTCATACAACGTCATACAGTATCACCTACAATAGCATTTCATACAACGTCATGCAGTATCAACTACAATAGCATTCCATACAAAGTCATACAGTATCACCTACCATAACATTCCATACAACGTCATACAGTATCACCTACCATAACATTCCATACAACGTCATACAGTATCACCTACAATAGCATTCGATACAAAGTCATACAGTATCACCTACCATAACATTCCATACAAAGTCATACAGTATCACCTACCATAACATTTCATACAACGTCATACAGTATCACCTACAATAGCATTTCATACAACGTCATGCAGTATCAACTACAATAGCATTCCATACAAAATCATACAGTATCAACTACCCTAACATTCAATAACATACCGTCTTACATACCATACCATGCAATATCACACTTACGCAAAACATTCAACAATAAAAAAAAATTGGTAGGTACGTCGTTATAAAATATTCTTAGTTTGGAAATTATTTTACAATACACATGTTCAATAAAGATGAGGAACCCTAAAAAAATTGACCCAAAATGTCATTTTTGTCGTTAGTCTCATTGAGGTGGATATTTCTCATTCGGGTGTATCATTCCGGTGTATTTTTCCACCGGAATGAGACAGCCGAATGAGGAACCGGGAGGTTTTTTCTAAATAAAAACTGAGTCCTATGACTAATCAAAAAATCCTATGACATGTGAAAAGATAACCATGAAACACGTTATATATCAAAATATCAAGTTCAAAAAGTTATCAATTTAGAAATAATAGCATACACTCAAATGATATTTTTTTTGTCCCCAACCACCGTAATGATCCTATTTGCCTCTTTGGTGAGAATTTGAAGTAAGCAGCGACACATCCGTTTATGCCAAATTATTTAGCATTACTTATCCTGCTAATTAAGGTTTACCAGAAAAATCTATGTTCACTGTGGAATGTACTATGACAAAAAACAAAATCGCCACCGAAATGACTTGAGCTCGTCGGACACTTTTGTTTAAGCCTATCAAACTTCGTGTAGGGTAGTTAATTAAACATTAATCATTGTTTATGATACCTTACACATTTGTCAACAAAATTAAAGAAGTCAAATAACATAATAATAAATAGTAAGCTTATGGTAAGCTTGAGAAGGTTCAAAAATGGAGTTAGGACAGGTCACCAAAATGAGAAAATGAGCCTTTTATTGTCTTTTTCTTAATGAATTCGATTATTCAGCAAAATTATTTCTATTGCCCCAAGTAGATGGCCTTCTGAACTACCCAAAACAATTTTTTGTTACTAAATTGCATCAATTAAAACTATGATTTTCAGGCGCGCCACTCAAAATTTCGCGTTGGGAAAATCACCCATAATAATATAATATTATAATAGATTCACATGTATAGTATTTTTTAAATATAAATAAAAGTATTTTTCTGACAATTACTTAATTGTAAGAAAATTATAAATGTATATAAATGTATTATACCACATTTCTGTTAGACCCTGTATACCTAGTAACTTATATAAGTTACTATTCAGGGTGTAACAGAAAGGGGTGTAAAGCCGAAACACAGCGATAGTCCTCATAAAACTGAACAACTTTCCCCGAGGAAAATGGGTCGTAACTCGAAAAAAATTCGCCTCTCCATACAAAATGCCCGATCAGCTGATCCCGAGTTACGGCCCATGTTCTTTGGGAAAAGTTGTTCAGTTTCATGAGGACTATCGCTGTGTTTCGGCATTATACCCCCTTTCTGTTACACCCAGTATAATTATAGTACAATATGTAATGAAAGTAAGCTTTACTCGACTTCACATTGGCTGAATCCACAATGGTATTTGCCATTTAAGAAAAGGTATATTATCTCTTATGAATTGCAAATAGAGCGCGTTTCACGAAAAAAGTCCCCCGGATATTTGACAGGTCTATTTTCCCAATTTTCTGACCTTTTCCCAGATTGTAGGTAGAAAACTCCTTAGTTATCTTAATAAAAATATACTTTTTACATAACAGAAATATAGGTAAGTAGATATTTTTATCAAAATGTATACCAACCTACTCATGAAATGACTAGGACACTCGAAGTATGCAAAAATTAGTATTATTTGATAAGTTACAAATGAAATATACATAATATAGGTTAAAAGGCAACATTATCAATTTTGACATGCTATGCGGCGCCGCGGCTAGGGGACTTCTTTCGTGAAATGGACTCTACCTACTTATCTATGTGTAATTAAAAAAAAAACCTAAAAGCACAGACAGTAACCCAAAAATAGGCCACCAAAAAGTCAAACACAAACCAAAAAAAAATCAACATAATTAAAAAAGGCAAGAGGTAAGTGTACGTCGGTCTCGCAGTCAGAGGGTTCTGCAGGTACATATTTTATTTAAAAACAATTCATTTTTGAAATCGATTTGGATTTTTTTCCAAATAAATTAGTATATATCTATTGTAAGGCAATCTTTAGTTTTTTTTTAGCCATTAGGATCCCACTGCTGGGCAAAGGCCTCCCCCGCGACTTTCCATTTAACGCGGTCTCCGGTAGCGTCCCGCCATTCCCCTGTAAATGAATCCAGATCGTCTTTTCCTGTTTTCGGGGTCTACCTCGGCGTCTGTGACCTTCTAGTGACGCCCATTCCGTTGCTATTTTCGCTCAACAATCTGGATGCATTCTACAAACATGACCGGCTCAACTCAATTTTAATTTGGCAGCTTCTTTAGTTAACTTTACCTAAAATTACTAATTTTAAATACTATAAGTTAATAAGTTTTTGTAATATTGGAGGCCATATTTAATGTCTAATTGAATTTATTACAATATGTATATCTTTTAAGTTGTAAACCGACGTGCAAGTAAGTAAGTAAATATTTATTTCCAGTCCAATATAAATGTAAGTACAGAAACAAAATTAAACACAAAACAAAATAAAAAAGGAACTTAAAACTTAGAATCTTGAAACTGAACATAAAAATATAACGGAGAAACAAGAATGAGAAAGAAGATAGGTAGGTATGGACTGGAAAATGGTCTCCACTCAGTATGGTGTCATGTCAATGGATGCCCAGAGACATGATGCTGATTTTTAGTGGAGCCAGAGGGTATGAGGCGACTGATGAATGTGGATGAAGCGAAAGAGATGTGTTTGGATTATTGAAAGTGAAGGGAAGTGGTCTCTGTCTACCTGATAAAGATACCATGGTACCATGGTTAAGAGGTATGATAGATATGTAAGTATGTATATAAGTATATAAAAATCACGTCAACTCGTCTCGCTTCGTTTTGCCGTAAAAGACTGACAGTTGATATAACATTGTATACAGAGTGACTTTAAATTAGTGAATGATAGAAAAGTATATGCATGTACTCGTGATAACAAACAACTTTTATTATAAGACCAAGGTCGAAATCATAAAAAAAATTATCTCCCATACTATCAGCTGGTGCAATTTGTATGGGGAGTTCAAAAATGTTTGAATGATTTCGACCTTGATCCCATAGTTAAAGTTGTTTGTTGTCACAAGTACATAACATGCATATACTTTTCTATCATTCACTAATTCAAAGTCACTCTATTCACGCACTATTTTAGATTTTTCTATTTTTCATTTGAATACGGAACGGAACCCTAAAAAAGTAAACACAATTAAAAAAGGCAAACACGGGTGAGGTAACTTGTTTAATATTTAATTCTATACGTTGAACCCATTATGGTATTTAATTATTTAGGGGGTGTAAAGAGTTTTTTTGGAGTCGCTTTTTGCTATGGGAACCCCTACGTGTGGTATTTTAAACTGACTTGAAAAGTACAATTTTAAAAAGTAAAAACGAATCTAACGACACCTCTCATACAAATCCATCAAGCCGTTTAGGCTGTAAAGTGTGCCAAAGAATTATACATGTCGGAGAACATCTGAGATTACGTTCATGAAGGCTATTTTGGAATCATTTGCAAACTCTTTAGGTACTGCTAAAATGCAAGAACTAACTTGTTTCTGAATAGTTGTCAGTTTGGCGCTTTCATATTTGAGATGCTGTCATGTTTGATGGATTCTGTTTGATAATTGATTTGATATCGGTCAAGCAAGAAGAGACATCGGAAGACATCACGTACATCTTGTTATTTTTTTCAATATACATTTGTTTATATTTGTTTATACAATTGTTTCAATATACAATAAAACAATAACATATTAAAAAAGAAAACGAACAAAAAACAATTTAAAAATAAACTTAAACTATTTCTACTTCAAAAAGCGTATTATACAGTAAAAGAATTCAGTACAATAAGATAAAATTATAAATAAATAATAACTAAAAATAAATTAGAATAAGTTACTAGAAATATGTAATAAGCTAATAAGTTACTAAGATATAAATGTATAGTACTTAGATACCTATAAAAATAATTTAATAGATTTTGTAATAAGATACAAACCTTATGTAAAATGTGATTACTTACATAGTTTAATATTATATAAGCCCTCAAGCAAATATACCTTTTCAAGGTAGTTATTATTTTATACTATAATGTACTAAAATGTAACTTTTTGCAATAAATAAATACTAAATATTTTATAACGTGATTGGAAACGACGCAATAAATCGAGTTTGTTCAGTATACGCCCACAGTATTATTTTAACGAAACTTCTTGTTATGGACGAGCATCACTCGTCATAAACACCCCTCCTGATGACTCGTCGTCATACATATAATCAAAAAATATAACCCTCCTTTAGACGCAGTTGGGTAAAAAACAAGTAAATTCAAAACCAGAAACCAGTACTTATCAAATGAAATATGGAAATGATAAACGCGAAAAGTAGGTTAATAAAATTTCAATATTTCTTTTTTTTCGCGTTATCATCCGAGAGATGCTCTAAGCAAGCAAAACTAGTAAAAGTGTACCCCCTTTCCCACCCTTTTTCAACCCTCCCACCCTCTGTAGGGGCGCCATGAAGTAAGGTACTAAAAGCTCGTAGCTTGAACACTACTTTAGTAGCAAAGTTACTACGAAACTCGTAGCACATTGCTACAAAAGTGGTAGCGTATGGCTACGACAGTTGTGGCGTGTTGCTACGAGATTTTGGGTAAATTGTCACATATATGATTCTGTTTGACAACTTTCTAGAGTTACATACATACATACATACATACATACATACATATCCGTCACGCTTCTCTCCCATCGAGGTAGACAGTTACCACTTCCCTCCACTTGCGACGATACAAACACACTTCTTTCGCTTCATCCACATTCATCCACCTCATACGTGCGCGTCTGTTAATGTATTTTTGTTTTGTTTTTATTGGTTTTGAACTGAAAATAAATAATATACTTTATAAAGGCGATCCCTAAAATAGGGTAACCGCAAGACAAAAAAGTTTACTTAACCAAATATGTTTTGTCGAAAAAATCCGCGATTTCCAATAAATTATGGACACCCTACTCGCCCTATTTTAACAAGAAGTCTCCGGTACTACGAAAACCTTTCACGAGAAAGTACTTACATAGTGGGACCATAATAGTGTTGCTAGCCGCGGCGTATTTTTTCTAATTAGGCGCCGAGTGTTTGCAAATGTGTTTCATGGAATTGGTATACATATTTTTTATGTCTCTGAAAAAAAGGTAATCAATAATCATACACAATGCTATACAGCCTGTATAGCATACTATTCATGAGATTTTAAAAAAATGGCAAATAGCAATGTGGATTCAGCCAAATGAATGTGAAAAGAAGAACAAATGATTAATGTTTATTATACTATAAATTATACAGGGTGTAACAGAAAGGGGGTATAAAGCCAAAACACAGCGATAATCCTCATGAAACTGAACAACTTTCCCCAAGGAACAAGGGTCGTAACTCGAAAAAAAATTTTAGATTGCCCATAGTTACCTACTCGTTCAGCTGATCGGACATTTTGTATGGGCAGGCGATATTTTTGTCAATGATTGTGCCGATGGATGGATGTTTGTTACTTCATCACGTAAAAACCACTGAACAGATTTTAGTGAAATTTTACAATAACTTAGCTTGGACATCAGAATAACAAATAGGCTATATAATTTGTAGATATTTCGTGTTCTTTCAAAGATATGACGATAAATGCGTCCGAAGTCGCGGGCAGCTTCTAGTAATATTATAATGCAATAGGTACATACTTAAACCTAATATTATAAATGTCAATGTTTGTGCCAATGATGGATATGAATGGATATGAGAATCTTTGTAACTCTTTCACGAAAAAGCTACTGAACAGATTTTGATGGGACTTTGCAATATTGTAGCTTCTTCTTTCTTCTTTATCAGCCCATATATGTCCCCACCGAGGAGCATGAGCCTACTCTCATACAGAGAGTGATTAGGCCGTAATCCACCACGCTGGCCAAGTGCGGGTTGGCGGATTTCACATACACCTTCGAATGTCTTCTCTGGTATATTGTAGCTTACACATCACAATACCGTAAAGGCTATATTAATATAATCAAATCTAGCCATTTGTGTCCCACCCCACTGCTGGGCAAAAGCCTCTGTCGTCATCCAAGGCTATATTATTTTAAGATATTGTGTAAGTTTTGCGAGAACGATAAATGCTTACGAAGTCGCGGGCAGCACCTAGTCTTACAAGACGCAATGAATCGTGTAGCCGTTGATTTATTTATGCTTCATCGAACCCACGACCTCCTGCATATTATTATGCTGCTATTACAGTACGCAGTTAACTATGAAACTTTCATTATAAGCGAGACAAAGGAAGCTACGTAACCTCGTAGAAAACAAATACAATAAGGAAGCCAAAATGTTTACCAAAGAGCTAGCTGGTAGACTGAGGGAGAGGACCTGTGATCCCCGCGCCGGGTCTTTTCTGCTGCAGCGGTTGTCTATCGCTATCCAGCGTGGAAACGCAGCTGGGGTGATGGGCACGTTTGCACCAGGAGAGACCAGGGGCGGATTATTCCCGGATTAGTGTTAGTTAGGTTAAGTTTAGTTTAGTTTAGCGGTTATATTTTATTTATTACCTAGAGTACAGTATTTTAATAACATATTCACATGTATAGTATTTCTTAAGATATTAAATTCAAATTTCTAGAGTATTAACCAATTATTTTATTTATTAGAGTGTAGTATTTTTATTTTATGTATTTTTGCAATAAAACATAATTTTGGTAAAAAAAAAAAATACAATAAGGGGCTGTTTCACCATCGACAGATAAAATGTATCTGACAGATATTTTATACCTGTCTCTGTCTAAAACGTCATGTTTAATGAAATAGACATAGGTTTATCTGTCTGTTAAATTTTATCAACTTCATGTTCAAACTGGCACTGTCTTAAAAATTCAGAAAGCAGCTTTTTACCGCTGGAAACTAGAGTTTCTAACGGTGCGTACAGACCATGTAACATGTTATTTAACTTGTGTTATATAACACGTCCACACTATATAACCTTGTTATTTAACATTGCAACATAAAATAATACTGTACATATTAGAATAACAATGCAATATAACAATGTTATATAACAAATGTTAATGTTATATAACATTGTTATATTTTTATGTTGCAATGTTGAATAACAAGGTAATAGTGTGGACGTGTAATAAAACACAAGTTAAATAACATGTTACATGGTCTGTACGCACCTCCACGCGATCAAAGTTATATAACATTGTTGTACATATCAATAACATTGTTTTATAACATTCAGTGTCCACATTATGTAAAACATGTTATATAACAATGTTAAATAACATGTTATGTTACATGGTCTGTACGCACCTCCACGCGATCAAAGTTATATAACATTGTTGTACATATCAATAACATTGTTTTATAACATTTAGTGTCCACATTATGTAAAACATGTTATATAACAATGTTAAATAACATGTTATGTTACATGGTCTGTACGCACCTCTAGAGTTTTACTATAGACTAGTATACATAATACCTACACAATTTCTACAATGTCTACATATACCCAAACCCGACACAAGAAATGAAAACAAACTCATAAGCCCAGAACACACGGTGGAACGCAACTGTAACGCAACTGAAACTGCTAGTTACTTTTGAGTTGCATCGAAGTTTCTGCTAGACTTTTTTAGAAAACCACACACGACGCAACTGAAACGAAACGTTTCAAACTAGTTTCATCGTGTGTGGTTTTCTAAAAAAGTCTATAGCAGAAACTTCGATGCAACTCAAAACTAACTAGCAGTTTCAGTTGCGTTGCAGTTGCGTTTCACCGTGTGTTCTGAGTCTAACACTAATAATCTACACCACACGACCAAGTCCCCTCAAAATGCAAGCAAAAACTCTTGAACAGTTCTCGCCCCGCCTACCTCATGACCCGGTCCAACTTTATGTTATTACACAAAGTATAGGTTGGGTACGGACGTTCTGAGTTTTAGCCCTTTTAGTGTCCAGGGAATAAAATGGGTGACATTGTGCCATGATCGTGCATTTTAGAACGATTTTAAACTCGACTTTTAGGGTTCCGTACCCAAAAGGTAAAAGCAGGACTATTACTGAGACATAATAATAAATAAGAGGGCTCAGAACAAACGTGTTTTTTTCCCTTTTTTGCTCGATATCAATAGTGAATGGTATGGAACCCTTCCCGCGCGAGTCCGACTCGCACTTGACCGGTTTTTTTTATCGGACAACCATAGTTTGGCCCCCAATAGTGGGACAGTGTGTGTGACAAGTAAGTGTGCTACTAATCTTTATAATTATATGGAGCAGATTTCATAATGCTTTGCGTACTTTTTATATTCAAAAGTGATTGTATCGTCGTCGTCGTTATCAGCCCATATATGTCCCCACCGAGGGGCACGAGCCTACTCTCATACAGAGAGTGATTAGGCCGTAATCCACCACGCTGGCTAAGTGCGGGTTGGCGGATTTCACATACACCTTTGAATTTCTTCTCTGGTGTATGCAGGTTTCTTTACGATGTTTTTCTTCACCGTTAACAAGTGGTAATCGAATAAATTAATCCGTACATGAGAAATAAACTCAGAGGTACGTGCCCGCATCAGGATTCGATCCCGCGCCCTTGGAGTTCGAGGCAAGCGTTTACCAACATTGCTGCTATTTATTCCAGTAAAATAAAACTCAATTCCAATTTGTTTAAAAGCTAATTTAGATTAAAAGTGGATGAAAGAGGAGGTTGTTTTTCTTTTTAAGTATTTTTTATATAAGACTTCAACCGATATCCGTTTCCGGAAAAAAAAAAGAAATTTAACTTTCCAGTAACGTTACTTGACAAAAGAATCCTATCTCTGAGGCCATGAAAATAGCGTTTTTAAAGATGGAATTTCGAAGTAAGCGACAGAGTGTACTATGAAAGTTAAGGTCTGTCTACACAGATCCGGGACGTGGCTGGGTCGTGGCCGGGTCGTGGCCCGTCAGGAGGGAAAACAATTCGTCGACATGACACAACCGGACCCGTCCCGGGCACGCCCCGGATATGTGTAGATAACCCTTTATGCACGCCAGTTAAGTGCTATGAAATAGTAGGGAATGGTTTTTGGACAGGGGCCCAAGTCTGCTTGTTTACAAAATTCTTAATTGCGTATCGGCAGAGTGTCAACGTCATTTTTTGACACATTTGGTCGCAATCAGTGTAAGCCATTGTTTAGCAGAATACCAAATATGTCAAAATGCCATTGACGCTCTGACGCACAACTGAGGCTATTTTAAATTAGCAGATTTGGACCCCTGGCTCTGAGGGACAAAATAGACTATAAAATACCTACAACAAAAACAAAAATGCAATTAAATATTAAATCAGGACTTGGGCAAAGTCTGCTAATTTAAAAAAGCCTCAGTTGTGTGCCGGTAGTGTCAATGGCATTTTTTGACACATTTGGTATTCCGCTGAACGCTGACACTGATTGCGACGAAATGTGTCAAAAAATTACATTGACACTCTGCTGACTCACAACTGAGAATTTTGTATATCAGCAGACTTGAGGCCCCTGGGTCTGGGGGACAAAATCCTAATCCTACTAATATTATAAATGTCAATGTTTGTACCGATGGATGTTTGTTACTTCATCACGTAAAAGCCACTCAACAGATTTTAATTACAGCTTACAATAATTAGCTTGGACATCAGAATAACACAGGCTATATTATTTTGAGTTATCATGTTTTTTTCTTACAAGATATGACGATAAATGCATACGAAGTCGCGGGCAGCTAATAGACTATAAAGGACCGTCAACAAAAACAAAATTGCAATTATATTTTTAAATCAGAGCATATAAATGAAATACCTTTTCCTCGTGTATTTTTCCTCATTTGTTTTTCCTCATTCCCCGCTAGTTTCAAAGCCCCGAAGTCCCCGAACGTGACCTCATTACAGCGTCTCAAGAAACCCACTGTTTTGTTTCAAGACTAAATTACTTTTTGAGACAACGGGCTCCTGTACTATCTTTGTGTAAAGCGTGATTATATATTTTAGATAACTTTTATCTGGATTTTAGCGCATTTCGTGAGGAAACCTGCAGGCTAGAGAAGAAATTCAAAGGTTTGTGCCGATTACTCTCTCACGAAATAACCACTGAACAGATTTAAATGAAACTTAACAATATTGTAGCTTATACATCAGAATAACACATAGGCTATATTATTTTAAGATTGTGTAACTGATCCAAGATACAGTACCTACTACTTACAAAGATCTTTTGGCACGTGGTGGAAATCGGAACTAACGATATCATCTTGTAAATTGTCATTATTTTGAGTTATTTAATCACCACCCACGCCCTCCTGACAATGTCACTCAAGTGCCAAAAGATCCTTGTAGCTTTGTAATGATACTTGAGACAAACATTGCTGTGAAGAATAGGGTATTTGACTATATTCAAAATATACAACAAAATGTCGGAATCCTAAAAGAATTATAAAGAAATATATTTCACTTTATTTTGATGTAAAACATGTTTATTTTTAACAAAATAAAATAAACAAATTGTAATATTTTTTAAATTTTTATCTGGAACACGAACGGCCTGTTATTTGTTGACATTCTGGTGACGTCACACGCAAGTAAACAGCTGTCATAATAGTGCGCTTCGTTAGTGTTTTTCGTGTTTGTTTACTCGCATGTGACCAGCGCCATTACAGAAACAGTGTTATTCGTGGGTTTTATTAAATTTGAATTTCAACATTGATTTTTCATCATTAAAACATTAAATATTTCGGAAATATCAATGTAGGGTAATTATTATCATATAAACATTAATTTAAAATTATTTTCCAAATGTTGTCAAATAGCCTATTTAATGTAATTACCTACCTACGTATAGAGGCTTCCTGTGACTTCTAAATGATACAGTGCTACAAGGATCTATTGGCACTTGAGTGACATTGTCAGGAGGTCGTGGGTGGTGAATAAATAACTCAAAGTAATGACAATTTACAAGATGATATCGTTAGTTCCGATTTCCGCCACGTGTCAAAAGATCCTTGTAGCATTGTTTGATGGTATGAAGTCACAGGTAGCCTCTGTAGGTAGGTAAGTACATTTTCATCACAGCAGCGTTTGTCTCAAATGGGAATCGAACTTACAACTTAAGGTCTGTCTACAAATATCCGGGCCGTGGCCCGTCAGGAGGGAAAACAATACGTCGTCATGACAACGAGTCCGGGACATGTCAGGGAAAAAATATCATTCCATACATTTTCTATTAATTCGTTCACACAAGTTGTCATGACGACGTATTGTTTCCGCTCCTAACGAGTCACGGCCTGGTCACGTCCCGGGCACGGCCCGGATCTGTGTAGATAGTCCTTTACGCGGAATACATCACAAACCACGTCAAGTAGCTTGTTAAAATTAACAGATCATTTATTTAAATGCCATTATCAACAACAAGCTGTAATGGAGATCATGGGTCGTCCATAGTTTACGGCAGTTTTTTACGACGTAGTTTTATGACTTGCTGCAGAGTGCAGTCTGTAGGACGTTCGGGTGTGGCTTTATGTATGGAACACGTGTATGGTGTGCCCTTATTAGGTATACGATAGAAATGGTGGATCCTACAAACCCTGCATACTAATATTATAAACGGCATTGTTTGTGCAGTTGGACGTGAATATGCGTAAGGATGTTTGTTAGTCTTTCTCGCAAAACTACTGAACACATTTTAATGAATCTTTACAATATTGTAGCTTGTAAGAACAGCCCTAACGCACTTCCGTATTTGATAAGGTTTCATATAAGGGCGCGTACTCATTGACGAACTGTAACCGTAACTATTGCATGCACTGTAACCTTTACGTTGTTCGCTAATGGTTCGCGAACCTGCTGCGTTCGTGAACATCCTATGTTCTTATTTATTTATTTATTTAACAGTTTATTGTAAGATGATAGTACATAGAGACAGAAAAAAAGAGAAGTTATACAAAAGGTACAGCATATTTCTAAAAGAAATTTCTTCCTGCAGACCCCACAGAGAGAGAAGTGATAGCATGAAGGCAGGATAGTCACTATAATAAACAATAAATATATAAGTATAAACCTACACATATATATTCGATAAATACATATACATAAATATTATAATTTATATAAATATATATTGTATTCTCTATGATGAGGAAAGATAGTGCTCTTTAACTTTCCGTTTGAAAATGTGGAGAGAGTGAGTGTTCTTAGGTTATAATACATGCCACGGTTACAGTTACAGCTCGCAAATGAGTAGGTACGCACCCTTACACTTGAAACCGCGTTGAAATCACAAGTGTGTAACCAAAAGCTTTCAGATATCATAATTCAAGCCCAATATCTCTAAAATCTAGACACAATCAAACTCTAGGTAACCTAACTTTAATACCTATCTCAGAGTTTAACTTACCGTGAACTCAACTAGAACTTTACAAATACTAAATAACTTAGGCTATCTAAGTTAGGACTTAGGTATACAAGCTTTTAGAACTAAGTTCTGAGTTATTGCTCCGATTTGTAGAAATTTTATCTTCTATTATATTTGTGTTGTGTTGAGATTGTCTGTCTGTCTGGCTAGTTTAAGAAGCGACTATTTAGAGGTTCTTACGCACTAGCAGTTGCAACGTTTGGCATCGGTTACTCATAACAAACTTCAAACAGCAAACGCGGCAATGGTCATCATTTGTGAAAATATCAACGCTCTAGCTATAACAGTTCATGAGATACAGCCTGGTGCCAGACGGACGGTCAGACAGACGGACAGCCGAGTCTCAGTTATAGGGTCCCGTTTTTACCCTTTGGGTACGGAAACCTAAAAAAGGACTTGAAAGAGACAGAAATACCTACTCATCGATTTTACGAAGAGCGACAGTATGCAATCGGGTAACAAATATAAAAATCTCATTCCCACATCTTTAGTACCGAGTAAAAATGAAAAATAAAATCGTTAGGGCCTATTTCACGGCACCCTGTGTGCCTTAAAGTTGTCATAAACCGTTAAACTCTCAGTTAACTGGGGGCCGCAAACTTTAACAACTTTACTGAGTGGCTTGAGAGCACTTTGTGTATAGAGTAATACGATTTGTGTGTAGGCTGAAAGCTGCCCGCGATTTCCTTCGCATTTATCGTCATATCTTAAAAGAAAAACATGATAGCTTGAAATAACATAGGCTATGTGCTATTCTGATGTGTAAGATAGAATATAGTAAAGTATAATTTAAATCTGCTAAGTAGTTTTTCTGTGAATGAGTACCTAACAAACATATTCCTGACATTATCCATCAGCACAAACATTGTCATTTTATATAAGATAGAGGCTTCCCGCGACTTCGTAAGCATTTATCGTCATAACTCAAAAAAAATGCTATATAATAATTTTAAAAAGTGCCTATGTGTTATTCTGATGTATAAGCTACAATATTGCAAAGTTTCATGAAAATCTAGTCAGTAGTTTTTGCGTGAAAGAATAACAAACATCCATCCATCCATCGGCACAAACATTAACATTTTATATTAATTAGTAGGATATATCAAGTGGGAATCAAGTGGTGGTTAGTGGAATTTTAATTTACTCGCCTCTATTTAAATTAATCTATTGAAAATAATATGTCTCTCATAATTGAAGTATATTGAATTTTTAGATACTAAATCCTAAAAGGCTCTGTGTTTCGCTGCTCTGTATTATAAAAGCAGATTAACAATTTAACACAATATAATACAGTTAGACAGTCCTTTCATGTGCTTACTTTGGTGTCCGGTTGCTGAATGAGTCATTAACGCTAATCCTCCATTACACCTATTTAGAGAAGTGTGTTTGGATTGTAGCAAGTGGAGGGAAGCTCTCTCTACCAGGGGCCCAAGTCTGATAATTTACAATAATCTGTTGTGTGTCGGCAGAGTGTCAATGTCATTTTTTGACATATTTGGTCGCAAGTGTAAGCCATCGTTTAGCAGAATACCGAATGTGTCAAAAAAGAGGGGTATTATATGAAGCGACTTATGAATGTGGATGAAGCACAGGAAGTGAAGTTCCTTATCAGGGCCCAATTCTGCTAATTTTCAATAGCCTCAGTTGTGTGTCAGTAGGTCATTTATCGTCATATCTTGGAAAATAATCATTATATCTCAAAATTATATAGCCTATGTGTTATTCTAGCAAGCTATAATATTGCCAATAGTCTATTTGACAACATTTGGAAAATAATTTTAAATTAATGTTTATATGATAATAATTACCCTACATTGATATTTCCGAAATATTTAATGTTTTGATGATGAAAAATCAATGTTGAAATTCAAATTTAATAAAACCCGCGTATAACACTGTTTCTGTAATGGCGCTGGTCACATGTCACGCGTGACGTCACATGCGAGTAAACAAACACGAAAAACACTAACGAAGCGCACTATTATGACAGTAAACAGCATAAACAGCTCGCGTGTGACGTCACCAGAATGTCAACAAATAACAGGCCGTTCGTGTTCCAGATAAAAATTTAAAAAAATGTTACAATTTGTTTATTTTATTTTGTTAAAAATAAACATGTTTTACATCAAAATAAAGTGAAATATATTTCTTTATAATATAATCTTTTAGGATGGCCACATTTTGTTGTATATTTTGAATATAGTCAAATACCCTATTCTCATTAAAATCTGTTCAGTAGTTTTTGCGTGATAAAGTAATTTCAAACATCCATCCATAGGCACAAATATTGACATTTACAATATTAATAGGATTAGGATATGATGTATTTAGATCGAAGCGCAAATCGGCTGCTTATTAACTATCGATAATAGACTACCTTTAGACAACACTAGTCTTCAACAAGCCAATGACTTATCGCATGTCAAACTGGAATAAAGACGGATTGCATAGTGCATGCAGCGTTCTTTACACGTCTAGTACTATTTTAGAGTGACTTTAAGTATCTAAAGCCACGTATTCATTAGCGAGATGTAAGGCCCAGAACACACGATGAAACGCAACTCCAACGCAACTAAAACTGCTAGTTACTTTTGAGTTGCATCGAAGTTTTGGCTAGACTTCTTTAGGAAACCACACACGTCGCAACTAGTTTGAAACGTTTCGTTTCAGATGCGTTGCAGTTGCGTTTCACCGTGTGTTCTGTGTCTTACTGCAGCCGAGTAACATATTCTAGTAATCATCCACGTAAAAACCACTGAACAGACTTTAATGAAATTTTACAATAACTTAGCTTGGACATCAGAATAACACATAGACTATATTATTTTAAGATATCATGATTTTTTTCCAAGATATGACGATAAATGCGTACGAAGGCGCGGGCAGCCACTAGTCAGTTATAACGTACAAAATGCTCAATTTTACTAAATTCCATAATAGAAATGTTTCTGCTATCCCTACTCTAGTACGTCACAGTTTAATTACGTTTACTGAGTACATAGGGGTACCGTCAGCATACAAAGTTGGTAAACAGGCTCCACTGACACGCAATCACAGCCTGTTTTGCTGTCGGTATATCTATTTTATGTCATTATACTCTCGTTGTCATTTTGCATATTCTATTCTACTGTATTTAATGCTGTCTACACACCAAAGCCGCCGGCATGCCGTCGGGGTATACCGGCGGCTTTACGTCATACGAATGGCAGCTGTCAAAAAAGCCGGTGCCATTGGTGTGTAGATACCATCACATACATACATACATATCTATCACGTCTCTTTCTCATCGAGGTAGACAGAGACCAATTCCTCCACTTGCTACGATACAAACACACTTCTTTCACCTTCATCCACATTCATCAGTCGCCTTATACAAGCTTGTATTGTAGAGTACTCTTCTACTTTCGTATTCTCAAAATACTTAGCTTAGCTTGCGGAGCGTACGCGTTTTTTTCCGCTACCAAAACGCGCGCGTTTTGCACGCATTTTGACACATTAGGAGCGGAGTAGTAAGAGGAAAGGGCGATGATACGCATCATCTAGCAAAATATTGTGTTTTTGCTATGATGCTATGATTTATGCCAATGATTTTGCGTGAGCGCGCACAAAAACGCGTACGCTCCGCAAACGCGCCTACGTCTGCAATGTCTCTTATGGTATCTACACACCAAAGCCGCCGGCTTTTTTGACAGCTGCCATTCGTATGACGTAAAGCCGCCGGTCTAGCCCGGCGGCATGCTGGCGGCTTTGGTGTGTAGACAGCATTAGCATTACTCATCGCACGCCCTTCGTTATTATATATATTATTAATACTATCAAATGATAATTTCGTTATCTTATCGTACACACGCATATAATTCTATCGATTTGTTAACTTACTTACTTTCAAACTGGGTCCCAAATCTGTTAATTTACAATAATTTCAGTTGTGTGTCGGCAGAGTGTCAATGTAATTTTTTGACACATTTGGTCGCAATCAGTGTAAACCATTCTTCAGTGGAATACCAAATGTCTCAAAAAATGCTATTGACACTCTGCCGACACACAACTGAGGCTATTTTAAATTAGCAGATTTGCGCCCCAGATGTTATTTAACAGCTACAAAACATACATACTTACATACATATCCTACTAATATTATAAATGTCAATGTTTATGCTGATGGCTACAGAAACTACTGAACTGATTTTAATAAAACTTTACAACATTGATACTTGAGCATCTGAAACATAAGGCTAAGTAATATTATTTAAAGATAAGCTTTAAAAAAAATTACCTATATAATAATGTAACGGTTTCAAGAGAATTTTTTGTGCCTATGAAATAAATATATTTTGACTTTTGACTTTGACTTTGATATTGCATTAGTTAGGTACATCACGATAAATGCGCACAAAGTAGAGGACAGCATCTAGTAACATTAATAAAGCTGGTTTACATTAAACAAGGGCCATCCTCTTAAATTTAGGCCTCAAAGGGCCTCAGAGGGCCTCTAAGCAAATATTTCTTACTTAAGCTCCTATGGGGCCCGTCGCGGCTTAATTATGGGCAAATACAAGCTTCATATTTTAGAATAACATTGAAATAAGAGAAAACTGCTCTTTCTACTAGATGATTCGCAGGTCAAGGTTTACCCGACTGCGCCAGACGGAGGGTTATGTTTTTCGAGGGTATGTATGTTTGTATAATTCTTTGGCACACCCTACAGCCTAAACGGCTTGATGGATTTTAGCTTGAGAGGTGTCGTTAGATTCGTATTTACTGTGAGAGTGACACTTGGTGCATAAAAATAAAAAAGTGCGTTTTTTAAACGCAGTCGGGTTTTTTTATGAAAAAGTTTAGGTTATTTCCAAGATACGACGATAAATGCCAAATCACGGGCAACCTTTACTTTGTATACAACGACGAGTCATCAGAAGGGGCGTTTATGAAGCTTGATGCTCGCCCATAACAAGGAGTTTCGTTAATATAATACTGTGGGCGTATACTGAACAAACTAGATTTATTGCGTCGTCGTTTCCAATCACGTTAAAAATAACAAGATGTACGTGACCGATATCAAATGAATTATCCAACAGAATCCATCATACATGACAGCATCTCAAATATGAAAGAGCCAAACTGACAACCAACAAAGTCAGAAACAAGCCAGTTCTTGTATTTTAGCAGTAAAGAGTTTGCAAATGGTTTCCAAATAGTAAAAACGTAATCTCAGATGTTCTCCGACACATATAAGTATATCAAGAACTCAAATCAGATCTTATTTTCCGATAAAATACATTTAACAAAAACCTTGTAAAAAGAACGAATGAATATACATATATTTTGGTCGTATATTTTTTTTATCAGCTTACAGGATGTTCCTATTATACACTGATCCCATTTGTATGTACTCAAATAGGGACGTAAATCAGTTATCGGGGCAGATGGGCGTTGTAGGCATAGGGGTTACATTCTGTATATAAAAATATACAATATCGTACTAATATTATAAATGTCAATGTTGGTGCCCATGGATGTACTTGAAGATATTTTTAAGCTATTGCATAGCTTCTATCGCGGGCCTTGAGCGCGGGAACCGAATCCAGAAATTCCGTAACGAAAAAACCTCACGCTCCCCACTCCGACGGGCACGGAGGTGTGGCTTGAAGGCCGTGCATCGTCTAACGTCGTTTCAGTTCTCGGCAGTTTTCGACACACCGGCGCGGGCGCGCGGCGGCGGCATCGTCAAAGGACTCGGCGCACAAATGGTGCCGCCGAGTCCTTTGACGATGCCGCCGCCGGTCGGTCACCACGCTCAAAAAGTGTAACTTGAATTAATATATGTGATTAATATAAAAGAAATACTGCATAAATAAATAATTATAATTGCATAAGTTGATACAAAATGCTATGCAATAGCTTTACCGCGGCAGTCCCCGAGTGCCACACGTCTTTTTTTTAAATAGTTTATTGTAAGATAATAGTACATAGGGACAGAAAAAAAGAGAAGTTATACAAAAGGTAACTACAGCATATTGCCAAAAGAATTATAAACCTACACATATATATTCGATAAATACATATACATACATATTATTATTTATATAAATATATATAGTATTCTCTATAATAAGGAAAGATTAGAATTAGGATTTATTGGTGTTTCACGCAAAAACTACTGAACAAATTCGAATGAAACTTAGTAAAAGAATAAGAACATATCTAAATAACATGCTTAGGCGCTGTGTCACGCGCGAGTGAATCGCAACGAGTCTGCCCACAATTAGTGGGGTCTTACATAATAGTGTAAGATATTGTTTAAGTTTTCAATAATGGCCATAAATGCGTACAAATCGCGGGCGGCCTCATGTTTTGATTTATTTGCATTAAAAAAAAATCATTTTTGTTATATTTAAAAAAAGTACCTACCTACATTATATTTTCTGACTCTCTGCCAGCCCTAACTCGAACTTCATGCTTCGTTTCTATCGTGAACCGACGTATCGCTTTATTCCGTTTTAATCTACAAGTATTGGGACTCCCTGTACCTATTTTTAAAGCATAATACATCCTGTATCTGTATGTAAGGCCTTTACGCATTAGCTGTTGAAACTTTGAAACGCCTGTGTATTATGTGTCTTTTTGTAAAGCTACTCGTACCTATGTGTTTAGGTTACCAAAAACTGTTCGGTGAAAACTCAAATCTGATGACGACGGATAGACAGATAGACAGACAGATAGATAGACATATAGATAGATAGACTGACGGACTGACGGACGGATGGACAGACAGACAGACAGATAGATAGATAGATAGACGGACGGACGGACGGATAGACAGCCCGACGGACGGATAGATAGATAGACGGACAGCTGGACAAACGGACGGATAGACTAAAGCTATCTACACACCAAAGCCGGCGGCCCGGCGGCACGAACCCGGCGGCTTTTGAATGTTGCAAGTTGCAAAGCCGGCGGCACAGGCCGCCGGCACAGACGGCGGCACGAGAGTCGCGGCATGTCAGTCGTGACGTGGTCGTGACATGACAGTGATGGCATTGACATTCATAACATGACAGACGAGCTTGGCATAAGTACATAATACCTATCATTCTGATATTTTTAAAAAATCCAAGCGCATCAAAATGAGGTCTATAACAATAAAATGTTTGTCTATGTTTATTTCGCTTACACATTCGTAGTTCTTTATGAAGCGGCATAGTGATGTGTGTAAGATGATTAAAGGCTCTTATCGATAAGAGTAAAAATTAGATAGAAAAAATGTTGATAGTACTGTGGTAGTGTATATAGGTCGCGCCACGTAAAAAGAACTTTAAAAACAACTGAAAATCATGTTTTCGCGCATGGGTACACTTACGCTCGAAAGTACTAGGGCTATTTATCGTTTCATTCTAGTAAGAGTCTTTCGCACGCGGTTACGTAGGTTGACTTATAAACTACTAGCTTTTACCCGCGACTTCGTCCGCATAAGTTTTTTTGTTTTCTCCCGGCTGTAAGTCCCCCTGCAACAATGTCCCTCTATCGTGTTCCGGTCCTCAACTTCACATCAAAATTTGTTCAAAAGCAACCTAAGCACATAATGGATAGCTCCGAATGTTTCCTTAGTAAATATAAAAAGTAAATAATATAAATCGGTTTAAAATACTACTAACATACCTACCTGCCAACACCCGATGTATACAAATCAGATCAATAGTTTTGGCGTAATGTGATTCTAGACAGAGTTTTAATGTTGTAGATAGGTAGCTATGTATACGTTCCTGTGGGAATGAGATATTTTCCCGAAGTAAAAAGTAGTCTGAATTTTGGTACCTTCCTACCCTATAAGTTAAGTAGTGTGATGGAATGTCGCTAAGTTTCGATCCAAGTAAAACTGAAGTAAAATAAAGACAGTTGCATCAAAATTTTATCATAATTTCCATAAATTATGGCGCCTACCTACCCTCTAAGTTAGAAAAGTGATTAAATACTAACTTGAAGTCTTAGTAACACTCAGTTTAAAAAAAAAAACATCAAAATCATTTCAGTAGCTATGGCGTCATGCGCTTCTTAACACGATCACGCTAGATTTCCGCGGGAATGAGGTATTTTCCCGCCGTAAAAAGTAGCCTGAGTCCGTGCCTAAGATTCTATCTTTAAATTAACCAAGTCTTATAAAAATCCGTTCAGACGTTAAGGCGTGAATGAGGTAAACTTTTAAAACAAACGATTAAAAATCACTAACTCAATTCAGTTTTCTGCTTACTTCCTACCCCCTAAGTACGATGACGTGATCATTTTGATCTTATATCCGTTTTAAGGTAACCATCTATTATCTTACTAAATTTCATAAAAATCCGTTCAGCCGTTTAGGCATGATAGAGCAAAACTCCCAGCAAAAACCATAAAAAAATCACTAACTCAATTCAGTTTTCTGTCTACTTCCTACCTCCTAAGTACGATGACGTGATCATTTTGATCTTATATCCGTTTTTAGGTAACCATCTTTTACCTTACTAAATTTCATCAAAATCCGTTCAGCCGCTTAGACGTGAAAGAGCAAAAGTCCCAACAAAAACGACTAAGAATCACTAACTCAATTTCGTTATCTACCTACTGCCTACCCCCTAAGAACGATGGTGTGATTATTTATAGCCTATGACCATTTTTAGGTTATCATCTATCACTATACCAAATTTCATCAAAATCCGTTCAGCCGTTTAGGCGTGAAAGAGTAACAGACAGACAGAGTTACTTTCGCATTTAATTTTTTTTATTATTTATTTTATTTTATTTTTTTGGATATATAATATTAGTATGGAAGTATGGATGGATTTAGTATTAAGTGCCTAAATATAAAGTTTCATGGTTTTATCTTTGAATAATGACGATCTCCCATACTAACTTTCATCCCTTATTACCACCCCCTTAAGCCTTTTTTCGCGACAAAATATAGCCTATGTCCTTTCTCAAGGTCTAGACAACCTCTCTACCAAATTTCATTGAAATCGGTTCAGTAGTTTAGGCGTGAAAGCGTAACAGACAGACAGACAGACAGAGTTACTTTCGCATTTATAATATTAGTATGGATAGGTAGGGGATGATGATTCTGATTCCAAAGGTTATAAAAGTGACGACAACGATGATGATAAAATGGCCACTTCTGGCATCAACACCGCGTCGTCATCTGGTTTTCGCGCCACCCATGAAGACTTAATGGAAGGACAATGTTTTTTTTTTTAATTTTCGAATATTTTTTTTACTTTTTTACACATTTTACACTAAATCCAATATTGATTGGTAGTTGTGTATTTTTTTTTATTTATATTCCACCTTACTAATACTACTAATAATATTTTTCTTTCCTTTGTGCGTAAAACCATGACTGTAATTAAACACTTTTGTGCGCGATGGTATTTTAAAACAAATGTTAAACGTCAGACTCAAAAATCGTCTAATGCGCATCTGTCAGCTAGGGTTCATTTTACGTGGCGCGACCTATACCTAGGTACGTCTAAAAAATCATCTTTTTTATTGAATGTTAATAAACAGCTTTTCTTCAGCAGTAAACGTCCATAAGCTGACATGATGAAATAGCATTTATTCTTTCTCATCAGAATCTTCTTGTATATTTATTTATTGATAGTGATTCTTGATGTTATTTCTAAGTTGCCGTTTATGTTTAGGTACCAACATTACACTGGAGCCTTGTATATAGGTATTTTTTAAATTTGCTGGGCACTGACCATAGGACACACTGAAATGTGAAAAAACTTAGATCCTACGACCATTCAGGAGCTTTCGACAGGCAAGCCTTAGTGAGGTTCAAAATGATGTATTGCACTTGCAATATAACATAATTCAGCGGATTACTAGGTAGCGACCTAGAGGGTTATCGATACTGTGTATGTTCCGACAAGTAGCATATTCCCATTGATAGTCAGTCACTCAATATATTCATCTATGGTCACGTCACTCTGTTGGTAATGCGACAAGGGCAAATGCGGGTTTGCTTTTTAGTTTAAAAAGTTATCGATAACGATATCGATAAAAACTGCACACGCAACCCTACAAAAAGCGCCTAATTTTGTACGTCTATCAGCCTTCTTTTTATATGACGTGAAAAGTCACGTCATGTTAGCTAGATATAAGGAGTGGCCCCATTTTTTTCATATACAAATGAGTTTATGACAGCGTGCCAAGGTTGCGCCAAGTTTTCTCATAGTTTTCTTGGTAGATGGCCTGTCAAACGATAAGAAATTTCATACAAAAAGGTAGTAATTTTGCGCCAGACCAAGCACGCAGATCCAGACGGTATGGCACCTCCTTATATATTCTATACTCAAACTAGCTGGAAGCCAAGTTCATAGACAAAAAGTGAAAAAGTTTCAATAAGGTCAAAATTTCAAAAATAATTTATTCGTAGGTAACATTTTTACACTTGAATACGTCACAAAGAAAAAAAAAGTAAAAAAAAACATAATAAGTAATGAATATAAAGAACCAAAAAAAAGAGAAAAACATTAAAGGAGGTTTTACTAGATTTATTAACTTCCGTCTTTTTCGTGTCTTTTTCTATTTTAAATGACACTTTTGTTCAGTGTTTCCACTTCAAATTCAAGAATTTACCTTTGTTATGAAAAAAAAGAACGTATTACTAACTAATCGAAATTGTATTTTTCTCACTGAATATGTTTGATATTTTTTGAATGTTGTAAAATAATCTATGATAAAATTGATTGAATAGAGATAAGATTGACAGTGATGATTTTTAAACGACTTCAAAAAAGGAGGAGGTTGTTCAAGTTCCTTGCCGGCGGACAACTGAAGGAGCGTCGCGGGCAGTGTGACCGTTTCAAAATTTACAAATCTACCAAGGAAATCTTCAAAGGAAACTCAGCTAAACTAAAATGTTTACTTCACATTTTGAAAATATCGCAAATAAAATACATTTTTGAAATGAAAATTGTTGATTAATTGTAGTAGCTGTATGAAGGTGAATTTATTTATTTATTTAAAATATCTAAAAATATATCTAAAATTATAGTCTCAACTATATCTAAAAATATAGTTGGAGTCTCAAATATATCAATGGGGAATATGCATGTTTTTTTTTTTTTATATGTTTCTACTAGTTATTACATTACCAAACATACAAATATCACGTCAAAAATATAAACTATTATGCAAAAAATTTAATATTAAAATCGCGATCAATTTAAACGCGGCCATTTTGGCGCGCTTGCTCGTGACGTCACCATTACACGAGTTCGATGTCAACAGCAAAGTGTTTGGTTTACAAAATTACCAAAAAATAAATAAAGTGAGTGAATATCGACTTAATTACCATGGAAAAGTAAAAAAAACCGTATTATAAATATTGTGTCGTTCCTATGTGTCCAAATAACATCAACACTGCACCTGACAAAGTGTATTTCCTTATGCCGAAAGGTGAAAATCTAAGGAAAAAGTGGTGCAAGGCGATGAGAAGAGACAATGTATCGTGTTTGAGCTGTTTATACTGTTGTGAAGATCATTTCAATGTAAGTAAGGATATTAAAAAAGTAAAATACATATACAAATCATTCTTACTTTTACCTACCTACTTGTTTTGTTTACAAACCTCTACAAAAACATAACCTAGTTTTCAAAAAGTTGTAAAGATATTATTAAAAATTCTTATTCGATATTCTAAATTTATCTTTATGTATGTATAAGTATTATTCATGAATAAAAACATCTAAATTATTAGAGTAAGAGGCAAGTTCGAGACTAGTTTTATTAACCTTTATATTATTTTTGGGTTTAAGATTATCCGACTGCGCTTTTACGAAACCGGTTTCAGTCATTCTCTAAGTCCTTCTTCACAATTAATTAATACTTTGAACACATAAAACTATTAACTTAAGATAAAAAACAGCGACACAATACAATAACAATTATTCCTCAAAAAAGAAACCATACAAATAGCTTGTTGACAGCAGACGTCTCGTGTAAAACTGACGTCACGTTTTGTTCCACCAATAGTGTTGCGTTTCGAAAATTTGCGCGGTAATTTCAAAACAGCCACTTTTTGATGATTAAATTTCATTATTAAATTAAAATCTAAAAATAATTGTATAGTGTGTTTTCAGTAGCAATAAATGTTACAAAAAAAAATATTTTGTCCATATTTAAGTCACATGCATATTCCCCATTTAAGTAGTACTTAATACCAAAAACGGTCACATTGAGCGCAGATTTGAAACCTGGCGGCTTTTGACATCTGCCATTCGTATGACAGTATGACAACAAGCCGCCGCCGTCGGGTTGTGCCGCGCATGTGCAGTGCGGCCAGGCCGCTGGGTTGTGCCGCGCTGTAATGCCGCCGGCATTTGCCGCGCGGCACAAACCGCCGGCCTGGCTGACGGCTTTTGACATCTGCCATTCGTATGACAGTATGACAACAAGCCGCCGCCGTCGGGTTGTGCCGCGCATGTGCAGCGCGGCCAGGCCGCCGGGTTGTGCCGCGCGGAAACGCCGCCGGCATTTGCCGAGCGGCACATGCCGCCGACCTGGCTGACGGCTTTTGACATCTGCCATTCTGCCCTCTCATGACAAATAACGTAACCCAAAAACTGCTGTTTTGAGAAAATCGAGATTGTTTTTTGAGTCGTATTTTTGATTGCTCAGTTATTCTATGTCTTGCCGAACGATTTTTATAAAATCTTGCTTGTTGCCTTACCTAAGCCAGAAAAAATAAAATTTTGTTAAAAACAATAAAAAAATTGTACGCACATAAAATAAACTTTTCAGCCACGTGACAAGATTGTCTACCTTCGTAAACTGGCACTCTAGAGACTTTACCAAGAGTTTAAGTATTTAAACCGTAAAAATCGGCTCAAATCTCTTTCATGGGTTAATGTATTAAAACTTAAAGAAATGATAACAGCTCACAGTTTCGCGTGGAAACAAATTTGCGTTGTATCATAGTCGGACGTTTAATGTCGTGGCAAAACAACGCAACCATAGCTTACCTACGTTATTCTTTCATGACACATTCGGCAATTTTAGGTCGCAAATAGTAAGTGATTTTGTTTTTCTTATAGAGAGGTTAAAAAAATATTTTAACTACTTATACAGATAGACCAAGGTATAAATAATCGATTGAGCATGTGCACGACAAAACAACGTAAACCGGGTTGCGTTATTTTGTTAAAAACCGCCGACATGCCGCTGACATGCCGGCGGCATGCCCGCGGGTCGCGGCACAAGCCGCTGGGCTGGGCCGGCGGCATTTAGAGATGAGTGATAAATGACGTAACGGTGAAAAAATCACCGTGATCTGGAGTCGCATGTTAATATTACATGTGACAGTGTTGTTAAATAATATTTAATCACAGGAATCATTAACCAATTCCATTTCATACTTAGTGATCGGAGTGATCGACGTGACAAAATTACGGTGATTTTTCACTGTGATTTTCTTGGAACTGGAACAACAGTCACAGTGATAACAAAATAAAGTTTTATCCCACTTCTAGTGGCTTTTGACATCTGCCGGCCTAGCTCGGCAGCGTGCCGGCTGCTTTGGTATGTATGTAGTGGCCTAGGCCGGCGGGTTATGCTGGCGGCCTGCTTGTTGCAAAATGAGGCCGCCGGCCTAGCCCGGCGGCTCGTGCCGCCGGGCCGCCGGCTTTGGTGTGTAGATACCTTGACGCACTTATGGACGCATATACGGACAGATGAATAGATAGACAGATGGGTAAATGGACAGATATAGACGGACAGAAGAATACATAGATAGATGGATATACATTGGTATATCCATTGGTATTGTATTCGATATGTATATTGGTTGTAAGACGGACATATTACCCTAAAAACTAGAACAACATTGAGCAACTATAAAAACTTCTTTTATTTATTTATTTATTTATGGTACATATGATAAACTTTAACTTAAAAAACATTTAGTGACTATTGGCTATATATGACTGCCAATTACAAGCATACACAACATTATTATAAACTATTTAGTAACTATGTTAATAATAAAAGTTTTTCAAACATAAAATACTATAACTACAAATATAAATGAGATCAATCTGTTAATTAATTATTTGGAGTTTGTTTAGAATTAGAATCAAAGTGTTTCAGCAATTTACTTTTATAGATATGTAAAGAATCAAGGAATATATCTATGTCCGGTACCTTTCCACAGACTTCGTTAATAAAACTTTTAATGATTTATCGACCGCCACTTTGATAATAATTACTACACAACACTATACATTAAAAAAAGGTACCTATTATAACAACACACTAAAATTCACCAATCGATAGCCATTTCGTTGTCGAACACAAAATAATAATCCCTACTTAAAATATGGTAATTCACTTTGAAAAGGGCTTAAAGAACGCCAAACTTTTACAACTGCTAGTCCTTTTACGTTTAAAATACTTTAGCAGAATATTATAATTTATAGTTCGATTCTAAAAGGACGTATATCGTATTAAAAGTAACCAGTCAACAGTCATTTTAGTTTTGCAATCAAAATTAATAATTCAATTGAAAAATACAGGGTGTAACAGAAAGGGGTATCAAGCTGAAACACAGCGATAGGCCTCATGAAACTGAACAACTTTGGGGAACCAAGCAACATGGGTCATAACTCGAAAAAAAAATACGCCTCCCCATACAAAATGTCCGATCAGCTGATCGAGTTAGGGCGATCCAAAATTTTTTTTCGAGTTACTACACATATTCCTTGGGGAAAGTTGTTCAGTTTCATGTGGACTATCACTGTGTTTCGGCTTGATACCTCCTTTCTGTTACACCCTGTATAACTTGAACAGTTCTAAAAGGTCTTAAAAGCGTAGAAAATAAGCGTTCTATAGTCGTTTTAGTTCTATAAGAGAAATTATGATTCATCCCACAATCGCTTTATTGATGTTGTTTCAAAACATTTTATTGGACAAAGCCGAAGTTAAAGCGTGGGCGTTTTGAGGGGACACAGAGTAGAAATATCAGATGGTTTTATAGTTATAAGAGGCATACACAGAATTAGGTTCAAAATTGTCTTTCCTGTTCCTGATGATTAAGGATACTGGAGCAGCCAATCCCCAAATTGTTTATACAGGCCAAAACTACATCGGGCACAGATTATGCGGATATGCATTAAGTTGAGAAATTAGCTCCCAGTGTCCTTAACTTTCGGGAAAAGGAGAGACATTTTTTGTTTTTTCTGTCTGTATGACTCATAAAGAACTTTCTTTATAAAACTTTGGTCGACAAAAAAACAGATGTACAAACACATGCAGGCCAGTATTTTTTTTAAATAATAAAGTAATTTAGATTAAATAATTTTGTTCTGTTTTGAGGCTTTAGATGGAGTACGGTTACGCAAAATATTCCTTTAATCCCCTTTTCCTTCCTTATTATCATCCCCTTTTCATAACAGCCTTTGTGGATTTTGCCAATGTCAAGTGAAGTAAAACTTAGTATAATCATATTGTTTACTTCAAGTATGTACATAAATGGTGTCTGCTGTGCACAACAAAGCCGCCGGCATGCCGCCGTGCTACGCCGGTGGGTTTACGTCATACAAATGGCAGCTGTCAAAAAATCCGGCGGCTTTTGTGTGTAGATACAATGAGGAATGAATATAAGGAGTGGCCCCATTTTTTTTATATATAAATGAGTTTATGACAGCGTGCCTGGTCTGGCGCAAGTGTAGATACCACACTTTCATACACCCAGATGCAAAACGACCAGAAATCAATACTAAATAGGTACGCCAACTGGTCACTCAAAGTCACCTAAAAGCTCGAACTAATACATAAGACATTTATTTTCAAAAACAGTACAAATAAACACTGTGTGCGAAAAAATGCATACAGGGATAAAAAAGAATATAACTTAAAAAAATTAACAATCACTTAAAAAATCAGCAATAGAATAACAATTCTTACTTAATAAAAAGTTCTTTAATTTATTTTTAAACATATAATACCCCTAGTACACTATGGCCATGCGCGCTGGGCCAGCGCGCATGGCCATAGTGTACTAGGCACATTGGCATTGGCATTGGCGTTGGCGACGGGCTGGCGGCGGGCTGGCGTTGGGACTGGCCGCCATTTACCCTAGTACACTATGGCCCAGCGCGCTGGCCCAGTCCGCTGGCCATAGTGTACTAGGCACATTGGCATTGGCATTGGCGATGGCGAAGGGCTGGCGACGGGCTGGCGACGGGATAGCTGCGTGTCGGTTTTTTCGAACGCCAGTCCTAGGAAATGGCAATTAGTGATGTGCCCAGTCTGCTATTTATTGCAACGGTCTAAATATCGAACTATTGATAGTATTACAAGAAAAAATCTGTTCTTCCGTCGAAACCCATTCGTCAGCCAGATCTCAGAATTAACACTCGTTCTCTATTAATTTATCTATCTCTGGTTTTGCCCTACTGGAGACAGAAATATTTATCTGTCTTAGAATTTTTAGTCCCTATATCCTACCTAAAATCTTACCTCTATGTTTATTTATCGACGGCGAATAAATAACCGTCGATAAAAATTTGTATGATAGTTGACGCGTCCCTATTTTTTCAAAAAAGTAAATCTATTATAGTCTTTTTCTTGTCATCTCCCCGCATTTTGACAACGGCTGGCTGTCACGACTCACAAATTCAGTTTAATTTATATATTTTCGTGTGAAATATCTACATGTGAAATATCTAGAAGGCATCCGTGAACGAATTCTTATAGTTCGCTAAATTATTGAGAAGAACAGAGAGTTCAACAAGCCGACATACATATGCTTTGTTGATTTTTCCAATGCGTTGGTAACTGGATGAGAGCACACCACAACACCTTGTACACCGGCTTAGAAAGCTCTATGAAGGAGGAACAGCATCAGTGCGTACAGATAAATCGATCTAAAAGCAAGATGATGATCGTGGACCGTGTCAACAACAGCTCGCCCAAAGTGGCGCAGATTTCGATGTGCGATGTGGTTAACAACTATGTATATCTTGCTATTATATATTCCAAATAACGGCGGCTGCGTAGATGAAGTAAAACGACGTATGCCCATGTCTAGGTCTATAATGGAGAGGAAGAAAGTATAGAGGAATCGACATATAACTAAAACCACCAAAGTCGGGCTCGTAAAATGCTAGTGATTATTATGTTTCTTTATGCGACAGAGATGTGGACAGTGCCCGAATAGGAAAAAGGAAAGATAGATGCTCTGGAATTGTGGTGCTAGAGGAAGATGCTGGGTATAGCGTGGACGGAGATCCGCACCAACGTATCGATACTTTACGAGCTCGGCGTCACACAGCGTTATCGTGCACCCATCACACAGTTTTGTTTAAAAACAACATTCAAAAAGTGTACTTAAATATTGTGCCAATTTTAAAATAAAACATTTTTTATTTTGATTTTGTTTCTGTCCACAGTAGCAGTAGTTTTTCTATGAAAGAGTTACAAAAATCCTTACTTACATACATTCATCGGCACATTCAATAACATTTATAATATACTAGAGGCTGCCTGCGACTCCGTACGTATTTATATACAATATCTTGTCATAATAAATCTTTGAAAACTTACATAATATCTTATTAATTATATAGTCTATGTTTAATTCTAGTGTGCAAACTACAATATTGCCAAGTTTCATCAAAATCTGTTGAGTAGTTATTGCATGAAAGAGTAACATCCATCCATCGGCACAACGATTGAAATTTATAATAAGTATAAGTATTATTAGTAGGAAGTACGATATTATACACACTATACTTAAATATACTAAGTTTTACTGTCAATAACTGTTTAATTAAAATACATAACAAAACATCTTGATGAGGTAAATAGAACACAATGATGATATAAATATAATTGAAATTGTTTATTTTTCATAATATCTATTTATTTTCAAAATAATATTACAATTAAAGCTTGCTGTAAGTTTTATCCAAGTTGCTTCTTGGAGTTGATTGTTGGTGGCTTTTCATTTTTTCTATTTAGAAACGAATAGCACTGGATGAGCTTAAATATATTCCACCAGCATCATCACTTCCATCTTTGACAAGGGAAGAGTTTTTTGCTCTTGGTAAAAGGAATATAAAGAAAACCTCTGGATAGGTAGTATAACACGGCTTAACAACAATTGGTTGTTTTGGGTTGTTGTGATTGCCCAGAGATCGTTCAGCATAGTTAGTAAATGTACATATATAATAGGTAGGCATATAATTGGTCTTTAGAACAAACACGGATGCTTTCTATAGTACTTGTAGATATTTCACACCAAAATATATAAATTAAACTGAATTTGTCGTGACAGCCAGCCGTTGTCAAAATGCGGGGACGGCGAGACCTTTGAGTATAGAACATATAAGGAGGTGCCATACCGTCTGGATCTGCGTGCCTGGTCTGGTGCAAAATGGCTACCTTTTTGTATGGAATTTCTTATCGTTTAACAGATCATCTACCAAGAAAACTATGAAAAACTTGCGCCAACCTTGGCACGCTGTCATAAACTCATTTGTATATTAAAAAAAAATGGGGCCACTCCTTATATTCCTTCCTCATTGGGCGAGACGGCGAGACGACAAATGAACTCGCCATCGTGTTGGGTAAAGTCGAGATAGATGCCTCACTTTCATAAACTTTACAAACTTGCTACTTACTAAAACACAATTGTGTAATTAAGTAAAGCAATCACCCAGCAACTAATATTGCCACGGACCATCATGCTGTGAGGACCCGTTTTACTCCTGTGTACTGTTTTTTTCGTGGCGGACAAATAAAAAAAGCCGCAACTTTGTAAAACTATACAAAAAAAATATATTTTAACAAGGTTTATTCGTAATCGTAACTGATATTTGTACCAGCTACTGCCTATTTTATTAGTGTCCTATCTGACTGAACGGCGTAACATTGCACGAGCGATCATCTTTTTCAGTTTTTCTATTTAAATCTTACTTCGAAGCTATAAAATAAAACCATTAAGATTTTCGGAAAATTATTCAATTTTTGATACTTTTGCGGTACCTCTTTTTTAAAAGAGTTTTGTTAATGTTTTTAACAATTTCAAAAGGGGTTTGAAGATAATGTCCTACCTTTTTCGACAAAAATGGCGGCAGTCTATGAAACTTTCATTAATCGATAGTTCAGGTCAATACAAATCGAAAGTATAGATGAAAACATTTTGATAAAGTGTCATGTTTCCGTCATATAGGCTGTCAAAGATAGACTAGTGGCGCCAGTATTGGAACGTGAAAAACTGTATTTTGGTGTTATTAAATGGCACATATTGTATTGGAAATTGATACTAGTAGTTAAATGAAGGATCCTGACATTCCTTGATTTTTCCTTGACTATCCCCCCTCCAGTACCTCCTTCAGCGTGTATACAGGGCAGCGCAGTAACAAAATAAATGATAGGGGGTACTCGAGGGGGGGATGGTATTGGGAATTGACATAGATTGCTTCAAAAATTCTTATTTTTAAACCTTTATAAATTCCCACACATTTATACCTAAAACATTAAAAATTATGGGCTGAACAGCTTGGGGAGAGGGAGGGGGGTCGCTAAAATATGCCAGGATCCATCATTTAACTTCTAGTATCAATATTCAATACAATATATGCCATTTAATTACACCAAAACACAGTTTTTCATGTATCAATACTAGCGCCACTAGTCTATCTTTGACAGCCTATATCTCGGAAACGTGACGCTTTATCAAATTTTTTTCGTCTATACTTTCGATTTGTGTTGACCTGAACTATCGATTAGTAAAGGTTTCATTGACTGCCGCCACTTTTGGAAAATTAAAAAAAAAAAGTGTAGGTAGGACACTCTCCATAGTAAAATCTTCAAACCCCTTTAAAAAAACAAGAAAACATTACGCTCGTCATTGCAAAGTTACGTCAACCGCATATTTGACATATGCCAAAAATACCTTGGTATCTTGTACAGGGTGTATACCTCATAATTGACCAAATAATTGACCTTTTGTTTTTAATTTATTTAAAAAAACAATTACATCTATCCCTATCAAAAAAGATAGTAGCCCTGATTTTTTGAGATATTGATGCCGCTTGGGGCGTCTGAGTATAATTTAAAAAGGACATCACAGAGCATTTTAAGGAAATGGCATGTCATGAAGTTAGTATTGGAACCAGTGTCGCCAGTTATTTATTTATGTAAATATGGCCTAAAACTATTGATCATACAATTGAAAACATGTCGTAACTCCTTGCAATGGGATTTATTTTGCTTTAAGTCAAAAAGTAAATTATTAGATAATTCGAACTTAGGCGCCTTATACCACGTGAGTGCGCGACTGAAGTAGCAACGGGATGAAGAGCGAGAAAGGAGGGGTAA
Source organism: Anarsia innoxiella (assembly GCA_947563765.1). Classification (NCBI taxonomy): domain Eukaryota; kingdom Metazoa; phylum Arthropoda; class Insecta; order Lepidoptera; family Gelechiidae; genus Anarsia; species Anarsia innoxiella. The sequence continues at coordinate 920,938 of OX387418.1, read as the reverse complement.
AAACTCAGTTAAAGCGTACATTTATTACTTTGGCTAGTTTTGGGCGGATATTGTGATTAATATCTGGTTAAAGTTATTAATTTATCACATTATCAAGACATTTGGTGATTATATATAATAGATAATTAATCATTTTGGCTGTAACATATTCATAAATAATATATAAATAAAATCAATATTTTTTTAAATATGGACAATATTTCAAAAAGTGGGGCATCTATCCCGACTTTACCCTACTTACATGCTTTGACAACCAGCATGGCGATCATCAAGGTGATCAGTGGCGTAACTAGGTAACCAAGGGCCCTGCGGCAAATAAAATATTAGGGCCCCACTAACTATCTAATCTGGTAAGATGTATGAAATTAATAATAGGTATTAATATATATACCTACTTTAAAATTATAAGCTATTTCATCATCGGCTCTTTTTTATGCACTAGAGGGTAGGAAATAAATATATTCTCTAAACAGAAACAACATAAAAATACTATTAATAGGTATTTGATGGTCTAGATAGAAAAAATAATCTGAAGGATTATTACAAGATTGAAAAGAATATATTTTATATTTGGTTTTCGACTGTTTCTATCAAAATTCTAAATAATTTCACGTTATTTCAATAAAGTGCCGGAATTTCTTTGACATTAGCTCACTACACACCCACTCATGATGTATTGATTTTAAATAATTTTCGACCGTTTAGTTTGATTAAAACTTTTATGTAGGGATACGCCCGTCGGGGCCCTCTGTGCATGAGGGCCCCGGGGCCCCGCCCCACCTTGCCCCTTAGTAGCTACGCCAGTAACCTGCGCTGGCCCAGCGCTGGCCCAGCGCGCTGGGCCATAGTGTACTAGCGTTCAACCAAGCTGGTGACCATCGCTGGTGACCAGCGCTGGCCCAGCGCTTGGCCATAGTGTACTAGAGGCATTAAGGCTATCTATTTCTTTTAAATCATTTAATGCAAGAAGTTATCCTACTGTTTTAACTGCTCTGTATAAAGTTCGAACGAGCGTCGGTTCACGATTGAGAAACTTTACTCTTATTTTGGCTTTTATCAGTTTTTTTTTGTTACTGAAACCAATTCAATGCGAGCCTTTTTGGACGGGGCGGCTTTTTAAACAATTCTTTGAAAAACAATTTTTTTTTTTGCGTTTAAAAATGAATTTTATAGCGAAAAGAAATAAGTTCTGAAAATTAAAACCTGTTTAGCGGAAACTTATGATAAAATCAAAAGTCAAGTCAAAAATATATTTATTTCGTAGGCACAAAAAATGTTCGTAAAAACCGTTACATTATTATAGGTAATTTTTTTTTAAGCTATATAGCGCTAGATTCGCAGTTTCCCCCAGAGAAAAACCTAGCAAGAAACTCTGTGAGGTTGCTTTTTTCAAATCAAGTTTTACAATTCTTATAAACAGTTACACAGGTATAAAGGTACATATTTACATCATTATAATTATTGTTCCTAAAATTAATTTTGATATAAAGTTTACCTTTTAAACAAAAAAACTAAATCAAAACGTTTAGCACGATGCCACATAAAACACGTCTTTACTTACATATCTACCTACAGTCTTTGAGTATAAAATATATACTTAAGGAGTTGCCCCATTTTTTTTCATATACAAATGAGTTTATGACAGCGTGCCAGTAGATGACCTGTCAAACGATAAGAAATTCTATACAAAAAGGTAGGCATTTTGCGCCAGACCAGGCACGCAGATACGGTATGGGACCTCCTTATTATATTCTATACTCAAAGGTCGGCAGAGTGTCAATGGCATTTTTTGACACACTTGGTATTCTGCTAAACAATGGTTTACACTGATGGCGATCAAATGTGTCAAAAAATGACATTAACACTTTGCCGACACACAATGGATAACATAGTAAATTAGCAGACTTGGACCCTGATAAGGAAATTCCACACTCAAACGTCGCTTCATAGAACACCCCTCTTTTTGCGTTGTAGGTTAAAAAAGGTTAGAAACTAAGTACCAAGTCCTTCGGTAATACTTTAGCATCCCTTTAATTTCTTGAAAGAAACATTGCTCCGAGTTTTACTTCGGAATTTTCACTTAAATGAGTTAATTGGTTTGGAAAGTTAACTTTAATGGGTTAAGATAATCGGTTAAAAGCTTTCTCGAGCTTTTATTTTAGTAATAAAAGCTTAAATTTAATTTGGCGTGGATTATTTTTATTATTAGTTAGCGTGTTGCATTTATTTCATCGAAAAATTATTAAAAAAATAAGTTCTAAAAACTACTTATTACCCGCTTAAGGAAAAGCTGCGATCTTAATTAAGGGCGGTTTCGCACTAAACATTTCCATACTAAAATTCTCAGTTGTGTGTCGGCAGAGTGTCAATGTCATTTTTTGACACATTTGGTCGCAATCAGTGTAAGCTATTGTTTAGCAAAATAGCAAATGTGTCAAAAAATGCCACTGACACTCTGCTGACACACTGACTTAGGCCATTAACATGCAAATGTAAAAAAAAACGCATAGGCAGTAAAACCGCAAGTGTATGACTTCACTCATCAATATGACAACCATATGTCCAATATATACATACATACCTACATACATAGTATGTTTACATGACTCCCGTGAATCCAGTTAATCAATACTGAAGATAGTTAAGGCGCCGGGCCTGAAAAACCAACGTTATTGTCCCAAATAACAGTTAAATAAAAAAATGTTTCAAATACAAAAACTATTCGAATCCTACTACTATAAATGTCAATGTTTGTGTCGATGGATGTTTGTTGCTTCATCACGCAAAAACTACTGAACAGATTTTGATGTAACTTTGCAATAACTTAGATTAGACATCAGAATAACACATAGGCTATATTATTTGTCGATATTTTTTTGTTTTTTCGAAGACATCACGATAAATGCGTACAGAGTCACGGGCAGGCTTTAGCTGATAAATAAATTAGATTCTTCCTGTACCTATCCGTTTACTAACGGCCGTTCCTGAGATCTGAGATCTGCATGTCACGGATGTCAAGCAGCTGTCCCTTCTGATCTATCTTTCAAAAGAATCCCATAGATTTTTTGATAGCGGTAGGTTAGAAGGACGAAAAACTCTAAGACAGATAACTATTTCTATCTCCAGTAAGGCAAAACCAGAGATCGATAGAATATTACGTTCCCAATTTAGTCTTTAGTAAAGTCGATAATCCTTCCCCGGTTCCTCTACTTTACGTGGCGTTAATTTAAAAGGGAATCGTTTACTTCCAACATATAGATAGCTTTGTAAACATAAATGTGTAGATATATGTACATTTATGTTAGTAATGGTACTATGTTACTGTATAATTACAAGGTACGCAACTTCGTACGCATTTAACGTCATATCTTGTAAACTTACACAATGTCTTTAATATATATAGCCTACATTTATATCTTTATTTATTTAACAGTTTATTGTAAGATGATAGTACAAAGATACAGAAAAAAAGAGAAGTTATACAAAAGGTACAGCATATTTCTAAAAGAAATTTCTTCCTGCAGACCCCACAGAGAGAGAAGCAAAAAAAAAAAAAAGAAATAAGTAGCTTTAAATAATTTAAAATAATAAATATCTTTAAATAGTCTACTTATTATGGGGCCCAAGTCTCCTAATTTAAAATAGCCTCAGTTGTGTGTCGGCAGTGTCAATGGCATTTTTGACACATTTGGGATTCGCTAAACAATGGCTTACACTAATGCGACCAAATGTGTCAAAAAAAATGACACTCTCATTGATAATTTTCTGACAGCTGAGTATAGAATTTATACGGAGTGGCCCCATTTTTTTAAATAAACAAATGAGTTTATGACAGCGTGCCAAGGTTGGCGCAAGTTTTTCATAGTTTTCTTGGTAGATGACCTGTCAAACGATAAGAAATTCCATTCAAAAAGGTAGCCAATTTGCGCCAGACCAGGCACGCAGATCCAGACGGTATGGCTCCTCGTTATATACTCTATACTAAAAGTGTTTAGCAGACTCGGACACCTGTTCAGTGGTTTTTTGCGTGAAAGAGTAACAAACATTCTCACATCCAACCATCGGCATAAACATTGACATTTATAATAGGCATGATGACTAAAAAAAATGTTTAGTCCATCACACAAATTATTTTAAAATATTCGACACGTATTTTTTCTTTTTTCTCTTAAACTATAAATGACAAAGATACACTGGGTTAAAGTTGCTCGTGACGTCTCGCCTAGGTACGATTTTTACCTAGGAGTGACGTCAATACCCCCCACTCCGTAACTTTGATGCTCTGTATCTTTGTAATTTATTTATGTATTTGATCAGGTAAAAAATGTGTTTCAAATATTTTTTAATAGCCTAAAAGACGGACTAATTATTTTTTGAATTTTCATCCCTATACTACAGTACCTACGATATCTATAGTATACTAGCTGTCCCGGCGAACTTTGTCCCGCCTTAGAATGAACTTTATTGTGTAAGAATAAAGTTCAAATTGACTCTACATTTTAGTAAGAAAACATTTGTATGGGAAAAAGAAAAGGTCTGTTTTAGGGCTTTTTTATATTCGAATGTTTCTCACCGTAAGAACCATCCTTGGACTTCAATGAACATTTTAAAAAAAGAATTAGCGAAATCGGTCCAGCCGTTCAGGCGTGATGCCGTGACAACGGAAAACGGGTTTCAATTTTATATATATAGACTAGCTGTCCCGGCGAACTTTGTCCCGCCTTAGAATGAACTTTATTGTGTAGGAATAAAGTTCAAATTGACTCTACATTTTAGTAAGAAAACATTTGTATGGGAAAAAGAAAAGGTCTGTTTTAGGGCTTTCCCGGCAATTATTCGAATTTTTCTCACCGTAAGAATCATCCATGGACTTCAATGAACATTTTAAAAAAAGAATTAGCGAAATCGGTCCAGCCGTTCAGGCGTGATGCCGTGACAACGGAAAACGGGTTTCATTTTTATATATATAGAATAATATCTATACTATAGACATACTCGTAAGCAAGTACAGTACTTAACTTCACACTCGATCGATAAGCTATAAAAAATGTTACTTTCTCTAATTAAAGCTTGTATTGCGGTGTTATTAGGTCGTTTACATAGTAATTTAGTACTTTACGGTACTTGCGCACTTTCGGTTCAGACGCGGATGCGGTTTGACGTTTGATGTTAGAAACGAGAACGTAAGTGGTTGAAGCGTTTTGATGCGATTTTGTTATCAAAGTCAAAATGCGAAGGTTTTTTAACCGCAAATGCGTTGTCATGACGACGTATTGTTTTCCCTCCAGACAGGCCACGGCCCAGACACGTCCCCTGCACGGCCCGGATCTGTGTAAATAGACCTTATACCTGTATATACCTATATTATAAGCTGAATCTAAACTTCTCTGTCACCTATTAAACTGTGGTTAAGTTAGATTGCTTTGTCAAGTTATACTTAACTAATAGTTAAGTTACGATAACTTTGTTAAATTAACGAAATTAGACCTCATTTCTATGGTAAAATAACTTTCCCAACACGTCAATTAATTATCAAGATATTACATACATCCTATTAATCAATGTCAATGTTTGTGCCGATGGATGAATGGATGTTTATTACTTCATCACGTAAAAACGACTGAACGGATTTTAATGAAATTTGAAAATATTGTAGTTTATGTATCAGAATAACACATAGGCTATATTATTTTGAGATATCATAATTTTTTACCAAGATATGACGATAAATGCGTACGAAATCGCGGGCAACCTCTAGTAATACATACATATAGCTGTCACTCCTCTCTCCCATCGAGGAAGACAGAGACCACTTCCCTTGAATCGAATCGAAGACTTTTTAAAGAAAGGCCCGTCAAGAGTACCCTAAACTGATGTGCATGTATGAGGTGACCGATGAACGTAGATGAGACCACTGCCCTCCACTTGCCGATACAAACACATTCTTCGCTTCTTTGTGCCTTTTTCATTCACATCAAGTATACTGAAAACCTTCTGAAATTACACATTGAATATTTAATGAAATAATAATACTCAACTAGTGAAACGGTGAAATTATATCATGGAAGTTATCAAATTGATTGATTTGAGTATAGAATATATTAGGAGGAGCCATACCGTCTGGATCAGCGTGCCTGGTCTGGCGCAAAATGGCTACCTTTTTGTACGATACTTCAATAAAATACAATACAATACAAAAATTCTTTAATTGCACATAAAGATATAAGGTACAGACACAAACAAGAATATAAGAAGCGACAGGCGGCCTTATTGCTAGATAGCAATATCTTTCAGGCAACCTTAGGTACTTCCGTTTGATAGATCATCTACCAAGAAAACTATGAGAAAACTTGGCGCAACCTTGGCACGCTGTCATAAACTCATTTGTATATGAAAAAAATGAGGCCGCTCCTTATATTCCTTCCTCATTGGTTGATTGTGTCAATTTGTGTCACGGAACGTGTAGAACTGTGAAAAAGGAATGTTTTAGAGTTCCGTGTCTAAAAAGAAACCCAAATTAGGTCGCGTACTCATCATCATCATCATCATGTCAGCTTATGGACGTCCACTGCTGGACAAAAGCCTCCCAAAGATCACCACAACGACTTTAACCAAGTCGTCAGTCCACCTTGTTGGAGGCCTTCCCACACTGCGTCGTCCGGTACGTGGTCGCCACTCGAGAACCTTTCTGCCCCATCGTCCATCGGTTCTACGAGTACGCATTATAGTGCGTATTCCTTAGCGAGCTGTAACTGTAACAGTACTGTAACCAAAAAACATAGTGTGTAAGTTGTTCGCTAATGGTTCGCGAACCTGCTGCGAAGAGAAATTAACGCAATATACACATATATATAGGGTGTAACAGAAAGGGAGTATAAAGCCGGAACACAGCGATAGTCCTCATGAAACTGAACAACTTTCCCCAAGGAACATGGGTCGAAAATAAAATAAAAAAATTTGATCGCCCATACTCACTCGATCAGCTAATCGGACATTTTGTATGGGGAGGCGAATTTTTTTTTCGAGGAACGACCCTTGTTCCTTGGAGAAAGTTGTTCAGTTTCATGAGGACTATCGCTGTGTTTCGGCATTACACACCCTTTCTGTTACACCCAGTATACATACATATCCATCAAGCCTTTCTCCCACTGGGGTAGGCAGAGACCACTCCCTTCCACTTGCTTCGATCCAAACACACCTCTTTCGCTTCATCCACACTCATCAGTCGCCTCATACATGCCCGTCGGGTTAGGATACTCTTGATTTGGCCTTTCATGAGTAAGTCCGCAATATCTTTAAATAAAATAGCCTATGTGACAGTCTAATGTGTAAGCAACAATATTGCCAAGTTTCATCTAAATCTGTTCAGTCGTTTTTACGTGAAAGACTAATAAACCTTACCCTTGGCACAAACCTTATGCTTTATTATAATAATAATGCTATTTACACACCAAAGCCGCCGGCATGCCGCCGGCATGCCGCCGGTCTATGCCGGCGGCTTTACGTCATACGAATGGCAGCTGTCAAAAAAGCCGGCGGCTTTGGTGTGTATTATTTTATTACTGGGAATGTTATGTATCTACTTATATGTAGAAGATACGTGTGTAATTTCACATTTTTACAACGCCCTAATGACAATTTCTCTAATTAAAAACTTATTATTTAATTAAGGTCAGCACCTATCAAATTAAATTAATTAATTCGATGTTCGCTTTGAAAGAAAACGGTGTCCTATTGTTTAGAGACTTTTATAAAAGGAATAATGGAGTGGAAAGTTTTCGTATTTTAATTCGGAATGGCAATTTCTGTCATCTATATAAATAAAAATGAATTGTTGTTCGTTAGTCTGATTAAAACTCGAGAACGGCTGGGCCGATTGAGCTGATTTTGGTTTTAAAATGTTTGTCGTAGTCCAGGGTAGGTCTAAACGGTGAGAAAAATTCGAATAATTGCCGGGAAAGCCCTAAAACAGACCTTTTCTTTTTCCCATACAAATGTTTTCTTACTAAAATGTAGAGTCAATTTGAACTTTATTCCTACACAATAAAGTTCATTCTAAGGCGGGACAAAGTTCGCCGGGACAGCTAGTTAAAAATAACTGTTAAAATGACTCAACCTGTCTGTCTGTCTTTAGACAAAATAAAGTAAACACTAATAAAATACCTACTTATACAAAGAGTTATACCCGCTTAATGGTCCATCTACACAGATCCGGGCCCTGCCCGGGACGTGCCCGGGCCGTGGCCCGTCAGGAGGGAAAACAATACGTCGTCATCTTGACAACGTGTGTGAACGAATCCATAGAAAATGTATGGAATGATATTTTTCCCTGACACGTCACGGACACGTTGTCATGAATGACGACGTATTGTTTTTTCCTACTAATGTGCCACGGCAGACATTTTTATTTATTTGAAAGCAATTTGATATTCATTAAAGAAAAATCTCGACTAACTTAATACCTAGTGAAAACTCGATTCACCTACATCACTATTTATTTAGGACAAAAAACTTGCAACACTGTAATTGTCAATTGTCTGACTCGGATTAAAAATCAGACTATACTAAGACCTAGAACACACGGTGAAACGCAACTGCAACGCAACTGAAACTGCTAGTTACTTTTGAGTTGCATCTAAGTTTCTGCTATAGACTTCTTTAGAAAACCACACACGTCGCAACTGAAAAGAAACGTTTCAAACTAAACTAACAAGCAGTTTCAGTTTCGTTGCAGTTGCGTTTCACCGTATGTTCTGAGCCCTAACTACTACAACGCTACAACCAATATTTACTGTTTTTAAATAATGAATCTATTTTGTTTCAGAAACCATTATGAGAGCAAATGGTAAGTTTTATCTTTCACTTACTTTTTTTAAAAATATAAGCCGTTTCACAACTTACAGATAAAATATAACTGACAGATAAACCTATGTCTATTTCATAGAACATAACGTTTTAGACAGGGATAGGTATAAAATATCTGTCAGATAAATTTTATCGACTGTATCAGGCAGGAAATTATTAACAGACTCAAAGCCTATGAGGAAAGAATCCAAAATCATCCAAATGTGCTGCCCCTGCAGCTCATGTCTGCAGGAGCAAACTCAACATTTAAAAGACTCAAAAAGCGCGCCCCACAGGATATCGTCACAGCACAGAGACATAGATAACAAAATGGACATTCCAGGGGGAGTGTACCATTCCTGCCATTAACATTCTTAACCTCCAGCTAAATGTCCCAGTTGACAGATCGCAGGAACAAAAAGGGGAATAAAAAAAAAATCCTGTAAATCGTAAAACGGGCACTTAATCTTCATGACTGCATAAATACTCACAATGCATTCCACACGATATAGACTATGCATTCTAAATTCCACGCTCTACGTAATCCAGATTGGCTAGGTTACCTAACAATAGCCTAGATATCTAGGTCTCATCAGGTCTAGATTAATTCTTATTGTTTGTCTGATTGGCCTTTTGCGAAACAAAACAATACTTAAGTCTTTCTCTTTTGTTTTTGTTTTTTTTTTCAATTAGTTTGTAAGTCGCTTTTGCATTTGCGGTTATTCCTAGTTGAGGTTTGATATTATTATGAAATTACTCAAAACCGCGGGCTATGCTGCATGCCGCGACGCGACACACCGCGACGCGGATTTTCACGATGGATTTTCACGTCGTGTCGCGTCGCGTCGTATCGTTTTACGACGCACGACGTCATGTCGCGTCATGTCGTGAATTTATGTTTTGGCCCTTACGCATACGCATCCGGTGTGTTTCAGCCTTTAGCGTTAGTTTTTAATGAAATTGACAGACGAAATAAAAATAATTTGAATTTAAGTTTTAAGTGACGTCCTAACTATGCCCATAAGGTCTAAAATTAAACAACACAAAAATCTAGACGTATTTATAAAATATGCACTAGGAGAAAGGGATGCGCAATTAATTTTAGACCTTTTCAGCCCTTTGTGCGAACAACCGCTTAAAGTTCAGGGGTTGAGTAACGTAGGTTAATTTATGAGTAGGGTTCCGTATACAGATAAATTATTTTAAAATTTGTTGCGGGTTTTTGTTTTGGAAAAGATTTTTAAGTGTTCCTTTTTAACTCGTCGTTGCCCGCGATTTCGTACGTAGTTATTTATAAAGCTGCTATTTTGTTTGAACGGCATTATAACTTCAGTAGGCTGTTACTTTTTTTCTCGGAGCCGACTTTTTGACTCCATATATACCTACTATAAGTATAATAAAATTTCAGGGTAGTCTAGGTGCATAATCTGGCATATGTTTCATTTCTAGACAGAGAGTTTTTTTTGTGGGTCCAGTAAGTTGCATTATGGTTTACGTAATATCATAATATACCTAGCCTTGGTGTTCTGCTACTATATTTTAAAGTTTATCTGTTCAGTAGTATTTTTATAAATATATAACAAACAAACATGGTGGGAATCCATCCTTTTCATAGACAATTCAGTTCAACCGAACCTATAAAAATAATCCTTTATTTTTAAAAGCTTTTTTCAATCCCTTGATTAGAGGATCTTTAAAAGCCCAAGGACTCCCAAAACCGAGCTTTTGATGTCGTACTCGTTAGTAAAAAGCTTTAGAAAGCTTTTCCCATTTGCATTATATATTTTTGATGGTATTTATTGTTAGCAAGCAACATTCAATCGAGGAATAAATATTTTTGGTAACTTTTTAACGATATAATCGTTTGGCCATTTTTTTTTACAGTTTTTTCTTTTGTGCTTTTTTTCTGGGGGTTTTTAGGCCAAAACACATCGGATGCGTATGCGTTGCATATGCGGAGACGTATGCGTAAATCTGAGTTGTTATGTATGGAACTGTCACCGCTTGCGTAACGTAAACATACACGTCGACGTGACGCGAAGCCCGGTGTCACATCGGGTTACACTGTAACTACGCGCGTGGCTACGCCGTGCTTACGTCTACGTTACGCATACGCATCCGGTGCGTTTCAGCCTTTTTCGCATTTGCGGGTGAAACGCGCGGTTAAAACGCTAGTTGGGCAATTTTGGCAGGTTTGGTTTAATCGCGTGAATAATTTCGATCGACCGCAAGTGTGTAAGAGGCCACGACGTTTTTATTTGCATTTCTAATATTAGGGCTATGCATTAAGGTAATATTTAAGGTTCTGTTTAATATTTAATAAGCTCGAGACAGAAATTCATGGCGCATTAGAAGGCCTTTGTCCAGCAGTGAGACACAGCAGAGAGAAAAATTTCGCCTCCCCATACAAAATGTCCGATCAGCTGATCGAGTAAGTATGATGGGCGATCCAAAAATTTTTTTTAAGTTACGACTCATGTTCCTTGGGGAAAGTTGTTCAGTTAGACTATTACTGTGTTTCGGCTTGATACCCCCTTTCTGTTACACCCTGTATAAGTATATTTACTCCTAAATCATGAATATTAAATTTGAATACCAAGTATTGGAATACATTTTCGTCATTTTCATTAAGCATCCCTTGATATTAAAAAAAGATAAGTCGTTTTTTATTACACTCCCACGCCAAAATTTGATTTTAACATTTCTTGGAATTCTATTAATATTATAAACGTCAGTGATTGTGCCGCTGGTCGTTTGAATTACTCATTCAGCAAAAATTACTAAACGGATTTGGGTAAAACTTTACAGTATTGTAGCTTATACATCAGAATAACACACAGGCTATAGTATTTTAAGGCCCACTTGCGCAGCCAAATAAACCCAGAGTTAGTTAACACAGGATTAAATAAGTAATTTGTATTGATTTATCTTGATTTAACCCTGTGTTAGCAGCTAACTCCGGATTTATTGAGCTAACCTTCCGGTTCGCAAGTCGGACTAAGTCGCTTGTTATGCTCATTTGTTATGTCAACTGATTTTGAAAATTCTAATCAGAATAAATATAATATTCATATGACAACCAAAAATGCTCAGCGCTGCGCTCCATCAGATGTGCGCCGGCCCTTAATCGTATCATAAATTTAACGTTTCCATTCATTCACTCATAATGGGAATATTTGTAGCTGGCACGCAACGTCCGGTAGCCATTTTGACTTCATGACGAGTTTCCGGTCGAGCGGATATTAATAAAACAAAGCAAGCGTGTGTCGGGGTAGGAGTTCAGAAAAAAAACACGCGCTTGACCAAAAAGGCCTTGTTTTCATTTTAACACGGTTTTTATGGTTCCGTACACAAAAGGTGAAAACTAGAACTTATTACTGAGACTCGGCTGACCGTCTATCCGTCCATCTGTCACCAGGCTGTATCTCATGAACTGTTATAGCTAGGGCGTTAGAATTTTTGCAAAGGATGTACTATTGTTGCGGCTATAACAACAAATACTTAAAATATAATAATAATAATTAAGGGGGCTCAACAACAAACTTATTTTTTGCCTTTTTGCTGGATATCAATAATGGCTTCAGGTAGGTACCTAGACTTTTAGGCTTTTGTTAACCTAGTGCGTGGTAAGGACACCATCGCGCGCGAATCCGACTTGCACTTGGCCGGTTAAATACATAAATACATTAAAACATGAATACATATATACATAAATGCATAAATACATAAATACAGCATAAATACAACAGAAATAAAGTACTTACCGAAACAAAACCTAAAAAGTATCGATCATATAACTGACCACAATAGTATTGTTACTGAATCTCGTTACAAACTTTGGAAATGGGCCACGGGGAAAGTTGTTTGAAGTTCGTTTATCGATTTACCTATTATACTTTATTTAAGGTCTGTCTACACAGATCCGTGCCCGGGACGTGTCCGGGACGTGTCCGGGACGTGTCCGGGCCGTGGCCCGTCAGGAGGGAAAACAATACGTTGTCATGACAACATGTCCGGGTCGTGTCCGGGCCGTGGCCCGTCAGGATGGAAAACAATACGTTGTCATGACAACATGTCCGGGTCGTGTCCGGGCCGTGGCCCGTCAGGATGGAAAACAATACGTTGTCATGACAACATGTCCGGGTCGTGTCCGGGCCGTGGCCCGTCAGGAGGGAAAACAATACGTTGTCATGACAACATGTCCGGGTCGTGTCCGGGCCGTGGCCCGTCAGGAGGGAAAACAATACGTTGTCATGACAACATGTCCGGGTCGTGTCCGGGCCGTGGCCCGTCAGGATGGAAAACAATACGTTGTCATGACAACATGTCCGGGTCGTGTCCGGGCCGTGGCCCGTCAGGATGGAAAACAATACGTTGTCATGACAACATGTCCGGGTCGTGTCCGGGCCGTGGCCCGTCAGGAGGGAAAACAATACGTTGTCATGACAACATGTCCGGGTCGTGTCCGGGCCGTGGCCCGTCAGGATGGAAAACAATACGTTGTCATGACAACATGTCCGGGTCGTGTCCGGGCCGTGGCCCGTCATGACGACGAATTGTTTTCGCTCCTATATAGATAGACTATTATACTGGGTGGTCGTTTTCAATTGTTGGATAATCCTTCGGAAATATCTGCGCACTTCGCTGTAATGCGCTTCCCCCGTTATCGCCTATCCAGTACCGTTTAAAACAAAAAAATGGCAATTGATATCCTGAACAACGTGACATTGTCTGACATGACACAACATTCTCATGTCCAGGCAGACCAACTTATCTGTGAAATGAACGGCGGCGCTAGTATTAATATAAAATTGTATTTCTACCAATCGCAGCAGTTCTGGAATTTGACATTTCCATATTAGTGGCCGTAGTTACAATAACGGCCGGTTCACAGATAACTTGGTAGCTTTGATGCTTCGATGCTCATTTGTTGTTATAACTGATTTTGAATATTATTCTAATGAGAACAATGAATAATATCTAACCTAATCTTATCTATTTGTGTCCCAATGCTGGGCAAAGGCCTCTCTCCATATCCGCCATGACTTTCTGTCTCGAGTTTCCTCCGCCCAGGAGGCTTCGCATGCGTGCCGCGACAATTGTCTCACGTCATGCTGTCCTTATCACATTTAAAACTATGGACAGAGAGGTAAGCGTGACAAACCCATGACAACGTCTTGTCACGGTGTGTATGCTAAGCTAGATGGTACTTAAGAAGGTGTCCAGCTCGTCCCGCCACCTTTTCCGTAGCTGCGTTGAGCTCCGTCAAGTGTGCACCGGTCCTTAATTGTCCAACCCCTGTATTGCAAAGTTATTGTAAAGTTTTCCAATGTTTAAACAGACTTTTCAAAGAGGTTTATTGTTGCAAAGTTAAACAAATAAATTTGTGGCTTTTGTAAGGGACGTTTAAGACAATGGGTTAAATTCGGTTGAATGTTTACAGTGACTTTGTTTTGAGAGGCTGCCCGCGCCTTTGTATGCATTTATTGTCATGTTTTGAAAAGTTTACACAATATCTATAGTTTCTGCTGCCGGCAATGTTCCTTGGCCGGCAGCATCGAGCTTTGATTATAGAATATACATATAAGGAGGTGACACATTTTTTTTATTTACAAATGAGTTTATGACAGCGTGCCAAGGTTGGCGCAAGTTTTTCATAGTTTTCTTGGTAGATGACCTGTCAAACAATAAGAAATTCCATACAAAAAGATTGCCATTTTGCGCCAGACCAGGCACGCAAATCCAGACGGTATCACCCACCTTATATATTCTATAGGTACTCTAAGACACTAATGCTGCCGGCACTGTCAAAAATGTCATCGACAATGTTTGAAAACGACGTAAGCCGCCGCGCGGGTGGCTTTGGTATGTAGACGGGTATGTAGACACCATTTAAATAATATACATAGTTACGTAGGTACTTAGCTTATGTATACTCTGATGAATGAAAGCTATAATTCTGTACCTAAAGTTTCAATAAATTATGTGACTTTTGCGTGAAAGAGTAACAAACAAAAAAAACACTCTTTCACGCAAAAACCACTGAACAGATTCCAATAAAACTTAGCAATATAGTAGCTTGCACATTCAAATAACACATAGGCTTACTATTTTAAGATATTGCGAAAATTGTCCAAGATATGATGACAAATGCGTACGAAATCGCGGGCTGCCTCTAGTTTATAAAGCCTAGAATACCTAGTGTATACCGAGCCTTATGTTTAACTAAAACCGGATGTATGTAGATCACTAATTCAGGTAGGCTTCGACGCTGTAATCAGTGAGCTTCCGGCGGTCCACTTCCGGTCGCCGGCACGAAACGGATCAGTTACAGGGTCCGTCAAAGCCTTAATGGTAGCTTAGATTATGTATCAGTGGTAGATGTTGCGTTGTCTTCCTACTAATATTATAAATGTCAATGTTTGTGTCGATGGATGTATGTGGGGATGTCTGTTATACTTTCACGCGAAAATAGATTTTGTTGAAATTTGACATTTTAGAACACAAAAAATATTTCCTGGGAGCATCGAAGCGACTACAAGCGCAAATGTAGTGTCATCTGATTTTTAATTTTATTCTAATGAGAACAATGTCGATAATAATATTATGACAATCAAAAATGCTCTGCGCTGCGCTTCGGCAGGTTATCAGGCCCTTATTCACTTCTTAATATCTCAAACAAAACACAAAACAAACAAAAGTGGTACATATACAGATAACAGTAGGATAGTTTTTACAATGAAGTTAAATAATAGGTAGTTTAAAAAACTAAAACTCGCTTTAAGGTGCGTCCAGATAGAGCGAATTGGCTCGCGCGGCAGCCTCGCGAGCCAGATGCTCGGTCAGTGTGGACGTGTTCAGAGCCGTTCGGGCGTACGAATGCTCGCCCAAATGGCCGAGCGGCCGAGGCAAATGGCCGAGCGGGCGAGCCATCATGCGCCCGAACGGCGCTCAGGGCTGAGGCGTGCGCTGTCAGATGAGTCCGGCACGCGAACGCGCATGCGCGGCTGCCTCGCGAGGCAAATGCTCGGTCAGTGTGGACGTGCTCCGAGCCATTCGGGCGCATGATGGCTCGGCCGCACGGCGCTCGGGATCGTGCCGTGGGTTCTGACTCGGTCTTCGGGACCACACGCGCATGCGCGGCTGCCTTGCGAGGCAAATGCTCGGTCAGTGTTTACGTGTTCAGGGCCATTCGGGCGCATGATGGCTCGGCCGAGCGACCGTCAGGGTCGAGCCGTGAATGGACGCGCTCAGGGTGCCTCAGCGTGCGCTGTTCGGGCAGTGTGGACGGTGCTGTCGTGTTCGCGGGTGCGTTTAGACACATCGTGTCGATTATACTTTGAGTACTTGATCAACGTTTGAGCAAAGTTGATTCATTAACATAAGTACATACAATGTTTCTTTTTTATATTTATCCATTCAGGACAAGCAAGGATCAAAAATCATAGAGCCAAACTTTAATAAATTATTTTGAAGTAACTTCCATGAAATATGTCCTCAGCGTAGTCTATAAAAGTAAAATGCAATAAAATTCGTTTTTAATTATTTTTCTGTAACAATATCTCATATTTTCTAACAATAAAATTTTAAAAACGAAATCATCGTCCATCTTATTTACGAAATATGCCTGACAGGTTGGAACAATATTATTATGTTCAAATGTGTTTTAAAAAGCATAGAAAATGTGTGTGCTAAAACATAAATTCACGACACGACGCGACACGACGCCACGCGACACGACGCGACGCGACACGACGCGACGCGACACGACGTGACACGATGCGACGCGACACGACGTCGTGGATTGCATCAAGGAGATTGCTGCGAGAGTTTCTAAATTCTAACGTCACGACCACAGACATCGCAGATGAAAGTAAGGTACAGTGAGCGATTAAGGCCCACCGTTTTGCAAGGCCGCCCAAGCTAAAGCTAAAAATAATATAGCCTATGTATTATTCTGATGCATAAGCTACAATATCGCCAAGTTTCATCCAAATCTGTTCAGAGGTTTTTACGTGATGAAGTAACAAACATCCATCCATCGGCACAAACATTGACATTTATAATATTAATAGGATTAGTAAGGCACATTGGGCGAATAAGGCCCGCCGTTTTGCAAGGCCGCCCAAGCTAAAAAAAACAATTAAAATATGTTCAATCCGCACTGACTTCCTGGCACTCGTAAAATAGACCACTAGGAACGCAGGAGCCGACCTATATCAATAACTCATCTTAATATAAAAGTAAATCAAAGAAAAAATATTTTTACATTCTGATATTTTTTACTAGTGCCTTATATAC
Source organism: Anarsia innoxiella (assembly GCA_947563765.1). Taxonomy (NCBI): domain Eukaryota; kingdom Metazoa; phylum Arthropoda; class Insecta; order Lepidoptera; family Gelechiidae; genus Anarsia; species Anarsia innoxiella. The sequence continues at coordinate 903,793 of OX387418.1, read as the reverse complement.
CAAATATGTGTAATAAGCCCCAATGTATGAAAGACTTAACTTTAAAATCAATCATTACATATTTAATTCTGGCTTGAATACTAATATCTTTACTCAAAATAGTAGGTAATAATATATGGATTCTCAAATTTCCTGAGGTAAAGATTTTATTTCAATTTGCAACTAGGTGGGCCTTGTTGGCCCACTGTACCTTAATTGTCTAGATTGTCTATTCTTAGGCAGACATCGAGGAATATGCCTGACAAAATCTGACCAAAGAGCATATAATCACTACGTTAAAGTATTAAGTATGTCAGTACAATTAAGAAAGAGAGAGAGAGAGATCGTTCTGCTTTGTCATTGCTGGCAACATAACAATATGAATATAGTGTTGTGCAATGGCATACAATTTTTTAATCGATAGTGAAAAAATATTTTCGGCAGGGTTTTTATATTTTAATTTACATTGCTTAAGTAGAACAAAAAAGAATAAATCTTATTGAGTACAAATTTACATTTTAATTTACAAACAAAAAAAATCACAAAACATTGGTACAAGTATCAGCTAATAATATTATATAATAGTGTGCATTAAGACACAATGGGGAGAGGGTGTCGACTCAACTTATTGTCGAACTCATAGAGAGCTAAAATCTGTTCTTCCGTCGAAACCCATTCGTCAGCCAGATCTCAGAATTAACACCCGTTCTCTATAATCTATCTATCTCTGGTTTTGCCCTACTGGAGACAGAAATATTTATCTGTCTTAGAATTTTTAGTCCTTATATCCTACCTGAAATTTTACCTCTAGGTATGTGTTATTTATCGACGGCGAATAGATTACCGTCGATAAAAAAATTATGATAGTTGACGCGTCCCTATATTTTCAAAAAAGTAAATCTAGTCTTTTTCTTGTCATCTCCCCGCATTTTGACAACGGCTGGCTGTCACGACTCACATATTCAGTTTAATTTATATATTTTGGTGTGAAATATCTAGAAGGCATCCGTGAACAAATTTTTATTGTTCGCTAAATTATTGAGAAGACCAGAGAGTTCAACAAGCCGACATACATATGCTTTGTTGATTTTTCCAATGCGTTCGTAACTGGATGAGAGCTCACCACAACACCTTGTACACTGGCTTAGAAAGCTATATGAAGGAGGAATATCCTCAGTGCGTAGAGATAAATCGATCTAAAAGCAAGATGATGATCGTGGACCGTGTCAACAACAGCTCGCCCAAAGTGACGCAGATTTCAAACTGCGATGTGGTTAACAACTATGTATATCTTGGTATTATATATCCCAAATAACGGCGACTACATGAAGTAAAACGACGTATGCTCATGTCTAGGTCTGTAATGGAGAGGAAGAAAGTATTGAGGAATCGACATATAACTAAAGCCACCAAAGTCGGGCTCGTAAAATGCTAGTGTTTATTATGTTTCTTTATGCGACAGAGATGTGGACAGTGCCCGAATAGGAGATGCTCTGGAAATGTGGTGCTAAAGGAAGATGCTGGGTATAGCAAGGACGGAGATCCGCACCAACTTATCGATACTATAAGAGCTCGGCATCACACAGCGTTATCGTGCACCCATCACACAGTTTTAGTTTAAAAAACAACATTCAAAAAGTGTACAAAAATATTGTGCCAATTTTGAAATAAAATATTTTTTTGTTATGATTTTGTGTCTGTCCACAGTAGCAGTAGTTTTTCTATGAAGGAGTTACAAAAATCTTTACTTACATACATTCATCGGTACATTCAATAACATTTATAAAATATACTGCCTACGACTTCGTAGGTATTTATACTCTATCTTGTCATAATAAATCTTTGAAAACTTACATAATATCTTATTAATTATATAGCCTATGAGTTATTCTAGTGTGCAAACTACAATATTGCCAAGTTTCATCAAAATCTGTTCAGTAGTTATTGCGTGAAAGAGTAACATCCATCCCTCGGCACAACGATTGACATTTATAACATTAGTAGGAAGTACGATAATACACACTAAATATACTTAAATATAGGTACTAAGTTTTACTATCAATAATAACTGTTCAATTAAAATACATAACAAAACTTCTTGATGAGGTAAATAGAACCTAATGATGATTTAAATATAATTGAACTTGTTTATTTTTCATAATATCTATTTATTTTCAAAATAATATTACAATTAAAGCTTGCTGTAAGTTTTATGTAAGTTGCTTCTTAGAGTTGATTGTTGGTGGCATTGCATTGGTGGCTTTGCTTTTTTTCTATTTAGAAACGAATAGCACTGGATAAGCTTAAATATATTCCACCAGCATCATCACTTCCATCTTTGTCATGGGAAGAGTTTTTTGCTCTTGGTAAAAGGAATATAAAGAAAACCTTTGGATAGGTAGTATAACACGACTTAAGAAAGAATTGGTTGCTTTTGGGTTGTTGTGATTGCCCGGAGATCGTTCAGCATAGTTAGTAAATGTGCATATATAATAGGTTGGTATATAATTGGCCTTTAGAACAAACACGGATGCCTTCTAGAATTTTATCTACAAGTACTAAGTGCGCTGGGCCATAGTGTACTAGCGTTCAACCACGTTGGTGACCATCGCTGATGACCAGCGCTGGCCCAGCGCTGGGCCATAGTGTACTAGAGGCATAACACATATTGCATCCCTAAAATTAGTGTTAGGCTTCATAACCTTTTCCACCAGCGACGAGCACAAATGATGAAATTTAGTCACTAACAAACGTGTGAAATTATTAGTTATCAAACACAATATCATTCCATAAAGTCGTAGTTATCTTGGTCTTTTCATTTGCATTAATATCTTTTTTTTCTTACTAAATAAGCAAGCAAAATCATTGTTGCACTCGAAATGTAGCTGTCCATTTTGAATGCGCAAGGAATTCTGATGGCTCGGTCTGCCTCGCGAGCATTGCCTCAGTGTTTGGTTGCCTCAACGTTTTGGCTCGCGCGCGCCGCTCGTGAGGCAAAACGTTGAGGCTGCCGCGCGAGCCAATTCGCTCTATCTGGACGCACCTTTAGCTCGCACTAAACATGCTCCATCATCAGGTCAGTTCAAAAGTACCATATTGTTGTATTGTCATCAGAACTCAGAGCGTGTGCAAAATTTCATTCTATTCCAAGACCGGGAAGTGGATCAAATTAAGATTCCATGATTTGTTGACATACATAGTTACTTACATTATAAGTGAAGCTAATATAAAGCGGGCCACACACGCTAGGTTATGCCTGACGGTTATGCTTGAACAGTTGAACTATGCAAGCATAAATGAACGTGTGTATGATATATTTTTTTGCCTACACAAGTCAAATTTCGGTACACACGTTCAGTTATGCTTGCACAGTTCAACTGTTCAAGCATAATCGTCAGGCATAACCTAGCGTGTGTGGCCCGCTTAAAGCATGTAAAAATAGATGATAAATATTTCATTCATTATGACCGTCCACGTGAATACATCTATTTCGGTTTAATCGTTGCTACGATCTGCTTTTGAAGCCTTAATTACGTCAGCATAGCTTAGTAAAGAGGTTTTATCACAAAATGTCGGATACAACGTTTCATTTTTTTTTTAAAGTATCAAAAGAAATAAAATTCTGTAATATTTAGAAGAGACTAGAGGCTGCCCGCGACTTCGTACGCAATTATCGGCATATCTTTGAAAAAACACAAAATATCATAATCATAATCATAATCATATTTATTGCGCTTCCACAAAGTTACAATGGTCTTAAAAATAATTTACAGTACATGTTGTGGGCCCTGTTTTAGGGCACGGCAAAACAGAGAGAGGAAGACGTATTAGTTGCTAAAATTAAGTAATGAATAGTTAGTTTTTATTAGATCACTATACCTAACTTACATTTTTAATATTATACTATAATATGATACTATTACTTTAAAATAATATAGTTTTAATGAGATCATACTTAGTTAAATAGGTACTTACTTATAATTTATCTTCTAGGTATTCTTTTATAGTATAGTATGACTTGGAAAGTAAGAGATCTTTTAGCTTTTTTTGAAATATCTTATTTTTGGTTTCATTTTTTAGGTTTTGTGGTAAATTGTTATATATTTTTATAGTCATAGCATAGGGGCTTGTTGAAAATATCTGTAATTTGGAGGTAGGTTGCACTAGTCTGTCTGTATGTCGTAAGTAGATTATATTTTGTAGGAATTTCATTACGTGTTTGGTAAAGTTTTGGGTTGTTTCGGACAAATTTACATGCTTCGAATATGTATAAACTAGGTAAGGTAAGTATGTTAAGATTTTTGAAGTGTGGTTTACAACTATCAGTTTGCTTTAAATTTACTAGGATTCTTATTAGTTTCTTTTGTAATGTAAAGATGGCAGAAGCTCCTGAGCTATTTCCCCATAGAATCAAACCATAGGTTAACCATGCGAAAGAATATGCGTAATAAACTGTAAGGGCGGTATTTATGTCAGTAGATTTTTTTATTTCTTTTAATGCGTATGTGAATCGTGATATTTTATTAGCTATTTTTTCTGTATGTGCTTTCCAATTTATGTTTTTATCTATATCTATCCCTAACAGTGTGAAATGTTGTACAAGTTCAAGTTTAGTATTTTTATAAGTGAATGAAAGGTCTAGCGGGTTTTTTTGTCGCGGGTGGAAAGTCATGAGTTTAGTTTTAGAGAAGTTTATTTCAAGATTGTGTTTGGTCATCCAGTCGGTAATTCGGTCTAGCGTTGAGGAGAGTTTACTATCTAAATGAGTACTATCTTTACAGGGGATTAGAATAGATATGTCGTCTGCGAACAGAACACAGTGGTCGTCGGTGAGCTTAGGGAGATCGTTTATGTAGATAATAAAAAGTAAACACCCAAGGACACTACCTTGAGGTATTGACGAATTAAGTACTTTATTGTGTGAGCGTATATTTTCTATTTGATCTATTTGTTTATTGTAGTAGCTGACTTCTACTTGTTGCACTCTGTCTTTTAGGTACGAAGCAAACCATTTATGTGTTGTTCCTATAATATAGCCTATGTGCTATTCTGAAGTGCAAGCTACATTTTTGTAAAGTTTCGTTAAAATCTGTTCAGTTGTTTTTACGTGATGAAGTAACAAACATCCATCCATCGGCACAAATATTGACATTTATATGTCGACGAGGAGAGTCATCAGAAGTGGCGTTTAAGCTTTTAGTTAAAATAAGACAGTGGGCGTGTAACGAACAAACTGGCTTTATTGTGTAGTTTGCAATCACGTTTTTAAATAATAAGGTGTACGTGATGTCTTCCGATATCTCTTCAAATCAATAATCAAACAGAATCCATCATACATGACAGCGACTCAATTATGAAAGCGCCAAAGTGACAACCAGTCCGAAACATGCCAGTTCTTGCATTTTAGCAGTAAAGAGTTTGCAAATGGTTCCAAAATAGCCTTCATGAACGTAATCTCCGACATATAATATTATTAGGATTAGGATGCCGCGACGACCTAGATACATAGGTAGGTACTTGGCAAACAGGCTAGCGGCCCAAGTCTGCTTATTTAAAATAGCCTCAGTTGTGTGTCGGCAGAGTGTCAATCGCATTTTTTGACATATTTGGTATTCTGCTAAACAATGGTTGACTTTGCCGACACACAACTGAGAATATTGTAAATTAGCAGACTTGGCCCTCAGACTTGGGCCCCAGACTTGGGCTCCAGACTTGGGCCCCAGACTTGGGCCCCAGACTTGGGCCCCAGACTTGGGCCCAAGAAGTTACCGGGACTTAGAAAGATGGAAGGTTGCGTGGGAGGACCTTTGCCCAGCAGTGTTATACAGCAGGCTATCAAAAATATTTTACACATACGCGTCAGTTTTAAGAAGCGGCGTTAGTATGTAAGGGCCTTATTCGTTTAAATATTGACAATCAGTTTCCGCAGAAGAACCAAAGTCACTGACATAGCTCGAAGAATCGCAAACCTTAAGTGGCAGTGGGCGGAGCACATTGCTTGTAGAACCGATGTATGATGAGGCAGAAAGGTTCTCGAGTGGCGACCACGCACCGGACGACGCAGTGTGGGAAGGCCTCCAACAAGGTAGACTGACGACTTGGTTAAAGTCGCTGGAAACCGTTGGATGTGGGCAGCGCAAGACCGGTCGTGATGGAAATCCTTGGTGGAGGCTTTTGTCCAGCAGTGGACGTTCATAAGCTGACTGATGAATCAGTTTTATAATACAATACAATATGAATACATATAATACAATAAGGAGATACACAAAGACATAAATTAGAACAAAGAAAGGTAAACAATGAAGTAGCAGACAGCCTTATTGCTTCATAGCAATTTTATTAAAAACAATGCGTTTTTAGGGTTCCGTACCCGAAGGGTGAAAACAGGACCCTATTACTGAGACTTGGCTGTCCGTCCGTCTGTCGCCAGGCTGTATCTCATGAACTGTTATAGCTATAGCGTTGAAATTTCCACAATTGATGTATTACCGTTACCGCTATAACAACAAACACTTAAAATATAATAATAATAATAATTAAGGGGGGCTCACATACAACAAACGTGTTTTTTTTTCTTTTTGCTCTATATCATTAGTGAATGGTACGGAACCCTGCCTGCGCGAGTCTGACTCACACTTGGCCGGTTTTTTGTCTATCATTTAAAACACAAAAGTTTTCAAAAAGTTCGTTTTTTTTTTCAATACCATTGCTACGAGCTATTCAATATTCGTAGCAATTCGCTACGCCGTAGTAAATACGTAGCGGCGTAGCATTCGTAGCATATTTTCATCAAATTGTATTGAATCATACTCAATTGAACTTTTGAAGTTATTTTGAACGATTCTCCTCTTTGTCCTATTAATATTATAAATGTCAATGTTTGTGCCGATGGATTTTTGTTACTCTTTCACGCAAAAACTACTGAACAGATTTTGATGTTTGGCAGTATTGTAGCTTAAGCATCAGAATAACAAATAAGCTATTTTATTTTGAGATATCATGTTTTTCTTCTCAGATATGACGATAAATGCGTACGAAGACGCGGGCGGAAGCTAGTATCTAATAAGTTCGTAGTTTGTATCCGCGCGTCAAAGTTACCATAACTTAACTATTGGTTAAGTTTAACTTGACAAAGCAATCTAACTTAACCACAGTTTAATAGGTGACAGAGAAGTTTAGGTTCAGCTTATAATATAGGTATATACAGGTATAAGGTCTATCTGCACAGTTCCGCGCCGTGCCCGGGACGTATCCAGGCCGTGGCCTGTCAGGAGGGAAAACAATACGTCTCGTCATGATAACGTGCGTGAACGAATCCATAGAAAATGTATGGAATGATATTTTTTCTCTGACACGTCCCGGACACGTCGTCATGACGACGTATCGTTTTCCCACCTCACGGGCCGCGGCTCGGACACGTCCCGGGCACGGCCCGGATCTGTGTATATAGACCTTAATACCTGTATATATCTCGAGGGAAAAAAGACGTGCTTGACAGATATGTATATGTTACCGGAAATGTATGTAATCCGTCATTATATACAATTCCTATGAAATTTATGTAATTCCTAAAATGGCACGGAAATGTGTGAATTAAATTATACTTTATACATTTCCTAGGAAATCTATACATTTCCTAAATAGCAATCGGAAATGTAAAACATTTGAGATAGATATTGATGGTTAGGTTAGGTTTCAATCCCAGGGTTCCCCCAATCTGCCTGGGAAGATCGCCGCGGAGTTTTAGTGGGTATCTATACCTCTCGTCTTGAAAAGGGAGTCCCACATAACCGTCAAGCCTGGCCCCACGGCGGTAGCGATATGCGTAACACATTTCCCCGTGTTAAAAAAAGGTTGGGTTAGGTTAGGTTATTAATTCTCATTTTAACAACGTGTTTTATATTATAGCAGAAATCATTTATTTTCTACATTTCCTAATACGATATTAGAATTATATACAATTCCGAGGAAATGTACACATTTCCTACGATATCTATGCATTAAATAGATTTTCAAACAATATTTTATACATTTCCTAAACAGCAGCGGAATTGTACACATTTCCTAGGATTTGTATACAATTTCTTGATTTCATACATTTCCGGTAACATATATATTAATAGTATGTATATATACATACATATCTGTCATGTATATAATACATATAAACAATATGTATGTATTAAAATAGTCTGTACCCGAGTTCCGTACAAAGAAGATCGGGTCTCCAAACGTTCGTAACTTCATGTAGGTAATTGGCAAGGAACCCTAATACCTATGACATGTCAGGAACCACTCACCACTGAGTGGATAGGGTGACCACAAGACAAGTTACATTTGGGACAAATTGTATAGGATTTAGGGTAGAATTTAAGTGTGTATGTGTTTTATTTATTTACTAGAGGCAGAGAAAAAGGCTTAATGTCCGTTTCTCCTACAGATAAATTTTAACTGGCAGATAAACCTATATCTATTTCATAAAAAAATTATGTTTTAGACAGAGACAGGAATAAAATAACACCTAAATACAAACACATACACTGGCACACACTACACATACACACTGGCAGATAAACCTATATCTATTTCATAAATGATGTTTTAGACAGAGACAGGTATAAAATATTTGTCAAATAATTTTATCTGTAGATAGTGAAACGGGTAGAGCTTGCAAATATTCGAAACAATTTATTATTCGAATAATTCGAATGTTCGAATATTCGAATGCAAGCCCTAGCCCTAAGTCAAGAGTACCCTAAACCGACGTGCAATACGTGCATGTATGAGGCGACTGATGAATGTGGATGAAGTGAAGGAAGTTTGTTTGGATCGTAGTAAATGGAGGGAAGTGGTCTCTGCTCACACCGATGGGAAAGAGGTGTGACGCGCAGCCACGGCACGACCGCTAGTGCATAAGTTTAGCTTAGGGCCTTTACAGACTTTGCGTTTTATACGCGAGTATGCGGTCGTTTTTGGAAATCAAAATCGGATCATTAGTTTATAAGATAGGAGGGAACACTACCTTTGCTACGCACTAATATTTTGGCGCCCCCTAGTGAGTTACAGCAATGACACCTGTCTAAAAACATGCACCTATCAAACACAAACTCGTTATTGAACACCGCATCAAAATCGGATCATTAGTTTAGAAGATAGGAGGGAACATTAACTTTGCACAAACGCACACACAAACAAACATCTCTCACCCCAAACGCATATACCTGCTCCGTTCCGTCGTGGGTAAAAACGGACTTAAATTATTCAACTTAAAATTATTATTCAACCGTCGCTTTGACAAAAAAAAACACATATATTTAATATAAAACCGGAATAAAACAACCCATATTTAAATTAGCTACCTCGAAAGCCTCAATAATTCATATTAATTGTTAAAACCTTCAAATAAGGTGTCCATATTATCTGTAAAATCCAGGAAACGTTCTTAATTGAACCTTCGTGGGGAAAAGGTTACGAATTAAACCGTCAAATCGATTTTATTTATGACTAGAGGCCGCCCGTGACGTTGTATGCCTTTATCGTCATATTTTGGAAAATATAAAACATATTAAATATAAATATAATATATTAATATAATTAATATATAATAATAATATATTTATACATTATATATGTAACATATCGCTAATGTAAAACTTTATTTGAAAAGAGCAACCCCACAGAGTTTCTTGCTAGATTCTTCTTTGGGGGAAACTGCACCTTGCGAATCTAGCGCTAGCTTTAAAAAAAAACCCAAATAATAATGTAACTGTTTCAAGAGCATTAAGCAAAATAAGCGCGTTTTGATAGCGGAAAAAAACGCGCTCCGCAAACGCGCCTACGTCTGCAATGTCTCTTAGAACCGCGGCTCACTTTTTTTTTGCAATTGCTCCGTTCTCAAAGAGGTACATAGAACTTTAAGGGAGGTACTAATTATTACATTGCTAGTACATTTCTATGGGATACGAGACATTCAAATCCCCCACATAAACCCTCCATCCTGACTCACACTCGAAACCCTCAATCATTTCACTCCCCAACGACCTACATTTCAAATAACAAAGCTTCACTATCCGATGTCCCAAAAACAAACAATACTCAGTCATCATGGTCACCCTACGCCACGTGTGACTATTGTTAAAAATGTACGAGGTCGGATTATTTTTATATTCACCCTATTCGCCCCGTATGTGTCGTGATGGGACTTATTTTGAATTTAAGCGTATACATGGTGTAAAAAAAATAGGAATTTGAAAATCCTCTTTTTTGGAGTCGGTTAAAAATAAGTACCTAAGTATTAAATGTAAGCGGTGGTAGCCCAGTTGGTAGAACGCTTGCGTCCAATTCTGAGGGCGCGGGTTCGAATCCTGGCGCGCGCACGTACCTCTGAGTTTATTTCTCATGTACGTATCAATTTATTCGATTACCACTTGTTAACGGTGAAGGAAAACATCGTGAGGAAACATGCATACACCAGAGAAGAAAGTCGAAGGTGTATGTGAAATCCACCAACCCGCACTTGGCCAGCGTGGTGGATTACGGCCTAATCACTCTCTGTATGAGAGTAGGCTCGTGACCCTCGGTGGGGACAAACATAGGCTGATAACGACGTATACATGGTGTAAAAAAATAGGAAATTGAGAAACCTCCTTTTTTCGAAGTCGGTTAAAAATAAGTACCTAAGTATTAAATGTAGTATTTTGGTGTTTGACAAGTCTGTTTTGGCAGTAACTTATTTAGTAAGTACCTAAGTAAGTTTTTTTATCAACTTAAGTACCATTTCGGATTCTGTTGAGACTAGAGGCTGCCCGCGACTTCGTACGCTTTTATCGTCATATCTTGGAAAATGTACATGATATCCCAAAATAATATAGGTAGCCTACGTTATTCTGATGTATGGTTAAGGAGGAAACAGTTGCTCAGTCGGGTACAGTGACTCACCATGGGTTTGAAAAGAAGGAAAAGCGATACGTTCTTCCCTTTTGCATTTTTCGGAAGCGTTCGGCACGCGCAAGCGTAAATGCAAAAAAGATGACCGTATCTCTTTTCCTTCTTTACAAACCGATGATGAGTCACTGTACTCGACTGAGCAACTGTTTCCTCCTTAACCTAGTCTACGACTATGTTATTCATCATGTACCAGCTACAAAATTCCCAAACATCAAAATCTGTTCAGTAGTGAAAGAGTTGCGTGAAAGATATCCTCTCATCCATCTATAGGCACAAATATTGACATTTATAAGTAATATTAGTAAGATTCACCCTGTATATGTTGTAATGGGACTTATTTGAATTTAAGGGTATACAGGATGGAAATTCTAACCTAAGTACTAATATTATAAATGTCAATGTTTGTGCTGATAGATGTGAGCATGTTTGTTACTCTTTCACGCAAAAACTACTAAATAGATTTTGATGAAACTTGGCAATATTGAAGCATATGAGTACATCAAGTACTCAAGTACCCTTATAAGTGCTCCGACCAAAGATGAAAGTTCTATAAAGGTTCTGCTAATCGCTTTAATACAGCAACCTTAACCTAATTTAGTGGCTTAGTTATTTATTGATGGGCGATCAGTAGTGTAACTAGATTTATAAATAAACTAGTGGCTGCCCGTGACTTCTCACGCGTTTATCGTCATATCTTTAAAAAAGCACGAAATATCTGCAAATAATATAGCCTGTGTGTTAATCTGGTGTCCAAGCTAAGTTGTTACAAAATTTCATTAAAATCTGTTCAGTGGTTTTTACGTGATGAAGTAACAAACATCCATCCATCCATCAGCACAAACATTGTCATTTATAAAATTAATAGGATTACTCTTAAATGCAAGCTAGAATATTGTGGTTTCATTAATTATCTGTTCAATGATTTTTGCGTTAAAAAATGACATACTCGTATTTTGAGACGAAAACCACTGAACCGAATTTAATGAAATTTTACAATAACTTACCTTGGACACCAGAATAATACATAAGCTATAAATTTTGTAGATATTTCGTGTTTTTTCAAAGATATAACGATGATTGCGTACGAAGTCACGGGCAGCCTCTATATTTTCATAAGCTACTGTAGAATATATCCCCAAACGTTCACAAAGTAATATTATTTCAGATAATTGAATACAGCCTTTAAGAGCCTAGCCGTGGATGTAAGTGAATTTGCGATCGGTTGCCGCCTCGAGATCGCTTCTAACCTTCTACTTGGGGAGCGAGCGGATTATTCCATTAAATATCACATACTAAAGGCTGCCTGCGACTTTGTTTATATTTCTTTGAACATTTATATAATATCTTAAAGTAATAATTGTGTTATAAAGAAAGCTTTATTTGTTATATACTGTTTGTAACAGAAAGGGGGTATAAAGCCAAAACACAGGGGTAGCCTCATGAAATTGAACAACTTTTCCCAAGGAACATGGGTCGTAACTAGAAAAAAAAAAATCGCCTCCCCATACAAAATGTCCGATCAGCTGAGCGAGTAAGTATGGGCGATCCAAAAAAAAATTTTCTAGTTACGACCTATATTCCTTGGGGAAAGTTGTTCAGTTTCATGAGGACTACCCCTGTGTTTTGGCTTTATACCCCCTTTCTGTTACACCCTGTATTAAAAAAAAAATACCTAATTAATTAGATTTATTGTCTTATTTAAATTTTTTATAAAATTTATCGTTTAAAGTACATCACTTATTTTGATTACTCGCCCCTTAAACTTTATCGCCCCTCAAAATTTACCGCCCCTAAATCCGTCCTATCCAACGACACATCATGACGTAACGTCGAGATTTTACGTTCTATTTGCACTACGTGATAGATACGGAGAGCTTTTTCACGTATCTACGTTTAACATACATATATTTACGTGACACGTAGTAAGTAATGTAAAAAAACCAGCCAAGTGCGAGTCGGACTCGCGCAGGAAGGGTTCCGTAGCATTCACTATTGATATCAAGCAAAAAAAGCAAAAAAAAATCTCGCTATTTCTTACCCTAAGGTTGCCTGGAAGATATTGCTACCTAGTAATAAGGCCGCCTGTTGCTTCTTATATTCTTGTTTGTGTCTGTACCTTATATCTTTTGTGCAATAAAGAATATTTGTATTGTATTGTATTGTAAAAAAACATTTTTGTTGTATGGGAGCCCTTAATTATTATTATTACACACACACATACCTACATATCCGTCACGCCTCTCTCCCATTAGGGAAGGCAGAAACCACTTCCTTCCACTTGCTACGACCCAAACACACCTCTTTCGCTTCATCCACACTCATCAGTCGCCTCATACATGCCTGTCGTTATTAGTTTTAGTATTTGTTGTTATAGCGGCAATGGTAAAAAAAATCGGTTGTCTGTAAAGTCGGTTTACTGACGATAGTTGAACGTGACAACGTCATTAATGCTGCCGAACGCGGCCGATTGTGCCTCTTTGTCGCCCGATCCGCGCTCTCGCTTGCACTTCAAGCCTTAAATGGAACGCCTTAGAGCGAGGAAACGCCTCAGAGCGAGGTAACGCCGCATGAGTCATGTTTTTTCGAGCGTGCAGCCGGCTCCATCGAATTATAAGATGTTGTCACGTCAAAACTACGTTAAACTAAAATCTACACACGAAATTACAAACGATATTTCAATCTAAAATACGTAACATAGCAAACTGAATGTTATTACAGTAAATACAAGTTTTAATGTACAATTAAACATTTATTTGTTTAGTTCCTCTAATGTTTATTTAGTAAATAAACTAGTAAAATTAATTTACGAGACGTAACAGGTATGGATACCTTTATGCTATCTACACACCAAAGCCGCCGACATGTTGGGCTAGGCCGGCGGCTTTACGTCATACGAATGGCAGCTGTCAAAAAAGCCGGCGGGTTTGGTGTGTAGATAGCATTAGAAACTGACTAAACAATCCTACTAGCATTATAAATGTCAATGTTTGTGCCGATGGATGCGAGGATGTTTGTTTGCTCTTTCACGCAAAAACCACTGAACTGATTTTGATAAAACTTTGCAGTATTGTAGTTTAGATATCAGAATTACATATAAGCTATATTGTTTAAAGATACTGTTTAAGTTTTCTAAGATATGACGATAAATGCGTACGAAGTAGCGGGAAGCCCTCTAGTAATAAAATATGTCATATTTATGCATCACATCCATCGGTGAGGATGTTTGTTCTTTCACGCTAAAACTGCTGAACTGATTTTGATGAGACGTTGCAATATTGTAGCTTATACTGGGTGTCACAGAAAGGAGGTATAAAGCCGAAACACAGCGACAGTCCCCATGAAACTGAACAACTTTTCCCAAGGAACATGGGTCGTACGTAGCTCAAAAAAATTTTTTGGATCGCCCATACTTACTCGATCAGCTGATCGGACATTTTGTATGGGGAGGCAAATTTTTTTTTTCGAGTTACGACCCATGTTCCTTGGGGAAAGTTGTATATTTCGGCTTTATACCCCCTTTCTGTTACACCCTGTTTATCAGAATAACACTTTGATTTAAGAATTAAGTTATTGTGTGAGATTTTCAGTTTTTTTTATTGATATTTTTGCTCGTTACTATATTGTATCGATAGTAGATTATTGATAGTCAACTCTAGAAATATGGATGAAGCGAAAGAGGTGTGTTTGGATCGTAGCAAGTGGAAGGAAGTGGTCTCTGCCTACCCCAATGGGAGAGAGGCGTGACGAATATGTATGTATGTATGTAACTCTAGAAAGTTGTCTAACAAAATGATATTCGAAAATAAACAGATTGAAAACAATTTTGGACCGTAACCCGAAAGTTTTGGGTATACATTAGGTTAGGATTCGAATTAATAAGTTTATGATTTAATCTGTCCAAACTAAAATAAATTTTACTAACTACGTTTTATACACACATACATATCTATCACGCCTCTCTTCCATCAAGATTTGCCTTTCTTAGCTAAATGAGTCGAGCTGCAGGCTTAGGCCGTGGCCCCAGTAGGCAAATTGTTAGCGGCCGACTGAGTGAGCCGCAAAGTGGCGAACTGAATTTTGAATTAGCTGCAAACTCAAATCAATGAAATCACCGGTTTTGGTGGAAGTCGGCCGCTGTCTGAGATAGTCAGCGCGCGTAACGCTGCAAACTGCGTACAGTGAGCGAAAACTAGCTGACTGTGGACACTCCATTTCAAATATATGGAAGGGCGTACTAAATCGATACGCCGCAAACTAATCAGCCACTAACAGTTTGCCTACTGGGGCCACGGCCTTAGCATACATTCCTTGACAAGACGTTGTCATGGGTTTGTCACGCTTACGTCTCTGTCCATAGTTTTAAATGTGATAACGACAGCATGACGTGAGATAATTGTCGCGGCACGTATGCTAAACCAGCTGGTCTCGGTCAGCTGCGATGTCTTTTCTCGTTTTTGGGATCCAGGGGGCTTAACATCGTGCCGCGACAATTATCTCACGTCGTGCTGTCCTTATCACATTTAAAACTATGGACAGAGACGTAAGCGTGACAAACCCATGACAACGTCTTGTCACGGAGTGCATGCTGAGCTAGCAGGCTAAAAAAGCTAACAAGCTTAAAAACTCGCACGTGGCCGGTTTTCTTTCCATTCATTCGCCGATTTGCACCTTTTTTCCAGTCCCAACTCACACTTGACGTTATTTAGTGTGTCTCGAAGGTTGTTTAGCAGCAGGTGTCGGCAGGTAGAGCCTTAAATCAAGAAAATGCGACGCGCGTCCTCGTGGTTATAGTGATGGGCGAAGTCGATAAAATATTTTTAAAATATCGATAAGTTAAAGCGCTGGGCGAGAATAGCCACAAATTGGGTGCCAGACGGCCAACGTCGCCGAGGTAGGCCCAAAAAACGATAGAGTGACGACCTACGCTCATTCAGGGAAGATTGGTGGGAAGCAGCTAATAACAGGAGTGTTTGAAGAGGCATGGGAGAGGCTTTTGCCCAGTAAAGGAGGTCAGGGCCAACACTTGGTACCTACTTTAAATTTGTAAAAACCTGTGGAGTGCAATAAATTAGTGAGTATTAAGGTGCGTTTGGATCGTAGCGTGTGGTGTAGTGGAGCGAAGTGGTTATGGGCAAAATCACTGAATTATACCTGTCGGCGTGTTGGCGTCTCTTTAGTCACATCAACCAAACTTTTTAAATATTGTCTGTGAAACGTCAAGTGATGATAGTTGTCACTGTCATTGCTTGGGAGTGGTCTATGCTTCATGTAATAGCGGATATAAACAGCGTGACCTGTGTGATCGAATGAACGTGGAGTGCTGAACTCTTCGCGTTTCACAAAGCGTACATCTAGTTAGGCAATAATTCGGGTACTAAACGAAAGTCTGATGGCGGATAGACAAGAATTCTGCTCTTCGCATGATATCCCGCTCGCCCATCCGTCATACCGATAATTTTTGGAACTTTCTAATTCAGAATGAGTATACCTATCTATTGTTAGTATTCAGTCCAACTAACACCTAAATATTTGTTAATTTTGTTTCTGTGCTTACATTTATATTGGATTGTGACTTGTCGAAGGCATTTGATTGTGTAGATCACGAAACTCTATTACTAAAGCTACATCATTACGGTATTCGAAATAAAGGTCTTTGTCTGTTGGAATCGTATCTTAGTAACAGATTCCAATCTGTCCAAGTAAATGGTATGAAGTCACAAGGATCTTTGGTTAAAATAGGTGTTCCACAAGGTTCCATATTAGGACCTTTTTTATTTCTAGCTTATATTAATGATTTGCCCCACATGGTTGAAAACCTAGCGAAAATAGTATTGTTTGCGGATGATACATCCTTAATTTTTAAAGTCGACAGGCGTGCCCTTAACTACGACTATGTAAATAATGTTCTTCAGCAGGTTCATGATTGGTTTACAATCAACAACCTTGTGTTAAATGCGATAAAAACCAAATGCATTAAATTTAGCTTACCGGGCGTAGTTTCACGTAACAATGGTCATGTTATGTTAAATAATGAAAAACTAGACTTTGTGGAACAGACAGTTTTCTTAGGGATTACAATCGACCAGAAGTTACAATGGGGTCCCCATATTGGATCGCTATCAGGGAGGCTGAGCTCTGCAGCGTACGCCGTCAAAAAAATAAAAGAACTGACGGACATACCTACCGCAAGACTTGTTTACTTCAGCTATTTCCACAGTCTTATGTCCTACGGCCTGCTGCAGTGGGGTCGTGCCGCCGATATTGGTTCAGTATTTGTTTTACAAAAAAGAGCTATAAGATCAATCTACGGACTCCGCTGTCGTGAATCACTAAGGGAACTGTTCAAAACAATTAATATTATGACGGTGCCATGTCAATATATTTACGCAAACATTATGTATGTCAGACAGAATCTACATCTATTTCAAACAAATAGTCAGCTGCATAACTTTAATACTAGGAATAGGAACAAATTAGTGTCAAATTGTTTTAGACTTGCAAAAATTAATAAATCATTTATGGGGCTCTGCGTGCAATACTATAATAAAATTCCCCAAGAAATTCTAGCATACTCCGAAAATAAATTTAAGTCTTACATTAAGAACTGTCTTTGCAAAAAGGCCTATTACAGATTAGACGAATATTTAAACGACCACCTTGCATGGAGTGTGGGGCGTGCTGACCAGCTCAACAGGAACAGCTAATAAATGCTAGAATTTGCTTGATGGTCGATGTTGCTAGGTTTTACTGTTGTTTAAATGTTTTGTTTGTGTATTGTTAAGTGTTGTTTGTATTGTTTTGTTATTATTGTTAAATGTTGTTGATTTGTTAAATGTTGTTAATATTTTTGATACTGCAGCGTTTAATTAAGCTAGTCATCGGGTTCAATAGTGTAACATGTCATGCTCGCTTGTGCCGCTGCAGCGGTGGCGCTGTGTGTCGGGTCTCCTACTTCCCTAAAATATGTGGAAGGGGTTGATGGCTGGCACATGCGTTGAGGCCTGTGTGAAGGTGCTGCTGTGGCGGCTGGTCATGTTATGCTGTCTCAACCTATCTTTACTTTTTAGCTATTTACACCTTGTGGTTTCTTTGAATGCTGCAGGATCAAAATTAATTTTTAGGGATAATAATTATAATATAGAAAATATGTACCTTTATACATGTGTAACTGTTTATAAGAATTGTAAAACTTTATTTGAAAAGAGCAACCTCACAGAGTTTCTTGCTAGGTTCTTCTCTGGGGGAAACTGCACCTTGCGAATCTAGCGCTAGCTTTAAAAAAAAATTACCTTTATAATAATGTAACGGTTTCAAGAGCATTTTTTGTGCCTATGAAATAAATATATTTTTTGACTTTTTGACTTTGACTTTGACTGGAAATAAATATTTACTTACTTACTAATATAAAAAGTTATGTTTTTGTGCCACCTACCTACCTACTGTATAATTAATTGTTATCACCTACCTCATTTATAGTTATCAATGATCAATTAAAGTAGTAGAAAAAATTTTATCTAAAACTATTTATCGATAACAGAAAACAGAAAAAACATCCCATCGCTAAATTTGAGAAAAACACCTTCCTATTTCCCTTTTTACTGAATTCCTTAAACGATATAATACTAAAAAGAGCCTGGATTGTTGGAAAGAGATGCTAATACTCTTTTAGATGTGTAAGAAAGGGATGGAAACTAGAATCGATTTGCTCGTAAACAAAAATGGCAAAAAACAACAATGCATACAAATCAACTGGTTTCTAGAATTAATGCCTTTCTTGTAAGGTATATAGCTAGCTAGTAAGCGGTAACTGCTGTAATAGGGATGATGACTACATTCAAAAATTCAAAAAATAATTAGTCCTTCTTTAGGCTATTAAAAAATATTTGAAACACGTTTTTACCTGATCAAATACATAAATAAATACAAAGATACAGAGCATCAAAGTTACGGAGTGGGTGGTATTGACGTCACTCCTCGGTAAAAATCGTACTAAGGCGAGACGTCATGAGCAACTTCAACCCAGTGTATCTGTGTCATTTTTAGTTAAAGGTAGAGAAAAAAGAAAAAATACGTGTCGAATAATTCAAAATAATTTAAGCTGCCGGGTCGGCGGCTTTGGTTTGTTGACAACTTATGGTATCTACATACCAAAGCCGCCGGCTTTTTTGACGGCAGCCATTCGTATGACGTAAAGCTGCCGTCCTAGCCCGGTGGCATGCCGGCGGATTTGGTGTGTAGATAGCATTAACAGACTAAACCCTAATCGTTCGTAAAACGTAAACTCGTAAACGATTCGTTTTTGACGTTTTGTCAGCTATAGACAAAACGTCAAAAAATGACTAGTCCTAGTAGTAGAGTCCTTTTCACGAAAGAAGTCCCCTAGCCGCGGCGCTGTATTTCATGTCAAAATTGATAATGTTGCCATTTATGAGTACAACATCTACCTATATTATGTTTATTTCATTTGTAATTTTTTAAATAATATTATTTCCTGCATATTTCGACTGTTCTGGTCATTCCATGAGTAAGTTGGTATATATTTTGATAAAATTGTCTACTTAGCTATATTTCTGTTATGTAAAAAGTGTATTTTTATTAAGATAAGTAAGGGGTTTTCTACCTACTACCAGGGAAAAGGTCAGAAAATAGGGAAAATAGACCTGTCAAATTTAATTCCAAAAATATCCGGGGGACTTCTTTCGTGAAAAGCACTCTATGTTTAAAACTCATTTTGTAATAAGCGCCCTCTAATTTACCATATACAGCGTATAAACAATATTTCCCCCTCTACTAAAATCCGCCGGCCATTTCGTCCGATAAAACAGATGAATGGCTCTCCGTACTGTGTTTTATTAAAAGTCTATTCGCTCGTTTATCATGCTGAGAGGGTTAGCTGATACCCTGTATGGTTTATTATAGTATATACATTAAGCTCCAAAACACACGGTGAAATGCAAATGCAACGCAACTGAAACTTTTGAGTTGCATCGCAGTTTCTGCTAGACTTCCTTAGAAAACAACACACGACGCAACTAGTTTGAAACGTTTCGTTTCAGTTGCGTCTTCAACTAGTTTGAAACATTTCGTTTCAGTAGCGTCGTGTGTGGTTTTCTTAGGAAGTCTATAGCAGAAACTGCGATGCAACTCAAAAGTAACTAGCAGTTTCAGTTGCGTTGCAGTTGCGTTTCACTGTGTGTTCTGGGTCTAAGTTATGTTAACATGTTTAAAATGTAAATTTTTGATTTTGTAACATTAGGTAAGTATATATTGTCGTTGCCAAGAGATTTTAAATTGGCAACAACAATAATTATGGATACTAGAGGCTGCCCGCAACTTCGTACGCATTTATCGTCATATCTTGGAAAAGAATCATGATATCTCAAAATAATATAGCCTATGTGTAATTCTGATGTGTAAACTACAATATTGTAAAGTTTCATCAAAATCGGTACAGTAGTTTTTGCGTGAAAGAGTAATAAACGTCCTCACATCCATCAATCGGCATAAAAAAATACATTTATAATAATACATATAAGTTAATTAAGATTAGTCGTTTAGTTACATGCGTAGGTATACGATTATTTTCCTGCTAATATTATAAATGTCAATGTTTGTGCCGATCTATAGATGTTTGATACTTCATCACGTAAAAACCACTGAATAGATTTTGATGAAACTTGGCTATATTGTAGCTTATACGTCAGAATATCAAATAGGCTACATTATTTTTGGATATGATGCTTTTTTTTTCAAGATATGACGATACGTACGAAGTCACAAGCAGGCTCTATCATCCTTAATGTAACGATTTAACAGACTCGAATCAACATTTAAAGGAAGGCTTCGAAGGATCTTCGTTCGGGTGTAGGCACCTAATTACCAGCGATTTTGGAAACAAAGTACCGACAGCAGAAAAAGTGATGAATTGCTCGCTCGTGTGCGGTACTGTCTGCAAAATAAGGGATTTCACCATCTATAGATATAAAATGTATCTGACGGATATTTTATACCTGTCTCTGTCTAAAACGTCTTGTTTTATGAAATAGATATAGGTTTACTTGTCAGTAAATTTTTTATCTGTAGATTGTGAAACGAACACAATTTTTTTAAATTGATTATCGCCAGATTCGCATGGCAGTTTTCCGTAGATGAATCTAGCAGGAAACTCTGTTGGGTTGCTCTTTTCAATTAAAGTTGTATATTTCTTATAAACAAAGATACATAATTTAGATTATTAATGAATTGCAATTAAATCAACTTCGACATCTGAAACAAACCACAAAATAAACTAACCTAAACTTAAAAAAAAAATTGAGACTGCGTTAAAACGCATTTTTTAAATTTTGATGTACCCAGTGTCACTCTCAATGTAAATATGAATCTAACAATACCTCTCAAGCTAAAATCCATCAAGCTGTTTAGGCTGTAGAGCGTCCCAAAGAATTAAACATGCGTACATACATACATAAAAAATTTCAAAGTTCAGAAATAATTTATTCGTAGGCAACTTTTTACATAAATACTCTCGGAAACATAACCCTCCTTCTGCCGCAGTCGGGTAAAATCGTATCTGTTTTGCGGACGCTCCCTGCCAATATAACTTGTTGGAATTACAAACGACTGCCGACTGAACTTTGTTGCCCCCTCCCCCCACCACAAGAGAATTGGGAATTATTTTCAGATGAGGAATTTCATACACTCTGTATACAAGGTGTTGTTTTATTTGATGCTGTTTTATATAGGATGTTTAAAGTAAATATCTATGACGTTTCTGCGTTCTAGTCTCTAGGCTCTCATGGGACCAGGAGCCTAATTCTACTAATTTAAAATAGCCTCAGTTGTGTGTCGGCAGAGTGTCAATGGCATTTTTGGCACATTTAGTATTCTGCTAAACAATGGCTTACACTGATTGTGAACAAATGTGTCAAAAAATGCCATTGACACTCTCAATGTCACTGGTACGTTTGATATTCTGCTAAACAATGGCTTACTCTAATTGAGAAAAAATGTGTCAAAAAATGCCATTGACCCTCTGCCGACACACAGCTGAGAATGTATATTAGCAGACTTATCTAGGGGGTCTCAAATAGGGGTCTGAAAATACGAAGAAATAGTTCCTGTAATGGTATCTACACACCAAAGCCGGCGGCTTTTTTGACAGCTGCCATTCATATGACGAAAATCCGCCGGCTTGGCCCGCCAGCATACCGGCTTTGGTGTGTATATAGCATAAAAGATGGTACGGCAGTGTTGCTCCGTGCTCTACTTAGCGGGGGTCATTGCCGTGCACTCCGATAATTGAAGTGAATCCTACTTCCTACTAACTTTATAAACGTCAATGTTTGTGCCGATGGATGGATGGATGTTTGTTACTCTTTCACGCAAAAACTTCCTACAGATTTTGATGAAACTTGGCTATATTGTAGCTTATACATCAGAATAACACATTTTATTTTCAGTTACCGTGATTTCTTTCCAATTAATTTTGATAAATGCGTACGAGGTCAGGGTCAGGTCACAGTCACGTTCTAGAACCATAAATGACTAGTTTCTAGTTCTACATCTTCACATCCATATATACGGCACAAACATAAAGCTGATCGACTTTACTAAAAATGAATATTATGTATTACCAAGCTAATGGTTAACTTAAAAAATAAGATCCTAATAATATTATAAATGTCAATGTTTGTGCCGATGGATTGATGGATGGATGGATCTCACGTAAAAACCACTGAACAGATTTTAAAGAAATTTTACAATAACTTTGCTTGACGTCAGAATAACACATAGGCTATATTTATTTATGATATTGCGTAAATTTTCCAAGATAATAAATGTGAACGAAGTCGCGGGCAGCCTCTAGTAAATAAATAAATTTATAGTATTAGTAGGATCACCCTGTATATCTCAAATTCATAACCTCGAAGTTTACAAAGTATCTGTTTCTATTAAAATGTTCTTTATAAAGAATGCTTTCAAAGATGAGGCAAAATGATTTGTTCTAAGGTAAAATATTGTGTATTTAATTTAATTAATTTTATATTACACTTGGTGCTGCCCGCGGCTTCGGTCGTTTTTAACGCTTTTGTGGAAAATTTACACTATAGACGCTCTGACACGGAGTTGTGTGAACAAGTTCATACAACTTGTATGTAACTGATATTTGCCGTGTTCTGTCAGGAACATGTTTCCGGAAATGTGTGGTTAGCCCTTTATTCTGATGTAGGTATAAGCTACAATATTGAAAAGTCTTGTTTCATTTAAATATGTTTAGTACCTAGTTTTTGCGTGACAGAAGAGCAACAAAGTTTGTTGCTCTTCGTTGAACAAACATATTCACATCCATCCATTGCCAAAAACATTGACATTTGTAATAATAGTAGGAAGGAAGTAGGATTTAATTACTTATTTACAACTTAAGTAGGTACCTATTTTATTAAACTTAATAGGTAAGTACCTATAGACAGTATACTAATCAAAACCTTTCCTTTGTTACAGACAACAAACAGCACTAACGAAACGCAAGAAACAAAATGACAAGCAAAACTAACCACAAGAAAAGCGCAAACAAAACGTTTCTTTCGACAAAATGATAGCTTTTTCGAACTTTAAAAAACTTCTATTTACTGCCACTAGATGGCGTTAGTGTAACAGTAGTACTTTATTTCACCAATAGATGGTGCCACCCTCTTAGTAGTACCAAAGTTTGACAACAGATGGCGTTGTTGGTCTAAGTAATAAAGTAGGTAGTAGTACGGATCGTGGCTAATAGATGGCGCTGTAGTAAGTGAACAAGCGGCGAAGTGGAGTGGTTTAGTGAAGTAGTTAGTGTTTAGTGCTGATTTTTTTTTAATTGTGCGATGCGAGACGGGTCCAGGCCCGGGCCAAGTGGAGCCGCGACTGGCCATTGCTTCGAGAATGATGACGGTGAGTTTATCTTTTTTATTCTGTGTTTTTTTCAGTCAAGGGGAAAAACATCACATGCTCATTAAAAAGTCTTGATATCTTAAAATAATGTAGCCCATGTGTTATTCTGATATATAAGCTACAATATTGCCAAGTTTCATCGAAATCTGTTTAGTGGGTTTTGTGTGGAAGAGTAACAAATGTCCTCACATCCATCCATCGGCACAAACATTGACATTTATAATATTATTAGGCTAGGTAGGTACTATATTCATAACCGTTCATATCGCAACTCTTCAGCCGCTAATGTGTAAAAGCCTTATACAGGGTGTAACAGAAAGGGGATATAATGCCGAAACACAGCGATAGTCCTGATCAAACTGAACAACTTTCCCTAAGGAACATGGTTCGTAATTTCAACATTTTGTATGGGGATAAGAAATTTTTTTCGAGTTACGATTACGACCCATGTTCCTTGGGGAAAGTTGTTCAGTTTCATGAGGACTATCGCTGTGTTTCGGCATTATACCCCCTTTCTGTTACACCCTGTAAAAAACAATCAACGTAATTGGTATTCTAAAACCAAGCTTCTTCCACAAACATTAAAAAATGCACTTTAATGCATTTTTCTCACTGCTTAACTGGCAACAGTTATCTATAAACTTCAGTTGCTTGAATAAGCTTACTAACCGAGTCTCACGTTGTCTCATGCGGGTATAATCTAACTCATTTCTATTCTAAATTGAAAAACATTCTTTGTAATGCAGAGCATTAAGTACAGAATTGCATTTTTCTGTATTCATATTTATTTTTCTTTCGTTATTCTTTTACTATTAAGGTTCTTAAGCATTTGCGGTTGTGGCGCAATTGTGATTTGAAATTTAAAAAAAATATTATACAAGGTGACTTTTACTTAGTGAACGTAAAAATAAGATTACCTACTCGTGATAACAAACAACTTTTACTATGGGACTAAAATCGAAATCATACAATTTTGCACTATTAATCGAGTTTCATAAAATTTTAATAATTTGACTATTAAGTGCCTGCTTCAGCATCAACAGATAAAATTTAACTGACAGATAAACCTATTCATAAAACGTGACGTTTTAGACAAAGACAGGTATAAAACATCCGTCAGATAAATTGTATCTATAGATAGTGAAACTGCCCTTGAGTTTAAGTAATCTGACTCTTAAGTGCCCGTTTCACTATCTGAAGACATGGGCGTAGCCACACTGGGGCAAGCTGGGGCACTTGCCCCACCCTGGGCCCAGGCTCTCATAAATAAAACTATAAAATCTGTCCTGTGTGTGAATGTTTATTTTCTGTACCTGAAAATATAAACCTCTCAAATTAAGAGATTAACAAGTTTGAGATTAACGGCTCAAGGTACAAAATATCGGAGGGCCCCCGCCCTCCCCCAGGGAATACGTTGACTGCTGCCCCACCCTGAGCCCAAAGCTGGCTACTCTCCTGTCTAAAGATAATATTTGTTGTCGCTCTTAATTATTTATAATAGTTTCTCTCAATGTGTTGTCACTCTGTAATTTCAAAGCTCAAATATTGGGTAGTCAATCAATTAAAATAGGTATTATTATGAATTGGAGTGGCAACACAGTGAGAGAATTTAAAAAAAAAGGAGTGGCAGGATTTGTAAAAAAAACAAAAGAGAGAGTTAGAAAGAAAATTTGTCGGATTGATTCGAGTTGTGAGAATTTAATTTAAACTTATTTGTTCTACTGTTTCA
The DNA here is from genome assembly GCA_947563765.1 of Anarsia innoxiella. Lineage (NCBI taxonomy): Eukaryota > Metazoa > Arthropoda > Insecta > Lepidoptera > Gelechiidae > Anarsia > Anarsia innoxiella. Next base: position 878,208 of record OX387418.1, on the reverse strand, counting down.
TTAATTAGTAATTAAAATACCAGTTGTATCGAGACCACTTCTTTTATTGTTTTATATATTTAACTGATAGATAAACCTATGTCTATTCCATTAAACATGGCGACATAAAACATGATGATTAAGACAAAGACAGGTATAAAACATCCTACAGATAAATTGTTATAGATAGTGAAGCAGGCCCTGAATAAACTAAAACCCCCTTATTACAAAACGAGGTTTAAAGATAGTCCGACGTTAGTTCGTTTCTTTTGACGTTTCGGCTATGGACAAAACGTCAAACTAAACTAAAAAACTAAAAAAACAAAACAGACGGTTAGTTCGTTTAGTTTGACGTTTTCTCCATAGCCGAAACGTCAAAAGAAACGAGCTAACGTCTGACTATGTTTAAACCTCATTTTGTAATAAGGGAGAAAATGTTTATAAAGGCTCAAAGTGAAACATTTTCCAATTTCACTTGCGACTATTTAAAAAAAACAAAAAAGTACCTATTCTGCCGTGTTGTCGATATCCAATACACACTGCGAGCGGATTGGTAATACAATTTCATTTACCACATACCTCACGGGAAGGAAAACAAACGAAAAAAACCGGCCAAGTGCGAGTCGGACTCGCGCAGGAAGGGTTCCGTACCATTCACTATTGATATCGAGCAAAAAAAGCAAAAAAAACACTTTTGTTGTATGGGAGCCCCCTTAATGATTATTATTATTCTATTTTTAGTATTTGTTGTTATAGCGGCAACGGTAATACATCATCTGTGAAAGTTTCAACGCTAGTTATAACGGTTCATGTCATACAGCCTGGTGACAGACGGACGGACAGACAGACGGACAACCAAGTCTCAGTAATAGGGTCACGTTTTCACCCTTTACGTACGAAACCCTAAAAACTGTATAACTATTCAACTCGATTGTATTACGGACTAAAGCCTGGATTGTTTTTGTCATATGCCTGTCTGGAGCCCAAGTCATCTAATTTACAACATTCTGAGTTGTGTGTCGGCAGAGTGTCAATGGCATTTTTTGACACATTTGGTATGATGCTAAACAATGGCTTACTTAAATGTGTCAAAAATGACATTGACACACAACTGAGATCTTTGAGTATAGAATATATAAGGAGATGCCATACCGTCTGGATCTGCGTGCCTGGTATGGCGCCAAATGGCTACTTTTTTGTATGGAATTTCTTATCGTTTGACAGGTCATCTAACAAGAAAACTATGAAAAACTTGGCTCAACTTGGCACGCTGTCATAAACCCATTTGTATATAAAAAAAATATATGGCTCTTCCGCATATATTTTATACTCAAAGGCTAAAATAGCCTCAGTTATGTGTCGGTAGAGTGTCAATGGCATTTTTTGACACATTTCGTATTCTGCTAAACAATCACTCACTTAATTAAATGTGTCAAAAATGCCATTGACACTCTCATTGACACACAACTGAGAATTATTGCAACCCAGCAGACTTTGGCCCCTGTTACAAGGACAGCGACAGCTATAGATGTAATGGAGAATTAGTAAAATTGACCTTTCTTGCAACAGGATGTAAGAGCGCGTGTTAATCGACCTGTTACTGCAACCAAATAGATGCAGTAACGAGGTTCTAGTGTTAGCGGCAAAACACACGGTGAAACGCAAATGCAACGCAACTGAAACTGCTAGTTACTTTTGCAAGCTAGCAACTGAAACGAAACGTTTCAAACTAGTTGCGTCGTGTGTGGTTTTCTAAGGAAATCTATAGCATAAACTGCGATGAAACTCAAAAGTAATTAGCAGTTTCAGTTGCGTTTCACCGTGTGTTCTGGGTCTTAGCAGTGGGAAATTTACAGTCACAGTTTTCCAATGAATACGTGCCCCAATTTAACCTAATTTTGACAGAGAACCAACAAAATTATAGCAGTTAATTTACTTCGCAAGTTGTCTTTGAATGTTGGAAACTTTGGTTCTATTAATTTGTTTATAATTGGCTTGATTCTATTAAAAACTCAAATATTTAACTTCCTACAGGTACCTACGTATATAATAAATGTCAATGTTTGTGCAGATGGATGTCAGGATGTTTGTTACTCTTTCGAGCAAAAAGGACTAGACAGATTTTAATGAACCCAATAAAAAAGACCACAAAATAAAAAAAAATATGTGTATGTGTGTGTGTGTGTGTGTGTGTATGTTCAATATTTACAATAACGACGCAGTGTGGGAAGGCCTCCATCGAGTGAAAGTCGCGGGAAGCCGTTGGTGGAGATCCTTGGGAGAGGCTTTTGTCCAGCAGTGGGCGTTCACATATGATGTCATACAACAACATGGGACAGCGTGGCTTGTGACAAGTGTTTTCTAATCATATGATTTATATAGAGCAGATTTCATAACCTTTTTCGAAATTGCCCATGTACCAATTTTCTTAAATCCACCTTCTCCTCCAGGGTCCTCACTGCCAGAAGACAGCAGCCACGAAGAACTGACCTCGCTGAGGAGCATCCTGCATTTTCCAGAGGAAGTAGCTTTCCGACTGACCGACACTGAATATCAGCTGTTTTATCAAGTAAGTACAATTTTTTATTTAATACATTTTTTTTTTATTAAATTTCTTTTAGAAATATGCTGTACCTTTTGTATAACTTCTCTTTTTTTCTGTCTCTATGTACTATCATCTTACAATAAACTGTTAAATAAATAAATACTTATAGAATCTGTTAATTAAAATAAATCACTTTTTTAGGGTTCCGTGCCCTAAGGGTGAAAACGGGACCTTATTACGCTCGGCTGTCCGTCCGTCCGTCCGTCACCAAGGGCCCAAGTCAACTAATTTAAAATAGCCTCAGTTGTGTGTCGGCAGTGTCAATGGCATTTTTTGACACATTTGGTATTCTGCTAAACAATGGCTGACACTGATTGTGACCAAATGTGTCAAAAAATGCCATTGACACTCAATAGTCACACAACTGATACTATTTTAAATTAACAGACTGGGGCCCCTGGCTGTATCTCATGAACCGTTATAGCTAGGGCATTGAAATTTCCACAAATGATGTATTATTTACTGACTCAGAAGTCCCTCGACAAGAATGAATGAATGAATATTTAAGTATTTGCATAAAAAATTACAACAAATTGTATTCGAGATACTAAAATCAAATACCTTAATAGAATAGTAAGTAACTAAAATAATAATAAATTAACGTGTTGGTTGGATTCATACTTCGCAAACTGGCTAAAAGTTGGCCGAGATAGGAAAGGATGCGGGGGAGGCCTTTGCCCAGCAGTGGGACACAAGAGGCTTGTAAAAAAAATCCCGCCCACACACAAGGATTTGATAAACATAATAATAATACTTAAACCATGTCATATCAATAAATTATTTACTTACAAAAAATAACCGAAGCTTTTATTTAAAGACTTGACTGCGTTTAAAAAATACATTTTTTGTGATGTACCCAGTGTCACTCTCACTGTAAATACGAATCTAACGACACCTCTCAAGCTAAAATCCGTCAAGCCGTTTAGGCTGTAGGGCGTACCAAAGAATAATACGTAGATCTCTGGAAAAACATAACCCTCCTTCTGGCGCAGTCGGGTAATATCGAATTCAAAAGACAATGAGCAGGAAAAGCCAAGGAAAAAGTGTGGTCTTTGAAAAAGGTTTTTATAGACTATGTAATAAGACTAATAAGGTACTAATTAAGCCAGTTCCCCATTGTATGACGAGCAAACAATAGTTGAATTGTGTTCCTATCTCTTCAATTATCCAGAATTGAGCTTTCAATGAATTGACTCCGTAACGACGCGTACAGACTGTCCAAAAAGGGTAGAAATTAAAAAAACTAAAAAAACACGCTTTTATAGCAAATCGAACTAAAAACTAGAAAATAATTTTTAATACCAAAGAGTTTATATTACCGTAGCAGAAGGTCAAACAATCAATCATAATTAATTACATTAAAATAAAATTATAGTCAAATTTAAGTTATAAACAGAATCATTAAGCTCAGAGTGGTTCGCAAACCTGCTGCGAGGGCATACTCTATGTTTTTTGGTTACAGTGCATGCAAAGGTTACGGTTACAACTCGTTAATGAGGACGCGCCTTAATGGGAAGTTTAAAGTGTGCTAAATTAAAATAGCCTCAGTTGTGTGTCGGCAGAGTGTCAATGGCATTTCTTGACACATTTGGTCGCAATCAGTGTAAGCCATTGTTTAGCAGAATACCAAATGTGTTAGAAAATGCCATTGACACTGCCGACATACAACTGAGGCTATTTTAAATTAGCAGACTTGGGCCCCTGGTTCTACGGGCACAAGTGCACATGCGTTTTTAAATGAAAACTCTAAACTGCGGCATGTAGTTAAACCGCACCGCGACAATACTTAAATAAATATTGGGGAACATTTCACACACGGTCACCTGACCCCAAACTAGGCAAATCCTGTACTACGGGTATCAGGGACTGATAAACATACATAGATAAATATATAACACCCAGACACGGAACAAACATTTATGCTCATCACATAAATGTTTGTAACCGGCGGGGATCGAACCCGCGACCCGTGCGTATGAAGCAGACTCACTACCGTCTACGCTGACTGGCCTGTCAAAATCTCTAAACGACCCTAAGTCCCTCCCAAGCACTGACCTCGCCCTCTTAGAAAACTTAAATGCAGTACCTCGGTATCTAAAAAGAACATTCTCTTTAACCGTTTCGTAACTAGTCGTTTAGTAACATATCCTATCTAGTCATCGGTGTCCCACTGCTGGGCAAAGGCCTCTCTACTCTTTTTCCACGATTCCCTATCCTAGGCCGCCCCTGCCCAGATATCCAAGAATGTGTCCAACTCATCTCGCCACCTTTTTCGTAGTCTGCCGCGAGGTCTTTGTTACTTAATTAAAAATTAAAACCAATCGAATAAAAAATACAGCAGAAGAACGTGTGAAAACCAAATCTGCAAAAAATCCGTGCGGACTTAAAACCGAGTGAAATTTCCAACAGAAATTAATGGCGCCACAGTGGAAGGGACGACACCGCAAATATTTGTAGAGGGACGGTTTCAGGGCTCTAAGAGGGCGAGGTCAGTGCTTGGGAGGGACTAAGGGTCGTTTAGTGAGGGGGGTTTTAATTACTTTATTTTCTAGATGCTAAAAATATCGTTAGTTTATTATCCTAATCACCATCATCATTTTTAACTTCCCCACAACAGGGGCATGAGCCTACTTTCATACGAGAGTGATTAGGACGTAATTCACCACGCTAGCGTAATGTGGGGTATCGGAATTCACATACACCTTCGAATTATATAATAAAAGTGGCCCAACTCTGCTAATTTTAAGTAGCCTAAGTTGTATGTCGGCAGTGTCACTGGCATTTTTGACACATTAGGTATTCTGCTAAACAATGGCTTACATTGATTCCGACCAAATGTGTCAAAAATGCCAGTGACACTGCGAAACACAACAGAAAATATTGTAAATTCGCGACTTGGGTCCCTGATAATGACAGTAAATTGACCCCCCAAAATTAATTACCTAGATCCGTCCCTTGCAATCCTAAGTGGGAGAAGTTCCGTAATTTATCACTGAGTGAATGAACATGGCCCTGGATATCTATATATATAAAAATGAAACCCGTTTTCCGTTGTCACGGCATCACGCCTGAACGGCTGGACCGATTTCGCTAATTCTTTTTTTTAAATGTTCATTGAAGTCCAAGGATGGTTCTTACGGTGAGAAAAATTCGAATAATTGCCGGGAAAGCCCTAAAACAAACCTTTTCTTTTTCCCATACAAATGTTTTCTTACTAAAATGTAGAGTCAATTTGAACTTTATTCCTACACAATAAAGTTCATTCTAAGGCGGGACGAAGTTCGCCGGGACAGCTAGTAATTTTATAAATATCACAGACAATGACCGGGTCGAGATTTAATTATTACAATAATACCACATTATACGAAGGTTTAACTTCTTAACAGCGTTGTAGAATAGATCATTTATTTTAACTGAACAACAAATTATATGAAGAACACCTTTTTTAGGGTTCTGTACCCAAAGGGTGAAAATCAGTTCATCAGTAATCCTCAGAAGTACATCAGAATAACACATCGGCTATTTTATTTTGAGATATCATGATTTTTAGAGTACCGTACCAAAGTGTGAAAACGGGACCCTATTACTGAGACTTGGCTGTCGGTCTGTCTGTGTGTCCGTCCGTCTGTCACCAAGCTGTATCTCATGAACCGTTATAGCTAGAGCGTTGAAATTTTCACAAACGATGTATTACCGTTGCCGCTATAACAACAAATACTAAAAATAGAATAATAATAAAGGGGTGCTCTCATAAAACAAACGTGATTTCAGCATACGCGCTTCAAAAAAACAGACGCACGTGTACGAGCGTATACGCTCAAATCGGTGGTGTTGTGTCAGTATCAACATGGACTATGGGCTAGGACGCGACGACACGACGCGACGCGACAACGACACGACGCGACGCGACAACGACACGACGCGACGCGACACGACGCGACACGACGTCGTACGACGTCGCATCGTGAAAATCCGTCGCGTCGTGTCGTGTCGCGTCGTGTCTTGAATTTATGTTTTGGCCCTATACGAGCTTAGAAGCGCGTCAACGTTCGTAGTAGCAAAAGACGCAAGTATACGCGCGCATAAAACGCTAGTCTGAAAACGCCTGTAAGATCCAGAACACACGGTGAAACACAACTGCAACGCAACTGAAACTGCTAGTTACTTTTGAGTTGCATCGAAGTTTCTGCTATATAGACTTCCTTAGAAAACCACACACGACGCAACTGAAACGAAACGTTTCAAACTAGTTGCGTCGAAGTCTATAGCAGAAACTAATATGCAACTCAAAAGTTTCAGTTGCGTTGCAGTTGCGTTTCACCGTGTGTTTTGGCGCTAAGCGCTATAACACTGAAAAAGTTAATGTAGCATTAAACAAACGGGCGTTCGCGCAACGCAGAGTCTATTATCGAACCCATCACAAGGGTCAAATCTATATCCTTCACTTACCTAATTCGACGATGAAGGTCGAATACCTCCTAACTGACACCCGGGGCCAAAATGAGTTATCTATACCACTGTACTTAGAATTCAATTTTGCACCGACTGGCAAAAACACCGAAGTGATTTTGTAATAAATAACGGCACAAATTCATAATGAGAATACCTCCTAAAATCACAATTTGCGCGTTTTAGCCTGAAATGCTGCGAATACATTCTAACTTACAATATGAATATCTCCTAAGTTACTTTCGAGCAAATTTTTCTGCCAATACTGTGCCAATACCTCCTATCTCTATCATCTGTTAGTGTTAGTTAGGAGTTATTCGTTTCACTTTGTGTCTATGTCAAACTTATTTTGATGAAGTTAAGAGGTATTACTTTATAAAAAAATAGAAAATAATTACGAAAATCTTTATCAAATAACCAAGAAAGTAGTCAGAAAGTAAGAAAGTGAGTCTGTTAAGTCTAGTCTGTGGTCTAATAACAATAAATGTGTCGCATCGGCGATCTGGCTGTCGGAGAACGGTTGCGGATTCGCTCAATCCAGATCGTTCCTTAAACTAATTTTACGTGATTTTTTGTGAAGCTTAAATATAAATAACTTTCAATATAGTTTCAATACAGAAGTACAGAGCAAGAGACGCATTTTTTGGGTTATCTAATAAAGATTTTCTTTATTATTTCCTATTAAATTTATAAAAAAATACCTCCTAACTATATCAAAACAAGTGTGACATGGACATAAGTGACGTTAAAACTTCCTAACTAACACTTAACTCGTAAACCACTGGTCTGTACGTAAAATCAATGCTAGTAACAATTTCGCAGCCCCATTTAATAACAATTTGCTATAGAACACATTTTCATAAAAAAGGTACAAAAAGAATTATAACGTTTTTTTCGCCTCCTGTAAAATTTGATTTTTGTTACTTAGGAGGTATTCGACCTTCATCGTCGCTATACTTATGTTAAGAATATACAATAAGCAATTTTCCGCCCGCTCTTCGCGAGATGGCTCCCTATTGATTTTGTCTAATTTCGTCCACGGGTTATAGTCCGGGTGAATTACGATAGGAACAGGCGTTTTATTGGCAATTATCGTGAGTGTTTAAGTACCTGGATAATCTTTGTTTACCTGTTTTATTATGTTAAATTATCTTGACTTTAAGTAGATACTTTTTGTTTTGTTATGTTTAATCTAATGAAGATTAATTTTGACTGAAACCTATTAATAGCATATTTAAAAATGGTAATAATACTATGTTATTGTTTTGTTTTGTTCTTGTATATTTTATTGGACTGGAAATAAATATTTACTTACTTACTATTTTTTTATTTAAATCCTACTAATATTATAAATGTTAATGTTTGGACCGATGAATGGATGGATGAATGTTTGTTACTCTTTCACGAAAAAACTACTAAACAGATTTTGATGAAACTTGGCAATATTGTAGCAGCATATCAGAATAATACATGGGCTAAATTATTTTGAGATATCATGTTTTTTTCCAAGATATAACTTTAAGTGCGTACGAAGTCGCGGGCAGCCTCTAATAAATTTTATACATTTTAGCCTAAAACGCCTGGACTATCATTACATCAACAGATTGTCTTACTTACACGAGTTTTTGCGGAAATTGGCAACATTTTATTATGTGTGTTTCTTGACAGCCTTCGATGTTATTACGGTTAGCATAATTGTGCCGTTTCGCACGATATTTTAGTTAGGTATAAGTACTTCCGCGTCTTACAATAGGCATGATGACTAAAAAATTTTTTTTAGTCCATGACATAGATTATTTTAAAATATTCGACACGTATTTTTTCTTTTTTCTCATTAACTAAAAATTACAAAGATACACTGGGTTAAAGTTGCCCATCACGTCTAAGTACGATTTTTACCGAGGAGTGAAGTCAATACCCCCCACTCCGTAACTTTGATGCTCTGTATCTTTGTATTTATTTATGATTATTTTTTTATTATTTTTTTAATTTTTGAATGTAATCATCATCCCTATTGGGGCATTCCCCAGAAGTCAATTCTGAGGATGATGACGGAGAGAAAACGGACATCTTTAGGCAGTTTCTGGAGAATGGTCCAATTACATACATACATATCTGTCACGCCTCTCTCCCATCGGAATAGGCACATACTATAAATACTTCCCTCCACTTGCTACGACCCAAACACACTTCTTTCGCTTCATCCACATTCATCAATCGCCTCATACATGCACGTCGGTTGTCTATCTACACACATCCGGGCCGTGTCCGGGACGTGTCAGGGAAAAAATATCATTCCATACATTTTCTTTGGATTGGAACACGTTGTCATGACGACGTATTGTTTTTCTTCCTGACGGGCCACGGCCCGGACACGTCCCGGGCACGGCCCGGATCTGTACAGATAGATCTTAAGGGTAGGTACTCCTGACTTGGCTTGTTCCAATATTAAAATACTAGCTGTCCCGGCGAACTTCGTCCCGCCTTAAAATGAACTTTATTGTGTAGGAATAAAGTTCAAATTGACTCTACATTTTAGTAAGAAAACATTTGTATGGGAAAAAGAAAAGGTCTGTTTTAGGGCTTTCCCGGCAATTATTCGAATTTTTCTCACCGTAAGAACCATCCTTGGACTTCAATGAACATTTAAAAAAAAGAATTAGCGAAATCGGTCCAGCCGTTCAGGCGTGATGCCGTGACAACGGAAAACGGGTTTCATTTATATATATATAGATCAAAGCTTCCAATACAGGCACTGCAGGTCAGCGTATACCTTTTATTTTCAATTTTCAATTATCGATATTATGACGTACATGACGATATTGTAAAGTTTCATCAAAATCTGTTCAGTAGTTTTTGCGCGAAAGAGTAATACCTCAACATCCATGGGCATAAACTTTAAAATATATGTAGATTACTAGACTAGTCTTAAAAACAGTTGAATAATGCCTGCCTTCATGCTATCACTTCTCTCTCTGTGGGGTCTGCAGCAAGAAATTTCTTTTAGAAATATGCTGTACCTTTTGTATAACTTCTCTTTTTTTCTGTCTCTATGTACTATCATCTTACAATAAACTGTTGCAATTGCTTGCAATAAACACACGCTTTCCCAATATACCTGTTCGCTTACAAAAAAACGGTTCAAAAAACTAAAAACTCTCGCACAAAAACCCTCAAAGCATCGGTTTTTCGTCAGCGGTATTTAAATTCCCTTTGCTTTGAAAATAAAAGGTAAACGCTGACCTGCAGTGCCTGTATTGGAAGCTTTGATATTTTAATATTGGAACAAGCCAAGTCAGGAGTACCTACCCTAAAGGTCTATCTACACAGATCCAGGCCGTGCCCGGGACGTGTCCGGGCCGTGGCCCGTCAGGAGGGATAACAATACGTCGTCATGACAACGTGTCCGGGACGTGTCAGGGAAAAAATATCATTCCATACATTTTCTATGGATTCGTTTACACACGTTGTCATGACGACGTATAGTTTTCCCTCCTGACAGGCCACGGCCCGGACACGTCCCGGGCACGGCCCGGATGTAGATAGACCTCAAAGGCCAAAACATACCGGATGCGTATGCGTTGCGTATGCGTAGACGTATGCGTACCTCTGAATGTATGAAACTGTCATCGCTTGGGTAACGTAGACGTACACGTCGACGTGACGCGTAGCCCGGTGTCACATCGGGTTACACCGTAACTACGCGCGTGGCTACGCCGTGCTTACGTCTACGTTACGCATACGCATCCGTTGTATTTCAGCCTTAAACAGGATAGGATGTAATTTCGTGTACCTACATATCGTACATTGACCCCAATAGGCCCTATTACAAGCAAAACAGTAGAATCGCCCCGGGCTTAAGAAAATACCTCCACGAAGCTTCTTTTATTAAAATTTACGTTCTAATAATTTAGATACGAAATATATCTTACGGCAGAAAGTATAATAACAAGAAATTAAGGAAAAAATACACGCTGAATTATTTATTTCATTTTGCTTTCTTTTCAGTAGCGATACCGTTTGATAAAGATTTTTTTTAACGGCTAGGTACCTATAGCTACCTATAGGTAGGTAGGCAATTTGTTTAGTACAGTCCGTAGCTTTGCTTTACAAATTGCCGTGCCGTAATCAGGGTCCACATTTGGTACGTAAAAACCTGTGGAGTGCAATAAATGATTGAGTATTGAAACCACAAGTTTCTGCTAATGTCTATTGAAGTAAAACTTACTGTACTTATTATTTACACTCGAGAGCAATGAATCCGGGTCACTAAAGAATCCAAAAAACTCGCGATCCAAGAATGCTAGCATAATGAAAAATTGTGTTTAATAAACAATTTAATACTCCTTCAATGTAAGTAATAACATTTATGAGTTACAACATTTTAATAACAGAATATTAAGTAAAGAAAAAAACTGATGATCTAACTATAAAACTAAAATGTAAAACAATATATTTCTTAAAACAACATAAGCATTTTCTTGAATTTTAACATTTCGCATGCCTCCTCGTGCTTCCATTCGATATTTGGCATGCTATACTTATACCAAAATCCGCAAACGAAGATTTCATTGTTATGACATTAATATGAAAGTAACTCAGAAGTTTTATATTTTCATTTAACTAGTATTTATTGATCTCTTAAACACATTTTATTTCATAAGGCTAGGATTCTTAGTTTTCGAGATATTTTAGTTTTTTGTTTACCCGACCCGGATTCATTGCTCTCGAGTGTATTTGTACTATAAATATAGGTATGTACTTATAGTTTACTGTAAATAGGTAGGTACCAACATATTAAGTATACACCCAGACTCAAGACAAACATCTCTATTCATCACAGCAATGTTTGTCTCCAATGAGAATCGAATCCATAACCAATGACATGGCAAGCCATGCCAACAAGTCAGTCAGAATATAATATACTTATAATTATATTAGAGGCTGCCCGCGACTTCGTACGCTTATCGTCATATCTTTGAAAAAACACAAAATATCTGTAAATAATATAGTCTATGTGTTATTCTGATGTCCAAGCTAAGTTATTGTAAAATTTCATTAAAATCTGTTCAGTGGTTTTTACGTGATGAAGTAACAAACATCCATCCATCGGTACAAACATTGACATTTAAAATATTTATAGGACAGAGTGCGTTTCATAAAATAGTTCGTATGCCGCCATGTTGGCAGCATTGATAATTTGTACTGGGTAACGTAATCAAGGGTGTCACAGTACAAATTTTCAATGCTACCAACATGGCGGCATAACAACTATTTCATGAAACACAACTTTAGTAAGTTTCACTTCACTTGTCATTGACAGATTCTACAAATAGCAGCTGCCATTAAAAAAAAATTGACATGATGGAATAGGCATGATGACAAAAAAAATTTTTAGTCCATCACATACCTACCTAGATTATTTTAAAATATTCGACACGTATTTTTTCTTTTTTCTCTTAAAATAAAAATGACAAAGATACACTGGGCTAAAGTTGCCCATGACGTCACGCCTTAGTACGATTTTTACCGAGGAGTGACGTCAATACCACCACTCCGTAACTTTGATGCTCTGTATCTTTGTATTTATTTATGTATTTGATCAGGTAAAAAATGTATTCCAAATATTTTGGATAGCCTAAAGACGGACTGATTATTTTTTGGATTTTTGAATGTAAGTAGTCATCATCCTTTCCGTTTAAAAAGTTAGGCTATTTATTACAAATCGCTTTCTAACCTCTAAAATTCTTCCCTTATCACCATAAAGTATCTTTTAAGGACCACTTTTGTAAATGTAGAAGGAGAGACTTCGAACATTCTCGAGTCAAAAGCCCTTAGGGGTGAAATATTTAAGTGACCCCTGAGTAGGAGGTGAAAATCATCAGTTTTATGTTCGTTGCGGTTACTGTAGGCGCTTTACGGGGTTTTGCATGTAGAGGGGTTGGAAAACTCTTTGCAAAATGCCGCTAGAGTTATTACAAGGCAAAGCATGGCCGGTCATGTCATGCGGATCCTATCAAACTAAGCCTTTCACTTTTCTGTTTCCCATTTACTTACCTTTACTTTGTCCTGGATATAACAGGGTCAATTTTTTATTATTTATTTATGGATAGCTCTTTTGAAATATTAATTTTATTGTATGTTTCTGTGTTTATGCCTGAGATTTGTAAAACTTAAATTGAAAAGAGCAACCCTACAGAGTTTCTTGCTAGGTTCTTCTCTGGGGAAAACTGCACTCTTGCGAATCTAGCATTAACTTTAAAAAATTACCCGTCCTAAGTGTTGTTAAAACCTACAGGATTAAATGATTTTTCATTTTTCATTTTCATTTATGTGGAGAGAAGTGGTCTCTGTCTACCACGATGGGTAGACCTCCCATCAGGGTAGGCAGAAACAACTATACACTTAGCACGAAAGAAAAAAACCTTTATTTAAAAGTTACCAAAAATATCAAATTCATCTTTCAACGGCCGAAACAGATATTTCCATAATACGATATCATTTCTGAGTTATTACGAGGTAACCCTGTCAAATAGAATGAGATATTGCCCCTGTTAATCCGCGGGGTGAAATACAGCCTTCGTAACTTCGTCGGATTATACTTTATGTGGCATTTTAACTGACAGATTGTCTCTTTTGATTCCGAACTGGAAAATTTTTGAGGTGAAAAATTTAGAGGAAAAAAAATTGAGAATTAATGAGCGGTTTTATAATGATGGGTCTTTTTTTCTCGGGGATTAAAAAGTAAATGGCAGCTAGCGTTATGGATTGTGCCATTGTAAAATGTAGTAATGCTTACTATTATTATAGTGCCTGCTAATTTACAATATTATGGATAGATAGAAATATTTTATTGCACACAAAGAAATACAAACTTAAAACTAAAACATTGTGCACAAAGGCGGCCTTATCACTAAAAGTGATCTCTTCCAGACAACCTTAATATTCTCAGTTGTGTGTAGGCAGAGTATCAATGGCATTTTATGACACATTTGTTCGCAATCAGTGTAAGCCATTGTTTAGCAGAATACGAAATGTGTCAAAAAATGCCATTGACACTCTGCCGACACACAAATGAGACTATTTTAATTTAGAAGAATTGGCCCCCAACATGGCGCCCCAAACATCGAACATAAGCACTCATTACAAAGTTTTAGGACCACTTAACTCATAAGTCGTAACTCCAAAACTTTGGGAAATCCAGTAAAAATGTCCGCGTTTCATAAATTATTGAAGGCGAGACGAGATTTGAGGTTATGTAACCAAAGCTTAATTTTTTTTAATGTTCCTAATCGAAAAGAAAAAACCGGCGAGTAAAGGGTTCGGTACGAGAAAACTAGCTATAACAGTTCATGAGATACAGCCTGGCAGACGGACGGACAGACAGACGGACAGCCGAGTATCAGTTATAGGGTCCCTTTTTCACCCTTTGGGTACGGAACCCTAAAAAATGGGACTCTGTTACTGAGACTTCGCTGTCCGTCTCTCCATCTATCTATCGATCTGTCCATCTATCCATCTCTCCTCCCTCTATCCATCTATTCATCTGGCCTAGCGGTTTTTATCAGGTGATCCGAGGGCTGGCAGCTTTTTTGCTCAAAGAATACGTAAGCATAGCTATTCAAAGGGGCAATACTGCCAGCCTTTTGGGAACTACGAATCTCGGAGACGCGTTCGAAGATATATTTTTATTATAAGTGGGTTATCTATGAGGTTATCTATCTATATATATATATAAATGAAACCCGTTTTCCGTTGTCACGACATACCATGAAAACGGCTTGACCGATTTGGCTGTTTTTTTTTTTAAATGTTCATTGAAGTCCAAGGATGGTTTTTACGGTGAGAAAAATTCGAATAATTGCCGGGAAAGCCCTAAAACAGACCTTTTCTTTTTCCCATACAAATGTTTTCTTACTAAAATGTAGAGTCAATTTGAACATTATTCCTACACAATAAAGTTCATTCTAAGGCGGGACGAAGTTCGCCGGGACAGCTAGTCTATGTATAAATATGTATATAGTAGGTACTTAATTAGAATAAGTTTGTATTAAATTGTATTTTATTATTTTAAGGTAAAATTATGTATTGGTATTTATTTATTGGGTTGTAAATAAAAAACTATTGTTACCTACATTAGGAAAGAGCCCAGACAGATATGTATGTATGTAAATCCTATATTTTTACTTGAAAAGCTACATCTAAGTAAATACCTAGTAAACTCTAAAGCAGTAAAATTTAATAACTTCGTCTACCTTTCAAAGTTAACTTAGTGTAAAATTGAACGCGCTGGGCTTTGACAACAAAGGACCTACCCTTTAGATAGAATGGAGATAACTCAATGGTTTTATAGAAAGGATGGTTTAGGGTCCATATTACTAATATTATAAACGTCTATGCTTGTGACGATGGATGTGAGAATGTTGGTTGGACTTTCACGCAAAAACCACTGAAAAGTTTTTAATAAATCTTTAAAATATTGCAGCTGAAACTTAGAATAACACATAGGCTATATTATTTTATGCTATCTACACACCAAAACCGCCGACATGCCGCCGGGCTAGGCCAGCGGCTTTTCCTCATACGAATGGCAGCTGGCAAAAAAGCCGGCGGCTTTGGTATGAAGATACCCTTAAAATTTGTGTAAGTTTTTCAATATACATATATGACTACAATATCCTCAGTTGTGTGTCGGCAGAGTGTCAATGTCATTTTTGACACATTTAGTCGCAATCAGTGTAAGCCATTGTTTAGCAGAATAACAAATGTGTCAAAAAATGCCATTGACACTCTGCCGACACACAACTGAGGCTATTTTTGAACAGACTTTGGGTCCTGACCGCAAACTATGCCAACAATATGAAAAACTGCGTCAACTACGCGAGCTAAGCTAAACTAACTTAGCTAAGTCTGCAACCAGGTTCAAAATCAGCTGATTTATCCTCTTCTTTGTTCCAGGTCCCTCCAATAGAGTACCTCCGCCAAGTAACGGTTGACCTTGGCGGCGAGGGTGTCGTGACGTCCGTCAGTGAACGTCACATGATCAGACGAGCACCGCCGACGCATACGCAGCACTCGCAGGGGAACGTTCGGCAGCTCATACGGAGGTTTAACGAGGTAATGAAAACTTTAAAGCTAGAAACTGACAGGGGCCCAAGTCTGCTAATAATATATTGTAAATTATCTTATCTTATTTAGCCACTCGTGTCCCACTGCTGGGCAAAGGCCTCTCTCCTCATACGCCAAGACTTTCTGTCTCGAGCTTCCTCCGCCCAGGTACCCAAGAAGGTATCCAGCTCGTCCCGCCACCTTTTCCGCGGTCTGCCGCGACGCCGTTTGGCAGTTGGTAGTCATTGGGTAGATGTTTTAGCCCATAAGTCTTCTGGCATGCGGCAGACGTGGTCGGCCCAATCCCACTTCAGCTTGGCAGCTGTTTGTAAATTATAATAATGAACATTATTTCATCCACATTCATCACTCTCCTCATACATACACGTCGTCAGTAATATACTCTTGACTTGGCCTTTCTTTAACAAGTTCCCGATTCGATCGAGATGCGTTCTCCTTGGCCTTCCCCTTTCAATTTCCACTTTTGCCTTGTAAGTATATCTCTTTCGGTAACCTTTCTTTCGCTGATTCTTTCTACATGCACAAACACTATCTAAGCATTTATCTAATTGTAGGTGACTTTAAATTAGTGAACGATAGAAGAGGATATGCATGTACTCGTGATAACAAACAACTTTTATTAAGGGACCAAAGTTGAAATCGTTCAAAAATTTTTGAATTCGCTATACAAAATGCACCACCTGATAGTGTGGGGGGCCAATTTTTTTTTATGATTTCGATCTTGTCCCCATAGTAAAAGTTGTTCGTTATCACGAGTACATGCATATCCTTTTCTATCGTTCACTAATTTAAAGTCATCCTATATTAAACATCTATCAATCTTGAGTTGGCGTTATCACCATCTATTTACTTTTCACATTACCTAATTATTACCAAGTCCAGGCCCCCAAGTCTGCTAATTTAAAATAGCCTCAGTTGTGTGCCGGCAGAGTGTCAATATCATTTTTTAACACCTTTGATCGCAATTGCTGTAAGCCATTGTTTAGCAGAATACCAAATGTGTCACAAATGCCATTGATACGCAATGATCACTTAACTGAATGATCCGCCAAACCGCACTTGGCCAGCGTAGTGGATTACGGCCTAATCACTCTCTGTATGAGATTAGGCTCGTGCCCCTCGGTGGGGACATATATGGGCTGATAACGAATCACTCGACTGAGGCTATTTTAAAAGCAAGGTACGCAATGCATCTGCTCTTTATAGAGCACATTATGATAAATAGCATTATGATATGTGCTCCTTAGAAATATTATGTCTGCAAACATACTTCTGTCATTACGTGTGCCAATTATGCTTCTAATCTTCATTAAGGAGCAAATGTCATAATGCGTAGTGAATCTCAAAATTGATTACTATAATTAAAACCAAGCAAAAGATTATAAAAAAGTATTAACTTATACAAAATACATTATAATATTGTTCGTTTCCATCGAAATTAAGTCATAATCTGATTAACTTCATCTTATAGCCTGTGACTCTAGTATAAGTGCGTGTCTATATTCGCAAGGTAGCAGATTTCCTTGTAGAAGAATATAGCAGGAAACTCTGTTGGGTTGCTGTTTTCAAATAAGGTTTAATTTTTTTATAAATATTGGCAGATATAGTAAATATTATATCTAATAAAGTAAATACCTATACTCGAGAGCAATGAATCCGGGTCGGGTAAACTAAAAACTAAAAAATCTCGTAAACGAATAATCCTAGCTATGGCTAAAAACAAAACACATAGGCCTCTCAAACACATTTTATTTCACATATGAAATAAAATGTGTTTGAGAGGCCTATGAATACTTGTTAAATTATAATATAACACTTCTAAGTTACTTCTAAATGGATCATAATAGTCAAATTGTCGTTTGCGGATTTTAGTGTATAGCATGCCAAATCTCGAATGGAATGCACGAGGAGGCAATGGGAAATGTTAAAATTGAAGATAATGGTTATGTCATTTAAAAAAATATATATTTTAAAGTTAGATCGTCAGTTTTTTTCTTTGCGTAATATTCTGTTATTAAAATGTTGTGGCTCATAAAGGTTATTACTTACACTGAAGGAGTATGGAATTGTCTATTAATTTCATTAAGCTAACATTCTTAGATCGCAAGATTTTTTTAATTCTTTAGTAACCGGGATTCATTGCTCTCGAGTGTACCTACATTATTATGATCATCATATTTAAGAGCGTCGATCTACTCTGCACTCTGCTCTTATCTCTGCCGTACGTTTGAACACCTGACACGACACAACTTCTATCTCTTCTTTTATTTGATACATACCTACATACTTACATACTTATCCGTCACGCCTGTCTCCTATCGGGGTAGACAGAAACCATCATCCACATTCATCAGTCACCTCATACATGCACGTCGGTTTAGTAGAGTACACTTGATTTGGCCTTTCTTTCCGATGTAGGTAAGTGACATGGGACCCCCTGAACGACTGTCAAACACAAACAAATGACAAATGTTTGTAATGTCATCCATACATTAAAATGTGGCCAACTTAAAGGCCAAAATACACCGGATGCGTATGCGTAACGTCTACGTTACGCAAGCGGTGACAGTTCAATACATTACAACTCAGAGGTGTGCATACGTCTACGCATACGCATTCGGTGTGTTTTGGCCTTAAAAGTCTTAAAGGATTCACTTATCTACCTAAACTTACAGACTCTACGTTCTCCTTGGCCTTAAATTACCTAAATAAACTTCGACCGACCATCCAAAACAAACCACAAAATGATGGATAGCTAAAAACTTTGCGATCTGAGTTAGAGTTACAGATTTAAGAGGGCTATGAATATTGATAAGGCAGAAATAATCCATTTCCGAATAGGGCCAATCTATTTCGTTCGAAAACAAATTAGGATAATCATGGACCTTGATAGGCCCTTCTAATTTATATTGTAATGGCTGCTCGCGACGCGACTTCGTATGCATTTACTTATCGTCATATCTCGGAAAATTTAGACAATGTTTTAAAATAATATAGCCTATGTGTTATTCTGATGTGTAAGCTACAATATTGTAAAGTTTTCATCAAAATCTGTTTAGTGGTTTTTACGTGATGAAGTAACAAACATTCATCCATCGGCACAAACATTGACATCTATATATATAAAAATTAAACCCGTTTTCCGTTGTCACGGCATCACGCCTGAACGGCTGGACCGATTTCGCTAATTCTTTTTTTTAAATGTTCATTGAAGTCCAAGGATGGTTCTTACGGTGAGAAAAATTCGAATAATTGCCGGGAAAGCCCTAAAACAGACCTTTTCTTTTTCCCATACAAATGTTTTCTTACTAAAATGTAGAGTCAATTTGAACTTTATTCCTACAAAATAAAGTTCATTCTAAGGCGGGACGAAGTTCGCCGGGACAGCTAGTTTGTAATATTTGTAGAATAGAGGGTGCCCGCGACTTCGTTCGCATTTATCGTCAGATCTCGGAAAGTTTACGTTATATCCCAAAATAATGTAGCCTATGTGTTATTTTGATGTACGGACTACAATACTATCAAGTTTCAATAAATTATATTCAGTAGTTTTTGCGTAAAAGAGTAACAAATATCCTTACATCCTATTAACATTATAAATGTCAATGTTTGTGCCGATAGATGGATGTGAGGTTGATCCTTCACAAAAAAAAACCTAAACAGATTTTACTGCAACTTTACAATATTGTAGCTTGCATATCAAAATAACACATAGGCTGTATTATTTTCAGATATTGTGTAAGTTTTCCAAGATATGCCGATTAAAGCGGACAAAATCGCGGACAGTAGGTAAAGGCTGCCCGTAACTTCGTCTACAACATGCAAACTTTGCTTTTTCCTTTGAAGATTATAGTTTTTTAGGGTTCCGTACCCAAAGGGTGAAAACGGGACCCTATTACTGAGACCTTTCTGTCTGTCCGTCCGTCCGTCTGTCACCAGTCTGTATGTCATGAACCGTTATAGCTAGAGCGTTGAAATTTTCACAGATGATGTATTACCGTTGCCGATACAACAACAAATTCTAAAAATAGAATAAAGATAATAACTAAGAGGGGCTACCATACAACAAACGTAATTTTTTGTTTTTTTTGCTCGATATGAATGGTACGGAACCGTTCCTGCGCGAGTCCGACAAGCACTAGGCCGGTTTTTTTTTGAAAACGAAGCTATTTTCGGGGTCGCATTACACTTTTTTGAAGTAATCGAAGAAGTCGTAAGCGGATAAAGGTCTGTCAACGATATTATAGGAAGGGTATCGTAAGTATTTCAATTTAGTTCCGAATTCTAATGAAATTCTTAGTATATACCCGATACCCGCCCACGACTTCGTATGTAATTATCGGCATATATTGGCAAACTTATTGGAAAGCTTGTAGCGGTGGTAGCCCAGTTGGTAGAAGGTAGTTCGAATCCTGGCGCGGGCACGTACCTCTGAGTTTATTTTTCATATACGGATCAATTTACTGGACTACCACTTTCTAACGGTGAAGGAAAGCATCGTGATGAAACCTGCATACCCCAGAGAAGAAATTCGAAGATGTATGTGAAATCCGCCAACCCTTGGCCAGCGTGGTGGATTACGGCCTAATCACTCTCTGTATGAGTAGGCTCGTGCCCCTCGGTGGGGACATATATGGGCTGATAACTATTGGAAAACTTTAAATACAATATCTTATTAAAGGGTGTAACAGAAAGGGGGTATAATGCCGAAACACAGCGATAGTCCACATAAAACTGAACAACTTTCCCCAAGGAACATGGGTCGTCAGTCGAAAAAAAATATTCGTCTACTCATACAAGATGTCCGATCAGCTGATCGAGTAAGTATGGGCGATCCAAAACTTTATTTCGAGTTGCGACCTATGTTCCTTGGGGAAACTTGTTCAGTTTCATGAGGACTGTCGCTGTGTTTCGGCATTATACCCCTTTTCTGTTACACCCTGTATAATATTCAGTCTATGTGTTATTTTGGTGTTCAAGCTTATTGTAGTTTCAATAAAATCTGGGGCCAGAGTTTGCTAATTTAGAATAGCCGCAGTTGTGTGTCGGCAGAGCGTCAATGGCATTATTTGACACATTTGGTATTCTGCTTCGCAATGGCTTACGCTGATTGCGACCAAATCTGTCAAAAATGTCAAAAATGTAAATTAGCAGACTTAGGCTCGTTCTGCAGTTTTTGCGTGAAAAGGTTACAAATATTGTTTGTGCAATTTGTGGGCAAAAAGAAGTGCAATTTTACATACATACATACATATCCGTCACGCCTCTCTCCCATTGGGGTAGGCAGAGACCACTTCCTTCCACTTGCTTCGATCCAAACACGCCTCTTTCGCTTCATCCACACTCATCAGTCGCCTCATACATGCCCGTCGGTTTAGGGTACTCTCGACTTTTTTTTTCTTTTGAAGTGCAATTTTGCCCGTGAAATAAAGATTATTTGACTTTGACCTTTGACTTTGAAAAAGAGGTAATATAAGCCTACAAGTGGGACCCTACCTAACAATATAGTAGTGCCTATCATTGTCCCTAAATCTTATTAAATCCTATCCCACTGTACCCATCTAAGTATTTGCATATTATATTATGATGTCTATGATCGGATTACATAAATGGGACATTTCCAAGTATAAAGAGTAGGGTGAACATTTTTCTGTTGTTTTAGTGGATTTTAGAACAAAATATAGTTTAAAATAGTTGTAAATGTAAGAAGATAGAGGGGTTTGAATTTTTATTGTAGAGATTTTTTATTTTATTTAGGCTGTTATGCATTAGCAGTTGGATTACTTAGAAGTTTTGATAAATTGATAGAAAAACGCGGCCCAATAGCTACATGCTTAATTTTTTTTTAGATATTTTAGCGGTATGTATGTATGTATGTACTTCTCTTTTTAAATTAATGAAAATTTTCTTCATACTACATTTTTAGACATTAACACAACGGCTTACCTAATTCAAGAATAGAATACAAAAAAAAACAAACACAAATATCCCACTTAATCTCAAACTCATGGTCACCCTACAAAACGGTTTCACACAGTATCCCGGTTTTAGGGCAAACGTGAGATACCCTATTTAAAAGCAAAACAGAATATGAGATTATGTAAATATGGTTTAGTATGTTCCAAAACATTATGTCACTAAACATCACGATAAATCCATTGATCAATCGTTTAAGGCGTGTACTCATTAGCGAGCTGTAACCGTAACCATAGCGTGCACTGTAAAGGTCTATCTACACAGATCTGGCCGTGCCCGGAACGTGTCCAGGCCGTGGCCCGTCAAGAGAGAAAACTATACGTCGTCATGACTACCGGACACGTCATGACACGTATTGTTTTCCCTCCTGACGGTCCACGGCCCGGACACGTCCCGGGTCTGTGAAGATAGACCTTTACGTGGCTGTAACCAAAAAACATAGGGTGTGCGCTCGCAGTAGGTTCACGATACGCGATACGCCTTATTCCTATCGAGGTAGGTAAAGACCGCTTCCCTCCACTTGCTACGATACAAACACTCCTCTTTCACTTGATCCACATTCAGCAGTCACCTAATATATGTATGCACGTCGGATTGGGGTACTCTTGACTTGGCCTTTCTTTTACAAATCCCCGATTTGACTTTTGAAGTTGTTTAGGGCCGGCACAAACCTAGCGGAGCGCAGCGCAGAGCATTTTCTATTGTCATTATTATTATCGACATTGTTCTCATTGGAATAATATTCAAAATCAGCTATCACAACAAATGAGCATCGAAGCGACTACATGCGAATATTGTGTCAACTGATTTTGAATTGTATTCTAATAAAAACAATGTCTAATATAATATTATGGCACTCAAAATGCTCTATGCTGCGCTCTGTCAGGTGTACGCCGGTATATTCGAATAATTAACTGTCAGTGATAATAAAATCTGTATCTGCAACATCTAACCATCTCTCTCTTACATCCCCAGGTATCAGCGTGGGTGACAGAGCTAGTTGTAACACAACCAACTCCTGAAGAAAGGAAAGCGGCGTTAGCTTGTATCCTACGAGCAGCTTTAACGTGTTGGAATATTGGCAATTTCAACGCAGCCATGGAGATTGTGGCGGGGCTCAAGTTAGTATGGTTTTGCTTGTTGTTTGTTTAGAATACCAGTTTAGGTGGAACCGTGTCAGTTTTATTGAATTACTAATGAAACCTTAAGACTGTATAGCCCGACTAATTACAAATCAATATTTGTAATATACAAATTATGACATTGACAGTTCATTTAAAAAGTTGGGTTATACAGTTGTAATCGCACGTCAATTTAAATGTCTTTGACGCTAAAACCACTGAACAGATTTTAATGAAATTTTACAATATTGTAGCTTGTACAGCATAGTAACACATAGGCTATATTTTTTTATGATATTGTGTAAGTTTTATAAGATAAGACGGTAAAGGCGTACGAAGTCGCGGGCAATCTCTAATAAAGAAGACAGAAGAAAGAAGAAGCAAGAGAAAGAAGTAACAAAGTACAGTCAGCAGGGGTTTCTTTCGGCCTTCAGCTGTTTGTAGACTGTAGGCCGGCGGAAACTACTTGCCGAGTGTACTTTCTAGCAGCGTTCAGCAGATGAAAGAAGATAGCAGAAGATAAGAAGAAGATTGTATATTATTGTGAGTTTTTAAATTATGAGTGATGTGTTTTTGATGAGTTTCTTTTTTAAAAAAGGTAGATAAATGTGTAGGTGTGTGTGTATGTGTTTGTGTGTGAGTATGTGTATGTATGTAGAATTGGCGGACAGCCTCTACCTCTAGTAGGTATTTAAGTAGAGACAGACAAGTCTCGTACGCAACGTATACAATGCATTATGAATTTATGACATTTTCTCAGTGCAAATAATATGATTAGAACCGTATTTGTAATACAGAACGTTGCGTACGCAACGTGGGACAAATTTCTAATCCATCAGGGCGGCCGTACACTGACTTCTTTAAGCAGTTGAGCCCGACTGTGGTGAACTATACAAGCGATCGCGACTGCTCGCTCAAGCAGGGGCCGTATTCTTCTAATTACCAAATGAAAAATGGTGTCTCTCTAGAATGTGAATTGTATGAATTGACACATTTTGGTATTCTCCTAACAGATAAGTTGACAGTGGACAGCGATCGGCCGTACATTTTATTACTTTACGCTATAATCGGTATTCTACTCCGCAATGTCACATGAGTGGCAGTTCCAAACGGTATTCTCTTCGCTATTTGACAGTAGACAAAACCCTCTAGAGGTCTAGAGACTACTAATCGACTATTAATCGTGGCACTTAAGAGAATACCAAATTTGTGACATATTGCTGTCGAATGTTTATCTGTTGGCTATAGTTTGGTCGCTTAACTTAATTTAGCGGAATTGCTACCCAGTACATGTACGGCAACGAATGAATGTTTATAGTTTACCGCGCGGTCGCGGCTACAAGCAGTCAGGGACCAAAGACTGCTAATTTACACTTTTCTAAGTTGTGTGTTGGCAGATTGTCAATTTCATTTTTTAACACGCTGATCGCAATCAGTTTAAGTTAAGCCATATTGTTTAGCAGAATACCAAATGTGTCAAAAAATGCCATTGACACTCTGCCGACACACAACTGAGGCTATTTTAAAACAGCAGACCTGGGCCCCAGGTCTCAACTGCTTGATGGCACTTGAAGCAGTTTATTTATTTATTTAACAGTTTATTGTAAGATAATAGTACATAGAGACAGAAAAAAGAGAAGTTATACAAAAGGTACAGCATATTTCTAAAATAAATTTCTTCCTGCAGACCCCACAGAGACAGAAACACAGTTCGTATTTGGCCGCCTTAACGCCGCGACCATGACCCTATCATATTTAATAGAAAATGACATGTAATAAGGTGTAAGAAATCTAACGCTGGCAAATTGTGACAGATTATTGATAAGGGTCTCTTAGAGGGTGTACCCTAAGTGTACCCACCCTTTGGGGGACCAAAAAGGTACAATTGACAGTATCGGACGATATTTTTTAAGAATTTCTTTCTTATAACATGTAGGTACCTACATAATGAGTGTAACTTGGGCAAGACTTTAATTATAATAGCAAGACAGGAAAGGTTAAAAGACAATAAGGGCGATAAAGAATTATTTAAAGAGCATCCAACCTATATAGTAAAAATTTAAATAGGTATAGTAAAAATTTTCGGTATCAATTACACTACACATGCCCTATTTGAGCTAGTATGGAGAAAAAAAAGTTGGCGGCCGCTGATGAAACTAACGTCAATCGATAGAGAAAAATATTATAAAACGACAGTATTTTGGACAAATGTCGAAAGTGATATACTTTCGGAGATACAGAAATTTGAAAATGTTCACATTTAACAATTTTCAGTTCTTTCATTTATTTAATTTCTTTAATTTATTTAATTTTCATTTATTTAACATTTAACATTACACATCCCCTTATGTGTAGTGTAATTGATACCGAAAATTTTACTATACCAGGCTCCATACAAATATGTTCGATACCATTTTGAGATCACTTAGGGCGTGTATTCATTAGTGAACTGTAACTGTAACCGAACAGGGACCCAAGTCTGCTTATTTAAAATAGCTTCAGCTGTGTGTCGGCAGAGTGTCAATGGTATATTTTGACGCATTTGGTATTCTGCTAAACAATGGTTTACACTGATTGCGACCAAATGTGTCAAAAAATGATATTAACACTCTCATTGATATCCTGCTGACACACAATTGAGGCTATTGTAAATCAGCAGACTTGGGCCCCAAATACAGTACAGTCAGCATCATAAGTCGATTAACACATTCAGATTTTCAAAAGTAATATACACCACTATTAGACATAAAACCTTACTTATTTCCTTTATTTTGAACCTAATTGGATGTTCATTTAACTCTGGAGTATTTTTGCTAAGCGATTTTCGTCTAATGATGGTGCATTTTACTTTTGAACATCTGAATTTATTCATCGACTTATGATGCTGACAGTACCAAAGATCTAGTGTGTACGCGTGTTAAGGCCAAAACACACCGGAGTAGACGCAAGCGGTGACAGTTCTATACATTACAACTCAGAGGTACGCATACGTCTGCGCATACGCATCCGGTGTGTTTTGGCTTTTACAGTTACCCTTTGATACGCGGCAAAAACCGACAATTGTCGGCTCGCTGCGTACCGCTCGTGTCGCGTTCGTTCGATTTGTGAACCACGTTCAAACTATGTTTTTTTTTTCTTACAGTGCATGTAACGGTTACAGTTCCAGCTTGCGAATGTGTACGCGGCTTTAAATAAAAAAGAGTACCTTTAATTTTTAGGGTTCCGTAACCAAAGGGTGAAAACGGGACCCTATTACTAAGGCTTGGCTGTCCGTCTGTCTGTCCATCTGTCCGTCTGTCACCAGGCTGTATCTCATGAACCATTATAGCTAGAGCGTTGAAATTGTCATAGAATATGATGTATTACCGTTGCCACTATAACAACAAATACAAAAAAATTGAATAATAATAATAATTAAGGAGAGCTCCCATACAACAAACATGTTTTTTTTGTTTTTTTTTTTGCTTGATATCAATAGTGAATGGTGCGGAACCCTTCCTGCGCGAGTACGACTCGCACTTGGCCGGTTTTAAAACCTAGTTGATTTTAAACTTTTCGCATCCGCACCGCAATCAGCTATTGCGTAAGAACGCTAACTGCGACACCCTGAATACAATTTAGTTAATTACAGTTACGCAAGGAGCTAAGCGTGGGACGAAACTAAAGATGTGATAAAATGGAGTCTCCTTAAATTTTATAACCCACGCTGTGTTATGTGAAGAACAAGGAATGTGTGGAGTAGCTATGTCCTTCTTAATATTATAAATGTTAATGTTTGTGCCGATGGATGGGTGGATGATGGATGGATAAATGAATGGATGGGTGGACGTGAGGATGTTTGTAACTCTTCCACGCGACCACTGAACAGATTTTAATGAAACTTTACAATATTGTAGCTTACACGTCAGAACACGTAGGCTATATTATATTAAGATATCGTGAATTTAAATAGACGGATGGGTGTATGTGACGATGTTTGTTTCGCGCAAAAATCACTGAACAGATTTTAATGAAAATTTACAATATTGTAGGTTATACATACAGAATAACACATAGGCTTTATTGCTGTAAGATATTGTTTTTTTTTTAAGATAGTTAAAAAAAGTTTTTTTAAGATTTTTTAATATATTGAAAAATTCGAGTAATTGCCGGGAAAGCCCTAAAACAGACCTTTTCTTTTTCCCATACAAATGTTTTCTTACTAAAATGTAGAGTCAATTTGAACTTTATTCCTGAACAATAAAGTTCATTCTAAGGCGGGACGAAGTTCGCCGGGACAGCTAGTAAAAAATAAAAACACACAATTTCAACTCCACACATTTCCTAACCGCCTATCGAGGAAAATTCTGAATGAACGAAATCAAATATTAGCTTTGAGGCCTTTGTTACAGCTCTGTATAATTCTTACGTATTTGTATGGCTTTTGTGGTCTCATTTAATATTATATTTTATTAATATTCAGGTTGAGGTTGTAATTTGGTAGGTTATCTTTGATACTTGATGGTTTTCTTAATAAACAGGCTGCCCCCGACTTCGTACGCATTTCGTTCCGTGCCATTCACTACAAAAAAGGCAAAAATGTCATGTTTGTTGTATTAGAGCCCCCCTTATTATTCTATTTTTAGTATTTTTTGTTATAGCGGCAATAGTATTAATACATAATTTGTGAAAGTTTTAACGCTGTAGCTATATCTAACGGTTCATGAGATACAGCCTGGTGACAGACGGACGGACAGCCAAGATGGGTACAGAACTTTAAAAATCATGATGTCTTAAAATAAAATAGCCTGTGTTATTCTGATGTATAAACTACCAATTAACTAATAACAATTGCCAAGTTTCATCAAAATCTGTTCAGTACCTAGTTTTTGCGTGAAAAAGTAACAAACATCCATCTATCTATATAATATATATATCATTATATATATATCATTTATAATATTAGTAGGATTAATGTTCGTCTTGAGATTGTAATTTTGTAGGTTATCTTAGATACTTGATGGTTTAATTAATATAATATTATGTATTTCGTTTAATTATGTGCTTAACTAGAGATTGCTCGCGACTTCGGACGCATCTTGAAAAATATCTCAAATTAATATACCTACCTACTTATAGTCTATCTACACACATCCGGGCCGTGTCCGGGCCGTGTCCGGGAAAAAATATCATTCTTTACCATTTTCTATGGATTCGTTCACACATGTTATGATGACGACGTATTTTATTCCCTCCTGACAGGCCACGGTCCGGACACGTCTCGAGCACGGCCCGGATCTGTGTAGATAGAGCTTTAGCCTTGCGTTATTCTGGGGCCCAAATCTGCTTAATTTTTGTGTATCGGTAGAGTGTCAGTGGCATTTTTTGACACATTTGGTATTCTGCTAAACAATGGCTTACACTGATTGCGACCAAATATGTAAAAAAAATGCCATTGACACTCTGCTGACACACAACTAAGTATATTGTAAGTTACAGTGCTACAAGGATCTATTGACACTTGAGTGACATTGTCAGGAGGGTGGTGAATAAATAACTCAAAATAATGACAATTTACAAGATGATATCGTTAGTTCCGATTTCCGCCACGTGCCAAAAGATCCTTGTAGCACTGTAAAAGACTTGTGCCCCTGTTCCCCCGGCCTTAAGGCTGCAACTAGTTTTAATGTCTATCTACACAAATCCTGGCCGTGTCCGGGACGTGTCCGGGCCGTGGTCCGTCAAGAGGGAAAACAATACTTCGTTATGACGTGTGTGAACGAATCCATCAAATGTATGGAATGATATTTTTTCCCTGACACGGCCCGGACTCGTCGTCATGACAACGTAATGTTTTCCTTCCTGAAGGGCCACGGCCCGGACACGTCCCGGACACGTCCCGGACACGTCCCGGATCTGTATAGATAGACCTTAAAATAATAAAATCCCTTCTTCAAAAGCGGGAAAAACTTCGCCTACACTGAAAAGACGCTGGAATCTATAGGATTCTCTTTAGTGTTGTATGATAGATAGTCCATTGTCGATAAACTATCGATGTTTCAAAAACAACGTATCGATAGGTAGTTTACAACTAGCGATAGTATCGATAGAGTCACAACATTTAAACTCTATCAAAATGATTACATAGATAATTTTGTTTTTGAAATATTTTTTTAAATAACTTGCATTCAGCATTGCTATGATGTACAGAGATATTTGTTTTAAGTCTAGGTATTTGTGGTTTGTGTGTATAAGTACTATGTATGTATATGTTACCTGAAATGTATGATATCAAGGAATTGTATACAAATCCTAGGAAATGTATAAAATTCCGATGCTATTTAGGAAATGTATACAATTTTTTTTTATCAGCCCATATATGTCCCCACCGAGGGGCACGAGCCTACTCTCATACAATATTGTTTGAAAATATTATATTTAATGCATAGATATCCTAGGAAATGTGTACATTTCCTCGACATTGTATATAATTCTTATAACGTTTATACTTATAATTAAGCATATAGCTTAAAGTGTCTATCTATTTACCATAATATAGGCAAAGAAAGCTTTACTTCACTCGACGTTAACAGAACATTAAAAAAAAAAACAAAATAATCAGGAATTACCTACACCGTATTTTTCATACATTATTTTCTACTTTTAGGTATCTGGTTTCAATTTTTTCTAGCTTTTCTAAGCTATGAGACAAAGTTTAAATTATCAGACTATTTCTGTGTTTCAAGATAATTTATCGATAGCGATATTCGTCGTCGTCGGTATTAAAATTTATCGATAGCTGTACAACACCCTACCGACTCCCGTATTAGGTTACGTATAGATCGGTTTAACAAATAGCCGGCACGTGAGCGCGAAGAAAAGGTACTGAATAAAGCTGTGTGCACATGCGATGAGGAAATCGCTGCGGTTTTTATATTTTATAATTTTAAGTGTCACTTTTTTATTCAGTTATGGGTTTTACACCCTAGCGTTTGAGCGAAGTAGTTTATTAATCTTACACATCTCAGAAAAAGAAGGACAATAGAAAATCTATTGTGTCTGGGTTTATAATGGGTCAGTGGGATGTGAGAGGTTATGTTAAGTACCTACCTACTAACATAAAGAAAACCGATCGTTGTGACCTTGCGAGTCTTTTGTCCAGCAGTTTACGTCCATAAGCTGACACAACATAAAAAATAAATTTAAATTTAAAGCCCCCGACTTTAAAAAGTAACAAACAAAATAAGTAGTATTTTATCAAATAAACATCGCTTAATATTTCATACAAATTTACAACTTTCATACAAACTTCATTTCGTCGTGGGACCGCATTCTATATTTTTTTAAATTTTGATATCTCATTATGATTACCTACTTATTATAGGTATATATTTTTGCGTACCTACCTAGCTTCTTAGCGGTCCCCCGACAAAATGAAGTCAGTATATCTGCTGTTACATTTTTCAAGAATTGATGGAGAGCTGAAAATTCGGGCTTCATCATCAGCTCCTCGCCTGTTGTCACCATTGCATTATAGTAAGAATTAAACACTGATTAAAATGAAACCAAACACGACATGTATGCTGTTGTATATTGGATCTACAACCCTACCACAGCCGACAAAAGAGCTGATGACCTTGAAATGGCTGAACCGATTTGCATATTATATACCTAAGAACACTCCCAGGAATACCAGCTTTAAACTAAAAAAAAACGCATCCAAATCCGTCCACGCGTTTAGGAGCTACAGTGCCACAGACAGACAGACAGACAGACAGACAGACAGACAGACAGACAGACAGACAGACAGACAGACAGACAGACAGACAGACAGACAGACAGACAGACAGACAGACAGACAGACAGACAGACAGACAGACAGACAGACAGACAGACAGACAGACAGACAGACAGACAGACAGACAGACAGACAGACAGACAGACAGACAGACAGACAGACAGACAGACAGACAGACAGACAGACAGACAGACAGACAGACAGACAGACAGACAGACAGACAGACAGACAGACAGACAGACAGACAGACAGACAGACAGACAGAC
Organism: Anarsia innoxiella; assembly: GCA_947563765.1. Lineage (NCBI taxonomy): Eukaryota > Metazoa > Arthropoda > Insecta > Lepidoptera > Gelechiidae > Anarsia > Anarsia innoxiella. Next base: position 846,906 of record OX387418.1, on the reverse strand, counting down.
AGACAGACAGACAGACAGACAGACAGACAGACAGACAGACAGACAGACAGACAGACAGACAGACAGACAGACAGACAGACAGACAGACAGACAGACAGACAGACAGACAGACAGACAGACAGACAGACAGACAGACAGACAGACAGACAGACAGACAGACAGACAGACAGACAGACAGACAGACAGACAGACAGACAGACAGACAGACAGACAGACAGACAGACAGACAGACAGACAGACAGACAGACAGACAGACAGACAGACAGACAGACAGACAGACAGACAGACAGACAGACAGACAGACAGACAGACAGACAGACAGACAGACAGACAGACAGACAGACAGACAGACAGACAGACAGACAGACAGACAGACAGACAGACAGACAGACAGACAGACAGACAGACAGACAGACAGACAGACAGACAGACAGACAGACAGACAGACAGACAGACAGACAGACAGACAGACAGACAGACAGACAGACAGACAGACAGACAGACAGACAGACAGACAGACAGACAGACAGACAGACAGACAGACAGACAGACAGACAGACAGACAGACAGACAGACAGACAGACAGACAGACAGACAGACAGACAGACAGACAGACAGACAGACAGACAGACAGACAGACAGACAGACAGACAGACAGACAGACAGACAGACAGACAGACAGACAGACAGACAGACAGACAGACAGACAGACAGACAGACAGACAGACAGACAGACAGACAGACAGACAGACAGACAGACAGACAGACAGACAGACAGACAGACAGACAGACAGACAGACAGACAGACAGACAGACAGACAGACAGACAGACAGACAGACAGACAGACAGACAGACAGACAGACAGACAGACAGACAGACAGACAGACAGACAGACAGACAGACAGACAGACAGACAGACAGACAGACAGACAGACAGACAGACAGACAGACAGACAGACAGACAGACAGACAGACAGACAGACAGACAGACAGACAGACAGACAGACAGACAGACAGACAGACAGACAGACAGACAGACAGACAGACAGACAGACAGACAGACAGACAGACAGACAGACAGACAGACAGACAGACAGACAGACAGACAGACAGACAGACAGACAGACAGACAGACAGACAGACAGACAGACAGACAGACAGACAGACAGACAGACAGACAGACAGACAGACAGACAGACAGACAGACAGACAGACAGACAGACAGACAGACAGACAGACAGACAGACAGACAGACAGACAGACAGACAGACAGACAGACAGACAGACAGACAGACAGACAGACAGACAGACAGACAGACAGACAGACAGACAGACAGACAGACAGACAGACAGACAGACAGACAGACAGACAGACAGACAGACAGACAGACAGACAGACAGACAGACAGACAGACAGACAGACAGACAGACAGACAGACAGACAGACAGACAGACAGACAGACAGACAGACAGACAGACAGACAGACAGACAGACAGACAGACAGACAGACAGACAGACAGACAGACAGACAGACAGACAGACAGACAGACAGACAGACAGACAGACAGACAGACAGACAGACAGACAGACAGACAGACAGACAGACAGACAGACAGACAGACAGACAGACAGACAGACAGACAGACAGACAGACAGACAGACAGACAGACAGACAGACAGACAGACAGACAGACAGACAGACAGACAGACAGACAGACAGACAGACAGACAGACAGACAGACAGACAGACAGACAGACAGACAGACAGACAGACAGACAGACAGACAGACAGACAGACAGACAGACAGACAGACAGACAGACAGACAGACAGACAGACAGACAGACAGACAGACAGACAGACAGACAGACAGACAGACAGACAGACAGACAGACAGACAGACAGACAGACAGACAGACAGACAGACAGACAGACAGACAGACAGACAGACAGACAGACAGACAGACAGACAGACAGACAGACAGACAGACAGACAGACAGACAGACAGACAGACAGACAGACAGACAGACAGACAGACAGACAGACAGACAGACAGACAGACAGACAGACAGACAGACAGACAGACAGACAGACAGACAGACAGACAGACAGACAGACAGACAGACAGACAGACAGACAGACAGACAGACAGACAGACAGACAGACAGACAGACAGACAGACAGACAGACAGACAGACAGACAGACAGACAGACAGACAGACAGACAGACAGACAGACAGACAGACAGACAGACAGACAGACAGACAGACAGACAGACAGACAGACAGACAGACAGACAGACAGACAGACAGACAGACAGACAGACAGACAGACAGACAGACAGACAGACAGACAGACAGACAGACAGACAGACAGACAGACAGACAGACAGACAGACAGACAGACAGACAGACAGACAGACAGACAGACAGACAGACAGACAGACAGACAGACAGACAGACAGACAGACAGACAGACAGACAGACATCGACGTCAAACTTATAACACCCCTCTTTGGGCGTCGGGGGTTAAAAAAAAAGATAATGCAAAAACCTTTAACATCAAGCAGAAAACGCCAAATCATCAAAATGGCTGCCAAAAAACGCCTTAAATCAAGCACAAAACTTCAAAATGGCCGCCAAAGAACGCGGCGTTTTCGCGCCATTTCATAACATAACCTTTACAACCGTTTTCTCGCGTTCGATATATAAATTCACCCGTTTACCGATGAGGTGTGAATGTTAATTCGGGTATTTTTATATCGGTTGCAATATTTTGGGTTGTAAGTCTTGTAATGTAGTTGTTTATGTTGGTAATAACTTGTTTTTACCCGACTACGCCGGAAGGAGGATTATGTTTTTCGAGTGTATTTATGTATCTATGTATCCTATAAATATTATAAATGTCAATGTTTGTGCCGATGGATGTATGGATGGATGGATGGATGTTTGTTACTTCATCACATAAAAACTACTGAACAGATTTTAATGAAATTTAGCAATAACTATTGTAGTTTAACAGCGCGCTTTTACCAGCTTTTAAACAAGAAGAGTTTGACATGTTTTTTTCTCTTGCCCACAGATCTAACAAGCTGAAATCCTTCTGGCACAGTATATGCGAGGAGCCAATACCAGCGTTAGACTTCTTATCAGCCGCTCTTCTCTCCGCTGAGTACGAACGAGCTTTAGGAAGAGCTTTGGCGATGCCGGAATGCAGGCTCATACCGTTCTTTGGTGCTTTTTTAAGGGAGTTAAGGTGAGCTTAAAATATGTTAAGGCGTGTATTCATTGGCGAGCTGTAACTGTAACCATAGCATGAAATGTAACCAAAAAAAAACTGTGCACTCGCAGCAGGTTCGCGAACCTTATGCTATCTACACACCAAAGCCGCCGGAATGCCGAAGCGGCTAGGCCGGCGGCTTTTTGTCATAAGAATGGCAGCTGTCAAAAAGTCGACGGCATGCCGGCGGCTTTGGTGTGTTGACAGCATTAAGCGAACAACGTCAGTCAGCATCATAAGTCGATGAACACATTCATATTTTCAAAAGTAATATACAACATTATTAGACGTAAAACCTTACTTATTTTCTTTATTTTGAACCTTATTAGATGGTCATTAAACCCTAGAGTATCTTTTGCTAAGCGATTTCGTCTAATAACGGTGTATTTTACTTTTGAAAATCTGAATGTGTTCATCGACTTATGATGCTGACCGTACACGCTATGTTTTTTTGGTAACAGTGCATGCAACAGTTATGGTTAAAGTTCGCTAATGAGTACCCGACTTAAGATGTTTATTTAATATCTTCAATCATAAAAAAAAGATAGATGCTTTGCCTTATAAGGTACCTACCTACCTGCTCTTTTTTTCTGTTTCTGTGTTTTGTTTCTTACAATAAACTATTACTTAAATAAATAAGTAAATAAATTAAAAAAAAAACCCCGACGGCGATTTTTTTTTTGTTGTACCCAGTGTCACTCTCACTGTAAATACGAATCTAAAGACACCTTTCAAGCCAAAATCCATCAAGCTGTTTAAGCTGTAGAGCTTTCCAAAGGATTATACATACATACTCTCGAAAACCATAACCCTCCTTCTGGCGCAGTCGGGGCAAAACTTCGCCGTTTTCATACAAACACGAAATCATTCCATTCTTCAATTCGTAAATACTGAAACCGAAACCAAAACACCCTGTATACGAGTCTGGAGTTAAATTAAGTGTATCGTCAAGGGACGCCTCGTATGGAGCTCGTTCCAACTTGTCGGATATGCAATGACATTTTAATTTTGTATCACCCTATATGTGGAGTAATGCATTTTAGGGAATTAGCTCTGTTCGTTTTGATTTTCTGTCTCCCTACAAAACGAGTTTTAAAGATAGTTCTAGAACTAATGTCATTTTTGACATCCTGAACTATCTTTTTTAGTTCTAATACCTACTAGTTTTGTAATAAGGGGATATAGGTTTATCCTTTGTTTTAGGATATTAAAAGTTTATCTACACAGATCCGGGCCATGCCCGGGACGTGTCCGGGCCGTGACCCGTCAGGAGGGAAAACAATACGTCGTCATGACGTGTCCGGGACGTCTCAGAGAAAAATATCATTTCATACATTTTCCATGGATTCGTTCACACACGTTGTCATGACGACGTATTGTTTTCCCTCCTGAAGGCCACGGCCCGGACACGTCCTGGGCACGGCCTGGATCTGTGTAGATAGACCATAAAAGTGTACTAATTTTGAATTTGAATTGAAAATCACACATATCCCAAAACTTAAGCCAATATTAATCTATTTTTCAGAGAGATTCTCCAAGCGACCCCGTCTTTAACTGGCAGCCATTCCGTCGCAGCAACACCTACACATAGGAGGGAATTTAAAAGGGAATCGGTGAAAGAAGATAGGTAAGGACATGGCGCGTATTAACAGGGGCCCAATTCTACTAGTTTACAATATTCGAAGTTGTGCATGTCGGCAGAGTGTCAGTGAGAGTGTCAATGTTATTTTTTGACACATTTGGTCATAATCACTGTAAGCCTTTCTGTAAAATGTGTTAAAAAACTCTATTGGCACACAACTGAGGTTACAGTGCTACAAGGATCTATTGGCACTTGAGTGTCATTGTCAGGAGGGCGTGGGTGGTGATTAAATAACTCAAAATAATAACAATTTACAAGATGATAACGTTAGTTCCGATTTTTGTCACTGTATAAGCCATTGTTTAAGGCCAAAACACACCGGATGCGTATGCGTAGACGTATGCGTACCTCTGAGTTGTAATGTATAGAACTGTCGCCGCTTGCGTCTACGTCTATGCATACGCATCCGGTGTGTTTTGGCCTTTATCAGAATACCAAATGTGTCAAAAAATGCCATTGACTCTCTGCCGACATACTACTGAGGCTATATTAAAGTAGCAGGCCGCAGAACTACGACACGATGTCGTGTCGAGTTGATGTGTGGAAGCCCTTTCGTATTTATAATATTAACACTTTCGTATTTAGGATATTATTACGATAAATTGACAGGCCAATTAGCGTAGTCGGTAGTGAGTCTGCCTCATACGCACGGGTCGCAGGTTCGATCCCCGCCGTTTAACAAACATTTGTGTGATGAGCATGAATGTTTGTTCCGTGTCTGGGTGTTATATATTTATCTATGTATGTTTATCAGTCCCTGATACCCAAAGTACAGGATTTGCCTAGTTTGGGGTCTGGTGACCGTGTGTGAAATGTCCCCCAATATTTACATTTATATTTATAATTATAATTTATTTACATTTTGGAAACGTACAAAACCTACTTCATAAATACAAAATTAATTTTCCAATAATTAAATTTGTATTCAGCTGGCATTGATTGAGTAACTCTTGTCATTGTTTCGTTATTGATATTTTGTGAGTGCTCAATGTAACTAGGATAAGTGCTATATGCATTGGCAGTTTTATTATCGAGGCCAATAAGTATTTAGGGCGGTATTACATACATACATATACACATACACAGGGTGTAACAGGAAGGGTATATAAAACCGAAACACAGCGATAGTCCTCATGAAACTGAACAACTTTCCCCAAGGAACATGGGTCGTAACTTGAAAAAATGTTTGGATCGCCCATACTTACTCGATCAGCTGATCGGGCATTTTGTATGGGGAGGCGAAATTTTTTTTTCGAGTTACAACCCATGTTCCTTGGGGAAAGTTGTTCAGTTTCATGAGGACTATCGCTGTGTTTCGGTTTTATATACCCTTTCTGTTACACCCTGTATAGCTATATATCTATCACGCCTCTCTCCCGTCAAGGTAGACAGAGACCACTTTCCTTTACTTGCTACGATCCAAACACACTCCATTCATTCGCTTCAGATTTATCAGTCACCTCATACATGCACGTCGGTAGGCAACTCTGGCTCGATTGAGATACGCTCGCCTTTCTCTCTCGTTATCCTATCTTTCGTTAATCTTATAACTTCCATAAAGTAACATTAACATTAATATTAGTAACAGTAACATGAGTATCTTTAGTAACATTAATATATGTAACATTAACATAAATAACAGTAGTATGAATATTAGTAACCATAACATTATTAACATTACCATTAATAACACCAACATTAGTAACAATAATATTAGTATCATTAATATTAGTAACATTTACATGAGAAACATTAGTAACACTAACATTAGTAACATTAATATTAGTAACATTAACATTAGTAACATTAACATTAGTATCATTAATATTAGTAACATTATTATTAGTCACATTAAAATTAGTAACATTATTATTAATAACATTAAGATAAGTTACATTAATATTTCAGAGGATCAACAAAACGTGATTCTAGAAGGGAGAGCGGCAAACGAGTGGACCAAAGCACAACAACTAGTCCTTTGAGGGACAGTCGACGAGAGAAAGAGCCTAATAAACAAGTGGTAAGTACCTACATGAAACGAAAAAAAAGGATCATAATCTGTCTAAAGCCAGGTTATTTTTACCCGGCTGCGTCAGAAAGGGGGTTATATTTTTCGAGATTATGTATGTATGTGGAGTATATTAGGAGTATATATTTAACGAAGGGTCGTTATCAGGGTGCTCCGCCATGTTCACAAAATAACACACCTCGTAGGTACTTTTAATCACTCGTTTATTCGATTTTAAATTTCACGTAGGTAGGTAGGTAGATACGCGGTAAGTTTGGCACGAAGCGGCTCACGTCAGTTCACCTCAACGGTCGGTAATCGAATCCCCAAATTCCCTCCAATTCTCATTATCCAATTTTCACAGTTGGTAGGCTGCCGCTTACAGGTTAGCCAACTTAACAAGTACCTCAATCAACGCCTCACTCAATCAATCCCAAATAAATTGAAAACTTAACAGTGTTGCCATACTTCGTGCCAACCTTGCCCAAGCTGTCAGCTTGACGTTTCTACTTTCCCAAATGTTCCAATAGATGTCGCCAGTAGCGTCGGTTTACAAATTAAATAATCGATGACGTTACTTGATGCTTCGACACGGCCGTCCTGATGAATCACACGTCCCCGTGTGACAGCCCTGAAAGAGAAAAGTCTAAGGGCAGATTACATTCACTCAATCACAATCGCTCGGTCATACTGACCAGCTTAGAAATGAAAGAAATCTAAACTCTTTCTCTCATTTAATTAACATCAAAATAAATTAAAAAAACTTTACACACTCCAATAACATCATCACCCATCTCTTTATCATCAAGATGATTATTATTAATCAACTAATCAGAATCTTCCATTGAACAATGCTTCGAAAACAAAAAAAAAAATCTTAACTCCCAGTTGAATAATCAAAAATAGACTTTGTTTGCGTAACCTCTATCTAGTTACACATTTCGACCTCTATCCGGTCTAAATCAGCAATGTGTACCTCTGTCCGGTCACACATTTTGACCTCCATCCGGTCCAAATCAACACGTAAACCTCTATCCGGTTACGATTTCACATGCCTCTATCCGGCCACTCTGCATGTAACCTCAATCCGGTTACTGCATCTGGTATCGCAAACAACACAATCGATTAGAAAACAGATCATTCGAGCATTGTTCAAGGAAATTTAATGTACCTACTCATACCAAAATTAAGAGTCAGAGTCACTATCAGTCTCAGGTTCCCCCTGATTTATGTCATAGTCAAGAGAGTCTACGTCAGGTACTTTACGTAATCTGTCATGGGCGTACTTGTACGTTCGTGCGGAATTCAAAGCCTGCAACGTGTACCTATCACCGTCAAGAATTTCTGTAACGCGAAAAGGACCTCTGTATTTGGGATCGAGCTTTGTCTGGTTGCGTTCTTCATTCTGTAACAAAACATAGTCACCAACCAAAAAAGGTTTTATTTTGGCTTTGGTAGAGTCAAATCGCGTTTTATCATAAGCCGACGCCCTTGCCATGTTTTCTACCGCACAACTTCGTACCTGTTCCAGGTCAACAACCTCAGGTTCATCATCATTGGCAACCATGATGTCAACAGGTCTAGCCACCTTACCAATTAACAGCTCGAGAGGACTAGATTTAGTTACTCTGTTCATAGAACAGTTAAGAGCAAGCTGAACGTCAGGTAGAGCGTCTTGCCAAGAACGATTGCTGGTCTCTACTGCAGTTAACATATTTTTCAAAGTGCTCATTACACGCTCTACCTGGCCGTTCGCTCGGGAACTACCAGTCGCTATGAGGTGTAACTTAATATTGACAGACTCGCAGAAGTCTCGAAATTCACGACTGGCAAAACATCGCCCTTGGTCGGCAACCAATCTCGCTGGTGCTCCGAATAGAGCGATACTTGCTTTAAGAGCTTTAATGCTACTCGCTGTGTCAATGCGTAGAGTATGGTTTCACAGCACGTACTTTGTAAATGCGTCTATAAGAACGAACACATACTCCTTCTTGTCGTTCTTACCGCTAAGCTTACCAGTAGCGTCAACATGTAGAGTATGCCAAGGTATTGCTACCTTTGGGATTGGGTGCATTTCCGCCTGAACTTTGCCGGAATGAGACTTCGCAACGCGACACGTCATACAATTTTCTACGAATTTTCGCACGAATTTTGACATGTGTTCGAACCAGTAGTGGTCGTATACTTTCTCGAGCGTCTTCTCCCAACCCAAATGTAGCAATCCTTCGTGGACATTGTTAACCACTGACCAACGAAATTTTCGGGGGACTATAGGTAAACAACGAGTCTTACCATTCCGTTGTATTTTACGGTGTAAAGTGCCTGAGCGTACCTCGTACGTCTTAGCAATTTCCGGGGGTAGCTTATTGTCATTTACATCCACCAATACCTTTGATAACTCCGGATCTCGTTGCTGCTCCATCCTAAGCCAATTATCGGACAATTCAGCAATATTCACCTGCTTTTGGAGTACTGGGCTACTCTGTAAGGCCGTAACTGTCTCTTCATCACCTTCCTGGATTGTAGGTAAGGGATTCCTTGAGAAGAAATCAGCATGACTCATCCTTTTACCGTCACGGTGAATAATATCGAAATCGAATCCCTGCAGAAAGGCCCACCACCGGTGAACACGTGGGGTCAAATCCAGCTTCTTACGTGTGGACTGTAGAGAACTGCAGTCTGTTACCACAACAAACTTACGACCATGCAGATATCTCCTGAAGTACTTTACAGCATTAACAACCGCGAGGGTTTCAAGCTCGTACGAATGATATTTCGATTCCGCAGGTGTCGTACGTTTGCTGTAGTAGGCAACTGGATGCATCTTACCTCCTTTCTTCTGCATGAGGACCGCTCCGTAGCCGATAGAGCTTGCGTCGGTATGCAGCTCCGTATCAGCATCAGGATCATGAATCATGAGTACAGGCTCATTTGTAAGAGCTGTCACAATCTTCTGTCGAATGACTTCGTGTTCCGGCTTCCAGGTAAACTTACCATTGCCAGATGTAAGAGCGTACAATGGTGCCATCACCTGAGAAAACTGCGGCACAAACTGCCGAAAATAAGAAGCCAATCCGATAAATTGACGTAACTGCGTCACAGTTTCAGGAGGTGGCAAAGCTGTCAAAGCCTGAATTTTACGAGGATTAGGATGTATCTCACCGTTACTGATTTCGAAACCGAGGTATTCCACTTTTTGTTTCAAGAACGCACACTTTTTGAAATTAAGCGTGAATCCCTGATCAGATAAGACTTTAAGTACCACGCGAAGCCGATCCAAAGCCTCGTCGACACTAGACGCTACAATCAACACATCGTCCATGTAGACTATCACATAGGCATTCACCAAGTCACCCAAGGCTTTAATAATTGCACGCTGAAAAACCGCAGGAGCATTCTTAAGTCCGAACGGCATGGTCAAATATTCGAAATGCCCCTCAGGCGTAACAAACGCAGTTCGTTCAATTGACTCAGCGTCGATGGGGATCTGGTGAAAACCTGATGCTAAGTCGAGTGTGGTGAAAAACTTTCCACCGTGTAGCCTATCGATCTGATCGGAGATGAGAGGCAAAGGAAATCGATCCGAGACTGTGTTGTCGTTAAGTTCACGAAAATCTACGCATAACCTAGACGAACCATCCTTTTTCTCCACCAAGAGTATTGGGCTCGCAAATGGGGAAGTGCTAGGGCGAATAACACCAGATTTCAACAATTCGTTGATTTTATCGCGAACTACCTTCCGTTCATCGGGGCTAAGACGATAGGGACGACGATTAACAGTTTTATTCGGATCTTTTAAACGAATTTTCATTGGTTCAGCGTTAGCGGGTGCGGGGGGTATACCCGTGGTAAAAGATTTGTCAAAAGATTCCAATATAGTAACTAATTCCGCTTTACGGTCAATAGGTACGTCCGTGTCAATTTTATTATAATCAATCTCATCGACTTGCTCTATCTCACAAGTAGCAACAATAGGTAGTCGCGTAAACACAATTCGATCAACCGTCATTTGTACACTCAAACCCTGAGCGAGCACCTCACGACCAATTAAAATATCATGGTGTAAATAATGATCAGGTAAAACATCAAGGTTAAAATTTGTAAAGTCGATATCACAGATGTCTGTCCAATACCAGTCATAGTCACAGTATTGTCTATTCGTTTTCCACTAAACTTAGAAGCAATAGATTCCTTAAGCAATGAACACTCAGCACCCGAGTCATAATGAAAAGAAAACTGCTCACCGGAGTGACGTAGAGCTCCTACTGGCGCGTTCACCACGCACAGGTCGACACGCTTCTCACTGGCCGCCTTCGATGTACCGGCAGCAGAACGGCTTCCATCAGCCCGGCGTGGACAGCTGGATGCGTAGTGGCCAACCTCTCGGCAGTTGAAACAAGTGATTGTTGAAGCAGACGCCTTGGTGGACGAAGAGGCGGTCTTACTATGGTTGTCCCCTCCACGTTGATATTTAGGCTTGAATCGGGATTCTGACTTAGTATCCTTCCACCTGCATTGATTAGACTTGTGTCCCGTTTTGCCACAAGTGAAGCATCTACCGGTATAACCACTCAACCGTTGTCGTTTCGAGTCCGTAGCATCGTTATCGTCTTGCGACACTTTCCTTTTCATAAACGAAATTGCTTGTAGTTCTTGATGCAACTGGCTACGGGTCTGAATATCTGCGGTAAAGCACAGGCGTTGCACACGGGGATCAAACTGCGAGATATGTGCCAGTACAGTCGCAATAGCAATTCGTTCCGTGGACAAATCATTCCATCTTGAATTTAGTGACGTCATAATAGCAGCCGCGTATGAGGCGAGGCACTCGTTTTCTTTAGGTTTACTTGCACGCAAATCGACCAAAAATGAGGCAGGAGTAATAGCAGATTCGTACCTTGCAATAAACAATTTCTTGAAATCTTCCCAAGTTATGCCAGGAAAAGACACAGTAGACAGCCAAGTAGACGCAGCTCCCTTCAATGCACGGCTCAAAGCAATCACTAACGAAGCACCTTCTAGATTTTGGTCCGCCAAACACATATCTACAGTCGTCACCCACGATCGAGCGTCCACATCTTTCTTATCCGGATCAAAGTCGGGTAGGCGAAGATTATTTGTCGGCGTAGGCGCCTTCATCGCACGTATTAACGTCATAAAATTGCGGTTCTGTTGTTCCATCAATCTCATCCATCGATCGTCATTGCTATCCTCCGTCGGCGGTTCGGGCGGGTCGTTACGGTCCAATCCCACTTCTGATAACGAAGGGTCGTTATTAGGGTGCTCCGCCATGTTCACAAAATAACACACCTCGTAGGTACTTTTAATCACTCGTTTATTCGATTTTAAATTTCACGTAGGTAGGTAGGTAGATACGCGGTAAGTTTGGCACGAAGCGGCTCACGTCAGTTCACCTCAACGGTCGGTAATCGAATCCCCAAATTCCCTCCAATTCTCATTATCCAATTTTCACAGTTGGTAGGCTGCCGCTTACAGGTTAGCCAACTTAACAAGTACCTCAATCAACGCCTCACTCAATCAATCCCAAATAAATTGAAAACTTAACAGTGTTGCCATACTTCGTGCCAACCTTGCCCAAGCTGTCAGCTTGACGTTTCTACTTTCCCAAATGTTCCAATAGATGTCGCCAGTAGCGTCGGTTTACAAATTAAATAATCGATGACGTTACTTGATGCTTCGACATATTTATATTTGGAGTTACATGGTGATATGACTCTAGGCAACTGGACGTACTGGACAATAGCAATGACTTAGAGCTACGCTTATATACTAAGATGTTAAACGCGCGATGTGCGGACGTGATAGGCTACGTGATTGCTGATGCAGCGGAACCATATCGATGCAGGAATATTTCACGCTCGCTGGCTTGTCTTATCTATCACGTAGTCGAGGTCCGCACATATGTATAATTCTTTGGCTCGCCCTACAGCCTAAACGGAAAATACGGATTAGAGAATTTATACAACATCGTATAAATCATTATCATCATCTTATTCTTCTTCTTTCTTCTTTTCATCTTATCTTTCTACCATATTTTCTTTTCTTCCAGTACATAGCATCATTTGATGAAGAAGGTGGAGAAGCGACTCCTGGCTGGAAGAGAGTGGGACCTGAGGGTCTGGTGAACCTGGAGAAGGTCTACAGGACCCAGGCTGTGATGGACCACATTGCCAGCTTCCATCAGCATCATTACGCGTTGGCGAGGACGCAAGCGCCGGTTTTTCATGATTATTTGAGGTTAAGAGTCCTTTTTTATCCGACTGCACCAGAAGGGGGGTTATGTTTTTCGACAGTATGTGTGTATGTTTTTATGTATAATTATTTGACACGCCCGTTGAGAGGTGTCGTTAGATTCGTATTTACAATGAAAGTGACACTGGGTACATCAAAATAATATTAAAAAATGTGTTTGTAAAACGCAGTCGGATTTTTTGACACTCTTATTGTAAATTAGCAGACTTGAGCCCCTGTTCTAACCAATTCTTTTTTCCCAGAACATCAATGTCAACATGCGAAGAGCCAGTCTTCGCCCAACCCTCCCAGAAGCTATCAGACTCATTCGAGAATGAGGCGTTGTATGAATTGGAAGGGGGAGGTTACTGTCCTGTTCAACCTCCCCCTCATGACCACGGGGTCACAATGTTCCCGTTAGCGCCTTTGAATGGAGAGAGAATGGATCGGCATGTTTTACAGGTAAATATATGGAACGTAGTCTTGAAGTGCAAGAGGGAGGTTACTGCCCTCCCCCTCATGATCCTGGAGTCAGTATGTTCCTATTGATTTGACGTTTCATTCATCATCAGCCCCTTTTAACGTCCCCACATCAGGGGCAAGAGCCTACACTCATACGAGAGTCATTAGGCTGTAATCCACTACGCTGACCGCGGCGGGTTGTGGATTTCACATACACCTTCGAATTTCTTCTCTAGTGTATGCAGGTTTCCTCACGATGTTTTCCTTCACCGTTAGCGAGTGGTAATCGATTCAATCCGTACATGAGAAATAAATCTCAGAGGTACAGACTGATCGAAACCGCGTCTCCAAGTTTTGACGTTAAATGCCAATTTTCCAGATAATGCACCATGGTACTGCGTGTGTGGTGGGGGAGGCGGAGTGGGGGGGTGCGCTTGCACAGCTAAGGTTAGAGCGAGCGTGTGCGCTACTCGCGTGGTGCCGGACGGCACATCGGCCGCATACGAGCCATGGTAACTTATTGTTAAAATAATTATTACTAAAATCATTTAAATAAAAACTGTTTTGTATTAAAGATACCTAAATTAGCCTCCCTTCGCACTATGCAGCTAGCCGGAATGCGATCAGCCGTCCGTTTAACCACAGTATTAGCCACAACCGCAGTGCAGTGCGGATGAAAACTCCTTTATTGTACAAATTTTAACGGATACGCATTACGGCTGCCCGCATAGTGCGTTACCTCGCTTTAGTAAGTATAAAAAAAAATTAAAATGGGAACCGACTTCAAAACAAAGTACCTATTGTGCGTGCTTATCCAGATTTTAAGATACTTAATATGTTTTGATGTTTTAGAACTCGGTCCTATAGTACAAATTGTTCATTTATTCATTTATTGCAAAAAGTTACATTTTAGTACATTACAGTATAAAATAATAACTACCTTGTAAAGGTATATTTGCTTGAGGGCTTATATAATATTAAACTATGTAAGTAATCACATTTTACATAAGTTTTGTATCTTATTACAAAATCTATTAAATTATTTTTATAGGTATCTAAGTACTATACATTTATATCCTAGTAACTTATTAGCTTATTACATATTTCTAGTAACTTAAATTCTAATTTATTTTTAGTTATTATTTATGTATAATTTTATCTTATTGTACTGAATTCTTTTACTGTATAAAACGCTTTTTGAAGTAGGAAAAGTTTAAGTTTATTTTTAAATTGTTTTTGTTCGTTTTCTTTTTTAATATGTTCGGGTAGTTTATTGTATATTGAAACAAATCTGTAGTCCGGTGATTCTTTGTGTTTAAAAAGGTTAATAGTGGGGCGGACTAGTTGGTTTCTATTGCGTAGGTTAAGTGAATTCATTATCACGAGTACATGCATATTCTTTGCTATTGTTCACTAATAAAAAGTCACCCTATAATCTATCTATATATATAAAAATGAAACCCGTTTTCCGTTGTCACGACTTAACGTGAAAACGGCTTGACCGATTTAGCTGATTTTTTTTAAAATGTTCATTGAAGTCCAAGGATGGTTTTTACGGTGAGAAAAATTCGAATAATTGCCGGGAAAGCCCTAAAACAGACCTTTTCTTTTTCCCATACAAATGTTTTCTTACTAAAATGTAGAGTCAATTTGAACTTTATTCCTACACAATAAAGTTCATTCTAAGGCGGGACAAAGTTCGCCGGGACAGCTAGTATGACGATAAATATATAGGTACCTACGTACAGATCACGCATAGACTCTAGTTACCAACTAAAATAGACCTTTTTGTAATTCTCTGACCTTTACAGGAGAAACCCCATCAGATACAGTACAGCAACCAGAAGTGAGCTTATCATACAATCCTGAGGAAGTCATCCCATTGAAGTATACGGCTAACTTGGCACATGATACTGAAGCTGGCATCGTTGGAGAAGAAGGGTGAGAATCCTACTAATTTTATAAATGTCAATGTTTGTGCCGATGGGTGGATGTTTGTTACTCTTTCACGCAAAAACTACTGAAGAGATTTTGATGAAATTTGGCAATATTATAGCTTATTTAACAGAATAAGACAAAAACTACATAATTTTTGTATATCATGTTTTTTTTCTAAATGCGTACGAAGTCGCGGGCAGCATCTAGTATCTGTCACGCCTTTTCCTATCGGGGTAGACGGAGACCACTTCCCTCCGTTTGCTACGATCCAAACACACTTCCTTTGCTTCGTTCACACTCATCAGTCTACTCATACATGCACGTCGGTTTAGGGTACTCCTAACTTGGCCTTATCTAAATCCCCGATTTGATGGAGATACCTTCGCCTTGGCCTTTCCCCTCCCAATATTTCCGTCCGCCCATCTCTTTTGTTAATCTCCTTTCGCTCATTCTTTCTACATGCTCAAAC
Organism: Anarsia innoxiella; assembly: GCA_947563765.1. Classification (NCBI taxonomy): domain Eukaryota; kingdom Metazoa; phylum Arthropoda; class Insecta; order Lepidoptera; family Gelechiidae; genus Anarsia; species Anarsia innoxiella. The sequence goes on along the minus strand of OX387418.1, from coordinate 830,854 downwards.
CATCTAAGCATCCCTTTCTCAATTCTTGTCACTACATCCTCTTTCACCCCACATCGTTCCCTTATCACACTATTTCGTACCCTGTCACTCAATGTTAAACCACTCATACTTCTCAACGCTCGCATTTCTACTACATCAATTTCTACTTGCATGCTTTCTACTTGCATGCTTCATTGCTTGCATGCTATGCAATCTACTTGCATGCTACAATTTCTACTTGCATGCTTTCTACTTGCACGCTTCTACTTGCATGCTATGCAATCTACTTGCATGCTACAATTTCTACTTGCATGCTTTCTACTTGCACGCTTCTGCTTGCATGCTACATTGCTTGCATGCTACAATTTCTACTTGCATGCTTTTTCTGCCATACCTACCTAACTTTTACTTTTCAACAATGTATTAATAAAAAACTCTTTTTTCCAGCTTCATAGACCTCCAATGCGTAAAAGACATGCGTATAGGAGGTAAATTGCTAGACGCGAGAGATATAGCAGAATTGACGGCGTGTGGGAGGAGACACGGATTAGATATGTCTTCTCAAGCACCCTATATCATATCTCTAGTTTATGGAAGGACGCTGAGTGACAATAGGACTGTACATTTCATGTTTCCTGCTTATTCTTATCGGTGAGTGAACATTAGTCATTAGTAAATTTAAAAAAAAAATTAGTAAAGTCATTAGTAAATAGTATATTTTTAGTCCGTCGTCGGTTACATTATAAAAAAAAACAGTAACAGTTAAACCAAGTCGGTACCAATAAAAAAAAATATACATTTAGGTAAGTACCTATCTTTAGTTTTTTCTCACAAAATAAAAATCATTGAATACTTAGATTATGAAAAACAATAATTTAGGTTAGACATCAGAATAAAAATTAAGATTTTAATCGCCTTTAAATAAATTCTCATTAAGAAAAAAAAAAAATACCTAAACTATAGATTATATTATGTTAGTTTTCTATAACGATAGATGCGTAAGAAGTAGCAGGCAGCAGCTCCAGCATTTTATATTCACTTAATTTATAAGTAATAATTTCTATTCACTGTAATCTGCTAATAAGTTCGTATGATTGTTTCTACCTACTTTAACATTAAAAGCTGTTATTTTTCCAAGAAAATAAAAATAAATAAATATCCAATATCCCACAGGGTCTGGGCAGTCGGTCTCCACGCAGTAATCAGAGCGCTAATGAGCCAAGCTAAATTAGCGGATAGGAGTCTAGCGTGGCTCAAAAACAAATACACGGCTCTATATTACGAAGATGGGTGTTGTTGCGAGCCACTTGTGTCGGACGCTATACGGGTATGTTGTTTATAGAGCCATTTAAGGCGTTTTAGAGTACTCTTGCTTTGGTCTTCCTTTAATACAAAATGTAAATTTAATATAAATTAAACACAAAATAAAAATAAACGAAAAGTTGGAACGTTAGAAAAAAATAGAATATAAAACAGAAAGAAAGGAATGGAAAGGAAGACAGGAAATGGGAAACGGTATCATCAGCATAGTGATATTTCACTGTTTAACCAGGGACCTAAGTCGACTCAGCATAGTGACATGTCACTATTTAACCAGGGTAACCCAAGTCTGCTAATTTTATACAAATTTCTCAGTTGTGTGTCGGCAGTGCCAATGGAATTTTTTGACACATTTGGTCACAATGAGTATAAGCCATTGTTTAGCAGAATACCAAACGTGTCTAAAAATGCCTTTGATACTCTGCCGACACACAACTGAGGCTATTTTAAATTAGCAGGCTTGGGTCTCAGACATGACACTGATTTTCAGTGGAATCAGAGAAGATAAAAAGAGTACGTAGGTAACTAAGAATGATAAGACTTTAAAAGAGCATCCAACCTAATTGGTATAGTAAAATGTTCGCATGTAACAATTTTCAAAGTTCTTTCATTTTCAAAGTTCGACATTTGTCCAAAATACTATCGTTTTATAGTATTTTTCTCTATCCATTGACGTCAGTTTCATCAGTGACCGCCAACTTTTTTTTCTCCATACTAGCTCGAATCCCCTATTTGATGTTGGTCTAATTGATACCGTTTTTTTTACTATACCAGGCTCCATATAAATATGTTCGATGCCATTTCTTACTACAGGTGTTCGGCGGCAGAGAATCAACCTGTGGCAGCTCCTCTCACTCCACTCCAGTGAAAGGAGCATTTGATTCTCACTCGGATTCTGTTAAAAGTACAGGGATTAAATTCAAGGTGAGAAGTGTTTAGGACACAGACTCATTTGATATTTAAGGCGCTGCCTCCACGAGCGAGGGAATCGCGTCGTGTCACGTATTTCTATACGTCGCATTGCATGCTACAATCTACTTGCATGCTTCAATCTACTTGCCACTTGCATGCTTTTGCTTGCATGCTACAATTTCTGCTTGCATGCTACAATTTCTACTTGCATGCTTTTTGGTGGAGACGTGTGGAGACGGGTCCACAGAGAATTTGTATAGAATAGAAATACGTGTCCCGACGTTAATATCCCCGCGATTCTCTCGCTCGTGGAGTTAACGCCTAACTAATGTATTTACAAATGTAGTCCTACTATGATGGTTTCTAAGATTTTCAATGGCTTGTATGAATGAAAATACGAGAATCATGTCGGGCCGTTTTTATTGGATTTAACACAAAAGAGAACAAGATACTTATCTTGTCTTGTTCTCTTTTGTGTTAAATCCATAACAATAATTTATGCAAGTATCTTCATACTTACATTAAAGGTATCAATCAGGCCGAGGATAAAAATAATGGCAGACAACCTAATACTTACGACTTGTTGTGTAACGCAAAGTTTCCCAAGTAAAAACAATCAGAAAAATAATGGATTATGGTTAGTTTGAATTCATTTGATGTTTGTCCAACAGAAAAACAAGTCAACGTCGGAATTAAAGAGTTCTCCAAAAAGTTACGTCTCCACTTACACTTCTGGAGCCAGAAGCGAAGATGAAGTCATACAGGGGTCACCTAGACATAGGTAATAACTTATAAGTATCTAGATAAACACTTAGACCCAGAACACACGGGGAAACGCAACTGCAACGAAACTGCAACTGCAACGAAACTGCAACTGCAACGAAACTGCAACTGCAACGAAACTGCAACTGCTAGTTAAAGAAAAGTTAGAGCTCCCACACAAACGTGCCACGACGTCGTCGTGTCGTTAAACGACGCCGCTGCGTGGAAATCTACAACGCATCGGTAGAATTTTAATGAACGCCATAACTTTTTATTAATAAATAAGAATAAAATAATATATAAGAATCTTAATGTGTTAATGTACAATTTGTTGGCGACCTATATAAATAAATAAATAAATAAATAAATAAATAAATAAATAAATAAATAAATAAATAAATTAATAAATTCAATAACTTTTTATTAATAAATAAAAATAAAGTTATAAATAAGAATTTTAATAAACACCATAACTTTTTATTATCTACTAAATAAGAATAAAATTATAAATAAGAATCTTAATAAAAACAATGACTTTTATTTAAAAAATAAGAATAAATTAATAAATAATAGGTAATTAAGAATCTTAATAAACACCATAACTTTTTATTAAGATTCTACTCTACCGATAAGTATGTGTCGTAGATTTCCATGTTTATGAGTTGGAGCCCTTAATTAAACAATTACATTCAGCCATACTTTTAATGAAATATTAACATTCATAAAGAATTCACTTGACTTGGGCCAGTATCACCACTCACAGATAAAACTAACCCGACAGATATTTTATATCTGTCAATATTTAAAACGTTATGACATAGATTTATCTGTTAGATAAATTTTATCTGTAAGTGTTGAAATGGTCCTTTAATGCTGGTTTTTTCGTAGTTCGTATTCAGCTGCGATGAGCCAACATCACCCTTGTGCGCCAAGGCACAGCAGTTTAACTGCCGCAGCTACAAGTATAATGTCTGGATCGCCTAATAGGCAGAGCAGGTAAGATCTTAGTCCGTCTACTGCAAGCTAATGTCATTTCACGTAGTTACGAAAATAATCTTAGGCACCGCACCGTGTCAACCCTTTATTTGTACGTGAAATGACATTAACAGTGCGGTACAGCACTGCAACGTGTGAACGGGGCGTTTTCAGACTAGCTTTTTTCCGCGCGTATAGGTATTAGGTACGCTTGTTTTTTGAAGCTCGTACGAGCGTTGACGCGCTTCTAAGCTCGTATAAGTAGTCCACGAGGGACACCATAGATGTATAAAGTCAATGATGTTGGATTTAATACTTATAAAGTCGACGTTTAGAGAAAATGGATCATTACGAAAATAAGTATTTTTTCTCTGATATATTTAACACTATCAACTGGTGCATTTTGTACGATTTCGAACTTGGTCCCTTAGTAATAGTTGTTTTTATCATTAAAACTCGTAAATGCATACCATTTATATTAAAATAACTTTTCTATTAAAAACAAACATATATATTATATTTTTGTTCACAGCTTAAGAAGACTGGAAACAAGCGAAAGATTTTGGGAGAACTTAAAACATTTAAGAACGGGATCTGTCGGATACGACACGCAATTAGATTTTATGGACTTCGTAGCCTTATTCAGAAGTTTTAGGTGAGTACCTAAATAAAATAACAAATACATAAATACCTAAACAAAACAAAACAGAACATAAGCAAAATATATCAATTTCAAACTACGACAATAGTATTATGTATTTATTTACTAGACAATCTCAATAACTGTAATAAGTCTAGATCCTTACTAAAACGTATCAATTGTGTGATTATAACTTATACCTAAGTAGGTATAGATACATTATAAGGTGACAATGTGACATACGACTACGGCTATCCCCTAAACATAGCCTTATTGTGTACCGATAGTCTTAATTATCGAAGAATATTCTGATCTATCGGTATTTTCTGATAGTGGTGTTTTATAACTATCGGTACCTAAGGCACTGTCTTCACGAGCGAAAGAATCGCGGCGATATTATCGTCGTGTCACGTATTTCTAACCAAGTCGTCACGTCAGTCCACCTTGTTGGAGGCCTTCCCACACTGCGTCGTCCGGTGCGTGGTCGCCACTCGAGAACCTTTCTGCCCCATCGTCCATCGTTCTACGAGTCGCTGGAAACCGTTGGATGTGGGCAGCGCAAGACCGGTCGTTGTGGAGATCCTTGGGGGAGGCTTTTGTCAAGCAGTGGACGTCCATAAGCTGACTGATAATGACGTATTTCTATACACTCACTATGGAGCCGTCTGTGGCGACGTGGCATGACGATAATATCACCGCAATTCTCTCGCACGTGGAGACAACGCTTAACCAACACTATTCCCAAAAATACAACTGTCCTTTACAATTTCAGCCTAGTAATGCGTTCAGAACTCCGCGATGTGTTCGAGCAGCTCGCTGTACCAAGAATACGATCACCTCCCTTACAAGAGAAGAGTAGAAGCTCGCCGGAGTTGTTCGGTGATCAAGTTTTTAAAAGCGGTTAGTATGGTAATTGTATAAGATATTGTATTTGCTAGATACAATAATACAAGTGATTTCTCTCCTAATAAACAGTTTTTACTATAGGAACAACATCTCAAAGAAAAAATTCAAGACTTCTCCATAGTATCTCGTCGATTATTAGTTTTAAATACTTTATTAACTAGTTTACAATGTAGGGAAAAGAAATTATAAAACTCAAGGCAAATTAAATTAATTACCTTATACGTAATTAACTAGACTAGAGTGTTACTTTATCTATTTCGTACGGAGTCTTTTTTTATTTTGAAGTAGACACTTAGGTATTTTCAAAAATCGCGAAAATTGCCTACTTAGGTACCTATGCAGGAAAGGGAACTAGACCGGATTAAAATTCAACATTCTTCTCAATAACGTAGATACTTAGTTCTTGTGTAGAAACTTATCTACAAAAATGTCCTACATTATTTTTAACAGATACTCTGGCCCCTAGTCACCTTCCGGCCACCTCTCAACTTGCGGGTGCCGCGGCGGTATCGGCTGAAAGTGTCAAGCGACGCAAATACGAAAGTTTTCTCTGCAACTTCGTATTTTTGCCGTTTGCAGTAGAAACTCTGGGACCCTGGGGCCCAGAGGCCAAAATTCTAGTATCGGAGCTTTCAACGCGTCTACGCGAGGCTTCGGGTGTTTTAATTTAAGTTTATCGCTGCGCTAAGTTCTTTTTAACAAAATGTGTACCTATCTAGGTAGGTATGACACCTGTATTTATAATTATTAATTTCCACAGGCCTATTAACCAGAAACGGCTCATTAGACTTACAACCCCGAAGTGATAAAGCAGGACGGAAGAAAGCGTTCGATCTTCTTGCAGCTGCGGCGTTACCAGGTAACTTCATCATTATCAGCCCTTTTAACGTACCCACTACAGGGGAACGAACCTACTCTCATACGAGAGTGATTAGGCCGTAATCCATCACGCTGGCTGGCCGAATTGGCGGATTTCACATACACCTTCAAATTTCTTCTCTAGTGTATGCAGGTTTCTTCACAATGTTTTCCTTCACCGTTAGCGAGTGGTAATCGATTCAATCCGTACATGAGAAATAAATCTCAGAGGTACAGGTTAGATCGAAACCGCGTCTTCAAGATTGGAGGCTCACTTAAAACAACAATGAAGTAAAAAAATCTGAATTCAAATTCTGATGAACGATGAATCTATTAATTGATGTACCTTTAATGCTAATTAGCATTCGTTTGTATTCGGAAACGCGATGATTGCCGATGTACATTCTTTATCGCCCTTTATTGTATCTAATTACCGATATGCATTCTTTATCGCCATTTACTGCATCTAATTATTTTATTTTACCAACAGGAGCATGCCCAGATGTGTCAGGCCGAGTGCTATCTTTACCTACACTCGGCAAGTTCTGCGAAATGAGACAACGTGAACCTAAAACCGAACAACAGCTCAAGAATATCATTCAGGTAATATTATAAAATGTCAATGTTTGTGCCGATGGATGTATAGATGTTTGTTACTCTTTCACGCAAAAACTACTGAACAGATTTTAATGAAACTTGGCAATATTGTAGCTTTCACACCAGATTAACACATAGGCTATATTATTGCAAGATATTGTGTAAGTTTTCCAAGATTTGACGATAAATGCGTACGAAGTCGCGGGCAGCCTCTATATTTTTATAATTTCGTTACATTTACGTACCTACGTAATAGCTACCTGTCACGTACGCCTCTCTCCCATCAGGGTAGGCAGAGACCACTCCCTCCACTTGCTACGATCCAGATACCTTTCCTGTAGGTACTTGCCATTTCATATCTGTTAATAGATTGTATTTTCTTACAGAGACACGAACCAGACCCGGCGTTGAGAGCAGAAAGCTGTCTCTCTTTTGAAGGTTTCGTTCGCTTCTTGAGTGACAAAGACAACTATGCTTTTGTGCCTGAACAGAGACGAGCGAATAATTTCATTAGGTAAAGAAGGGTCGATTAGTGTTTTAGACTATTTGTAGTGATGGACTGGTGTTTGTAATGATAGTTTTGACATATCGATAGAATTGATAAATCGATAGTATTGACGTAACGATAGAATTGACGTATCGATAGTATTGACGTGTCGATAGAATTGATGTATCGATAGAATTGACGTAACCGTTTGTATTGATGTTTTGATAGTACTGATAGAATTGATATATCGATAGAATTGATATATCGATAGTGTTGACACATTGATACAATTTATGTATCGATAGATTGATGTATTGATAGAATTGGCATACCGATAGAATTAAGTAACATGATGATAGAATTGGCATACCACTGGAATTGACATATCGATAGTATCAGCGTATAGATAGAATTGAGTAAGCAGTGGGTCAACTATAGGCTGATATAATGATCACAAATTTCTGATTCTAATACCCTCTGTCTCCAGGAAACCTGATGATGAAGAAGCCCAGAAGGAGACCAAAGACATGGTGGGTCCACTCAGTCAGTTCTACATTGCCAGCAGCCACAATACTTACCTAACTGGACACCAACTTAAGGGGGAGTCTTCAGTCGAGCTTTATAGTCAAGTAAGTGGATAATTACGGCCTTTTACCTGACTGCGCCAGAAGGAGGGTTATGTTTTTCGAGAGTATTTATGTATGTACACCCCTAGAGCGTGACAAAGAATTATACATCATATAAATTATACATACATACATATTGTAGAGAGCCTAAACGGTTTGATGGATTTTAGCTTGAGAGGTGTCGTTTGATTCTTATTTACAGTGAGAGTGACACTGGGTACATCAAAATATAAAAAACTGCTTTTTTTAAACGCATTCGGTTTTTTTTTCTTCAATAAAATGGCTAGGTTAGGTTATTACACTTGCGTTAGAACTGCGACAGTCGAAACAACCTCTCGCGCAAAATAGCCTACTTCTTAAGCCCCTTCTCCCATTACGATACTTCGAGGCGATTGTATCCTGCAAGTCTAAAAGACTAGTCACCGCGAAGTATCTCACATACATTATACCGGTATCGTAGTGTGCGATGCATTCAAATGTATGAGAGATACTTCATGGTGACTAGTCTTCGAGACTTGTAGGATATGATACTTGAATCGCCTCGAAGTATCATAATGGGAGAAGAAGATCAGTATTGTTTGCTATAGTAGGTATAACTAATAAATACAAAGGAAGTCGCGGGCATTAGTTAATCATAAACTTACAAAAGAATGGGGATGATGACTACATTCGAAAATTTAAAAATAAATTAGTCCGTCTTTTAGGCTATTAAAAAATATTTGAAACACGTTTTTACCTGATCAAATACATAAATAAATACAAAGATACAGAGCATCAAAGTTACGGAGTGGGGGGTATTGACGTAACTCCTCGGAAAAGATCGTACTTAGGCGTGACGTCATGAGCAACTTTAACCCAGACAAAAAATACGTGTCGAATATATTAAAATAATCTATGTGATTGACTAATTTTTTTAAGTCATCATGCCTATTAAATGAAAGAACAAATATTGAGACCAAAACTTAAAATTTTATTTGGAAAATTCTTAAAACTAAACTTAATTCTATTCATTCAAATAATCACAAATACATTTTTTACTTTTTAAATTTTACCTTACTTATATAGGGTGACTTTAAATTAGTGAACTATAGAAGATATGTATGTACTCGTGATAACAAACAACTTTTACTATGGGACCAAGGTTGGAATCATTCAAAAAAATTTGAACTGCCCATACAAAATGCACCAGCTGATAGTATGGGTGAACAATTTATTTTTTATGATTTCAACCTTGGTGCCATAGTAAAAATTGTTTGTTATCACAAGTACATGCATATCCTTTTCTATCGTTCACTAATTTAAAGTCATCCTATATATCAAAAATACGCGGCAGACCACGAAAAAGGTGGCGGGATGAGCTGGACACCTTCATGGATGTCTGGGTAGAGGCTCAGGATAGAGAAACGTGGAGAAAGAGGTCTTTGCCCAGCAGTGGGACAGAAAGCTAGCTACATCAATGAAGAAAGAATAAGAAATTGCCCCATTTTTTTCATATACAAATGAATTTATGACAGCGTGCCAAGGTTGGCGCAAGTTTTTCATAGTTTTCTTGGAAGATGACCTGTCAAACGATAAGAAATTCCATACAAAAAGGTAGCCATTTTGCGCCAGACCAGGCACGCAGATCCAGACGATATGGTATATATTCTATACTCAAAGAGCTACATACATATCTGTCACGCCTCTCTCCCACCGCGGTAGGCAGAGACCACTTGCTATGATCCACACTTCCTTCGACAGCAACGTTTATTAAATTGTATCATCTAATGCGTATTACGTCTGTACCAAAATCTCGCGCGGTAGTCATCGCTGCAAGTTAAGAAAGCCGGGGCTGTCCCAGAATGGACTATAAATCTGAAATAAATAGAGAAAAACGTGTTAATAGGTGAGGTTCCATAGTAAAAGTTGTTTGTTTTATTGTTAAAATAAAAAAGGTACTTATCAAATAAGTAGTTATGCTAGTAGAACGAAATGACTCAAAACTTTGGTAGCTAATCCAAAAAACAGCTCAAAATCTCAGTCTCCAATCCAAAAGCTGTCTTAAAAACCAAGCTGTGCCTAATACGGCTTAAAAACACGGAAGTCAATCCGAACACATTTTTATAACTCAAGAACAGCTGAACCGATTTGGCTAAAAATGAGTAACGAAGAGGTAGCTAAGAACCATTTTTATCTATATCAACAAAATAAAAAACCCGGCCAAGTGCCAGTCGGACTCGCGCACGTAGGGTTCCGTACCATTCACTAGGTTAACAATAGTCTAATAATAAATGTCTAAAAGTAGTCTTTATTGATATCGAGCAAAAAAGGCTAAAACATATATTTATTGTATGGGAGCCCCCTTAATTATTATTATTATTCTATTTTTAGTATTTGTTGTTATAGCGGCAACAGTAATACACCATTTGTGAAAATTTCAACGCTCTAGCTAAAACGGTTCATGAGATACAGCCTGGTGACGGACGGACAGCCAAGTCTCAGTAATAGGGTCCCGTGGGTACAGAACCCTCAAAAATAGTATTTTTAAACACAGTCGGGTATTTTTTTTAATAAAAAAGTTTGGTTATTTATTAGTTATCTCGGCCATTTCACCTACCTAACAGCCCCATTATGCCCGAGCGACATAAGCTGGCACCGACAAGCGTTTCTCGAGTGCCATGTACACAGTGACGTGGTCGCTTCATCCGGGAACACCACATAGTCCTCAGTATGATTAAATACTGCTTGCGCGTGATGCTCTTGTTTGCCTGTAAAGATGAAAGGAATGAGTAAGGGTGTTCCCTATACTATCATATATGAGACTGATAAATGTTGATGAAACGAAAGAAGTGTGTTTGTATCGTAGCAAGTGGAGGGAAGTGGTCTCACGGGTGGGAGGCGTGACAGATTATGTATGTAAGTGGTTACATCCCTGCTAGCATACGTGAACTAACCCCCAATAAATTTAAGATTATTGTTAAACAAAAACTAAGTAAAAAAGGTTATTATAAAATCAACGATTATCTAGATGACTCAAATCCATGGGATTGACCTGCTCTTCTGTCAAGCTGTCTCTATGTAGAATAATTATTGAAAAGTTAATTTTAACGTTTGTATCTAAGTGTTTTTATCTTAGAATTTGTAATACCAAATTTGAAAAGAGCAACCCAACAGAGTTTCTTGCTAGATTCTTCTCTGGGGAAAACTGCACTCTTGCGAATCTAGCATCAACTTTTAAAAATGACCCGTCTTATGTGATGTCAAACTCGTCCTACAAGATTAAATAAACATTTCATTTCATTTCACTTAGATTTATAGTTATAAATACTTACCGGTGGTCCCCGCTCCAGTATATTGAATCAAACATCTGCTACTAGCTAGCTCCCAAAGTTTTATTGACGAGTCCAAACCAGATGTAAGGAGATACTGCAATCATAAATACTCATATAATATCAAATAATATTAGCAGGGATAAAATAATATTATAAATGTCAATGTTTGTGCTGATTGATGGATGTAAGAAAAATAATAGTTTCAAAAAAACTAAAAAAACATGCTTTTACAGCAAATCAAACTAAAAACTAGAAAATAATTTTTAATAACAAAGAGTTTATATTACCGTAGCAGAAGGTCAAACAATCAATCATAATTAATTACATTAAAATAAAATTATAGTCAAATTTAAGTTATAAACAGAATCATTAAGGTCAGAGTGAAGTCGTGGGGTGCTTGGTATATGGAAGGTTACAATCAATCTATTGGCAACTATCTCTGAGAGGAGAGTTATGGAAATATAGTGAAATGCACACCACGCAACGCACGAATAATTCGTATACTAAGTCGTGAGTAAGAACATAAAGCTAATATATTACCTTGCTGTTCCTAGTAAAAGCGACGGAACAAACTTCAGAGCCATCGTGTGCGTTAATGAAAGTATTGAAGCATCTATTCGATATCGTGTCCCATAGTTTAACAGTGCCGTCCGCGCTGCCGCTCGCAAAGTACTTGCCGTTCGGGGAAAATCTGAAGATAAAATAAATTTATGTTTTTGTGGTTTGGGTAATTTTTTCGAGCCAGTGGGTAGATTTGGAGTCAGTGGGTAGATTTGGAGGCGGTGGTGTGTGAATTTGGAGTCAGTGCGTACTGCGTAATCAGTGGGTGAATTTGGTGTCACTTGGTTGATTTGGAGTCATGGTCTAGATTAGGAGTCAGTGTATAAATTTAGAGTTAGTGTTTAAATTAAGAGTCAGTGTCTACATTTGTATTCAGTGTCTAAATGAAGAGTCAGTGTCTAAATTAGGAGTCAGTGTCTAAATTAGGAGCCAGTGTCTAAATTAGGAGTCAGTGTCTAAATTAGGAGTCAGTGTCTAAATTAGGAGTCAGTTTCTTAATTTAGAGTCAGTGTCTACATTTGTAGGCAGTGTCTAAACGAAGAGTCAGTGTCTAAATTTGGAGTCAGTGTCTAAATTAGGAGTCAAGTGTCTAAATTAGGAGTCAGTGTCTAAATTAGGAGTTAGTGTCTAAAATAGGAGTCAGTGTCTAAAATAGGAGTCAGTGTCTAAAATGGAAGTCACTGCCTAAGCAGTCAGGAGTCAATGCCAAAACTTAGTGTCATTGGCTAAATTGGAGGCAGTTCCTAAAATTGAGGGCAACGTGTAAATGCTGGCTCCAATAAAGGATTCAAGAAGAAAGGCCTCTCACTAACTAGGAGTCAGTGCCTAAAGGCTCCATTTTTGGCTCACTTACTTGATAGAGTTAACTTGTTTGGTATGGTGATGATGTGGTATAGGACACACGAAGCACTGACTGGTCGTGACGTCATACAGACGTATGACGGGGTGGGTGGTGGACGCGATGATGTGGTCGCCTAGAGGGTGGAACGCCACGCAGAGCACTGGTTCGGCGTCCTGGTGACGACAAAATGAGCTATAAGAATTAATTAATAACAGAAAACCGGCCAAGTGCGAGTCGGACTCGCGCGGGAAGGGTTCCGTACCACTATGATATCGAGCAAAAATGGCAAAAAAGACTTGTTTGTTGTATGGGAGCCCCCCTAAATATTATTATTATTCTATTTTTAGTATTTGTTTTTATAGCGGCAATGGTAACACAACATCTGTGAAAATTTCAACGCTCTAGCTATAACAGTTCATGAGATATAGCCTGGTGACAGACGGACGGATAGACAGACAGACAGACGGACGGATAGACAGACAGACAGACGGACAGCCAAGTCTCAGTAATAGGGTCCCGTTTTCACCCTTTGGGTACGGAACCATAAAAAGAAAAAAAATCATACCGTAATACTCTTAAAAGCTTTCTTAGCAGATGCCTTAGCGATGTCGAAGAGTTTGATGCAGCAGTCTCTAGACGCTGATACCAGGATCTGCTCGCGAGGGTGGAAGTCCAGGGCTGTAATCTCGTCTGTGTGGTCGTATCTATGGGTATTGTAAAGTTTTATCAAAATTTGTTTAGTGGTTTTTGCTTGAAAGAAAAAACATTCTCACATTCATCGACCAGCACAAACATTGACATTTATAATACTAGAGGCAGCCCGCGACTTTGCACACCTCTATCGTCATATCTTGCGTAACAAGCTACTATGCTGTAAAGTTTCATCAAAATCTACTCAGTAGTTTTTGCGTGAAAGAGTAACAAACATTCTCACATCTATCGGCACAAACATTGTCAATTATTACATTAGTTGTTATTGTTGTTATCAGCCCATATATGTCCCCACCGTGGGGCACGAGCCTACTCTCATACAGAGAGTGATTAGGCCGTAATCCACCACGCTGGCCAAGTGCGGGTTGGCGGATTTCACATACACCTTCGAATTTCTTCTCTGGTGTATGCAGGTTTCCTCACGATGTTTTCCTTCACCGTTAGCAAGTGGTAGTCGAATAAATTAATCCGTACATGAGAGATAAACTCAGAGGTACGTGCCCGCACCAGGATTCGAACCCGCGCCCTCGGAGTTCGAGGCAAGCGTTCTACCAACTGGGCTACCACCGCTTTATTACATTAGGATTGTTAAAATTTAGTAGATAGAAGTACTTTATTACACACAAAGAGGTACAAGAATTACTTATAACTATTAATGTGCGCAAAGGCGGCCTTATCACCAAGAGTTCTCATCCAGGCAACCTTTGGAGTAGGAGTAGTTTGAACTAGTCACTTACAAGGTCCTAATAACGGGATGCCCTTGCTGCTCTCTCCCAGGATCCACTTCCTCGGGAGCTGATTTAGCCAACATACGTTCCACGTCAAGGATCTGGGAACAGAGCATTTTTTTTATACCTTCACTGTTAAAGTTGCTAAAGTTTAACATCTAGAATATAATTTTTGTCTAGGCTAACAAAATAGAATGCCTCTTTCCCGTTAGGGTAGGCAGAGTCAACTTCCCTCCACTTAAACAAACACACACTTTCTTATATGAAAACATTAAAAAAATTACATTATGTTTAGTCTGTCTGATAAGACTATTCAAAAATATTAGAAAACTATTTTTTCATTGATCAAATATGTATTTGTATTCATAACATCAAAGTTACAAAGTTACAAAAACTTTTGACGTCACTTCTAGGTAAAAATATAACAAAGAAATTATAGTGGAAATTAGAGGTGGGCCGAGTACTCGGTTTATACTCGGTACTCGGCGTACTCGGCACTTTTTTCACTACTCGTAATCGGCCGAATAACTCGGTAAAAAGGCCGAGTACTCGGTGCAAATAAATCTACCTTGCGCATTAGATCTGCTTGGTAGATCATAGTCTCATTCATTCATATGGTACATATTTACGCCTTTGCCCAGCTAGAGCAATGTTATAAGCTGCTAAAACCATAATTATTTAGGAGAAAATTTCATGAACAATGTTTTATCAAATTTTTTCCTCTCATAAGCTTGCGGTTTATTGGTTTCATTCGAATAATTAGCAGGGTGCGGAGGGAGGATCGTAACCGTTTGATCCCGAATTTGTTAGCGCCCAATTCTACCTGCTTCAAGTATACCGAGTAACTCGGCCGAGTACTCGGCTCGGTAAACTTTAAACCGAGTAATACTCGGTACTCGGTTACTCGGTAAAACTGGTACTCGGCCCATCACTAGTGGAAATCATTGTCATTTTTAATTAAAGTGACAGAAAAAATACGATCTAATTGATGGATTCATTTTTTCTGTTATCTCGCCTATTATCCCCTATGGGAATCGAACCAACGCCCCCCCAAATACCTTAATACTAGCGTCAACGCTGCCGGTGGCGACGAGCTGTCCGCACGCACTGAACGCCCCCGCGCGACACGCCATCTTGTGTGACGTCACGTATGCTGTCTCGTACGTCGCTGGCTCAGGGGCGAGGGAGGACGCGTCCATTTCGAATTCCAGATCTGTTTTGGAGTTTTTAATGATTATTAGATTCAAATGTACATATATTTCATTAAAATCAGTTCAGTGGTTTTAGTGCGAAAGAGTAACAAACAATCTTACACCCATCCATAAATACATCCATTGGCACAAACATTGACATTTATGATGTTAGTAGGATTTATTTTAGTCATGTTTTCATGTTATTTCATTTTACATTCTGCAATTTTCATTCATTGTACAACAAAGGATTTGAAGATAATGTCCTACCTAAACTTGTGTATGTACCTTTTTCGACAAAATGGCGGCAGTCTATGAAACCAAAGTCAATACAAATCGATGGTGTATATGAAAAAAATTGATAAAGCATCACGTTTCGGAGATATAGGCTGTCAAAGATAGACTAGTGGCGCCAGTATTGGAACATGAAAAACGGTGTTTAGGTGTTATTGAATGGTACATTTTGTATTCGAAATTGATAATTAAAAAAGAAAAATTAAAAAAAAAGAGTTATAGGTAGGACACTCCATACTAAAATCTTCAAACCCCTTTCTATAGTAGTTCACAAAGTACCTCGGGCATAAACAATATAAAAATTCACAAGTTACCAAATCCAGTAGTCCCAAGTAAATGCTCAGCTCCGCTGGAGGCTGCGAGACGGTCTTTGCGATCCGGCTCGTGCTGGAGACCCACCATCATCAGGTTTAGGAGACTGGTGACAAGTACATGAGTTTTTAATGAGATAATGGAATATACAACCCTCAACCATTATTACCTATTTCCTGCTATTTCCTACCCTAAGGTTGCCTGGAAGATATTGCTACCTAGTAATAAGGCCGCCTGTTGCTTCTTATCTTGTTTGTGTCTGTACCTTATATCTTTGTGTGCAATAAAGAATATTTGTTTTGTATTGTAATATATATCTAAAAACCTAATGTTTTCATGTTTTTTTTTTTTTTAGCAGTTTTTTTTATAAAGGGGACAAATGTTATTCTGATGTCTAATTTACAATATTGCTAAGTTTTATTAAAATCTGTTAAGTAGTTTCTGTGTGAAAGAGTAACCAACATCTTCACATTCATCCAGCACATATTATTAGGATTATATTGAGCTTTAAAAACAGCAAGAGCAGCTTCTGTAAATCAAATTCTAGGTACCTGCTACATTTGTCTAACTAGATATCTAATCTAATCTACCCATTTGTGTCCCACTGCTGGGCAAAGGCTAGTAAATGACACAAAAAGGTATCATTATAAACAAAATAAGAGAATTATTGGAATTTCTCAAAGCTTGAAATTGACACTTGAAAATATCGACTTACCGGTCACTTGGAGGGCATGGTGGGTCAGCGTGTACTGCCGCAGCCAACGTAGCAGCGATGGTTTGGAATCCATCGTAGTATAGTTGACTGTTATACAGAAAACATGAAAATTAAATAAGAAAAACAAAAATAACCTCAAAATGTTCTTACACTATATTTTGTGGAAAAACACTGCTTAGTATTGTTATGCGGTAAATTCAAAAGTTTTTTACAACATAAATGAATATTTTATGAAGTTACTGATATTATAATTAGCGAAAATGTTACGAATTATCAGTTCGAAAGTGACGGCGAAATGTAGTGTTCATATTTGAAGAATTTTACCTGATCATCATACGATACAGCAGCTCCCTGTTCTTAACAACATTCCTGGTATCAACTTCTCCATTTCCTTCCTTCATTTTCGCACAAAATACGGCAACAAATGCACAAATTCACTGAAAAACCGGGCCAAAACAGCTTTTGCTTTGGTTATGTTTGACAACAAACTGACGTTTTTACTTTTAAACTTCTATTGTCTATGGTCACAAATCTTTTTAGATGCGGCTTTACTATGCGATTTTACGAAAGATCGAAATTAAATGATCGAGAGAAAATGGCGAGTAGTCTGAGGGCGATCTAAAAATAACTGAAATCGTCGTCCGGCGTAACGCGTCTAGTATAATAATCAATATTTCTGAGCTTGCGCAGCAGGGCGTACAATGTCGATGAATTCAGAAGAGCGGGTTATTTGAAAAGTTTTCTTTGCGTAAACTTTTTAGGCAGAATAAATTTTGTTTCTTTTGCTTTGGTATTAAAAACAAAAATGACATTTGAATTAAAAAAAAATTTGCTGTGGTCTTGTCAAAAGTTTTTGTTAAATATTTTAGTATTTTCTCGTTATTTCTACAGGTTTTGCTAACGGGATGTCGCTGCGTCGAGCTAGATTGTTGGGATGGAGACGATGGCAGTCCTGTTATCTACCACGGACACACATTTACTACGAAAATACCGTTTCGGAGAGTCGTCGAAACTATTGCGAGGTTTGTTTTGTTTACAAAAATAGTGCTGTGCGTGAGTTCCAGCTAGTATTTTAACTGTTACTTTTTATTGTCATTTGTTATAATATCTGTGACTATTTTGAGAAGCAAGGTCCCACCTTTGCCCAGCAGTGGTCGTGACGGACTTACAGTCAGTCCGTCCTTATATGACTTAAGTATTTTAGTATTTTTGTTATATATTTATTTATTAGGTACCTACTCAAAATATATTTTTACCAATAACATTCTATCAGTTTTCTGTATAGAGTGCGTTATATAGAATACTTCCTATGCCGCCTTGTTGGCAGCATTGAAAATTTGTACTGCCACTACTTTTCAATGCTGCCAACACATGGCGGTATAGGAAGTATTCTATGAAACGCAATATATTGAAGAATCAGTAATACAGATGTTTTTTTTTCACAGGAGTGCCTTCGTAGCATCTCCGTACCCCCTAATCCTGAGCATAGAGAACCACTGCAGCCTGCCACAGCAACAAGTCATGGCTAGTACTTTTGAGGTCAGTAGTTTTATTTAGGTTGTATATTTATTTATTTATGAATCTGATTGATAAATATTTTTACAGAAAAACAAATACTTACCTACATAACTAATATCTTGATACCAATCTAGAACTTTTTAGTGTAGGTACTGTTCTACTTATACTAAGCAGTTTTTCAATTATTAGTTGTTACAGTAGGTACAGTACCTAGGTGTTACAGTAGGTTAATAAAATAGACAAAAAATTAAATAAACATTTATGTAATAATTTATTTATTTATTTAATATAACATTCATAAAATAAACATTTTACTAGGTACCTAGTATTTTGCATTGTTACTTTTCATCATTAAAAAATACTAGGCAACTATCATGTAGGTACTTCGTTTTAACTGTGTACTAACTAAGTCAGGCCTATTTAGGATAGGTAGGTACCTAAATAATTAATCAAGTACCTACTTACTACATGATAAAATTAGTACCGATCTACACACCCATACTAATCCCGACATTCACTTCCCAAAAACTTCATTAGTATGGGCATGTCCCCAACTATAACCACTAACTGTGTTCTACCAGGCAGTATTCGGAGAGAAGTTGGTGACGTCATTCCTGTTTGAAGTCGACTACACCGACGAGCCGAGACTGCCTAGCCCTGATCAGCTGAAATATAAGGTAACTTACATATCTGTCACGCCATACCTGGGGTCATGCTGGGGCCCAAGTCTTTAATTTACAGTACTCTCAGTTGTGTGTCAGCAGAGAGAGTGTCAATGACATTATTTGACACATTTGGTTGCAATCAGTGTAAGTGTATTTGTCATTGTCAGGAGGGCGTGCGTCGTCAAAAGTCAAAGTCAAAAATATATTTATTTCATAGGCACAAAAAATGCTCTTGAAACCGTTACATTATTATAAAGGTAATTTTTTTAAAGCTAGCGCTAGATTCGCAAGGTGCAGTTTCCCCCAGAGAAGAACCTAGCAAGAAACTCTGTGAGGTTGCTCTTTTCAAATAGAGTTTTACAATTCTTATAAACAGTTACACAGGTATAAAGGTACATATTTTCTATATTATAATTATTATCCCTAAAAATTAATTTTGATCCTGCAACATTCAAAGAAACCACAAGGTGTAAATAGCTAAAAAGTAAAGATAGGTTGAGACAGCATAACATGACCAGCCGCCACAGCAGCACCTTCACACAGGCCTCAACGCATGTGCCAGCCATCAATCGTGAATAAATAACTCAAAATCTTACTCAAAATCATGATAATTTACAAGACGATATCATTAGTTCTGATTTCCGCCACGCGTCAAAAGATCCTCGTAGCACTGTAAGCCATATTAACAGAATACCAAATATGTCAAAAAATGCCATTGACACTCTGCCGACACACAACTGACACTATTTTAAATTAGCAGACTTGGGTTCCTGGTAACTTCCCTATCGGCCCACTACAGGGCCACAAACTTAATTGTGTTATTTGAGGGTGTAGGCAAATACAATATTGCTAAGTTTCATTAAAATCTGTTCAGTAGTTTTTACGTGAAAGAGCAACAAACATCAATCCATAGGCACAAACATTGACATTTATAATATTATAAGCATTTTTTTTAAATAAAAATCACATTATCGCATTAACCCATACATACGTAATTACCCCCTTTTTTTTGTCCAGGTGCTAATAAAAAACAAGAAGCTACCGCCTATAGAAGCAAGTCCAACAGTGGGCTTGACGGGGGCTAGTTCAGCGCAAGGGTACAGTGGAGTTTTGTCGGGGGCTTTTCGGTAAGTCTTTAATGATCATCATCGGCCCTTTTAACGTCCCCACTACAGGGGAACGAGCCTACCTACTCTCATACTAGAGTGATTAGGCCGTAATCCACCACGCTGGCCAAGTGCTGGTTGGCGGATTTCACATACACATTAGAATTTCTTTTTTGGTGTAATATTAAATGTAATTAAATAATATATAAATTAAATTAAAAAAAATAATAGGTACCTAATTTTTTTTTTTTTAAAACATCAAAAATATAATCTAAATCTAATTAATCTAATTTATACCTTTTTTAACGCAAATAAATATCTTTAAAAAATACTCTTAAACTACCCCAGGACAAACGGCATTCGTCACACAAGCGCATCTCTACCGGAAGCGGCCCGCACTGGCTCTGGCATGTCTCAGCAGTCTGCAGCCAGCTGTCTCGCGGAGTACTTCTCAGATGATGAATACGATGAAGATGATGACGAGTTGGATGGTGAGTGATGATAGGCGTGATTTGGAGCTTGGTCCCATAGTAAAAGTTGTTTGTTATCACGAGTTCATGCATATCCTTTTCCATATCTTCCTATACACGAAATATATAGCCTATGTGTTATTCTGATGTGCAAGCTACAATATTGTAAAGTTTCATCAAAATCTGTTCAGTGGTTTTTGCGTGAAAGAGTAACAAACATCCTCATATCCATCTATCGACACAAACATTGACATTTACAACTTTTTTTTTTTAATTTCAATTTTCAGAAAAAGAACTCCACAAGATCTTAAACTCTATGGAAGTGGACAAATGCGGTCGGACCTCTCTGTCACTCTATCAGAGCTTCAGAAGGAGTGAAGGTGACGGCGAAACGTCAGGCAGTGTCAAACATTCGACTACAAGGAAACGAAGCAACCAAATCGCTAGGGAATTGAGTGATATGGTTACTTATGTGCAAGTAAGTAAGCCTAAAATAATAATTACATCATTTTTAGGGTTCCGTACCAAAAGGGAAACGAAAACGGGACCCTATTACTGAGGCTAGGCTGTCCGTCTGTCAGTCTGTCAGTTTGTCAGTCTGTCCTTGTCAACGAGTTGTTTTTTGGGATTCCGTACTCAAAGAGTCAAAATGGGACCCTATTACTGAGGCTCGGCTGTCCGTCTGTCACCAGGCCGTATCTCATGAACCGTTATAGCTAGAGCGTTGAAATTGAATACCTAGTGAATGGTACGGAAGCATTCGCGTGCGAGTCCGACTCGCACTTGGCTGGATTTTTTACAAAAATGAGGTACCTTTAAAGTTATACCTTTATAAACAAATAGGTACTACTTAAAACTTATAATAAATAACCTAATATTTTATCTCCCACACAACAAACACCACATTCTTATCATTATTTCTTCAATATTAATTAATACATACTTACATACTTATCTGTTTTGTTTTGTCCTCAGGCAATTAAGTTCCGCGGTCTAAACCCCCTCTCCCCGCGCAGCTCAGTGAAACACACCAACGTGAAAGACACCGTCGTATGCAGCAGCTTCGAGTCTAGCGAGAGCAGCGATAGTACTGGAACAGTAAGTATTATGAGATGCGATGGAAGTGATTGGAATGGGATGGAAGTGAACGGAATGGGATGGAAGTGTATGGAATGGGTTGGAATTGTATGGAATGGGAACCCCCTCTCCGCGCAGTTCGGTGAAACACGCCAACGTGAAAGACACCGTCGTATGCAGCAGCTTTGAGTCTAGCGAAAGCAGCGACAGTACTGGCAAAGTGAGTGTAATGGAATGTGATGGAAGTGAATAAAATGGGATGGAAGTGGATGGAATGGGATGGAAGTGGATGAAATGGGATGGAAGTGAATGGAATGGGATGTAAGAGAATAGAATGGGTTGGAAGTGAGTGAAATGAAAGAGAATGGAATAAAAATGAATGAAATGGAAGCTTAGGCTCGTGCCCCTGTAGTGGGGACGTTGAAAGGGCTGATGATGATGATGATCATTGTTTCCCCAAACCCAGGCCGTCCCAACGTGCAGTAGCTGGCGCGGCCGCTGCCTCAGCCAACCAGCCGCGCAGCACCCATGCTATCGCTGCTCATCAGTCAACGAGGCGATCGGCAAAAAGATATGCAGGAAACACCCGCTCGCGTTG
Source organism: Anarsia innoxiella (assembly GCA_947563765.1). NCBI lineage: Eukaryota > Metazoa > Arthropoda > Insecta > Lepidoptera > Gelechiidae > Anarsia > Anarsia innoxiella. The sequence goes on along the minus strand of OX387418.1, from coordinate 808,695 downwards.
ATCGCTCATACCGAAACGCAGTTGGTTAGGACGTATCCCGCCGGGTAAGTGGGCCGGATTCACCGCTTACAGTTAGTACTGTCAGTTAAAGATGTTGAAACGGACACTTAGATTCTCTGAAATATTATCTGTAATTAATCTGTAATGATCTGTAATTTTAATCTATCTATATATATATATATCTATATATATAAAAATGAAACCCGTTTTCCGTTGTCACGGCATCACGCCTGAACGGCTGGACCGATTTCGCTAATTCTTTTTTTAAAATGTTCATTGAAGTCCAAGGATGGTTCTTACGGTGAGAAAAATTCGAATAATTGCCGGGAAAGCCCTAAAACAGACCTTTTCTTTTTCCCATACAAATGTTTTCTTACTAAAATGTAGAGTCAATTTGAACTTTATTCCTACAAAATAAAGTTCATTCTAAGGCGGGACGAAGTTCGCCGGGACAGCTAGTCTATAATATAAAAATGAATCGCAAAATGTGTTGGTAAGCGTATAACTCAACAACGCCTGGACCAATTTTATCAATTCTTTTTTTTAAATGTTCATTGAAGTCCAAGGATGGGTTTTACAGAAAAAAAAAATGAATAATTGCCAGGAAAGCCCTCTCTAAGGCAGAACAAAGTTCGCCGGGACAGCTAGTAGTCTATAATACTAAATGTTTATTTACTCTCTTGTTACAGCCTAAGAATAGATTCATCAAATTTCGACCCCGTCACATTCTGGTCTTGTGGGGTTCAAATGGTTGCACTCAATTATCAGACCGAGGTAAACATTAAAGGCCAACACACACCGGATGCGTATGCGTTGCGTATGCGTAACGTAACCGTTACGCAACAATACGGTGACAGTTCTATACATTACAACTCAGAGGTACGCATACGTCTACGCATACGCAACGCATACGCATCCGGTGTGTTTTGGCCTTAAACCCTACTAATATTATAAATGTCAATGTTTATGCCGATAGATGGATCTGAGGATGTTTGTTACTCTTTCACGCAAAAACCACTGAACAGATTTTGATGAAACTTGGCAATATTGTAGCTTATACATCAGATTAGCATACAGGCTATAATAGTTTTAGATATTGTGTAAGTTTCCAATCTGGGAGACGCGGTTTCGATCAGCCTGTACCTCTGAGATTTATTTCTTATGTACGGATTGAATATTCGATTACCACTCGCTAACGGTGAAGGAAAACATCGTGACGAAACCTGCACACACTAGAGAAAAAATTCGAAGGTGTATGTGAAATCCGTCAACCCGCAGCCAGCGTGGTGGATTATGGCCTAATCACTCTTATAGCTGGGTCGTTAAAGGATTGATAAGGACAAAGGACTTGTATGAGAGTAGGCTCGTTCCCCTGTAGTGGGGACATTAAAGGGATGTTAAAGACTAAGGACTTGTATGAGAGTAGGCTCGTTCCCCTGTAGTGGGGACATTAAAGGGACGTTAAAGACTAAGGACTTGTATGAGAGTAGGCTCGTTCCCCTGTAGTGGGGACATTAAAGGGACGTTAAAGACTAAGGACTTGTATGAGAGTAAGCTCGTGTCCCTGTAGTGGGGACGTTAAAGGATTGATAAGGACTAAGGACTTGTATGAGAATAGGCTCGTGCCCCTATAGTAGGAACGTTAAAGGGATGATAAGGACTAAGGACTCGTATGAGAGTAGGCTCGTGCCCCTGTAGTGGGGACGTTAAAAGAGCTTATGATGATGATGATCCTGTCTTCATGCTATCACTTCTCTCTCTGTGAGGTCTGCAGGAAGAAATTTCTTTAGAATATGCTGTACCTTTTGTATAACTTCTCTTTTTTCTGTCTCTATGTACTATCATCTTACAATCTTCTTTATCAGCCCATATATGTCCCCACCGAGGGGCACGAGCCTACTCTCTTACAGAGAGTGATTAGGCCATAATCCACCACGCTGGCCAAGTGCGGGTTGGCGAATTTCACATACACCTTCGAATTTCTTCTCTGGTGTATGCAGGTTTCCTCACGATGTTTTTCCTTCACCGTTAGCAAGTGGTAATCAAATAAATTGATCCGTACATGAGAAATAAACTCAGAGGTACGTGCCCCCGCCAGGATTCGAACTCACGCCCTCAGAATTCGAGGCAAGCGTTCTACCAACTGGGCTACCACCGCTTACAATAAACTGTTAAATAAAATAATAAATGATGATGGTGATATGTTATAGGATGCAGCGATGGCGGTTAATGCGGCAATGTTTGAAAGCAACGGATGTCTTGGCTACGTGAGGAAACCTAGGGTCATGTGGGACACGCAGCATATAGCTTATAGGAGGTAAGAATATCACAAATAACAAGCATTTATTTTTTGTACAAGTACCAACTTGTTTTACAGTGTAAAATAACACACACACGTCTCAGTGGTAACACAATATATTTATTCAATATAAGATCAACACTTTTACACCAGAATATAATACTAACATAAGTAAATATGTTCACTTATCACACGACCGACCACCGTGCCGGTCAACACTCAACTCCCTTTCTCACTGCGACACCCCACGCCGTGCAACCGGTAAAGTGGGTGGGGGTAGAGTCGATGACGAAATAATAGTTACTGCTTATAAAACACTTAATAATCGAATGATACTATTTATGATGAAATAAGAAAATACAATTTAATAATTACTAAAACACTACATACAGTCAGACAAAAAAGAGAAGAAATTAAGTCTAGCGTGGTCCCCTTTAAATCTTTGTAAGAAAAACGGAAGGACACTACAGTGGTACCACTTTTTAATTTTTACTCTTTTTGCCAGCCTGTATCAAATATTTTAGTTTTTCACATATTTTACTTGAGAAGTGGTGTAGTCACTGCCCACCCCGATGGGAAAGAGGTGTGACAGATATTTACCTATGTATGTATTACAAACTTGTTTCGGCCTCTTTCGAAACCAGTTTCGAAATAAAAAATATTATTATTTTAGCGGAAACAGTTTCGAATAGTTTCGAAGGAAGAAAAAAGCTTCTTATTTCGAAACATGGTTTCTGTTTTTGGAAACTGGCCGAAACGTGCTTAAACTAATCTTTCCCCAGATTCAACCCAATGGACAAAGAATTCGACGGTATCCACGCAGCTCACCTAACACTAGCCGTTATATCAGGGCAATACGTCGCAGAAAACGTATACTCTTTCTATAATGCGTTCGTCGAAGTGGAGATATTGGGAGTGCCCAGCGATTGCAGGAAGATTCGCACTAAAGTAGCGAGAAGGAATGCTTTGAATCCTTTATGGAATGATACTTTCACTTTTAAGGTAAGTTTAACCGACGATGGATAAAGAGGGGGTGTTATACAGGGTGTAACAGAAAGAGGGTATAAAACCGCAACACAGCGGTATTCCTTATGATACTGAACAACTTTCCTCAAGGAATATGGGTCGTAACTCGAAAAAAAAAATTCGCCTCCCCATATAAAATGCCCGATCAGCTGATCAAGTAAGTATGGGCGATCTAAAAAAAAATTTCGAATTTCGACCCATGTTCCTTGGGGAAAGTTGTTCAGTTTCATGACGACTATCGCATTATATTTTACTATATCATGTATTTTTTTCCAATGCAAATTACTTTAATCGATTATTAGAATATTCTTTTATTATGAAAATCTCCTAATTTATAATTCTTTCTCAACAGATAAACTTCCCAGAATTAGCGTTTGTTCGTTTCGAAATATACGACGCAGATACAAACTACATGCTGTCTCAACGAGTTATACCACTGCAATGTCTTAGAGCTGGCTATAGGCATGTGAGGTTACGGTACGTATATATAGGGTGACTTTACATTTGTGAACGATAGAAAAGGATAAGCATGCACTCGTGATAACATGCTGGCCAGTAGCCAGTAGCATGCTCTCACACGCATGCTGACTAGATCCCCAAGCGGATCAAAACACGCATGTCAGGAAAAGGGCCCTAAAATAGGGAAGTGTTTAAAAATAGATTATGTTAATCCTACTAATACATATTATAAATGTCAATGTTTGTGTCGATGGATGAATGGATGTGAGGTTGTTTGTTACTTTTCATGCAAAAACTACCAAACACATTATAATGAAACTTAACAATATTGTAGCCTATATCTATGTCAGAAAAACACATTTTCCTAGATATGACGATAAATGCGTTCGAAGTCGAAAGCAATCTCTTATTAAAAAAATATCTTCTTAAACCACAAATTTTCCAGCTCCCCAACCAACCAGCCCCTGAACATGGCATCCCTGCTCATCTTCTCCCGATGCTGCGAGGAGTTGGCTGACTCCTGGCGCGGAGACGCTGAACCATCATCACCGAGTCAGAGAAGAAAGATCCACTTCCTCGTGGTGTACGCTGTACATCGACACGAGCCGTATTCTATATTGAAGGTTACGCAGGATACTACTGCTAATGAGGTAAGGATTTTGTTTTATAAAAAAAGAAGAGAACAGCATAGAACAGAAGAAAGGAGACTAGATCAAAATAGAATAGAACAAATCAGAACAGAATAAAATAGATCAGAACAGAATAGAATAGATCAGATCAGAACAGAATAGAATAGATCAGAACAGAATATAATACATCAGAATTGAATAGAATAGATCAGAACCGAATAGAATAGACCAGTACAGATTAGAATACATCAGAATAGAATAGAATACATCAGAATAGAATAGAATAGATCAGAACCGAATAGAATAGATCAGAACAGAATACAATTGATCAGAACAGAATAGAATTGATCAGAACAGAATAGAATTGTTCAGAACAGAATAGAATTGATCAGAACAGAATATAATTGATCAGAATAGAATAGATCATAATAGAATAGAATAGATCAGAACACACCAGAACAGAATAAAAAAATATGTCAATCATTAATATCTGTTTATGTACATAAATAAATAAATAAAATCATTATTTCCCTCCGCAGGCAATAGCCCAATGCCTAACAAAAGCCGGCGTCTGCCGCACAGCTCGAGGCAGCTACGTATTAGTAGAAGAGGTAGCATCACGTGCGCCTACGCAGCGGGTGTTAGCGCCGCACGAGCGGGTGCTGCGCGCTGCTACTGCTCGTCCTGGAGCCAGGTTACTGCTCAAGAAAGTCGGGGATGATCCGAGCAGTAGGGCGTGGTTGACTAGTATCAGGTGAGGTTGATTTAGCAACGAAATAATTAACAATGAGAAATATATTTTTAGGCATGCAGCTATTTCCTTAACAAATTCAAAGAATAATAATTTTAATTTCGTAGGATAATTTACAATCACTTTAAAAAAAATACTATACAGGGTGTAACAGAAAGGGGGTATAAAGCCGAAACACAGCGATACTCCTCATGTAATTGAACAACTTTCCCCAAAGAACATGGGTCGTGACTCGAAAAAAAAATTGGGTCGCCCATACTCGAAATTTTGTATGGGTTGGCGAATTTTTTTAGAGTTACGACCCGTGTTCCTTGGGGAAAGTTGTTCAGTATCATGAGGACTATCGCTGTGTTTCGACTATATACCCCCTTTCTTTTACACCCAGTATTCGCAAGGTGCAGTTTTCCCCAGATAAGAATCTATCAAAAAACTCTGTAGGGTTGCTCTTTTCGAATTATGTTTTACAATTCTTAGAAATAGCAGATACACCACAGTGTCGCAAGCTTTCATTGTGTCAGGTTCTGTTGGATTATATCATTAACAGCTTTTAATAGCGAGGCACTGGCACTCATTTCTCGATTGTATAGGTATTATTTGTAAAAAAATTAAACTGTTTTTTTTTTATTAAAATTGCATTCACTTTATGTCAAGATTGGTCCATTTTATCATACAGTGCTTGAAGGATCTTTTGGCACTTGGCGGAAATCAGAATTAACGATATCATCTTGTAAAGTTTCATAATTTTGAGTTATTTATTCACCACCCACGCCCTCCTGACAATGTCACTCAAGTGCCAATAGATCCTTGTAGCACTTTATATATGGTCTTGTCAATCATGTCATATTCAACCCATCACACCATTTTAAACCCTAAAACTAACCCCCACTCTTCCCCCATCAGATCAGCATCATCAGACCGCTCGAAAGACCGTTCAGTGGCGTCAGATGAAGAGTCCAGCGCTGCTGAGGAGCCGAGGAAACCTCCTGACAGCTTCCTCGTGTGCGTTCATAATGTGTCCCATGAGATACCTTATGCTATACTTAAGGTTAGTGTTTGATATTCTAAGTATTAAAATAAGAAATAAGGGCCCCAATCGAGTCCTTGAAAGTATCATAAAACAATTTATTTCTATTTCTTGCTCTCTAACAAACGCATTTCTTTTGTAGTTCAAAAACAAGTGTTGCCAATCTAACGGCCGGATGAGTTATTGCTTATAACTATTATTTAATCGCTGTTACCAAATGTAACCAATACATTAAAATTCAATCGGATTAAAGTAACAGTTATTTAGAAAGTTATTTTTACTTAGTTTATATTATTTTATTTATTTAAAAATATTATATCGTTAACATAAGAAAGCTTGTATAGACGTCCGTTTTTTTATCGGACAACGATCCGTTTTCCGTTAAGCGGCGATGTATGGTTTTTAACGGACGTGCGTACACGCACCGGAAATTAATCTGGCAAAAAATATGGCAGTCGTGTTTATATTTGTCACTGTCTAAACGTCATGTTATAAGAAGTAGACATAAGTTTATCTGTCAGTTTTCTGTAGGTGGTGAAATTGGCCTTTAGGGTCTTTAGGAGGACTTTTGGACTTTAGATTTGGACTTTAGGACTTTAGTACATTGGACTTTAGGAGTTTAAACCGAGACGCGACGTAGCGCTGTAATGAGTGATTTAGGCGTGTACTCATTAGCTTGTACTCATTGAACTCATTACTATTTATTATTGCTGTGAATTAAACATTACTATGGATCCTAAATCAAAACGTCTTTATATAAAAAAAGACGTGTGGCACTCGGAGACTGCCGCGGTAAAGCTATTGCATAGCATTTTGTATCAACTTATGCAATTATAATTATTTATTTATTTTATTTATGCAGTATTTCTTTTTCTTTGATATTAATTCAAGTTAGGTACAGTTTTTGAGCGTGGTGACCGACCGGCGGCGCCCGCGCCGGTGTGTCGAAGACTGCCGAACTGAAACGTCGTTAGACGATGCACGGCCTTCAAGCCACACCTCCGTGCCCGTCGGAGTGGGGAGAGCGTGAGGTTTTTTCGTTACGGAATTTCTGGATTCTGTCCCCGCGCTCAAGGCCCGCGATAGAAGCTATGCAATAGCTTAAAAACGAAGATTTATAACATAACTGTTCTAACTACTTAACTGTTCCAGGTGCCACTTAGTGCTACAGCGTCGTACGTTGTGTACCAAGCTTTAACTAAGGCTCGATGTCACGACGATCCAAAGAGGTAAGAGTCCACTAGCGGCTGCCCGCGACTTCGTTCGCATTTCTCGTCATATCTTGGAAAATTTACGCAATATCTGAAAATAATATATCCTATGAGTGATTTTGATGTGCAAGCTATGATATTGCCTAATTTTATAGAAATCTATTCAGTAGTTAGAGTAACAAACATCCTCATATCCGTCCAGTTATTCTGAAGTTTAATTTAAGTTATTGAAATGTTTCAACAAATTCTGTTCAGTACTTTTTGCGTCTAAGAGAAACAAACATTCTAATATCCATCCATCCATGGGCACTAAAATTAACATTTATAATATTAAATTTCTAGGATTTTTTATATTATAATTTATGATAACACTTAAAATTGATATTTACAAATGTCATGTCAAAAAACGTGACATGTCTGACATAAAATTTTACCACGCAAATGACAATTGTAAATGCCACAATAATTTTTATTTGACAGAATTTCCACTGACAAACCAACTTATCTGTGAACTGAACGGCGGCGCTAGTAGTAATACAAAATTGTATTTCTACCAATCGCAGCAGTTCTGGAATTCGACATTTCCGTATTAGTGGCCGTAGTTACAATAACGGCCGGTTCACAGATAACTTGGTAGCTCTGTACTTTAAAATTAAATAGTCCGCCCACCCATCAAAACTGTAACCACACTCACAGCTGCTTTACCTCATTGATTCCAGGTTTGTGTTGGTGGAAGAACTGGAGTGGGGTGGAAGAGTTGGCACTGGTCCTCAACAGAGGGCGCTGGCTGACGATGAAGTGGTTTATAGTGCTCAGGTGAGATGATTTGACAATTTTTACGGTTCCGTACCCAAAGGTGTGTTGAGGTGTGTTAATATCGTGGCAAGTGGAGGGAAGTGGTCTCTGCCTACCCCAATGGGAGAGATATAGTACCCAAAGGGTGAAAACGGGACCCTATACGAGGCAACGCACTATGCGGCAAGCCGGAATGCGGCTACTCAAAAACTTGTCTGTCATCTGTCTGGCCGCATAGTACGAATACGGGGCGCTATTACTGAGACTCATCTGTCCGTCCGTCTGTCACCAGGCTGTATCTCATGAACCGTTATAGCTAGAGTGTTGAAATTTTCACAAATGATGTATTACCGATGCCGCTACAACAACACAAACTAAAAAATAGAATAATAATAATTAAGGGGGACTTCCATACATCAAACGTGATTTTTCGCATTTTTCGCTCGATATCAATAGTGAACGTTACGGAACCTTTCCTGCTAGAGTCCGACACGCACTTGGCCGGGTTTTTTTTTCTGTCAATGCCAATCAAACGTCTAAATTGTTGCAGGCGAGCTGGAAAACTCTCGGCAGATTCGTGTTGCAAGAGAAAGGTAGCACAGCGCCGATACCTCGACATAGGGCCGCTATAGCGAGGATACAACGAGGACTCAGTATGACGAGAGGGGCTATTGGTATGTTTATTTATTTATTTAATAGTTAATTCTAAGGAACAAAACACATAAACGAAAAAAAATATATTCTATTCTGTCGTGTTCTGTTTTGTAATAATCTATTTTATTATGTTCTGTTCACTTCTCTTCTGTTCTACATAGTTCTGTTTTCTTCTGTTCTGTTATCTTCTAGGTAGTCTATTCTCCTCTGTCCTATTGTATTATTTTCTATTCTGTCCTGTTCCGTTCTATTCTATTATGTTCTCTTCTCTTCTGTTCTTTTATGTTCTCTTACTAGTTTAAAGAAGACTATAATGCAATGCAGACATAAATATATACTATATCTATCTATTTATGTATTTGTTTAGGTACAACGTTCGGTGGCACAGACAATACTGTAGAAGGCAAGCCTCCTGTACATACAGCCTACAGTGATCCAACACATTGCAGGTAAGTAAACTACGGGCTGCGACTTAGCATTTATCGTCATAATTATCCTAATCCTTACAATATTTATTAGGATTAATACACTACTTACTTACTTTACTTTTTTTTGTATAACTTCTCTTTTTTTTCTGTCTCTATGTACTATCATCTTACAATAAACTGTTAAATAAATAAATAAATATTATAAATGTCAATGTTTGTGCCGATGGATAGATGGATAGATATTTGTTACTTCATCACGCGAAAACTACTGAACAGATTTTAATGAAACTTTACAAAAACTTAGCTTGTACATCAGAATAACACATAGGCTATATTATTTTACAATATCATGATTTTTTTCCAAGATATGACGTTAAATGCGTACGAAGTCGCGGGCAGCCTCTAGTTCATCATAAATTATGTTAACTATCTATCTACCATTATACCATCTTACCAATTTGTTCAATAAATATATTCAGTAGTTTAAACGACCCACCTTTCTTGTTATTTGTTAAGTTTTATTATTATGATGTCTCATTCCCAATGTTGTAAAGTTTCACTAAAATCTGTTCAGTAGTTTAAGCGACCTTTCTAACAGCTAAATTGTACATTTCAGGCGTGTATCAACTACGCCTTTAGGGAAAGGCATCGGGCGGTCGAAAGGCCACTCGGATAAAGATATGCGAGCTTATATGCAAAGACGAGCTATGCCGAGAGAGGTAAGCTTTAAAAAAACCGGCTAAGGGCGAGTCGGACCCGCGCGCGAATGGTGCCATACCATTACTGAGTGTAACAGAAAGGAGGTATAAAGCCGAAACACAGCGATAGTAATCATGAAACTGAACAACTTTCCCCAAGGAACATGGGTCGTAACTCGAAATAAAAAAATAATAATAATTCAGGGAGGCTCCGCTAAACAACAAACGTGATTTTTTTGCCTTTTTTGCTCGATATCAATAGTGAATGGTACGGAACCCTTTCTGCGCGAGTCCGACTCGCACTTGGCCGGTTTTCTTTTCTTTTTCTGGAGTTTTTTATGACCCACTATTTTTGTTGCAGGTACATTCTGAGGGAGAGAGTGGGACAGGAGGGTCTCTAGGTGCGGAGGCGCTGGCGGCGCAGGTCGCTCGGTTCAAGAGAGTATCTTTACGGAAACTACGCGCGTGGAGGTCCTGAGTGTGGCAGGTACTTATATACATACATACATGTACTTAACAATAGGGATGATGACTACACTTAAAAAAATAGATTATAATTAGTCCGTCTTTTACTTTGAGTATAGAATATTATAAGGATGTGCCACATTTTTTTCATATACAAATGAGTTTATAACAGCGTGCCAAGGTTGGCGCTTTTCATAGTTTTCTTGGTAGATGACCTGTCAAACGATAAGAAATAGCATACAAAAATGTAGCCATTTTGCGCCAGATCACGCACGCAGATCCAGACAGTATGGCACCTCTTTATATATTCTATACTCAAAGGTCTTTAGGCCATTAAAATTTTTTGAAACACATGATTTACCTGATTAAATACATAAATAAGTACACAGATATAGTTAGAGCATCAAAGTTACGGATGGGGGATTTTGATGTCACTTCTAAGCAAAAAAATTACTTAGTCGTGACGCCACGAGGAACTTTGACTCAGTGTATTGTTGTCATTTTTAGTTGAACAGAAAAAAAATACGTGTCTAATTTTTTAAATAATCTACCTAAAAAAAATGTTATCTAAATAGCTTATTGGAAACACTAAACAAGAAATAGTGGCTTAAAAGTCTTTGTAATCAGGCCATTAAATTAATTTTAAAAAACAAAAAAACAATTGCATAATTTCACAATCTTCTTTCCAGGTACTCCGTAGGCTAGGCACAAGTTTAGCCAATCAACGGGCGTCCCTTTCCACCGAACTAGGCTCCTTATGGGACATCTTCAGGATAGACAAAGACAGACGTAGATCCGCGCCTGCGTCTTACGAACCTATACAGACTGACGCTAAATCCCCAGTAAGGCTCGCTAGGGACTTGCTTCAAGTTGTCCAAGACACGGTATTTGCTAGAAAATTCGATGATATACCCAAAAGATGTCCTCTAGTCAAAGAAGAATCGGATTTGACCAGCTCTGATGAAGAAGAAGGAGAAAGAAGGATAGCTAATTTGATTGAATTCTTCTTTACGATTGTTAAAAGTCAAAAAGGGGAGAGAAAAAGCAGTGGGGGTAGCTGTTTTAAAAGTGAATCTAGTCCGACTGAAGATAAGATTACTCCATACACGCCGATCAAAGTAAATACGGAGTTAGAGCAGAAAATGGAGACGCTTATCGAGTTTTTAGCTACCACTGGCTGTATAGATGAGGAAATTAAAAAAGATGACAAAAAGATCACGCTCATGGAGTTTCTATTCGGTGTGGAAGATAAAAGAAAACCAGTAATCGAAATTAACATTCAAAATGAGTATCCTAAAGGAATTAGTTTATCAGAATCTAATATTAACGTTAAAGATTTATCTTATATCGATGAAACTCCAGTCGAGGAGGGTAATGAAACTCTAGTAGAATTGTTAATGAAATATATGGACAGTTATTCGCCAAAAGAAATGATTAAGAACGCAAAATCGATGTCTTTAACCCCTCCGTTGTCAGAAAAATCCAAATCAGATGTCACGATTAGCAAACTGGAGACTTATAGTGATATGAGTAAGACTAAATCCGATTCTACGCTAACACATACTCAAGATACTGTTATAGATCGTTATGAAGATTTAAAATCGGATAAATCGAGACGCATTTCGGAGACTGTAGTCGATTTGAGCAACGTCAAACAAGATTTAGAAGATATATTCGATGCAGCTATAGCAAAAGTGTGTCAAATTAATAATATAGTCTTAATCGATGACACAATGTCTAATGAAGAAGATATAGAGAATTTCAATTCGTATACGAAACCGCAATATGTACAATATTTTCCGTATAGCGTCGAACTATCAGATATAATAGAAGAAGACGAGTCTTCGTCTAAAGATTTTGATAGATTAACAGAAAAGGAGAGGTACGAGTACGCGAAACGTCTCGCTGAAGACTTACTCAATTATTTAGAACATAAAGTACAACCGTGCGTTTCAGATTCGGATGATGAATTCGATTACGATTTAAAAAGATCATCGATTAGTTTAATCGATTTGAGAAACATACCGGATTTGCCTCCGAGCATGATCATCAAACCGAAAGTAAAAAGAGTTGACAAATCCACGTCGACGACAGAAATTTCCGATTCGAATTCGGATTTGTCGAAACGCATAGATTCAACTTGCATGACAGAAGATACAGCTTTAACTAACAGCTCAGAAAGAGCTTTAGAAAAACTGGAATCTTTAACGAAATTCTTTTCAAAATCTCGACTAGAAATCATCGACGAGACTTATGAAGATGGCATGAAAAGTCCAAAACAAGCATATGTAAAAGCCAGTACAAGCCAATCGAGCGATAAAAAAGCAGGACAAGCAAGCTTAGACGACGTCGAAGATATTCAAGATGACGTTTTCGACAGTGATAATAAAAATGACAAATTAGACAGATTCGACAAAACGTATGATGATTGTCAAGAAAAATGCGACGATAGTGACAAGAATTTAGAGGTAGAGGAGTGAAGGTAGGAACAGACGGGTCACACGTATGCAACGTAGGGTTAAGGAGGAAACAGTTGCTCAGACGGGTACAGTGACTCACCATCGGTTTGTAAAGAAGGAAAAGAGATACATTCATCTCTTTTGCACTTTTCGGAAGCTTTTGGCATGCGCACGCGCAAGTGCAAAAGAGATGAACGTATCACTTTTCTTTCTTTATAAAACAATGGTGAGTTACTGTACCCGACTGAGCAACTGTTTCCTCCTTAACCATACATTATGCATTATGACATTCTGCTCTATAGATACATGATAAGAAACAAACTTGTCACACGCAACGTGGGAACCCACAAGTGTGTTTTTAGTCATAATATTTCTACAGGGTGTAACAGAAAGGGGGTATAATGCCGAAACACAGCGATAGTCCTCATGAAACTGAACAATTTTCTTCGACTAACATTGGCCGTAATTCGAAAAAAAAATTCGCCTGCCCATACAAAATGTCCGATCAGCTGATCGAGTAAGTATGGGCGATCCAAAAAAAATTTTCGAGTTACGACCCGTGTTCCTTGAGGAAAGTTGTTCAGTTTCATGAAGACTATCGCTGTGTTTCGGCATTATACCCCCTTTTCTGTTACACCCTGTATAGTGCAGATGTCATATTGCGTTGCTTACAGTGCTACAAGGATCTATTGACACTTGAGTGACATTGTCAAGAGGTCGTGGGTGATGAATAAATAACTCAAAATAATAACAATTTACAAGATGATATCGTTAGTTCCGATTTCCGCCACGTGCCTAAAGATCCTTGTAGCACTGTAGCATTATGCTTGTCAAATTATCAAAATTGACATATGTTGTCAATAATACAGTGAGATTTTTTTGTAAAAATTGGTCGAGGATTAAAATTTCTGTCAAAAATATTTCTGGGAATGTTTTCAGAAAATTATTTGTTTTTTAATTTTCTTAACATATAATTTTAAGTATCTTATTAAGTTTTTATTGACAAAATTATATATATTTTATTAATAATTGTTACATTTTAATTATTTAGTAAATTATTATGACAAGAAATTACAGAAGAATTATATTTTTGTTATTAGATTTTTTCTAAACTCTATTCATTAGTTTTTTATAAGTTAAATATCTAATAATAATAATAATTTCGACATTTTATAACAATAATGAGTAATTAATTGGAAGATACGGACTAATAGTGAGATTTTTATTAAGAATAAATAATTATTAAAATTAATAGATGTTAATAATTAAATTAGATTAGAAATTTAGTATGTGTTAAAAATGTATATCATTACAAATTGAATTTATATAATTATTGACATAAAATTATATAAAAATATATTACTTACACAGGTGTAACGGAAAGGGGGTATAATTCCGAAACACAGCGATAGTCCACATGAAACTGAACAACTTTCCCCAAGGTACATGGGTCGTAACGGAACTCGAAAAAAAATTTTGGGAGTAGAATTTTTTTTTTCGATATACGAACAATGTTCTTCGGGCAAAGTTGTTCAGTTTCATGGGGTCTATCGCTGTGTTTCGGCATTATACCCCCTTTCTGTTACACCCTGTATAAAAAAAATTACTTATACATAATTATACTATTAGATGTTTTATACTACATTAAAAATATTCGTATTTAAAACAGAAAGATAAAAATTACGATTTTTCTTTTTTTTTTTAAGATTTCAAAACTTTAAACTGAAATATTTTGGGTCGATATTCAATAATGAAAAAGAAATCTTATTTTACTATTTAAATGGAAATAATATTGGCTTTTCTACAGGGTGTAACAGAAAGGGGGTATAAAGCCGAAACACAGCGATAGTTCTAATGAAACTGAACAACTTTCCCCAAGGAACATGGGTCATAATTCGAAAAAAAAATTCGCCTCCCCATACAAAATGTCCGATCAGCTGATCGAGTAAGTATGGGCGATCTAAAAATTTTTTTCGAGTTACGTACGTACGTACGACCCATGTTCCTTGGGGAAAGTTGTTCAGTTTCATGAGGACTATCGCTGTGTTTCGGCATTATACCCCATTTCTGTTGCACCCTGTATGCTATTATATTTTTCAGACATTTATACAGGGTGTAACAGAAAGGGTATATAAAGCCGAAACACAGCGATAGTCCTCATAAAACTGAACAACTTTCCCCAAGGAACATGGATCGTAACTCGAAAAAAAATTTTGGATCGCCCATACTTACTCGATCAGCTGATCGGGCATTTTGTATGGGAAGGCGAAATTTTTTTTTTGAGTTACGACCCATGTTCCTTGGGGAAAGTTGTTCAGTTTCATGAGGACTATCGCTGTGTTTCGGCTTTATATACCCTTTCTGTTACACCCTGTATATTTTTTTATTTTACATTAATGGAACTATTTATTGTTCATTTAAAAAGTTTTTGAAAAGTAGCTTTTATTTTTAAAAATATATCAAAAAAATCACTTTAAAATATGGAAACTTATGAAAAATTAAAAAAATAATAATATAAACGTAGACATTTTGAATGTTCTTTTTTTAATGTAAATAATTAATAATATTTGTGTATTGTAGTTTGGTTTTGTTTTATGTATTAATGAAAAAAAAAACTGGTCAAGTGCGAGTCTGACTCGCGCAGCAAGGGTTCCGTAACAATAACTATTGATATCGAACAAAATTTAAAAAAAAAAACACGTTTATTGTATGGGAGCCCCTTTAATTATTATTATTCTATTTTTAGTATTTGTTGTTATAGCGGCAATGGTAATACATCATCTGTGAAAATTTCAACGCTCTAGCTATCGTTATACCTAAAAAGTTATCTACCATACATTTAAAAAAAAACATTACTTTCATTAACACATAAAATAAAATTAAAATAGAGGCGGGACCTAATAGAAAATATTTATTAATAATTATAATTATTATAAATGCTATTTAAATTTTTATAAATTCAGCAAAAAGTAGGATTTATATTTTTTTTTTTATATAGTGTTGTCTGTACTAATTATTATATTTTATTATTATTTATCAGAGTTACTTATTATTACAGTTAGACTGTATTTGTAGCAGATGTCCTATACATATCTGTCACGCCTATCTCCCATCGGGGTAGGCAGCGACCACTTCGCGTCACCTTTAATGTCAACCAACGCTCGTAGAGCAAAAGACGCGCTTCCAAAAACGAGCATTTACGCGCGTATAAAACGTCAGTCTAAAAAAGCAACCCAAAATCAAAGAGACAATGCTTCAAATAGAGTCTGCTGATGCTCCTGATGCTCATTTGTTACGACAATCAAAAATGCTCGGCGCTGCGCTCCGTCAGGTGTGCGCCGGCCCTAACTCTTAACTTTTCTTTATTAAAAAGAATTACCTTAGCTTATGAAAAGATTGTTATTTTTGCAAATAAATATATCTATAGATGTATTTTATTTAAATTCTACGCTTATGAAACTTTTACGCTTAAAAAGGAAAATATTTAAAAGTACGAAGTTCTGATGCAAGATTATTTTTTTATATTATCTTAGTATTTACAGATCGATCTAGATTACTCTGCCGAGTTGAAACGATGGGCCCAGCTAATTTAAAATAGCCTCAGTTGTGTGTCGGCAGAGTGTCAATGGTATTTGTTGACACATTTGGTCGCAATCAGTGTTTAGTGGTGTTTAGCAGAATACCAAATGTGTCAAAAAATGCCGTTGACTCTCTGCCGTCACTGAGGCTATTTTAAATTAGCAGATCTGGGTCCTACTTAATTATTTTTTATTTAATTTAAAAATAAATATGGCGCTTGGTGTATTATTATTAATATAGCTAGTTTTTATTAAATTTTGGTTTTTCACATATAGATCATGTTTAAAAGTAAAATATTAGTTTAAATACTTATTAAGAAAAAAGTGATTTTATATTATGCAATACGGTACCTTGTTTATTGTTTACTGACTTGTCACTTTTCTTACTTGTTTACTTTACTTAACCTTGTTTAAGATCTATCTACACAGATCCGAGCCGTGCCCGGGACGTGTCCTGGCCGTGCCCCGTCTGGAGGGAAAACAATACGTAGTCATGACAACGTGTCCGGGACGTGTCAGGGAAAAAATATAATTCCATACATTTTCTATGGATTCGTTCACACACGTTGTCATGACGACGTATTGTTTTCCCTCCTGACGGGCCACGGCCCGGACACGTCCCGGGCACGGCCCGGATATGTGTAGACAGACCTTGAATGTAACCATATTTTGTTAATTTAGCCAAACATAACTATCACATCATATAAGTAAATCTAATTTTACAACGTGTAATAGATATTGTGTACTTAAAACTACCTACTGTAATTACTAGGTATATTTTACAAGAAAGATAATAAATTTATTTTACTGTGGACTTTACTTATTTATTTCGACATATTAAGTACTTATATATCAGGGATGGCCAAACGGTCGATCGCGACTATTATCTATGCCAGTAGATCGTGGTAGGCAAAAAATATATATATAAATGGGTGATTATTTTTTAAAATGACCATTTGGATGAAAAAAATTGTCCATACGCGATATTTTTTATTAAATATACTTTTAAGTATCAAAAAAGTACCTATTATTGTACAATGTTGTATTGTCTAGTGGAATTAAACAGTTTTATGTATTAAATATTACAATTAAAAAATAATAACCTGTGACTTGCAATAAACAAATTCTAATTCTAATACTTATTTTTTCTCAGTGGGTTCGGATGGTCCCTATACAAAATTATTTGTCCTCTTCACGAGATACGTTACAAAATTTGACCTAAAAAAGTTACTGGAACCTTTATTTAATAATGAGTGAATATATCGCCTAGACAACAGTGAAAGCGTATTTCTTCAGTATACATTATTTAATTTAAATAATTTTAAATATATATTCTTTACTTACAAAACATCGTCCGAAATTTTGTTCATTTTTGTTTATCATTTTTGTAACAAATAAATCTGGTAATAATTGAAAACTAGAAAAAGAAACACTTAGCAGTTCAACGAGTCAATGGCACGCCAGAAACGAATTTGAATCGATCATTTCGTTTACTGTGTGAAAAAGTGCACGACGCGTGTTTTTTTGTCGACCGGAAAAATTCCAGTTTTAATTTATCCATTTTGTGTTGTTTGTCAAAATACACAGGTAAGCGGCTCCTTTTTCATTAATTGTTTATTGGAATAGTTTATTATGTATCTTTATAAAAATGCACGGTGATTTCACTCATTGAGATTACTGTTGGCATAAACTATTTGAGATTATTTTCAAACAATGTTGCTTCTTCATTTTTGTAACAATTTTTGATGACGTTACAAATATGACGTTACAAAAATGAAGTAAAGCTGTAATCACATCGGTGACTATAATGTGGACCACTAATTTAAACATTATAATCGGAGCGTGATTGTGCATGCGCACCCAAATGCAGTAAAAAAAGCCTCAGCCACATATAATTTTTACTAATTCTATTTTATTATGTCAATGAAATATTTTGTTTAATTATGTTTTCTTATATTTTAAGTTAAAGAGAATAATCTTTTATGTTGTTATTATATATAGTGACTTCATTGATTTCATTATTGATAAAAAAAATACAATTTGTGTTGATTATTGGTATTGTGTTTCATTTCATTGCATGACATTTAATACATGAGCAAAAGAAAATAGTAAAAGATAAAGTGTGCATTGTGAGTAAGCCCTAATATTTCATTTTTGTTATTTTTTGTAACAAGTTTCATTTTTGTAACACTTTCATTTTTGTCACAATGGTCATTTTAAAAAATAATTACCCAAATACGTAAACCAGACCTCGCGTCTAAACTAGTGAAAGATGCCCAGGCGCAATACTAAATTTAAAAAGTACCTAATTACTAAGACTAATTTGCACAATCTTTTCTCTCTTAATAAAAAAAAATACTACATGATTGCGTACTGAACTATGTTGTTTCGTTTAAGATTTCAGTAAGTATGTAGGTAATTGGTAGATCGCACAGGGATTCAATAATTAATAGGAGATCTTGGGTCTAATAAAGTTGGCCACCCCTGAGCTATATAGGTATGGTTATATGGTTAGGTAACATTGCCTTCCTCTATCTATAAATAAATAAATGGTAAGTACATATACATACATACCTGTCACGCCACTTTCCGGCGTAGACAGAGACCACTTCCCTCCACTTGCTAACAAAAACACTCTTTCACTTCATCCACATTCATTTCATTCACTCCTCATACATGCTCGTCGTTTCAGGTCTACACATCCTTCCGGGCCGTGGCCCGTCAGGAGAGAAAACAATACGTCATCATGACAACGTGTGTGAACGAATCCATAGTAAATGTATGGAATGATATTTTTTCCCAGACACGGCCCGGACAGTTCGGCTTTTCAAGCCACATCAGAGCCCACCACCCACTTCAACAACAATCGTACTTAAATTTAAAACCTTTCTGGAGTCGCCGTCGCCGGACACGGTGTGGACGACATGAGATAGACCTGACCGTTTAGCACTGTAGACCATAAAAAAATTGTCATTAATAAAACATTTTAACAAACAAATTCTGTTTTGACAATAAAGCCATTCAAAATATAAAGTAAACATTTATATTGATAACAAATAAGTACATCGTATGTTTAAATACGATAGCGTAGTATGGTTAATGCGAATTGGATTTTGTGCTTATTAACTCCTTTACTCAATTAAAATCACTGTTAATACCACTCTGTTAATCTCGACAATTTATCGTTTTTAATGTTATAATTAGGTACCTACTTATGTCAGTGTATTGTTTTTGAGTGAGCGGTAGTCTAGTTGGTAGAACGCCCGCTCTCAATCTACAGTTTCAATCTTCGGCCTATATCTCTGAGATTTATTTCTGATGTACGGATTTAATCCATTACCACTCGCTAACGGTGAAGGAAAACTTTGTGAGGATGTGAGGAATACATGCACTATAGAAGAAAATCGAAGTTGTAGGTAGGTAGGTACTTACCTATGCGAATTCGGCGTTCTCAGACTAACGTTTTAAACGTGCTTGCATTGACACGAAGCTCGTATAGTCCGTGTTGATACTGACACGACACCACCGGTTCGAGCGTAAATGCTAAAAACGACCGTATTCGCGCGTATAAAACGCTAAATACTAAATAGTCTGAAAACGCCCCCAAAAGCACTACAATCCAAGTTAAATTCCACTAGCCAATTTCAACAGACCCAACTACTTAAAACAAAGATTGGTGTTAATATAAAATTATCTAAATACCGAGTTTGTGTATTTAAAAGTAGTTTACAATAGTACTTAAATGCGTTTATTAACCTTTGTACGCAAGGTCAGATCGGGGACTTTATTTTTAACTTGTTTGTTTCAATGTAGGAGCATATACGCCCGTTATTAATAACCTATCCTGATCCGTTTTTTACCAAATCGAGATTGAAAAAACAAAACACAATTGTGTTCTTGACATGTTTTTGGTACACAAGTGACAATTAATTGTGTTTTGTTTTTTCAATCTCGATTTGGTAAAAACGGATCAGGATAGGTTATTAATAACGGGCGTTAATGTATGAAAGGCTTTCTGATTTTTTAGCGTTCTGTACCCAAAGGGTGAAAACGGGACCCTATTACTGAGAATCGGCTGTCCGTCTATCTGTCCATCCGTCCGTCTGTTACCAGGCTGAATCTCATGAACCGTTATAGTTAGAGCGTTCAAATCACAAATGATGTAGGTAGGTACCTAATACCGTTGTCGCTATAACAACAAATAATAAAAATAGGTGTAGACAGCGACCACTTCCCTCCACTAGCTACGATACAAACACATTTCTTTTGCTTCTTCTTTTTCTTCAAATATGATACCTACTTGATATAAAGGCCAAATCAAGAGTACCTACCCCAAATCGACGTGCATGTATGAGGCGACTGATGAATGTGGATGAAATGAAAGAGGATGAATGTTTGCGTGCCATGAGGTGACCTTTTTTTAAATTGAGCGACGTCGTGGTCGCATCGTGGCGATCTATAAACATAATTATTGTTTGATTCAGAGACTATATTCACACTACTGATTCATTGTAAACATACGCAGTTGGTTAAGTTTGTTCTGTCGGATGGATGTGAGGATATTTTTTAGGTAAGTAGGTACTTTGTCACTCAAAAACCACTGAACAGACTTTAGTTAAGCTTGCTATTCAAACAAACATCTCTCACTTCATTCACATTCATCAGTCTCTTTATAGGTAACCTACAATCATAGATACTCGTCGGTTTAGGATAAGACTCTTTACTAGGCCGCCGGGCCCCCGGCTTTGGTGTGTAAACACCATTATGAACACATATTAAGTCAATATATACTTAGGTACTTTCTTGAGAAACACCATTGAAGGATAGGTGGAGGGGACGAGAGGCAGAGGAAGACCGCAACGTACCTACTTCACTCAAGTGAAGGAGAAAGCGTCATGTCGTAACAAGAAGTCAAAGCACGTGCAGAAGATGGGCCTAAATGGCGAATGCTCCACCGACAAGAGTCTAAGACCCAGAACACACGGTGAAACGCAAATGCAACGCAACTGAAACTGCTAGTTACTTTTGAGTTGCATCTAAGTTTCTCCTATAGACTTCTTTACAAAACCACACACGACGCAACTTAAACGAAACGTTTCAAACTAGTTGCTAAACTAGTTAGCAGTTTCAGTTGCGTTTCATTGTGTTTTCTGGGTCTAACTCTTAAATGAAATGAATAGGTACTTACAGCTACATTATCCTATTATTCCCAAGATAGCCACGGCCAAGCCACGAGGCTACACACACGTGAAATGTCGTAAGGTTATCTAAACGCTAGACAAACATATTATTTTGTTTTGATCTCGTCTGCTCAAGACAGGTGGCGGCCGCGTGATGGCAAGACCTTTTTGAACTTAGATATTATGGAATTAGGCAAAGGAAAATAGGTATTTAGATATACTAGAGGCTGCCCGCGACTTCGTGCGCATTTATCATCTTAACTTGAAAGAAAAACATGATATCTCAAAATAATATACATACATACATATATATACGTCACGCCTCTCTCCCATTGGGGTAGGCAGAGACCACTTCCTTCCACTTGCTTCGATCCAAACACACCTCTTTCGCTTCATCCACACACATCAGTCGCGTCATACATGCCCAAAATAATATAGCCTGTGTGTTATTCTGATGTGTAAGCTACAATATTGCCATAAGCAAAATCTATTTAAGTAGTAATTTTTGCGTGAAAGAGTAACAAACATCCATCCATCCATCAGGACAAACATTGACATTTATAATATTAATAGGAAGTAGGAAATAGGTACTTACTTACAAGGTGTCTTGTTCTATATCAATAATCTAGCCATAAATCTAATAATTTTCTGTAAGAATCTTGGGTAGTTAGAAAGAAATAAGTACTAAAGAAGGATAGATATTATAAAATATTACCTATTAAATAAATACGGACGACGCAGTGTGGTGCGGCCTCCAACAAGGTGGACTGACGACTTGGTTAAAGTCGCTGGAAGCCGTTGGATGTGGGCAGCGCAAGACCGGTCGTTGTGGAGATCCTTGGTGGAGGCTTTTGTCCAGCAGTGGACGTCCATAAGCTGACATGATGATGATGATGATGAAATAAATAGGTATTTATATTCTTACATACCTATCTACATAAAATAATTGAACATACACAACACACCTACATACATATCCATCAAGCCGCTCCACTTCCCTCCACTTGCTACGATCCAAACATCTCTTTCGTTTCATTCTCATTCACCAGTCTCCTCATACGTGCATTTCGGTTTAGGGTACTCTTGACTTGGTCTTTTTTGAAAATAATTTAATAAATAATATATACTTACTTACCTACTGACGCTTGACGTGCGAAGTTAACTCTTAACTTATCATTATACTTAATAATAGCTACAATTAATACTTACTTATATACTTTTATCAAAACTGAAGCTAGGTGAATCATTAATTTGATAAAAGGTACATTTATTTATAAATAGATAGTTATTTAGATATAAATAAAGTGTAGTTAAGTAGATAGGTACCTATATAAGTATATGAGTCTGACCTGTCTGGGGTGATGCAAATGTTATCTTTATATTGAGTCAGTGCTAACTAGCGTGCCCTCGACGCATGTGTTTGTCTAAGGGATATTATATACATAGGTACATACAAACAGGGTTACTTTAAATTAGTGAACGATAGAAGAGGATATGCATGTACTCATGATAACAAACAACTTTTACTATGGGACCAAGGTCGGAATCGTTCAAATTTTTTTTAACTCCCCATACAAAATGTATCAGCTGATAGTATGGGGGAACTATTTCTTTTTTATGATTTCGACCTTGGTCCCATAGTAAAAGTTGTTTGTTATCACGAGTACATGCATATCCGTTTCTATCGTTCACTAATTTGAAGTCACCCTATATATACTATACATACATACATATCCGTCACGTGACTCTTCCATCGGGGTATGCAGAGCGTAAGAGGCGATTGATGAATGTGAATGAAGTGAAAGAAGTGTGTTTGTATCGTAGCAAGTGGAGGGAAGTGGTCTCTGTCTACCTCGAGGGGAAAGAGGCGTGACAGATATATATGTATGTATTTTAAAGATTGACAGAAATGTAGATGTTCTTAAAACTATAAAAAATAAAAATTCGATTATTATTATTATTAATCATTTATTTCTATTTCATAAACAATTATGGAACAGTCATATAATATATTTTCATATAAACATAATTAATTTTAATAATCTAATTTAATTGTATAAATAATCAGTTCTTTTATATAAAATTTACAACCAGTTACTTATATTAAAAGGTTTAATTATGAACTCTTTAAAATGAAATTATATGAAAATATGAGTTCGTAAAATAATTATAATTATTATTATATTTAATTATCTTAAAGAAACACAATCATAATTTATAAATTACTTACATACATCATTCTATTTTTCTGAATAAAAAAATGGAATCATACAAAAAAATATATAAATTGTTGAATTAATTAAAAATTAACACAATAATAATCATACAAAATCATTTTTGTATGAAACAAAAATGTTGTATGTCTATTCTAAATTAATTAAAATATTGTAAAATACATATTTTGATTCAATTATTTTTAAATCAAAATTATGTTTTACTTCACATTTCTTTAAATCATTATCAGTACACATTTATTCATATAGGGTGACTTTAAATTAGTGAACGATAGAAAAGGATATACATGTACTCGTGATAACAAACAACTTTTACTATGGGACCCAGGTCGAAATCGTTCAAAAATTTTTGGACTCCCAATACAAAATGCATCTGCTGATAGTATGGGGGAACAATTTTTTTTTTGTGATTTCGATCTTGGCCCATAGTAAAAGTTGATTGTTAACACGTACATGCGTATCCTTTTCTATCGTTCACTAATTTAAAGTCACCTTGTATAATAGCAGCATTTTAACCACAACGGTACTAATTAATCGAATTAAGCCCTTCTCCCATTACGATACTTCGAGGCGATTCAAGTATTCTGCAAGTCTCAAAGACTAATCACTGCGAAGTATCTCACTTACATAATACTAGAAACGCCTCGGAGTATCGTAATGGGAGAAAGGGCTAAAACACAGCTGCCCTATAGGTACAATCGTTTTAAAAAACATTTTACATGAAACAGAGCAGTTTTTATCATAATATAACCTGCCTGTCACTCTTAAAATTTCATGTTTTTCTTCAAAATAAAATCGAAATATTCCACCAATTCGAAGGTAATATTATGTTACCCATGTTACTTAGAAAAAGACTTAAGAACAGATTCATGGAGTGAAATAACATTCTCTACAATCTTTAGGAAAACGTCGTGAGGAAACCTGCATACACTAAAGAAGAAATTCGAAGGTATATGTGAAATCCGCCAACCGGCACTTGGCCAGCGTGGTGGATTGCGGCCCAATCACTCTCTGTATGAGAATAGGCTCGTGCCCCTCGGTGGAGACATAGGTACATGGGCTAGCAACAACAACAATATTTAAAGAATAATGAATTTTAATTAATCACTACTAAAACGTGACTTTTTAACAGACTAAACATAATCCGACAAAAACAGTGCTTCTTAGTTTAGCTGAATTATTTTTAGTTATAACTTTTAGGAAGCCATTAGACAATTTTATGACTAGAAAATTACATTGTATAGTATATAAAATTTAGTAATTCCCTATCAAAACTTGCATCTTGTCTATTTTCAGCACATTTACAGCTATTTAGCACATTTTATTTTCGTTAACAATTCAGACATATATTTGCACCTCGTTTTCTATAAACTCACATATTCATTCCCACCTCGAGCATATATTTTTTAACTTTAGATAAATAATTGGCCTACGCCCGACCATTTAAAAATCTTTCCCCCTTATTACAAAACGCGTTGTAAAGTCCTAGGACTAATGTCATTTTTTGACGTTTTGTCTATAGCCGAAACGTCATTTATCTGAGTTTATTTTAGGACTATAAAGAAAGAAAAGGTTTTAAGGTTGCCTGGAAGATATTGCTACCTAGCAATAAGGCCGCCTGTTGCTTCTTATATTCATGTTTGTGTCTGTACCTTATACCTTTTGTGCAATAAAGAATATTTGTATTGTATTAACTATAAATAAAACTCGTTTTGTAATAAGGGGGTTTTAGTTTAACATTAAAAACATTCTAGAATATACGAGACTATAATAAAAATAATTGATTCAGTTCCAAAATTATCTCCTTTAAGTATAAATATACGAAACAATTTCGTTTTTGGCACCTATCCTATAAAACGTGCTGTGACGTATCGAACACACCACTTTGGGGTGTGCGCGTTTTATTTATACTTCGGGCTAATTTCACCCTACAGATAACATTTAACTGATAAATAATCCATGTATAAAATATCTGTCAGTTAAAATTTTATCTGTAGCTTGTAAAACAGGCCCTTAGATCATTAATCGTAAAAAAGTGGCAACACTGAGTCGTCTCATTTTTGTTACATTCATTTGAAAGGAACAATGCTACAGTGCTTGCCACTTTTTAATTTCTACTCTTTTTTTTCCGAAATTTTTACATCACACTGCTGTGCAGTAACTTTTTGCGAAGCATTGCGATATTGTTACAAAAAATCGCAAAAGTTGAAAAAAGATACTCATGCTTATCGTGAGGAAACCTGCATACACCAGAGAAGAAATTCGAAGGTGTATGTGAAATCCGCTAACCCGCACTTGGCCAGCGTGGTGGATTACGGCCTAATCACTCTCTGTATGAGAGTAAGCTCGTGCCCCTCGTTGGGGACATATATGAGCTGATAAGAAGGAGTGTGGGAACACCATAACATGTGTTGCATTTTGGTTTTTTTAAGCCGTTTGTCCTCGTAACCGCATGTCCCGTGTCTACGAAGCGGGAAAACAGATTTGATTGTTTGTATGCAAGATTCTAGCATTCGTCTTGCAATCGTAAATTAACGAACAGGTGCGTATGACTTGCGGCTACGTGGACAATGGGCGCAACAAAAAGAAACTGCAGAGTGGATGCAATAACTTCAAGCTACACAGCTAGAGCCTGAACTAACATCATTTACATACTTTTTTTATCGCTGACCACCATTTACTGATTTTATCTGAAAGATATTTTATCCCTGTCTCTGTCTAAAAACGTCATGTTTTATGAAATAGACATAGGTATATCTGTTGTAAGAAACAGAAGTTTTGTCGTATCAGGTGCTCAAAAGGACGGCAGAAAAAGAGCAGAGTGGCGTAGACTCCACCGACAAGAGCGACGCTCTTAAATTATGATGATGATATCTGTTAGTTAAATTTTATCTGTTGGTGTTGAAAAGGGTACTTAGCTTGGTAGGTTGCTGTGTGAACCAACTTATACGAGTAGGTACCTACTTGCTCAATGGCGGTGTGGCTTTGCTTATTGGCAAATAACAACAAATAAACAAATTATTCTACGTAACAAACACGTCATTCTTATACAATAGCAAATACATAGTAGGTAGTTACTCGCGTCACAAATATTATGAGTAATTTTGACGTTTATTTTTTATACAAACATACATACATATCCGTCACGCCTCTCTCCCATCGGGGTAGGCAGAGACCACTTCCTTTTTATAGAACTTTAAAATTACCTAGGTACTCTTGATAGAAAAAATCGAACATGTCCAAAAATGCATTTACAATATCTTAAATTCAAACTAAAACTATAATTATTTCGTAGGCATTTGAAGTACTTAAGTCAATGTTATTTTCCCCCAGAGAAGAATCTAGCGAGAAACTCTGTTGGATTGCTCTTTTCAAATTAAGTTTTACAATTCTAAGGGCCCGTTTCAATAATAAAATAATGAAATTTAACTGACAAATAAACCTATGCATAAATATGACATTTTAGACAGTAACAGTTATAAAATATCCCCAGGAATTTAATAATGACGTATTTGTTACGTAAGTATTCATTTATTTATATTTATTTAATGCCTATTTCACCAACTACAGATAATTAATTGACAGATAAACCTATGTCAATCTATTAGATAAATTTTATATATAGACAGCCCCTTAAACTGTTATTTGCTATGTCTACAATAAACTTTATAGCACAAACATTTTATATCGTCTTTGACATTACAGTGACTCACGCGCATGCGGCGTGATGTTATTTACATATATTCATTAAAATTTATATGTTAAAATATGTAAATGAAACCATAGTATGGTTTTTAATGTATTTAGAGTTAAGGTATATTTAATTGGGTATTTTTATAACTGTTTAACACAAGTTTCTTAGCTTTATCGTAATATGGGGATTACAAAACGCGTTTTAAATATAGTTCTAGGGCTAATGTGATTTTTTGACGTTTTTTTCTATATCCGAAACGTTATTTATCTGAGTTTATTCTACGACTATAAATAAAACTCGTTTTGTAATAAGGGGGGTATTTATGAATTGAAAATTTTTAAAAATACTTAAAAGATTAAAAAATAAGTGTCTTTTTTATCAGTACACAATATAGAACCACTTTTAGTATGGATTCATTAGGCGACTTTTTCTTTGGACCCAAATTGCACAAAATTAATATGACCACTCTTAAAGTTGTATTTAAGGCATCTTTAAGCAAATATTTATGGACTGATAAAAAGTATTTTTACTAATAATATTTATCATTTATAGTAGAAAATAGAAATGAATATATTTTTTGTTCATTGACTTTTCTTACTTATTCAATTACTTTCAAATAGGTACGTTTTTTTGCTTGTTCATTAAAAAAAACATATATAATTATTGTTTTCACATAATTTTCGCACCTAACGCAATGTACTGAAAGCCAACTTACCAAATCAGACCAGAGTTTCCAATCAGGTACTTTAAAAACACTGAATTTAGCATCGCAAACGTCACTGTTCAATCCACTAACTTCATTCACAAAATTGTGCTTATTTATACACAGTCAATTCCCACGCATGGCACGAACAATCACAGGATTCGAATCCGCAAAATCTTCGTAATTTCAAAACAGGAAACAATTGACTATCGATTGACGAATTTTTTAAATCGATCGACTTCCTTTTTGAGCGATTTTGAGCGTCAAAACAATCGCTAGGGATTTATAAAAGCGACTCCATAATTTTGAAGTGTTATCCTTCACCAATAAGGAGTTTTTCCATTCAAATCTGCTCTTGAAGTCCAGGAATTGCCATATTTGATTCTTGCACAAGCTATAGCCGGAGTGCTCCTTGCTGACGACTTTTCAATGATGTAGTTCAGTTGCTTATTGTTGTCCCAGAATTCTTGGCCTTTGCATTTGAAGCAAATACAGAATTCTAACCTTTTGGAATGAATTGGCAGTTGTATTCTGAAGCCAAAGGTATCGTATAGGGACTGCCCATTGGAAACTATCGGTCCAGATTCTATGAAAGCGCAGTATGTATCTTCGCTCGTCGCCCAACCATCCGAACTGACTCTAACGAAAACTTCTTTAGAAAAATCTATATTTTTCACTTTAACAGTTCCATCGACAGCCCCTTCGTTCTGCTTAACAATAACGTTTTCTAAAGACACACAGTCTTCTGTGATTCTCCGCCGGAATTCCAAATAGTCTGATGCAGGCTGCATGAACCTGACCTCCCAAAGATCAGGAACTTGCGGAGGTGGTTTTCTTTCCTGAGGTGGACTTGGAGCAAACCTTAACGCCCAATATGGAGGCACATGAGACGGTTCAGTCATGAACCTCACTTGTTCTAACGCATAGCCTTTATCATCAGCGAATACCACTTTCTTCTTCTTCTCCGTTTGCGTTTTCAAACAGGATCTTGGCGCCTTCGTGAGGGTTAACTGAAGACATTTGAAGGGAGCTGGTGTGAGGCATGGCGCTGAGAATCCTCTGGAAGTCAGCTTCGTAGGTCTTCTGACAGCTGGGGTATAATCAGTCAGGAATCCAGCAGGAGGACTAACTCCATAATAATGCTGTTCTGACGCGAGCATATCGATCGCCGCACACATTCTGTCAACAGAAAAACACGCGTTGTCACTACGACGGACAGTTGTGAACTAAACAGAATTTATCGCGGCGAGTTGGTTTTATAGCTGCGCGTGAGTTGATACGAAATGTAGGGTGACAATAATTGTTTTCGGTTATTTCTGGGATGGTTATTTTTTTTAGATTAGGTCAGGCAGGGTTAACTATTTTAAGATGTTTGTTTTGGGTATTTGCGAGAGTAATTTTATTGCATGTGCGAAATAAAACGGTTTTATTCCGAGGTTTTGGAAAGTTTTAGTGATGTGCTTTTATCTGTTTTATGATTATGTTTTGCGACTTGTGACCTCATTTTTTTAGAGGTAATTGTGGAATATTCCTCTTGACCGTATTTTTAAGAGAAGGTTATATTTGTAATGAGATGCTTTTAATCTTTAATTAGATTTCATACTAATTTGTTTAATGTTATTTTTTAGTTCAGTACTAAAGGTGTATGTTTTTATGATCGATTTACTTCTTTTAATTAATGAAAGTTTTGATTAATGAAGATATTTTATGTAATAACTCGAGACTGCCCGCGACTTCGTTCCTACACATTTATCCTCATATCTTGAAAAGTATATGCAATATCTTAAAATTTTAGACAAACAACGATATACTGAATGTAAATAACATAGCCTATGTGTTATTCTGATGTCTAAGCTTTATTTCTTACTTATGTACGTCACTTTCTATTAGAATAGGTAACCATAATTTTAGAAAAAAAGTTCCTTTAAAAAAGTAAACTACAAAGATACTTAAGAACAATACTATTTAATTCAAACAATAGGTATATTATATACCTTAATCTTTCACATCCCAGAAAAAAAAGAACAATAGAAAATCTATTGTGTCTGGGTTTATAATGGGTCAGTAAGATGTGAGAGGTTAAAATACTCAAAAACAAAAAAAAACCCTACAAAATTCTTTCTACATTTATCTAACAAAAACCATAAACCGATACACACCCTACTCCCCACAACCGTACCATCCAACCGGCGCGTGATCAGACCCGTCTGGCGCTTACAAACTATTTGTTGGCGCATGCGTGCTTTTGTGCGTGTTCAGGTGATGGTATGATGTGTTATTTATCTCTGATTTTCGGTAGCGGATTATTTAGATAGGTAGGTATGTAGATATGATTGGGGGGGGGTAAGAAAACAATGTTTTTATTATTATTATTAAAGGGGGGGCAAACTATACAGGGTGTAACGGAAAAGGGGTATAATGCGGAAACACAGCGATAGTCCTCATGAAACTGAACAACTTTCCCCAAGGAACATGGATCGTAACTCGAAAAAAATTTTGGATCGCCCATACTTACTCGATCAGCTGATCGGGCATTTTGTATGAGGAGTCGAATTTATCTTTTTCGAGTTACGAACCATGTTCCTTGGGGAAAGTTGTTCAGTTTCATGAGGACTTTCGTTGTGTTCCGGCTTTATACCCCCTTTCACCCTGTAAAGATAATTGGTGTGTAGGCGAGGCCTATGTCCAGCAGTGGATGCAATAGGCTGATGATGGTGAGATCCAATAAAGAAAAACGTTTCTTTTACTAAGGGTAAAAGAAGCTCTGGACAGAGAGTCATGGCGGATGAGGAGAGAGGCCTCTGCCCAGCAGTGGGACACAAGCGGCTAGATTCGATTAGAAGGGAGAGTGGGGAATTGACACATGTCAATAAAAACATTTTTAATTAGAAAAAAGAAATATTTGCATGGGAGGTCTTTGCCCAGCAGTGGGGTTCGAAAGCTATAGATGTATTTTTTTCTGTACATCTAGAAAGTACCTACAAGAATCGCGTAAAAACATTTTTTTTTGAAAAAGTTTGTTGACCCATTTTTCTTATGTAAAGTTGTTAATTTTGAGGAGCAGCAAGTGCAGTGGAGGGAAGTGGTCTCTGCCTACCCCGATGGGAGAGAGGCATGCCCGATACATGCACCTACTTATGTTCACAAGTATTAATGGTCAATTACATAAAAACATGCGCGTGATCATAGTATGTCGCAATACGAAGATAAATTTACATGATTTTTTTAGATCACGTTGAGGGAAGTATTTACCTAGTGATCGGAAGATTTTTATACTAATTACATACTATACTTTTGCTATTAATTAATGAGATAACTTTCGTAAACTTTTACGTGGCGTGATCATTTGTTATCGATCGTGCCATATAACGAAATCACGCTGAAACCACTCAACAGATTTTAGTGAGACTTTAAAATATTGAAGCTTGAACATCGGAATAACATGTAGGCATATTAATTATTACTAATATTATAAATGTCTAAAGTTTGTGCCAATAACGGATGAATGGATTTAAGGATGGATGGATTGCCACGCGAATACCACTGAACTGATTTTAATAAGACTTTACAATAATGTAGCTTGAACATCGGAATAATATTTTTAAATATTTTAATACTACAATTTACTACTTTTTATTACTATTTACTATTTTATTAGTATACTATTTTAAGATATTGTGTCAGTTTTCTAAGATATAGCGATACCTTTTTTTTTTTACGTGGGGAAATCCATTATGGATACCCTCCGTCGCGGAGAAGGAAGATATAGCGTTACCTAAATGCGTACGAAATCGCGGGCAGCCTCTATTTTTCTCGGAATTAATACTTATCTAATACTTATTGACTTTGTATCTACACATTACATACATATCACGCGTCTTTCCCATCCAGGTAGGCAGAGACCACTTCCTTCCACTTGCTACGATTATTTCATGTCTCTCTCCCAACGAGGTAGACAGAGACTTCCCTCCACTTGCAACGATCCAAACACACCTCTTTCACTTCATCCACATTCATCAGTCGCCTCATACATGCACGTCGATTTAGGGTACTCTTGACTTGGCTTTATTTCTACACGATAGTCCTACTATATATTATAATATTATAAATGTCAATGTTTGTGCCGATGGATGGATGGATGGATGTTTGTTACCCTTTCACATGAAATTAACTGAACGGATTTTGATGAAACTTGGTTATACTGTAGCTTAATATCAGAATAACGCATAGGCTTTACTTTTTGAGATATCATGATTTTCTTCCAAGATAATACATCCCGATCCAAACACACTTCATTCAAATTCATCAGTCATCTCATACATGCACGTCGGTTAAGGGTAGGTTTATAAGATCTGTAAAAACCTGTGGAGTGCAATAAATGATTGAGTATTGAGTATTCTTTACTTAGGTACTCTGTAGCGACACGTTTATTTATAAACAAGTCTGCCTTCGTATTTTTGTATTACATATACCATACACGTCTCATACAATAATGTCAATGTTAAATGAAGGTAATCGAGTGGTTATGTGTATGAGAGGTTCGTCATACGAAACTTCCGGTGTCTTTAATGTATGGATGTTGATTTGTTATTCTGTTTTTAAAATTGATACAATTTTGTGTTATTTAAAAGTTTTAATCGTAAAAATCAGTTTTTAAAAGGCATATTAAAATAATAATTATCATCATTTTAATATCTATAAATATAATATTAAGTTGTAAATATTATATTGGAGAAACAATAAATAAAAATTACACTATCATTAATTTATCCTGGATCATTTAATTAAAATTTAATTTAATTATTAAATGATCATTATATTTGAGATATACAAGGCAAGAGTGGATGGAAATGTTGGGAGGGGAAGGCCAAGACGAACGTACCTCGATCAAATCGGGGACTTGCTCAAGAAAGGCCAAGTCAAGAGTATCCTAAACCGACGGGCATGTATGAGGCGACTGATGAGTGTGGATGAAGCGAAAGAGGTGTGTTTGGATCGTAGCAAGTGGAAGGAAGTTGTCTCTGCCTACCCCAATGGGAGAGAGGCGTGACGAATATGTATGTAGGTATGTATGTATCATATATTTGGATTCAAGATAATTGAATATGACAAAATGAATCATAGTTCTATATTACATTATTCAATATCATTGACTTCATTGATCTATGATCCAACGCAGGATTGCAATATGCCATTAAGATATATAGGGGACGAAATCATGAAAGTGGGAACGGTAAACGGTTAGAAACATTTTTTAAGTAAATATACCCGAGTTGGGTCAATGAAAGGAGATGATTCGTACATGTAGGAACAGCTAGCTTAGCATGGCACTCAGTGACAAGACGTTGTCATGCGTTTGTCACGCTTACGTCTCTGTCTATAGTTTTAAATGTGATAAGGACAGCATGCGTGAGATAATCGTCTCGGCACGCCGTGCTAAGCCCCCAGGAACTGCTTTGTAACTACTTTGTGGTTTGTATTTTGGAATGTTTGAAGGTTGCTTAGCAACAAGGTAGATGGCGAACGTCTTTTAAAAGATTTTGTTCTGTTGTGGAAAAAATAAACGAAGTTAATGGAAAACGCCATGTTTTAATCGATCCTACATCCGGGGATACTATATACATAATAAAATGAAAAGAAATAATATTTAATTTTGTAGGATAGTTACATCCGTTGCAACACGTTATTTTAGAAAGGATGCAGTTTACAAATCGGTCGGTCTTTTTAAAGTTTTTTCTATGTTTGACACAAAAAACAATATAAATAGATATATCTCAAGAGAACATTTTCTTGTATACGACATTGATTTTCTTAGCCTTGGGCACTTTGCCAAGATCTTAACAGATTCCCTACTGTCTTTTATTCATGGGAACAGACAAGTTTTTCATGGGATAGGGGACAAATATGTGCTTATTTTGTGCACGGCTTTTATTTATGCATTTCATTTGGTAGATCATCATCTACCAAATAAAATAAATAAATATAAATTCGCTTATAGTTCGCGAACCAGGTGTGCGAGCGCACACCTCATGTTTTTTAGGGTTCCGTACAAAAAGGGTGAAAACGGGAGCCTATTACTGAGACTTGGCTGTCCGTCCGTCTGTCTATCACCAAGCTGTATCTCATGAACAACATTCACAAATGTTTCGCGCGCGAGTCCGTCTCTCACTTCGCCGGTTTTTTGGTTACAACGGTTAAGGTTAGATCGGTACATCCGATCCGAATCTGACCTGAGATTCAAAGTAGAGCTGAGACAGATTCCAGAACTTTTTCTATGGTAGAATATTAGCATAGAATAAAATATAATAGGTAGTTTAAAAAACTAAAACACGCTTTAGCTCGCACTAGACATGCTCCGTCATCAGATCAGTTCGAAAGTAACATAATTATTATTGTATTGTCATCAGAACTCAAGAGTGTGTGCAAAATATCATCCTATTCGAAGACCGGGAAGTGGGTCAAATTAAGATTCCAAGATTTGTTTACATACATAGTTACTTACAAGTGAAGCTAATATAAAGCGTGTAAAAATCCGATTGATTTTCCTAAAACCGATTTTTTTAAATCCAATTATTTATTGTCCGATCCGATTCGGATCGGATGTACGTAGTGCGTAACCGGTCAGCTCGCTAAAGGCACAGGGAGGGAATTCTATAGGGCCTATACTATAGAACTTATAGCCTATAGTATAGGCTATAAGTTTGGAACATTTTTTATTATTTATAGCTGTCCCGGCGAACTTCGTCCCGCCTTAGAATGAACTGTGTAGGAATAAAGTTCAAATTGACTCTACATTTTAGTAAGAAAACATTTGTATGGGAAAAATAAAAGGTCTGTTTTAGGGCTTTCCCGGCAATTATTCGAATTTTTCTCACCGTAAGAACCATCCTTGGACTTCAATGAGCATTTTAAAAAAAACAGCCAAATCGGTCCAGCCGTTCAGGCGTGATGCCGTGACCAAGGGAAATAGGGATTCATTTTTATATATAGAGATAGATATAGATTTAATAATTGTCATAGATTAGATAAAAACAGATATAACGCCAGACAGTTTTTAATAAAAACACGACTTTTATGCGTGATAGATAGGAATGCACTATCAGTTTATTTTAAAAAACTTTCCTAAAATAAGTATTAAGTTATTTGCTATGTCCCCAATTTATTTATAGACATACTAGAGGCTGCCTGCGACTTCGTACGCAATAATCGTCATATCTTGGTAAAAAAACATGATATCTCAAAATAATATAGCCTATGTGTTATTCTGATGTGCAAGCTAAGTTATTGTAAAATTTCATTAAAATCTCTTTAGTGGTTTTTACGTGATGAAGTAACAAACATCCATCCATCAGCACAAACATTGACATCTTCTTATATAAAAATGAATCGCAAAATGTGTTGGTAAGCGCATAACTCAACAACGCCTGGACCAATTCGGCCAATTCATTGAAGTCCAAGGATGGTTTTTACGGTGA
The DNA here is from genome assembly GCA_947563765.1 of Anarsia innoxiella. Taxonomy (NCBI): domain Eukaryota; kingdom Metazoa; phylum Arthropoda; class Insecta; order Lepidoptera; family Gelechiidae; genus Anarsia; species Anarsia innoxiella. The sequence continues at coordinate 772,933 of OX387418.1, read as the reverse complement.
GAAAAATTCGAATAATTGCCGGGAAAGCCCTAAAACAGACCTTTTCTTTTTCCCATACAAATGTTTTCCTACTAAAATGTAGAGTCAATTTGAACTTTATTCCTACACAATAAAGTTCATTCTAAGGCGGGACAAAGTTCGCCGGGACAGCTAGTTTATAATATTGATAGGACTTTCGTGGTTTCGTACGCATTTATCGTCATATCTTGGAAAAATAACAAAGTAATATAGCCTATGTGTTATTCTAATGTATAAGCTACAATATTGCTAAGTTTCACCAAAATCTGTTCAGTGGTTTTTGCGTGAAAGAGTAACAAACATCCTCACATCCATCAGCACAAAAATTTATATCATTAGTAGGACTAGCTTTCGTCCGCGATTTCGCTCGTATCAATAATATCAATCATTTTACGACTGTTTTCACTTTGGAAACCCATTTGATAACAAATCACTAAGCTGAATTTGATAAGGCTTGTTTTGTCACATAAACATAAATGTGTCAATGAACTTAGTTATCAGTCGTACTATTTTTTTCATTGCCAAGGTTGTTTATAGCGCCATGGCAACCCTGATAGTGTTGTCATGTTATAAGTAGATTATTATGCAGATTAGAAAAAATAGTTTTTTCTTGGTAGGTACCTAGTTATGTCGTTAGCCCATTAGGCCGTGGCCCCAGTAGGCAAACTGTTACCGGCTGACTAGTATGCGGCGAATCGATTTAGTACGCCCTTCCATATATTTGAAATGAAGTGTCCACAGTGAGCTAGTTTTCGCTCACTGTACGCAGTTTGGAGCGTTACGCGCGCTGACTATTTCAGACAGCGGCAGACTCCCACCAAAACCGGTGATTTCATTGATTTGAGTTTGCAGCTCACTCAAATTTCAGTTCGCCACTTTGCGGTTCACTCAGTCGGCCGCTAACAGTTTGCCTACTGGGGCCACGGCCTTATTTGTCCCCACCGAGGGGCACGAGCCTACTCTCATACAGAGAAAACCTGCATACACTAGAGAAGAAATTCGAAGTTGTATGTGAAATCCGCAAAAACGTATTGGGCAAGCGTAGTGAATTACGGCCTAATCACTCTCGTATGAGAGTAGGCTCGTGCCCCTGTAGTGGGGACTACAGGAGTACGCCCTGTAGTGGGGACGTTAAAAGGGCTGATGATCATGACAATAAAGGCGTACGAAGTATAGTTTCAGGTAATATATTAAACAATCGGTGTAATGAACCATTAGCTTAATGACCTTTCTTGCAACGTCTAAACGAGTTAAAATAACTAATATCCGATTAGCCGTTTAAAAAATGACGTGTTTTTTTTTCGTTGTGATGTGTTAAAAACGTTGAAAGCGGTGCGCACGCGATTTATAAACATGCAAAATTGTTATGATGTAAAATATGTACAATTGTACAGTCTATACAATACAATACAAATATTCTTTATTGCACATTAAGATATAAGGTACAGACACAAACAGGAATATAAGAAGCAACAGGCGGCCTTATACTTTATTTATTAGTCTATATTAGAGGTGGGCCGAGTACTCGGTTAATACTCGGTACTCGGCATACTCGGCACTTTTTTCACTACTCGTAATCGGCCGAATAACTCGGTTAACATGCCGAGTACTCGGTGCAAATAAATCTACCTTGAGAGCACTTGGTCTGCTTGGTAAATCATAGTCTAATTACTTCATTGAGGCCTTCGCCCAGCTGGAGCAATGTAATAAGCTGCTAATATCGTAATTATTTACGAGAAATGTTTCATAAACAGTGTTTTAAATAAAATGCCAATTAATGCCTGCGGATTATTGTTTTCATTACGAATATTTAGCGGGGTGCGGAGGGAGGGTCTTAACACCATTAACACCACTCGCTCCCAAACTTATTCGCGTGCAATTCTACCTACTTCAAGTACACCGAGTAACTCGGCCGAGTACTCGGCTCGGTAAACTTTAAACCGAGTAATACTCGGTACTCGGTTACTCGGTAAAACTGGTACTCGGCCCATCACTAGTCTATATCCTATCCAAGAAAGGCCAAGTAGAGTACCCTAAACCGACGGGCATGTATGAGGAGACTGATGAGTGTGGATGAAGCGAAAGAGGTGTGTTTGGATCGTAGCAAGTGGAAGGAAGTGGTCTCTGTCTATCCCAATGGGAGAGAGGCGTGACGGATATGTATGTATGTATATCCAATCCAATTTTTTTTTTTTTTTTGTTTATTATTATAAACAGAGGCTGCCCGCGACTTCGTACGGATTTATCGGCATATCTTGGAAAAAAAACATCATAAACAAAAATTATATAGTTCAATAAGCTACAATATTGCCAAATTTCATCAAAATCTATTCAGTAGTTTTTGTTTTAGTGTGAAAAGGTAACAAAAATCCATCTATCGGCACAAACATTGACACACGGACAAACATGTCAAACTTATAACATCCTTTACTTTTACACATCTGACTGTACCACTATAGTAAACCTAATTAGTTTAGTTTTTAGGGTTCCGTATCTAAAAGGTAAATAACGGAACCCATATACAGACTTCTCGCTGTCTATACATCTGTCTGTCACTAGGCTGTATCTCATGAACCGAAAGGCCCAGAACACACTGGCAAACGCAACTGCAACGAAACTGCAACTGCTAGTTACTTTTGAGTTGCATCTAAGTTTATGCTATAGAGTCCTTTAGTGTGGTTTTCTAAGGAAGTCTATAGCAGAAACTTAGATGCAACTCAAAAGTAACTAGCAGTTTCAGTTGCGTTTCACCGTGTGTTTTGGTGCTAATAGTTCGAGAGTTGAAATTTTCACAAATGATGTATTACCGTTGCCGCTATAACAACAAATATACTAAATATACTTAACATACATACATATCTGTCACGACTCTTTCCCTTCGAGGTAGAAAGAAACCACTTCCATCCACTAGTTTCGATCCAAACACACTTATTTCGCTTCATTCACATTCATCAGTCGCCTGATACATGCACGTCGGTTAATTACTTAAACTTGTTTTTATATTTTGATTTTCCATACACTAAACCCTTTTTTTTTTGTTTACGGATTTACTTCATAAAGGAAATTGTACGGAACACCTTCGCGCTCGAGTCCGACACGCACTTGGCCGATTTTTTCTATAGTTTTTAAGTATTACTTAAATTGCAATGAAGCGAATAGTCATTCGTGCTTACGACATACATACTGCTTAGTTTTTTTTTAGGGTTTTAGTGTTTTAAAAGGAATCTAGTTTCTAAGTTAGTGTTTTATGGAAATACTAGAGGCTGCCCGCGACTTCGTACGCATTGATCGTCATATCTTGGAAAAAAATAATGATATCTTGAAATAATATAGCCTATGTGTTATTCTGATGTCCAAGCTAAGTTAGAAAGTCCAAGCTAATAATATTATAAATGTTAATGTTTGTGCCGATGGATTGATCGATGTTTGTTACTCTTTCACACAAAAACTAATGAACAGATTTTGATGAAACTTGGCAATATTGTAGCTTACACATCAGAATAACACATAAGCTATATTGTTTTGAGATATCATATTTTTCTTCCAAGATATGACGATAAATGCGGACGAAGTCGCGGACAGCATCTAGTATTAAATAAGAACCATATTTATCAAGAACCAAACACGCTACTTATCACAAAATACACCTACATCTATGCGTACAATAACAGCCCCTGTTGTGTTTTCAATAAGACAGATAATGCTATGATAACCGCAGAGGGCGGTTATAAACAATACGCCGTTTTGGTTCCGAGCTTATCTAGTCACGTGTCTGAGTCACGTTTTTGTCTAGAATAGTTTGTTTTCGTTGTAGAAAGGGGTATTATAACAAATGGGGATGATGACTACATTCAAAAATTCAAAAAATTGATTGATGGATGTATGTATGTTTGTTACTCTTTCACGCAAAAACCACTGAACAGATTTGAATGAAACTTTACAATATTGTAGCTTACACATCAGAAAGAGGGAATAGAAGTTGTGTCGTATCAGGTCCTCAAAAGGACGGCAGAGAACAGAGTAGAGTGCCGTAGACTCCACCGACAAGAGCGAAGGTCTTAAATTTAATTATGACACATCAGAATAACACATAGGCTATATTATTTATAGATAATTACATTTTTTTTCTAAAATACGACGATAAAATGAGTACGAAGTCGCGGACAGCCTAATTCTAAAACAACAGCCAAACTACTTAACCGAATTCAATTAAAATTTCAATTACTTTCTTATACTTGAATGAAATACTAAATTATCAAAGGGAAGGCATTTTCAACGGAAAGCATTCCAAGTTCAAAATACAACAAACAATGGAATCGACCATTCGGTCGTAATGATGCAAAGTTTTATCGCAATCAGTTTAGTGGTTTTTGTGTTACGATTGGTAAGTGTCAAATTAAGCTTGTATCGAAATCATTGGCTTAAAAAAAGAAAAGAACATAAAATGTGTAACATAAAAAACGCAATTTTTAAAGTAAAATATTTATATTAATTTCAGGACAACGTTTTGTAAGTAACATTTAATTAGTATTCTAATTAGGGTTCCGTACCCAAAGGTTGAAAACGGGACCCTATTACTGAGACTCGGCTGTCCGTCTGTCACCAGGCTGTATCTCATGAACCGTTATAGCTAGAGCGTTGAAATTTTCACAAACGATGTATTACCGTTGCCGCTATAACAACAAATACTAAAAATAGAATAATAATAATAATTAAGGGCTTCCATACAACAAACGTGTTTTTGCCTTTTTCGCTCGATATCAATAATGGCTACCCGAAGAGTTCATTATTGGGCTATTGTTAACGTAGTGTACGGCACGGAACCCTTCCTGCACGAGTCCGACTCGCACTTGACCGGTTTTTTATTTTATCATTCATCAATTAATTCATTCATTTCAATCATTCAGTACCCTATAGGTACCGACGGGCGTGTATGAGGCGACTGATGTGTATGGATGAAGCGAAAGAGGTGTGTTTGGATCGAAGCAAGTGGAAGGAAGTGGTCTCTGTCTACCTCAATGGGAGAGAGGCGTGACGGATATGTATGTATGTGTTACAGTCAAAACCATAATAACGTGATTTTCCTCGTAATTTTCACCACCTTAACTTTTTATAGATATTGACTGGTTGTTATCGCAGTCAAAAGTGGTGACCGCACCAAATGTGGTTTTGACTGGCAATGAGTTTTGACTGTAACATATGTATCAATTAATACGTTTTTTCTCTCTTTAAACAGTTTACTGGAAGATACAACTATCTTAATCGATATGTACATACCTCAAATAAAAACAAGCGCTTCAACAAAAGAATTGAATGAAACAACTGAAATAAACACAGTTGCGAATAAAATAAATAATTCAGAAAACATAAACTATGAATCATATGAAAATATTGGATTTAAATATATTGCTAAGAACATCGGTAAAGGTACGAATTTTTTTAAATATTCTATACTTAATCCTACTAATATTATAAATGTCAATGTTTGTGACTCTTTCACGCAAAAACTACTGAACAGATCTTGATGAAACTTGGCAATATTGTAGCTTACACATCAGATTAACACATAGGCTATATTATTTGCAGATATTTCGTGTTTTTTCAAAGATATGACGATAAATGTGTACGAAGTCGCAGGAAGCCTCTAGCTAGTATTCTATATCGTTGGGGGACGCTTTTGTCCAGCAGTGGACGTCCATAAGCTGATACAACATGTATTATGATGACAAAAATCCCTTTTTTACAGCTTCTGCCTATAAACTTATTCTTTACGACAATGGGACGTTTGTAAGGAGTCATGTCATGAACAAAGATAAAAATTCGAAGAATGTCAGTGATTTTAGAAGAAGCAGATGGGTGGAGGACATCAAGTAAGGTTTTTTTTAATATATGTGGGCAACAAAGCTGCCAAATTAAAATGGAGTTGGGCCGGTCATGTTTATTTATTTATTTATTTAACAGTTTATTGTAAGATGATAGTACATAGATACAGAAAAAAAGAGAAGTTATACAAAAGGTACAGCATTTCTAAAAGAAATTTCTTTCTGCAGACCCCACAGAGAGAGAAGTGATAGCATGTTTGTAGAATGCATCCAGATCGATGTGCCTAAATAACAACTGAATGGGCGCCACAGACGCCGAGGTAGACCTCGAAAAAGATGGAGAGACGATCTGGATGCATTTTCATGGGAATGGCGGGTCGCTACCGGAGACCATGTTAAATGGAAAGTCACGGGGGAGGCCTTTGCCCAGCAGTGGGATCTTGATGGCTAACAAAAAAAAAGTACCCACATCCTTCCTTATTAGCCCTTTTAACGTCCCCATTACAGGGGTACGAGCCTACTCTCATACGAAAGTGATTAGGTCGTAGTCCACCACGCTGGCCCAGTGGCAGATTTCACATACACCTTCGAATTTCTTCTCTAGTGTATGCAGGTTTCCTCACGATGTTTTCCTTCACCGTTAGCGAGTGGTAATCGATTCAATCCGTACATGAGAAATAGATCTTGGAGGTACAGCTTAGATCGAAACCGCGTCTCCAAGATTGGAGGCGGGTGTTCTACCAACTAGGCTACCATAATAATAAAATAATTAATAACAAGTCGGGAGTATCCTCAACCGACTTGCATGTATGAGGCGATTAATGAATGTGGATGAAGCGAAAGATGTGTCTTTGGATCGTAGGAGGGAAGTAGTCTCTGTCTACCTCGATGGGAGATAGTCTTGGCTGATATGTATGTAACAGACAGATCAAATTATCTGTGAAATGAACGGCGGCGCTAGTAGTAATACAAAATTGTATTTCTACCAATCGCAGCAGTTCTTCAATTTGACATTTCCGTTTTAGTGGCCGTAGTTACAATAACGGCCGGTTCACAGATAACTTGGTATCACTGGAAATCCTAATCCTAATTTTATTATAAATGTTAATGTTTGTGCCGATGGATGGATGGATGGATGTTTGTTACATCATCACGTAAAAACTACTAAACAGATTTTGATGAAATTTTATAATAACTTAGCTTGGACATCAGAATAACACATAGACTATGTTATTTTAAGATATCATGATTATTTTCCAAGATATGACGATAAATGCGTACGAAGTCGCGGGCAGCCTCTAGTTTTAAAATAAATCTATGTAATGAACTATTTTTTTTTGTCATATCTATCTATATATATAAAAATGAAACCCGTTTTCCGTTGTCACGGCATCACGCCTGAACGGCTGGACCGATTTCGCTAATTCTTTTTTTAAAATGTTCATTGAAGTCCAAGGATGGTTCTTACGGTGAGAAAAATTCGAATAATTGCCGGGAAAGCCCTAAAACAGACCTTTTCTTTTTCCCATACAAATGTTTTCTTACTAAAATGAAAACTAAATGAATGAATTTGAACTTTATTCCTACACAATAAAGTTCATTCTAAGGCGGGACGAAGTTCGCCGGGACAGCTAGTTATAAATATTCTTACAGACACATTTACAATGAGAACCGCACAACACCAAGAAGATTCAAAGTCCACAAAAGACAGTACCCAAACTGTATTGAAGAGGAGCCGTTAATTTGGCTCTGTACAAAATCCTGTCATAACATCTTTAAGAGTCTTTGCTATGACTTCCGATGTCCGTCTAAGCTCAATGGACGAGAGTTTCGGAAGTGTAAAAGGGACTGCTTGAACGGAATAAGGTCGAGAAGACCGGTGGGTATCTTCATCAGGGTTAGCTGGTAGTCCACCGACAGTTTTAGCTAGTGATGCCGCATAATCGATTGCATATCGATTATTCGATTTTGAAAGAAATAATCTAAGGAATCGATTAAGTATCAATACTAACGATAAAATCAATGTAATCGATGCTATCGATTGTTAAATTCATACAATATTATCGATTATAATCGATTTTAAATTGCTTATCTTGATAATTGAAATGAAAATCATTTAATCTTGTAGGTTTTGACAACACTTAAGACGGGTAATTTTTTAAAGTTAATGCTAGATTCGCAAGAGTGCAGTTTTCCCCAGATTCAATCGATTATATCGATACTATCGTATTTTAAATTATGATAGATACAATAGATTAATTAAATTGTAAAATCGATTATGCGGCAACACATAAATGTCACTTTTAACGTCTCCACTACAGTGGCACGAGCCTACTCTCATACGAGAGTGATTAGGCCGTAATTCACAATGCGGGTTGGGTAAATAATAATTTCAAACTAAACATGTAAATAATAGGTAGTTTAAAATGTAAAACACGCTTTAGCTCGCACTAAACATGCTCCATCATCAGATCAGTTCGAAAGTACCATATTATTGTATTGTCATCAGAACTCAGAGCGTGTGCAAAATTTCGTCCTATTCGAAGACTGGGAAGTGGGTCAAATTAAGATTCCAATTTTTTTTTACATACATATTTAATATCATAATATTAATTACTGCGCTTCCACAAAGTTACTTAGTTACAAGTGAAGCTAATAAAAAGCGTGTAAAAATAATAAAAATTCTAATTCCAGCACACGACTCCGTTTAGCACAACCACAACGACCACAGTGAGAACGACCCGTCTGAAATACAACTTAACATGGTCGTCGACCAACCCGCCGTTGACGCATCCCTGCGGAGTTGTCTGCCAATTCATTCGTTATAACGCCGCTCGCGTTAAAGGGTTTATAAATTCCATAAAAAAGCGAGACGTGCCGCCAGACTCGAAATTTTCCGAAGTGTTGTCGTGGCCAGAAGTGTTTCCATTTTTGGACCAATTGGAAATACCGCCGAGATTAAAAGGTTTGCCTTATTGGATGAGCTTTAACTACACTCTGAATAATACTGGGTATTTAGGATTGTAATAAATGTACTAAATGATTAATGTAATAAATAATTGTAATAAAAGATTGTAATAAAAATGATTGTAATAATTAGGCCGCCTGTTGCTTCTTATATTTTTGTTTGTGTCTGTTCCTTGTATCTTTGTGTGCAATAAAGAATATATGTATTGTATTGTTTAATCATTATTTATACTGCCCGGCTTTTCTTACCCGTAACATATACATCCTAGTAATATTATATATGTCAATGTTTCCGCCGATGGATGTTTGTTAGTCTTTCACGCAAAAACTAATGAATAGATTTTGATGAAAGGCAATATTGTAGAAGTAGACTATATATCAGAATAACACATAGGCTATATTATTTTGAGATATTATGATTTTTTTCCAAGAGTATTATAACGATAAAGGACGAAATGATGACTCTATTCCTAATACTTTGAAGAGTTTTCTTGACAAGGCGCTTCCGCGCGCCTCTCTGTCACGTCACTTTGGTATAAACCGCGCCTAAGGGCATAGCCGCACGGACAGGCGGCTTGCTATACGCCTAGAGCCTAGCGAGTCACCTAGTGAGTAGCTAAGTAAAACGAACGTTCTAAAATGTACGCGACTGGCCGCACTGCATGCTTGGCGCCTAGTGTGGCCCGTACATTCCAGAACGTTCATTTTACTATATATATAAGGAGGCGCCATACCGTCTGAATCTGCGTGCCTAGTCTGACGCAAAATGGCTACCTTTTTGTATGGAATTTCTTATCGTTTGACAGGTCATCTACCAAGAAAACTATGAAAAACTTGTGCCAACCTTGGCACGCTGTCATAAATTCATTTGTATATGAAAAAAAAAATGTGACACCTCCTAAGCTAGGCGCATAGCAAGCCACCTGCCAGTGCGGCCATATCCTAAGAGTTTTCTTGACAAGGCGCTTCCGCGCGCCTCTCCGCCACGTCACTTTAGTATAAACCGCGCCTTTAAGTTTTGAATATCTGGAAATCCAATATGGCTAACCGCAGCACGTGTGAATAATACAGATGTAGTATTTATTTCAATTCAATACCATTGTCAAGGACTTTTTAACCGCAATTATCTTATTAATCCTACTAATATGATAAATGTCAATATTTGTGCCGATGGATGGATGTTTGTTACTTCATCACGCTAAAACTACTCAATCTTTCACATCAAAGAAAAAAAAGAACAATAAAAAATTTTTTTATGTCTGGGTTTATAGTGCGTCAGTGGGATGTGAGAGGTTAACCGATTTTGATGAAACTTGGCAATATTGTAGCTTGAACATCAAAATAACATACAGGCTATATTATTTTGAGATACCATGATTTTTTTTCTATAATATGTCGATAAATTCGTGCGAAGTCGTGTACAGCCTCTAGTATTATAAATACCAATGTTTGTGGCTATAGATGTGAGGATGTTTTTAAATTTTCACAAAAAATCTACGTGTATGTTATTCGGATGTTCAAGCTACAATATTGCCAAGTTTCATCAAAATCTGTTCAGTAGTTTTTACGTGAAAGAGTAATAAATATCCATCCATCGGCACAAACATTGACATTTATCATATTAGGTAGGATTAAATTCAATAATTAATTATCTACCATTACTACTACTCATTAATAGGAATAAAAACCTGAAACAACAAAACATCGTACGATCATGCCCACGCGCATGTTACATGAACATTCGAAATCCGAACTCAAATATTTAAATTTCGAACTGGCAAACACAACCTGTTTTGGAGATTCTTTTGGGTGTATGTACTTTACTTATGACTTTCGTGCTTTCGTAAGTACGGTAAAGGTTTCATCAAGCTTTAGATAGGGACTTCTTATATAAGGGCGATATTAATAGAGCGGTATTGTTTCTCATGTACGGATCAATATATTCGATTACTACTTGCTAACGGTGAAGGATAAACATCGTGAGGAAACCTGCATACACCAGAGAAGAAATTCGAAGGTGTATGTGAAATCCGCCAACCCGCACTTGGCCAGTGTGGTGGATTACGACCTAATCACTCTCTGTATGAGAGTAGGCTCGTGGTGGGGACATATATGGGCTGATAACGATTGTACCGTACGTACCTCGATCAAATCGGGGACTTGCTCAAGGAAGGCCAAGTCAAGAGTACCCTAAACCAACGGGCATGTATGAGGCGACTGGTGAGTGTGGATGAAGCGACAGAGGTGTGTTTGGATCGTTGCAAGTGGAATGTGGTCTCTGTCTACCTCGATGGGAGAGAGGCGTGACGGATATGTATGTATGTATTGTAATGTTCGAACTACAGTCAACTATATCATATTTCCTATTTAAAAAAAAAAAATTGGACATGAAATGTAAAGGAGATGAGTAAGTATGTGATGGACGTGATTCGGTCTCAGTTGTTCATTGCACTGTCCTAATTATTTCTTACTTTTTTACGCACAACCACCGAACAGATTTTAATAAAACTTTGCAGTATTGTAGCTTAGACATCAGAATAACACATAGGCTATGTTATTTTAAGATATTGTATACATTTTCCAAGATATGGAGATAAATGTATACGAAGTCGCGGACAGTCATTAGTTTACATACAAGAGAGTGTTACATAAACAATATTATGGCGACAAAGTATACAGGGTGTAACGGAAGGGGGGTATAAAGCCGAAACACAGCGATAGTCCTCATGAAACTGAACAACTTTCCCCAAGGAACATGGGTCGCAACTAAAAAAAAAAAATTCGCCTCCCCATACAAACTGTCCGTTCAGCTGATCGAGTAAGTCATGGACGATCCAAAAAAATTTTTCTAGTTACGACCCATGTTTCTTGGGGAAAGTTGTTCAGTTTCATGGGGACTATCGGTGTGTTTCGGCATTATACCGCCTTTCTATTACACCCAGTATAAATATAGGGTAGCTTTAAATTAGTGAACAATAGAAAAGGATATGCATGTACGATAACGAACAACTTTTACTATGGGGCCAAGTACGAAATCATAAAAAAAAAATTGGTCCCACATACTATCAGCTGGTGCATTTTGTAGATAGAGAGAGAAATACTTTATTGCACACAAATAGATACAGACAAAATTTAAAACTATAACATTGTGCGCAAAGGCGACCTTATCACTAAAAGTGATCTCTTCCAGACAACCTTTGAGTTACGTTTAAGAAGACTGTAGACTGTATGGGGAGTTTACAATTTTTTTAATGATTTCGACCTTGGTTCCATAGTAAAAGTTGTTTGTTATCACGAGTACATGCATATCCTTTTCTATCGTTCATTAATTTAAAGTCATTCTATATACAAACACGAATCAAACACGCACGTACCTACGTTCGAAATTTAAAACACACTCGTACTAAATATAAAAGACATGCGCAAACGCACAGAAAACACGCGGCAACGGCGTGATGTTCCAAATTTAAATTCGAATTCGAAAGATAATGGTGTTGTGACGGCTAGTTATGTAGGATTTGGTTTTTTTAATATTAATTAAGCTTAGTTAATACTTAAAAGATTTTAATATAAGAATTGTAAAACTTTATTTGAAAAGAGCAACTCCATAGAGTTTTTTGCTAGGTTCTTCTCTGGGGGAAACTGCACTCTTGCGAATCTAGCATTAGCTTTAAAAAATGTATGTTTTAATAATGTAACGGTTTCAAGAGCATTTTTGTGCCTATGAAATAAATATATTGGGTGACTTTAAATTAGTGAACGATAGAAAAGGATATGCATATACTCGTGATAACAAACAACTTTTAATATGGGATCAAGGTCGAAATTATTCAAAAAAAATTGAACTCCCCATACAAAATGCACCAGCTGATAGTATGGGGAAACAATTCGTTTTTGTGATTTCGACCTGTGTCCCATAGTAAAAGTTGATTGTAATCACGAGTACATGCATATCCTTTTCTATCGTTCACTAATTTAAAGCCAGCTTGTATTTTTTAATGATTGATTATAAAAAAGTTTTAATTTATTACTAGTAGCTGCCCGCGACTTCGTACGCAATTAATGTCATATCTTGGAAAATTTACGCAATATCCTAAAATAATATAGCCTGTGTCTTATTTCGATGTGTAAGCTACTATATTGGAAAGTTTCATCAAAATCTGTTTAGTAGTTTTTGCGTGAAGCTGTACTTAACTAACATCTTAACATCCATTGTCACAAACATTGACATTTATAATAGTAGTAGGTTAAGAGTATTTTATTTAAAATTCCTATTTTTATACAAGGAGACTTTAAATTAGTGAACGATAGAAAAGGATATGCATGTACTCGTGATAACAAACAACTTTTACTATGGGACCAAGTTTGAAATCATAAAAAAAAAATTGTTCCCCCGTACAGCTGGTGCAATTTGTATGGGGAGTTCAAAAATTTTTTAACGATTTGGACCTTGGTCCCATAGTAAAAGTTGTTTGTTATCACTGGTACATGCATATCCTTTTCTATCGTTCACTAATTTAAAGTCACCCTATATTAAGTTTATTTGCACAACCCGCAACCATTATTACCTATTTCTCGCTATTTCTTACCCTAAGGTTGTCTGGAAGATATAGCTACCTAGCAATAAGGCCGCTTGTTGCTTCTTATATTCTTGTTTGTGTCTGTACCTTATATCTTTTTGTGCAATAAAGAATATTTGTATTGTATTGTTTTGTATAAAAGCAGGGGTCACAAATCTCAGTAATTTTTCAACCTTTACAATCAAAGTTCAATACCCCTGAATGTTTATTTCTTTAAAATAATCAATTTAATTTAATTAACATTGACTGTTAATATAAAAAACTATTTTATGATAAGTAAGTGTCAAAGATATGAGAGAAACTAGCGGCCGCCCGCGACTTTGTCCGCCTTTATCGTCATATCTTGGAAAACATACACATTATCTTAAAATAATATAGCCTATGTGTTATTCTAAAGTATAAGCTACAAGATTGTAAAGTTTTATCAAAATCTGTTAAGTGGTTTTTACTTGATATAGCAGTGGTAGCACAGTTGGTAGAACGCTTGCCTCGCACTCTAAGGGCGCGAGTTCGAATCCTGGCGCGGGCCATACCTCTGAGTTTATTTCTCATGTACGGATCAATTTATTCGATTACCACTTGCTAACGGTGAAGGAAAACATCGTGAGGAAACCTGCATACACCAGAGAAGAAATTTGAAGGTGTATGTGAAATCCGCCAACCCGCACTTTGCCAGCGTGGTGGATTACGGCCTAATCACTCGCTGTATGAGAGTAGGCTCGTACCCCTCGGTGGGGACATATATGGGCTGGTAAAGAAGAAGTAGATACCTACATATGAATCATAGGCTAATATTGTGTTTTCTTTAATATTACGACAAATGCGTACGAAATCGAAGGCATCCTCTATTGTTACCCGACTGCGCCAGAAGGAGGGTTATGTTTTTCGAGAGTATGTATCCTATAAATATTTTAATGTCAATGTTTGTGCCGATGGATGGTTGGATGTTTGTTACTTCATCACGTAAAAACTACTGAAGAGATTTTGATGAAATTTGGCAATATCGTAGTTTGTGTATCAGAATAACACATAGGCTATATTATTTTGAGATATCATGATTGCCTTCCAAGATAGGTATGACGTTAAATGGGTACGAAGTCGCGCGCAGCCCCTAGTGTATGTATAATTCTTTGGCACGCCCTACAGCCTAAACGGCTTGATGGATTTTAGCTTGAGAAGTGTCGTTAGATTCGTATTTACAGTGCGAGTGACACTGAGTACCTCAAAATAAAAAATGCGTTTTTTAAACAGTCAGGTATTTTTTTTTTATAAAAATGTTAGGTTATTAATATATCCTATATATTTATAAAAGTCATACAATAATTATACTCATCTTAAAAGTGATAGCTATAATGGGCACGATGACAAAAACATTTTTTTCGTCCATCACAAAGATTATTTTAAAATATTCGACACGTATTTTTCCTTTTTTCTCTTAAACTACAAATGACAAAGATACACTGGGTTAAAGTTGCTCGTGACGTCACGCCTCAGTACGATTTTAACCGAGGAGTGAAGTCAATACGCCCCGTAACTCCGTAACTTTGATGCTCTGTATCTTTGTATTTATTTATGTATTTGATCAGGTAAAAACCGTGCTTCAAATATTTTTTAATATTTTTTGAATTAGTAGGCATCATCCCCATTAAATGAAATACTTATTTCAGTTATGACTCACTAATAAATCAAATAAAATGATAATACAATGTAAAATATGGCTGGTTATTTAATACAAGTGAAGAACAAATATAATTATATACACATATGACCTGAATGATAAAAAACCGGCCAAGTGCGAGTCGGACTCGCACAGGAAGGGTGCCGTACCAATCACTAGGTTAAAATTGCAGCAAATACATATAAAAATTTTAGGTAGACACAATATCGAGCAAAAAATGCCAAAAAATCATGTTTGTTGTATGGTAGCCCCCCTTCATTAATATTATTATTCCATTTTTAGTATTTGTTGTTATAGCTGCAACGGTAAATACATAATCTGTGAAATGCTATAATGGTTCCTATACAGCCTGGTGACAGACAGACAGCCAAGTCTCAGTAATAGGGTTTTTCACCCTTTGGGTATGGAACCCTAAAAATAAAAGCTTGTAGAGTCCAATTAATATTATAAATGTCAATGTTTGTGCTAAGGGATGTGAGGATATTTATAACACTGTCATGCTTAAACTACTGAACTGCTTTTAATGAAACTTTGCAGTGTTGTAGCTTGCACATCAGAATGCCACTTAGGCTATATTATTTTAAGATATTGTGTAATTTTTCCAAGATATGACAATAAATGAATACGAAGTCGTGGGCATCCTCAATTTTTCCTATATTTTAGTATTATACTAAACTGATAATGGTGAAATTATGCAGGAATAAGAGATACTTGGAACGAAGTTTGAACGCAAAATTAAAAGACACCCCAAATGGTTTTAAATATAGTAAAATTTTACCTTAAACAGTTTAACGGTGTTAAGATACTATTATTAGTCACAGCCGTCTTCATTTTGTAGTTATTTTTAAAGCAAGGGCGACGAAAAATGCAACCGGCAAAATGAGGGTAAGACATTTTTTCATGACGTGTTTTAAGTGAAAATAAAAGAAATATTGCACTTACCTTGATCTTAAGTTCAGTAGTATCCAATAATCAAACGTTTATATTTAGTTATCAGCACCCTCCCTTGGTATTTCATTATCTTTCGAATAAAAAAATACAATAGCATAAGAAACGGGTAGTAAAATTTTATCGTTTTCCTTGATTACTTCCTATTAAAATATATTTCAAAGATATATAACTATGCTACTATGTTAAAAACTTATTTTAGAGCCTAAATAGACTTATTTTGGACAAAAAATAACTAAATTAACGTAAACTTAAAATTAAAAAGTGCAAGCAACATCCTCCTCCTACAAAACTTGTCACTACACTATTTTTTTAATTTGGGGTTGCTAACAATTAAGAAACTTTTCTACTATTGCCGTTAATATTATTTGTTATTATCACAATACTATAGTTTACTAAAAAAATAATTGAAAGAACTTAATTGGTTATATCAAACTTTATGTTTATTGCTCAATTTAAACCAGATTTAATTATTTTGAAATCAGAATCTTAAACCTTTGTTTTAGAAAAGTATACCGAATTAAAAGATTTTTCTTTAATGGCAAGTGTTAGTAGTATTCAGCGTTTGGTTTCGTATTTATTTTGTTGCAAATTTTGCAATAAAAAAAATTGCAGAGTTTGTATACATTGCAAATACGTAAAAATTGCATAGAATCATTTACTTTGAAATAAATTGAACATAAAAAAAAATATTTCATTCAATTTATCATGAATATTTAAGTTTATTTATTGTTATTTTATGTAACTTTAACAAGCAACGAAACGGAAAGTGAAAGGCGGAGCGAAAAAAAATTGATTGCTTTTGCAAAAGAAAATGGCCGACGTTTCCTCGAGAAAGGAGTGTCGTCGTCTTTGTCGCGGATTTTAGCGAGTTTCACCGATTTACCGTGGAACTTCAGTGAAAAGTTTTGGTGTTTTACTACTGGTTCGTAACTTTGTTTTGTGATTAATTAAGGTGGATTTAGTATTTTGATGTTCAGCTATCATCGTTGGAGTATGCAGTGCAACAGCTTTGTCATTCCGAAGATGGAGCCAGATTGGGAGGTGACTGGTGGAAAGGTGATGCGTGGTGACCGCGTTTGGCCTGTTCCGTGAGGCCTCGCGTTCGCGGGAGCCCGGAGCCTGCATGATTGCCTCCTGTGGCCTTTTCGATCGCTATTTGCTGCCTCGAGTCGGCTCGCGTTCTTTCGCGACTATCGCGTCTGCCTTCATCCCGCGCGCCGCTTCCGTGTTGATAAAAGTCGGTTGTCTTACAGCGGCGCCGCCGGGATTCGCGTCGTCGCCCCCGCGTAGGCGCATAGGGCTCTGCCCCAGGGCGCCAGCTTCGCCTGTCGCGTCTCGCGTCGCGTTTTGGAGCCCTAGCTCCTCGCAGTCCGTTAGCGGAGCCCTAGAGGTAAGCTCTTGTACAATTTTGAGTGCAGGTGAGTGCAAGGTGCTTGGAAAAATAAATTGGCGGCCATTTTGTGATTGTATTTTTAGATTTATTATAATTTTTATCTAATTATAAGGTGTGCAAGGTTGATTGTGTGTATTTTATTCCAACACTCATTCAAAATACTTCACAGTCACATCAAAGTCACATAAAGTATTTATCTTTTCCTGTTAACAATATACACAAAGAAATGGCAATGATCTTTGTTTTATATTCATGATGTAATTACATTTACCATTACAGATCATATAGTTAACAAAAACAACTTATATTCTTTGTTTAACAAAACTATACACAAATCTCCTTTGACCACATTCATAAGGTATGTCTTCTTCTTGAATGTGAAAGCGTGCTGGTGGAGACATACCTACAAAACTACACTCTTGTCTTCTCTTTCCTGTCTTTGTTACTTTTAACTCATTAGAAGCAACCGTATAGGTAAGAACTTTTTCGAAAAATGGGAGATAGGAAACAACCAAACAGCTTTGCTGTCTAGCTTCCACAACAAAGTTTTGTCTTTTACTTTCATACTTCAGTTTCTGTCCAAAGCACAGTACAGACAAGTATGAAGTTGTGCGAGAAAGTAACAAACTCTTTTTGTTAATTTATTAAACTAGGTGGTACTATACTAGGCCTACAGAAGGGTTGGCAATCATATTCAGGAGAATAACTTCATGTTGATTCATGACTAAGCCCAAAATTAAAAATTTGATCAGAAAACATGAACAAAACTGAACATAACTCTATAACTAACCTCCCGTGATGACCCACCAGTTGTGTTTAGGTTATATTTTTTGTCACACTTAGACCCAAAACACACGGTGAAATGCAAATGCAACGCAACTGAAACTGCTGGTTACTTTTGAGTTGCATCGCAGTTTCTGCTATAGACTTCCTTAGAAAACCACACACGATGCAACTAGTTTGAAATGTTTCGTCTCAGTGTGTTTTGGCGCTTAGAGTGTCATGGATAAATTACTGCTTTTTAATGAAATCATCACAAATAAATACAACTTGACTCACAAATGGGGTTATACAACACATTTATTATTGGACATACCTGGAGTGTCATGGGCCAATTACTGCTTTTTAATGCAATCTTGTATTTTGGATGATTTTAATGTCCTTTTATATGAGGGCAATAGACAAGACAGCAGGGGCTGGCCAGTGTTGGCTTATTTTATTTATTTATTTAACAGTTTATTGTAAGATGATAGTACATAGAGACAGAAAAAAAAGAGAAGTTATACAAAAGGTACAGCATATTTCTAAAAGAAATTTCTTCCTGCAGACCCCACAGACAGAGAAGTGAAAGCAAGAAGGCAGGATAGTCACTTAATCTCTGGCTTTGTGAGAATTAAGTAATTGGCCTGGCTCTATTCTCACGAAGGCAATATTTTCCTGGCTTATAGGAATGATATACATTGTCTTGTCTATTGGCCTTGTTTAAAAAGACCAAAAATGGTCCATAATCTCAGACAAACATGTCATTTATTTATTTTATCAGGAATATGTTTTCTTAAAGTTAAATTAAGGTAGATCATTAATTTTTGGTATAATTAAATATCAATCATGCATTGTTTTAACATATCATCTATTTTTTTCCATCTTTTTGTGTTTGTTTTGCTTTTTGGATTGGGTATTTTTAATTTACATTTTAGCTATTTTGGAAAACTCAGTGATACCAACATTATGAACCAAAATTAAAAACCATAAAACAATTTCTCTATAACTTGTTACTATTGTTGCCACATAAAACATCAGAAAAAATCTCAAATAAAACACCAATTTCAGAATGTTATTTCAGCCATTTTTTTGCAAACAGTGTTACCACCCTAAATCAAGTACTGTAAAACAATTTATCACTTCTTGCTTTTCAATGTTGCCAATTAAAAGATCTCAAATAACAACACTAATTTCAGAATGTCATTTCATTTTTATTGCAAAATATTGATACAATACACTTCTAAAATAAAGAACCATAAACAATTATCACTTCTTTCTTATCAATGTTGCCAATTAAAACATCAGAAAATAACATAACACCAATTTCAGAATGTCATTTAATACAAAACAGTGATACCAACCAAAATAACCAGAAAACAATTTATGTTGCCAATTAAAAGTTCAGAAAAGATCTCAAATAACACAACACCACCAATTTCAGAATGTCGTCCCGCCGCAATGGATCGGTGTCGCGCGCGGCGGAAGCTGCGTCGAAGAGCCGATTGCATATGGATAGGAACCCACAGCATAGCCGAATTACTGGTGAGCATTGTTATGAACAGGGGCCCAAGTCTGCTAATTTAAAATAGCCTCAGTTGTGTGTCGGTAGAGTGCCAATGGCATTTTTGACACTTTGTTATGAACAGGGGCCCAAGTCTGCTAATTTAAAATAGCCTCAGTTGTGTGTCGGCAGAGTGTCAATGGCATTTTTGACACTTTGTTATGAACAGGGGCCCAAGTCTGCTAATTTAAAATAGCCTCAGTTGTGTGTCGGCAGAGTGTCAATGGCATTTTTGACACTTTTTTATGAACAGGGGCCCAAGTCTGCTAATTTAAAATAGCCTCAGTTGTGTGTCGGCAGAGTGCCAATGGCATTTTTGACACTTTGTTATGAACAGGGGCCCAAGTCTGCTAATTTAAAATAGCCTCAGTTGTGTGTCGGCAGAGTGTCAATGGCATTTTTGACACTTTGTTATGAACAGGGGCCCAAGTCTGCTAATTTAAAATAGCCTCAGTTGTGTGTCGGTAGAGTGCCAATGGCATTTTTGACACTTTGTTATGAACAGGGGCCCAAGTCTGCTAATTTAAAATAGCCTCAGTTGTGTGTCGGCAGAGTGTCAATGGCATTTTTGACACTTTGTTATGAACAGGGGCCCAAGTCTGCTAATTTAAAATAGCCTCAGTTGTGTGTCGGTAGAGTGCCAATGGCATTTTTGACACTTTGTTATGAACAGGGGCCCAAGTCTGCTAATTTAAAATAGCCTCAGTTGTGTGTCGGCAGAGTGTCAATGGCATTTTTGACACTTTGTTATGAACAGGGGCCCAAGTCTGCTAATTTAAAATAGCCTCAGTTGTGTGTCGGCAGAGTGTCAATGGCATTTTTGACACTTTGTTATGAACAGGGGCCCAAGTCTGCTAATTTAAAATAGCCTCAGTTGTGTGTCGGTAGAGTGCCAATGGCATTTTTGACACTTTGTTATGAACAGGGGCCCAAGTCTGCTAATTTAAAATAGCCTCAGTTGTGTGTCGGTAGAGTGCCAATGGCATTTTTGACACTTTGTTATGAACAGGGGCCCAAGTCTGCTAATTTAAAATAGCCTCAGTTGTGTGTCGGCAGAGTGTCAATGGCATTTTTGACACTTTGTTATGAACAGGGGCCCAAGTCTGCTAATTTAAAATAGCCTCAGTTGTGTGTCGGCAGAGTGCCAATGGCATTTTTTGAAACTTTGTTATGAACAACTAAGGCTATTTTAAATTAGCAAACTTGGGCCCCCAGTAGCATGCGGGCTAGGGCAAGTATAGGTCCAGTACCGTAGTAGTATAGTTTTGTAGATACTTATTTGAACAAAACATACACCATAGGTAGGCTTAGTATTCAGCCCTGCGACATGACATGATGACAACTGTGAGAGCACTCTCACGTGCGTGCGTGCGTGCGTGCGTGCGTGCGTGCGTGCGTGCGTGCGTGCGTGCGTGCGTGCGTGCGTGCGTGCTTGCCTGCGTGCGTGCTTGCGTGAGTGTGTGTGTGTACGTGCGTGTGTGTGTGTTGTGTTGATACTGAAAATATAACATCTAATCCATAACAATAGGTATAATTTAATCAATCTGTTCACTCAGACCCATCAAACCCAGCTGGCCGTCGCAAGGAACTGGACAACGTGATGAAGAGAGCTCGGCAAGCGTCTCCGGGCAGCTGGGACCGGAAGCTGCTGGAGGTCGAGGAGAAGGATCCCAACAGGTGAATATCATTATTTCATATTAATTATTTGGTTGTAAAGTGCGCCAGGTTTTAGGACTCCGTACCCAAAGAGCGAAAATGTGACCCTATTACTGAGACTTGGCTGTCAGGTTGTCTGTCTTGTCTGTTTGACCATCCGTCCGAGTGTCTGTGTCACCAGGCTGTATCTTATGTATCGTTATAGCTAGATGTTCAAATTTTCACAGATGATATCACAGACAATATTCTCAAATTTCATCAAAATCTATTCAGTAGTTTTTGCGTGAAAGACTATCAAACATCGATCCATCCATCAGCACAAACATTGACATTTATAATATTTATTTGTCACCAGATGGCGCCACACAGGATACAAGCAGCTGTACATAGAGCCTGGCGCCTCGCCTCGTCGGTCTAGGTCTCCGCCGCCGAGGAGGTCTAGGTAATTAAATTTGTTTTCCTCCAGGTTTTGATATTCTCATGATTTCGATAACATAGGGCTCTGTGCCATTAGGTTACTTGCTGTTTCTTTTTCTCTGCTATACGAGTCATACACAGAATTAGGTTCAAAATTGTCTTTCCTGTTCCTGATGATTAAGGATACTGGAGCAGGCAATCCTTAAAATGTTTATACAGGCCAAAACTACATCAGGCACAGATTATGCGGATATGCATTAAGTTGAGAAATTAGCTCCCAATGTCCTTAACTTTCGGGAACAGGAGAGACATTTTTTGTTTTTTATGTCTGTATTCAGTTTAGATTTTAACACAAAAAATAATATTCAAAAAGTGTAGAAATCTACCTACTTTGAACAAAACTTTTTGGAATTTGTTTTAGTAATAGTTACACGTTGTATGTGGGTGAAAACAGTTTGGAATTACCTATTATTTTTTGTATAGCACAGTCGAGAGCTGATCACATTGTTTTAATATAACCCTTATGTCGCAATGAAATGAAGCCTTTCTGTAAAGCTTGTTGTGTCCTTGACTGTACATTTGATGATAAATAAATGAAAATGAAAATCATTTAATCCTGTAGGTTTTGACAAAACTTAGGACGGGTCATTTTTTTAAAGTTAATGCTAGATTCGCAAGAGTGCAGTTTTCCCCAGAGAAGAACCTAGCAAGAAACTCTGTAGGGTTGCTCTTTTCAATTTAAGTTTTACAAATCTCAGGTATAACCACAGAAACATTTAATAAAATTAATATTTCAAAAGAGCTATCCATTAATAAATAATAAAAATTTGACCCCACAATATCCAGGAAAAGTAAGGTAAGTAAATGGGAAACAGAGAAGTGAAAGGCTTAGTTTGATGGGATCCGCATGACATAACCGGCCATCACAGCAGCACAGCAGCACAATATGAAGTAATTACATCTTTCGCATATGAAGAACTTTATTACGTATCAACTAGTATGGTGTAGATTGTTACATTTGGTTTGTGTATCGTGTTGTTAATTAAATGAATAATGATGTACTAACCCACTTCCATTCGCTTCCAGATCCCCGATCGGCCGCCGCTCCCGCTCGCCGCCGCCGCGCCGCTCGCCGCCGCGCCGCTCGCGCTCGCCCGTGCTCAGGCGGTCTAGGTCGCCTAGGAGGATCGTTAGGAGTCCTATCAGGTAACATTTAGATCGAATAAATTGGTTGAGTTTAAGGTTAAAGTTTAAGGTTGAAATCATAAAAAAACATTGGTCCCCCATACTATCAGCTGGTGCATTATGTATGTTTGTATGGGGAGTTCAAAATTTATTGAATGATTTCGCCCTCGGTCTCATAGTAAAAGTTGTTTGTTATCACGAGTATATGCATATCCTTTTCTATCGTTCACTAATTTAAAGTCACTCTGTATACATGTAAACAAACCTGAAATGTTACTTTTTTTAGGGTTCCGTATCCAAATAGTGAAAAATGGGACCTGATTACTAAGGCTCAAATACTAAAAATAGAATAATGAACACATTAACATGCTTATTGTGTCGTTTTGGTAAGTAACCGAGCACGCGCGAGTCCGACTCGCACTTGTCCGGTATTTATAATTGCGCCCCGTGCCCGCAGACGCTCCCCGCGCCGCGCGCCCCGCTCCCCGCGCGCCCCGCCCCGCGCCGCCCGCCCGCCCTCGCCGCCCGCGCCACGACGGGTGAGTACACCACTACTTGCAAAATCATTGAAATCACCTTACTATAGCTGTCAATGGAAAGGTCATCGACCTTGCTATATCTGCCACTGGAAGGTCATTGACCCTATTATTATATAGCCCCTTTAAGGTCATTGACCTTATAGGTGCTACTGAAAGGTCATTGACTTTGCTATTTATTTATTTATTTAATAGATGTCACTGAAAAGGTCGTTGACCTTATTATAAATGTCACTGGAAGGTCATCGACCTTGCTATAGCTATCATTGTTAAGTCATCGACCTTATTATAGCTGCCACTGGCTGACTGGCTGAACTGAATATGGGCTTTTGGAACTGAATGACTTTCTTCAAGAAACATGGACCGAAACTTGTCGAAATAATTATTCAAGGTCTAAGTAGGTACCTTAAACCGACATGCATCATGTATGAAGAAAGAAGTGTGTTTGTATCGTAATTAGTGTAGGGAAGTGGTCTCTCTCTACCAACTACAATAAAATAGACGCGTGACAGATATGTATGTATGTAATGGGCATGATGACTAAAAAAATTTATTAGTCCGTCACATAGATTATTTTAAAATATTCGGCACGATTTTTTTCTTTTTTCTCTTAAACTAAAAATGACAAAGATACACTGGGTTGGAGTTGCTCGTGACGTCACGCCTCATTACGATTTTAACCGAGGAGTGACGTCAATACTCACTCCATAACTTTGATGCTCTGTATCTTTGTATT
This sequence comes from Anarsia innoxiella, assembly GCA_947563765.1. NCBI lineage: Eukaryota > Metazoa > Arthropoda > Insecta > Lepidoptera > Gelechiidae > Anarsia > Anarsia innoxiella. The sequence goes on along the minus strand of OX387418.1, from coordinate 748,671 downwards.
TATTTATGTATTTGATCAGGAAAAAAATGTGTTTCAAATATTAATAGCCTAAAAGACGGACTAATTATTTTTAGGATTTTTAAATGTAGTCATCATCCCTATTGTATCTGTTTCCAGTCCTCAGGCTCCGGATCTTCTGTGACGAGCTGCTCAGATGAATCGTGCTCGGTTTGCTCAGCTAAGAACAAGAAGACCGCGCCTCCACCTAAAGGGAAGCCAAGGTGAGGATTGTCAATGACCAGCTTTATTAGGGTTCCCTATCCAGAAGGTGAAAACGGGACCTTGTTATTGAAGGTGTCTAGGTCTACACCAAGTCTAGGGCATAAACAAACTTGTCAGTGGCTTTAATGCTATCTATACACTAAAGCCGCCGGTATTGCCCCGGGCTAGGCCGGCGGCTTTTCGTCATACGAATGGCAGCTGACAAAAAGCAGGCGGCTTTGGTGTGTAGACAGCATAAGGGGTAACCCCACGTTTCCGGGAACATGTCCCTGACGGAACACGGCAAATATCGGTTACATACAAATTGTATGAACTTGTTCACACTACTCCGTGTCAGAGTGTCTATAGTGAAACGGACAACTCTGAACACAGATAGCCCTGACCCGGAAATGTGTGGATAGCCCTTTAAATTATTCGAATTGTAACTTTAACGGTATGAACCTACCGGATTCTTGTGGCGCGTAGACATCTTAAGGCTCGTCTGTCTGTCATCAGGCTGTATCTCATTAAACTCAAAGCTGTAACTAAGACACAGCATACATAATAGTAGGTACAGAAATCTCACTCCTAAAACGCGTTCAAATAAATAACGACTCATGCTACTATACAATTTAGTTTAAATTCCGACCGCGCAACGCTACATACCTACCATTTTAGATACTTACAACTACGCTCTCTTTCTAACGCGTAGCTCATACCTTTTTTGACGGTATCAAGGTTGTCTCCTTTTAAAAATAATATAATGTTATATTGAAATAGTTGTTTTTGTAAATGAATGAGGTTTCGAATAATAAGTATTTTGTAGCAGCGCAGCAGCGGTTGAATCAGTGCGTACGTAGGTAGCGTATTTAAGCGACGAACAACTCGTGAGCGCGCGTGCGTCGCCGCTCGCTTGTGAAGCCCTACTGATTTGTCTGCCCGAAATGGCAGCCGTTGCTACTTGCAGTTCGATACCTACTCGCGCGAGTGGGACAGGCTTGACTAAGATAAAAAAATTGACAAAAGGTCTTAGTAATGAGAGTTATGTACCAATTTTGTATACAATATTTTAAAATTGTATCTAACTACAGTATTTGTATGATTTCAGAGTGCCGTCGCCGTCTCCGGCGCGAGCCAAGCGGCCCGCGCCGCCGCCCGCTAAAGCCGTGCAACCCACGCGGGAGCTGCTCAAAGCCAGGGAGGCCAGCAAACGCTCCCGGGAGGAGAAGGTACGTACACCGGCCAAGTGCGAGTCGGACCCGAGTCGGGACTATATTATATCGTTGTTTAAGATGTTTTATATTTAGGGATCTTTGTCTGTCATGCGTGTTTCGATCCGCATGCAGGGCGATAGCACGCTACTGACTACACGCGTGTCGCCCGCATGACAGGAAAAACAAGTATGTATAATAGGATTTGGGGGCAGCGCATGCGGATCGAAACCGCATGGCAGGAAAAGTGCCCTAAGATTGTACTCCTCCCTTCCAGGTGCTGGAGTGGCAGCGCTCGCAGCTGGCGGTGGGCGCGCGCGCTCCCCCCGCGCCTGCGCCCGCGCCGCCGCCGCACATCAAGCGCGAGGGGGAGCGCCGCCCCCGCGCCGCGCCGCTGTCCCCCGCCTGTGTGGCGCACGCGCTCACGCACAGCGCCTCCGACTCCGACAGCGACGCCAGCGCACCGCCACCCGCACGGTACACGCACACACTTATACAGATGCATGCGGATCAAAACACGCATGACAGGAAACGTTGCCTACTAAATACAAACATCTCTTCATATCGCAACAGTATTTGTCCCTAATGGGAATCGAACCTACCCACCCCACATACGACAGAGTCTAAGCGCTGGCGCACACCTGACGGGGCGCAGCGCAGACCATTTTAGATTTTGATATTATTCTCGACATTTTTGTTGTGGCATCAAGGGAATGTAGGGTTAAGTAAAACACTGGTATTATAATTTCGGCGTATGCGCACCCCTTCTCGATTTTGAATATTATTCTAATGAGAACAATGTCGAAAATTCTCTGCGCTGCGTTCCGTCACGTGTGCCGGCCTTAATAGGATTCTAATGTTCAATCTATACCACGGCAGAGTCATTATCACGCCAACCGACCATTCTCAAAACAATTCCCTCTTCCACAGCCTAACCCTATCGGAGCGGTTCGGCAAGATGGCGCAGTGGTCGGCGGACAGGTCGGCGCGACTGGAGAACATGCGCATCACGAGGCGGGACTCGGCGCTGCATGTGCACATCGACAGGGACGGACAGCCGGCGCCGCCTGAGAGGACTGATTGCCCGTGAGTGCCTTATTTAGAAATGACTTCTCTTTTTAAAAGACAAAACATTTTTTCATAGCCATTTGAACATATTTTTAAAGCTGGATTCTCAAAGTAGCAGTTTTTCCCCACAGAAGAATCTAGCAAGAAACTCAATTGGGTTGCTCTTTTCAACTCAAGTTTTTCAATTCTTATACATCTATACATATACCTATAAAAGTTTAAATAATAAGAACTAAAACAAAAAACGGGACTTTAATCCAAAATGGCGTCGGTTTTCAATATGGCGGACAGTCGGCCATTTTGAAATACGCCAAAAATCCGAATGTTGGAAAAGTTAGATAAGTTGGTTTAAGTGTAACGAATTTATTTAGAAACATAATCTAAATTAGATAATTTTACAATACAATACAAATATTCTTTATTGCACACTAAGATAGAAGATACAGACACAAACAAGAATATAAGAAGCAACAGGCGGCCTTATTGCTAGGTAGCAATCTTATCTTAATTTTACCAAAACCATAAATTAACCAGATAAATTGTCCACAGTGAACTAGAATCGGCTGGCGTCGGGTCTTACCCCGAAGAATTACTGGCTGTAGCGCCCGCCGGACTCTCTTGGGACGACGTGCGCGTGCGCTACGATTATTATAAGAAGAGGGGATATCTTAGAGGTTGGTATAGGTTTACTAGACTATCTCGGTATCTGGGAGAACTTAGGCAATGGATGTTTATACAAATTATAGGATGCTACTGAAAAACAGTTCTTTGTCTTGCAGCTGTGTACAGTTCTTTGTCGTCACTAACTGTGCCGCTGTGTGTCATCATCATATTTAAGAGTTAGACTCTTGTCGGTGGAGTATTCGCCATTTATTCCTATCCTCTGCCAGTGCCTTGATTTCTTGATACGACATGACGTTAACTTTCTCTTTTACTTGAGTAACGTATGTCGCGGTCTTTCTCTCCATTTGAACCTATTATTTATTTGACAGGTCTTTCTCTAAGCGACTACGTGAAGTGGGAGGATTGGTGGTACAAGTACCAGGAGTGGTTGAAGAGGGAGCGCGCATACGAACGGTGGGCTGAGGGCGAAGTGTCGTCGGTAAGTACTAAGTGCATGTTTCTTGTTAAATGAACGAGCGAGACTGTGCGGGGAAGTGAGATGAAATGATCATTTAATCCTGTAGGTTTTGACAACACTTAGGACGAGTCATTTTTTAAAGTTAATGCTAGATTCGCAAGAGTGCAGTTTTCCCCCAGAGAAGAACCTAGCAAGAAACTCTGTAGGGTTGCTCTTTTCAATTTAAGTTTTACAAATCTCAGGCATAAACACAGAAACATATAATAAAATTAATATTTCGAAAGAGCTATCCCTAAATAGAAATTTGACCCCGCAATATCCAGGTAAAAGTAAGATGGAGGTATTATGTCTAGTAAAAATCATACAAATCTTTGGCTACTAATATAGGAGGTATAATATGACAAAACTTTATACAAATACATATTCTGTGTAAAACATTATAACATACAAAATGGCTGACATGCAGAGAGAGAGAGAGAGAGTGCCTAACATCAATATAATACTATAACATAATGACGTACTTGAAATTAGCAAAGTTTCATAAAAATCTGGGGGCTTAGCACGGCGTGCCGCGACAATTATCTCACGTATGCTGTCCTTATCACATTTAAAACTATAGACAGAGATGTAAGCGTGACAAATGTATGACAACGTCTAGTCACGGAGTTCCATGCTAAGCTAGCTGTTCAGTGGTTTTTGCGCGAGAAAGTAACAAACAGTGTCATGACATAAGCTGTTTGGAGTTCTTTTCCTAGTTCTATTTCTTCTTTATAAACTTTTCTCTCTTCTTTTGTTTATTGTTTTGATTTTGTTTATTTCGGAATTGATTTTGAAGTGGGAATAAATGATTACCATGTATAACCTACGAAGTGTACAACCTATTTATCGTATTCCAGACCCGTCGTGAGCGTCGGCGTCGCGGTGGTCGTCACCGCCGCAGCTGAGGGGGCGCCGCCCCCGCCGCCGTGCTGTCCGTGGACCTCGCGGCGGGGGCGTCTCGGGTGTAACCCGGGGCACCGCTCTGTACTCGCCACACTGTGTACGTATATCATTGCCGCTGTATCATGTAGCCGTGGACCTCGCGGCGGGGGCGTCTCGGGTGTAACCCGGGGCACCGCTCTGTACTCGCCACACTGTGTACGTATATCATTGCCGCTGTATCATGTAGCCGTGGACCTCGCGGCGGGGGCGTCTCGGGTGTAACCCGGGGCACCGCTCTGTACTCGCCACACTGTGTACGTATATCATTGCCGCTGTATCATGTAGCCGTGGACCTCGCGGCGGGGGCGTCTCGGGTGTAACCCGGGGCACCGCTCTGTACTCGCCACACTGTGTACGTATATCATTGCCGCTGTATCATGTAGCCGTGGACCTCGCGGCGGGGGCGTCTCGGGTGTAACCCGGGGCACCGCTCTGTACTCGCCACACTGTGTACGTATATCATTGCCGCTGTATCATGTAGCCGTGGACCTCGCGGCGGGGGCGTCTCGGGTGTAACCCGGGGCACCGCTCTGTACTCGCCACACTGTGTACGTATATCATTGCCGCTGTATCATGTAGCCGTGGACCTCGCGGCGGGGGCGTCTCGGGTGTAACCCGGGGCACCGCTCTGTACTCGCCACACTGTGTACGTATATCATTGCCGCTGTATCATGTAGCCGTGGACCTCGCGGCGGGGGCGTCTCGGGTGTAACCCGGGGCACCGCTCTGTACTCGCCACACTGTGTACGTATATCATTGCCGCTGTATCATGTAGCCGTGGACCTCGCGGCGGGGGCGTCTCGGGTGTAACCCGGGGCACCGCTCTGTACTCGCCACACTGTGTACGTATATCATTGCCGCTGTATCATGTAGCCGTGGACCTCGCGGCGGGGGCGTCTCGGGTGTAACCCGGGGCACCGCTCTGTACTCGCCACACTGTGTACGTATATCATTGCCGCTGTATCATGTAGCCGTGGACCTCGCGGCGGGGGCGTCTCGGGTGTAACCCGGGGCACCGCTCTGTACTCGCCACACTGTGTACGTATATCATTGCCGCTGTATCATGTAGCCGTGGACCTCGCGGCGGGGGCGTCTCGGGTGTAACCCGGGGCACCGCTCTGTACTCGCCACACTGTGTACGTATATCATTGCCGCTGTATCATGTAGCCGTGGACCTCGCGGCGGGGGCGTCTCGGGTGTAACCCGGGGCACCGCTCTGTACTCGCCACACTGTGTACGTATATCATTGCCGCTGTATCATGTAGCCGTGGACCTCGCGGCGGGGGCGTCTCGGGTGTAACCCGGGGCACCGCTCTGTACTCGCCACACTGTGTACGTATATCATTGCCGCTGTATCATGTAGCCGTGGACCTCGCGGCGGGGGCGTCTCGGGTGTAACCCGGGGCACCGCTCTGTACTCGCCACACTGTGTACGTATATCATTGCCGCTGTATCATGTAGCCGTGGACCTCGCGGCGGGGGCGTCTCGGGTGTAACCCGGGGCACCGCTCTGTACTCGCCACACTGTGTACGTATATCATTGCCGCTGTATCATGTAGCCGTGGACCTCGCGGCGGGGGCGTCTCGGGTGTAACCCGGGGCACCGCTCTGTACTCGCCACACTGTGTACGTATATCATTGCCGCTGTATCATGTAGCCGTGGACCTCGCGGCGGGGGCGTCTCGGGTGTAACCCGGGGCACCGCTCTGTACTCGCCACACTGTGTACGTATATCATTGCCGCTGTATCATGTAGCCGTGGACCTCGCGGCGGGGGCGTCTCGGGTGTAACCCGGGGCACCGCTCTGTACTCGCCACACTGTGTACGTATATCATTGCCGCTGTATCATGTAGCCGTGGACCTCGCGGCGGGGGCGTCTCGGGTGTAACCCGGGGCACCGCTCTGTACTCGCCACACTGTGTACGTATATCATTGCCGCTGTATCATGTAGCCGTGGACCTCGCGGCGGGGGCGTCTCGGGTGTAACCCGGGGCACCGCTCTGTACTCGCCACACTGTGTACGTATATCATTGCCGCTGTATCATGTAGCCGTGGACCTCGCGGCGGGGGCGTCTCGGGTGTAACCCGGGGCACCGCTCTGTACTCGCCACACTGTGTACGTATATCATTGCCGCTGTATCATGTAGCCGTGGACCTCGCGGCGGGGGCGTCTCGGGTGTAACCCGGGGCACCGCTCTGTACTCGCCACACTGTGTACGTATATCATTGCCGCTGTATCATGTAGCCGTGGACCTCGCGGCGGGGGCGTCTCGGGTGTAACCCGGGGCACCGCTCTGTACTCGCCACACTGTGTACGTATATCATTGCCGCTGTATCATGTAGCCGTGGACCTCGCGGCGGGGGCGTCTCGGGTGTAACCCGGGGCACCGCTCTGTACTCGCCACACTGTGTACGTATATCATTGCCGCTGTATCATGTAGCCGTGGACCTCGCGGCGGGGGCGTCTCGGGTGTAACCCGGGGCACCGCTCTGTACTCGCCACACTGTGTACGTATATCATTGCCGCTGTATCATGTAGCCGTGGACCTCGCGGCGGGGGCGTCTCGGGTGTAACCCGGGGCACCGCTCTGTACTCGCCACACTGTGTACGTATATCATTGCCGCTGTATCATGTAGCCGTGGACCTCGCGGCGGGGGCGTCTCGGGTGTAACCCGGGGCACCGCTCTGTACTCGCCACACTGTGTACGTATATCATTGCCGCTGTATCATGTAGCCGTGGACCTCGCGGCGGGGGCGTCTCGGGTGTAACCCGGGGCACCGCTCTGTACTCGCCACACTGTGTACGTATATCATTGCCGCTGTATCATGTAGCCGTGGACCTCGCGGCGGGGGCGTCTCGGGTGTAACCCGGGGCACCGCTCTGTACTCGCCACACTGTGTACGTATATCATTGCCGCTGTATCATGTAGCCGTGGACCTCGCGGCGGGGGCGTCTCGGGTGTAACCCGGGGCACCGCTCTGTACTCGCCACACTGTGTACGTATATCATTGCCGCTGTATCATGTAGCCGTGGACCTCGCGGCGGGGGCGTCTCGGGTGTAACCCGGGGCACCGCTCTGTACTCGCCACACTGTGTACGTATATCATTGCCGCTGTATCATGTAGCCGTGGACCTCGCGGCGGGGGCGTCTCGGGTGTAACCCGGGGCACCGCTCTGTACTCGCCACACTGTGTACGTATATCACTGCCGCTGTATCATGTAGCCGTGGACCTCGCGGCGGGGGCGTCTCGGGTGTAACCCGGGGCACCGCTCTGTACTCGCCACACTGTGTACGTATATCATTGCCGCTGTATCATGTAGCCGTGGACCTCGCGGCGGGGGCGTCTCGGGTGTAACCCGGGGCACCGCTCTGTACTCGCCACACTGTGTACGTATATCATTGCCGCTGTATCATATAGCCGCCAATGTCCCACTGCTGGACAAAGGCCTCTATCCTCATCCGCCATGACTTCAGTCCAGCTCGTGCCACCAAATTTTATTTGATAGCCCTTATCTTACCTTATCTAGTCCCACTGCTGGGCGAAAACCTCTCTCCACCTTCTCCACGATTCTCTATCCCGAGCCGCCTTTGCCCAGTCGTTCATGAAAGTGTCCAGGCCAAAATTTTAAATAATAAGAATATTATTGATAAAACGCGGTTGGTCTGAAACGCAAATTGTCAAAAACGCATTTGATCCAAATCGTAAAGAATTCGCATTTCGTCCAAATTACAAATTGTCAATTCTCATTTGTATTTAAATTCTTTCTCGTAACTCACAAAATTTTCAAATGCTTCCCAATAGAACATTAAAAAAACACGCCTAAAAGTTACCCTCAAAAGTAACTATCTCTAATAAAGTATTTTTGAATGTTATCTAATAAATATTTTTTACTTTTCAGGCTGACTCCAGCAAAATTCTAAACCAGTGTGTAAGTGAGACAAAATTAACAAAAGACATTCGTAATTACGTAAATATCATAATAGTGTTTAAATATAGATTATAATTATTATTATTAGATTTTATTTCTGACTGGCTTTTCTCCCATTTTTTAGTGATTTTAACGTAAATAAAGGTTGCCTGGAAAACATCGCTATCTAGCAATAAGGCCGCCTGTTGCTTTTTATATTCTTGTTTGTGTCTTGTTTATATCTTTGTGTGCAAAGAATATATGTATTTTATTTTATTGTAAAAAAAAGATATTACATACAATACAATCCAAACATTCTTTATTGCACTAATGATCTTAATACATCTATGGCAATCCGTTGCCGCTATAACAACAAATACTAAGAATATAATAATAATTAAGGAGGCTCCCATACAACAAACGTGATTTTTTTTTGGATTATATGTTCAATATCAATAAATAGCTACTGGTAGACACAAGAAATATTCAGTTAACATGTATTTTTCTTTCCATACAATAAAAAAAAACTAACGTGTTTAAAAAACTAAAACACGCTTTAGCTTGCACTAAACATGGTCCATCATCAGATAAGTTCGAAAGTACCATATTATTGTATTGTCATGAGAACTCAGAGCGTGTACAAAATTTCATCCTATTCGAAGACCGGGAAGTGGATCAAATTAAGATTCCAAGGTTTGTTTACATACATAGTTACTTACAAGAGAAGCTAATATAAAGCGTGTAAAAATGGGAAAATAGGGACTTGGAAATAATATGTATAGATTTTTATATTGTAACTATGATTTTTATAAAACTGACAAAATTCGACGTTGTCTTATAAAAATCGCTTAAAATATTTGTAATTTGCAAATCGTTATAAAAATTATGTTTAAATTAAGGTTGTAGACGACGATTATATTATTTTTTCAAACATACATACACATATCTGTAACGCGACATTCGCGTCAGGGTAGGCGGAGACCACTTCCCTCCAGTTTTTTTGCTTTTGCTAAAATATCCTGTACAAAATATTTTTTTTAAAATTTTATTCGCAAGACTATACTGAAATTATGATTTAATTTAAAACAAGATTATTCGTATGAGCAATATAATTAGTTGTAAAAAATAAATACGCAAAATGTTCACTTGCTAACTTTGGACGTTTTGCCGCTTCGTTAACTTTGGACATTTTGCGTTTTAGATGTTGTGCTATATTGTAAACTAGAATAATACCATTACGGTATTACTTTGATGGTTTAATTTACTAGATCATTCTTATAAGTTTGACGCAATAAAGTACATCATGTAAATCTAAATTAAGTAGGTAAGTACTTAGATTATAGTTTACAAAAAAATATATTATAATCTTAAAAAAAGCTTATTTATGTTATTTAGAGAACTATTAAAGTAGCTTTAGGTGTAAATTGTAAGTGAACGGACACGTTTTTTGCTTAAGATTGAAATGCACTTCGCGAAATGTTTAATTTCAAATTGTTTAATGTTTAATTTCTAAATATCTCATTTCAAAGTGGATTATACGTAAAATTTCACATTACAAAGTGAACTATACGCAAAATGTCACATTTCAAAGCTGACTATACGCATAATGAAATGACGCATTTCGAATTGAACATTTTGCTAAGTGTCAACTTTAATAAACTGCTTATGTGAAATTATGCTATGAGTTAAATAAATGTTCTTTATTAATTATAATATCATGTCACTTATAAAATGACCAGTTTTGTCATGTTTCGTATGTGAACACTTTGGTATTACGTACGTTGCATAGGGTGAAAAGGATATACATGTGCTCGTGATAACAAACAACTTTTACTATGGGGCCAAGTTCAAAATCACAAAAAATGATTCCCCATACTATCAGCTGGTGCATTTTGTATGGGGAGTTCAAAAATTTTTGAACGATTTCGACCTTGGTCCCATAGTAAAAGTTGTTATCACGAGTACATGCATATCCTTTTCTATCGTTCACTAATTAAAAGTCACCCTATATATTTTGCGATCGCCTAACGTCAAAGTAGTCATACAGTAAATGTTTGATAAGTAGCACAAAATGTATGTGTCGTGGTTTTTTTGTGTCCAACTCTAAATCATTGTTAGATTTTTATGTGAATAAATATAAACCTTATTTATATATTGTATTTTTATTTATTTTGAAGTGGATGGTAAACGTCTTGACTTAGTGCGGTCACATCTGCGTAACGTACCGTGCGTTACGTTCGGTTCAATACGCTCGCAATGTGTTTCAAGTCACCTATGACACATCAGCCGAAATTACGTCGCATACATTTTTTCCAGCCGCTGAACGTTCCGCGCGGTACGCTACGCAAACCCTTAAGTCATTGACTGCATAAATGAAATATAATATTATTTATGAAAGAAACATAGAAACACTATTCAAATACATTTATTTATAATTATAATAAAACTACCTACATTACATGTACCAGAATGAAATTATACAATACAATACATATTCATACAAAATTATACAGGGTGTAACAGAAAGAGGTATAAAGGTGAAACACAGCGATAGTCCTCATGAAACTGAACTACTTTCCCCAAAGAACATGAGTCGTAACACGAAAAAAATTTTGGTTCGCCCATACTTACTCGATCAGCTGATCGGACATTTTGTATTGGGAAGAGAATTTTTTTTTTCGAGTTACGACCCATGTTCCTTGAGGAAAGTTGTTCAGTTTCATGAGGACTATCGCTGTGTTTCGGCTTTATACCCCCTTTCTGTTGCACCCAGTAGAAAATTCAAATTTAAATAATATGACAGATACAGTATTTAACCTTGTATTTGCAACTGTTTTTGAGTTGTGATTCTAATGGCAGTTATACATACATACATATCTAACGTCTCTCTCCCATCGAGGTAGACAGAGACCACTTCCCTCCACTTGCTACGATACAATAAGTCAATGGGCATGATGACAAAAAAATTTTTTTTTAGTCCATCTCAGATTATTTTAAAATATTCGACACGTATTTTTTCTTTTTTCTCTTAAACTAAAAATGACACAGATACACTGGGTTAAAGTTGCTCGTGACGTCACGCCTCAGTAAGATTTTAACCGAGGAGTGACATTAATACCCCCCACTCCGTAACTTTGATGCTCTGTATCTTTGTATTTATTTCTGTATTTGATCAGGTAAAAAATGTGTTTCGAATATTTTTTAATAGCCTCAAAGACGGACTAATTATTTTTTGAATTTTTGATTCTAGTCATCATCCCCATTCAACTGCATTGTTCCTTTGGCAGTATTCAATAGATTTTGGTACTTATTAACCTATAATAAAGTAGATTTTTATATTTGAGGCTGCTTTATCCTAGACCTAGTAACTTTTTTTTCAGTCTCCAATTTCCCTGGACTGGTAGCTCTCCTCAACGTCTTTTTATCTTTACTTTTCGGCCCAACTTCCAACTTTTTAGCCTTACTCTCACTTTTTTGACATTTGTTTTCTTTATCAGTTTTAGGCAAAGGCAACGGCGTTGAGAATTCCTCTTCGAGTTTTTTAACAATATTTTGTCTTAGTGATTTTTTTGCGTAAGTTTTGACTGAGGTTACAGGCGTGAAGAATTGTTCGACTGATTCGTTTAGTGGAGTCGAAAATTGAGTGTCGTTATGCGTTTTAGGTGTTGCCATATCAAATATGGAAGTACTAGCTGATACTTGTATATCTGGATTTTTTCTTTTCGGCGTTGGCGTAATAGTTTCTAGCATCGGTTTATTTGTAACAGGAACGGGTATTTTAAATTCCGAACGTTTTTTAACGGTTCTCTTAACACTACCTTGATTTTCTTCTTCGTCAAAATTAAGTTTGATAACTTTTCTTCTATTTGGCACGTCTTCATCTTTAACTTTTATTTTTGGTAGTTTTGGCGGTTTTTCGGCTTTGGCTTCCGGCGTTTTGGCCGGATTCATGACTTTAGTAGGCGAAAGTCTTAAGCTATCGAATTCTATTTCCAAATTTTTAATTTCTTTCGTTTCTTGACGTAATCTTGCTGAAGTTATTAATAAATTTTGGAATTCATTTTTCACATACAAACTAACCTTACTTTCTTGTAAAATTTCGTGTATTTTTACAATCAAAGCATCAGCTTCTTTATAATTCAGTTGGGAAAGCTCGAAATATGCCGCTTGCATTAAAATATCAATTTGAACCCTCAAAAATTGATCGCTTAACATTTTCTTCGTGACGCCAACTACATAACCTAAAAATTTAGAATTTTCAAACTTTTTCAACCTACCCTCAGTCAATGCCAAGCAATTAAACGCCCCTTCAAAATAATTCCTAGCTATTTCATATTCTTGACATCTGAAATAAATAGTCGCTTCCAAACCGACAGTCTGACATGTCAAAATGTAGACAAACAAATTCTGACATGCATAACATTGACAGTTGTCACTATGTGTCATGAAACTTGGTGTTTGATGGCCAGGGATGCTCAAATGTGACATGGGGCTGGTGGAGCGTTTCCTGAAGGTGGAACTCTCGAGCATGGTCTCCAACTCTTGCTTTGGTGTGAAGAGGATATGCTGTTTCGGATTTGTTGGTTGACAAATCTGTTGATCTGTTGTCGATTGTAATCCTAGTACGTATTTTAGGCCATTGTCGATTTTCGCCTGTAAAAATAAATAAAATAATTATAGTGATTAGATACCTATTTCTTTGTTAATACCTCGTCATCAGCCCATATATGTCCCCACCGAGGGGCACGAGCCTACTCTCATACAGATAGTGATTAGGCCATAATCCACAAAGCTGGCCAAGTGCGGGTTGGCGGATTACACATACACCTTCGAATTTCTTCTCTGTTGTATGCAGGTTTCCTCACGATGTTTTCCTTCACCGTTAGCAAGTGGTAATCGAATAAATTGGTCCGTACATGAGAAATAAACTCAGAGGTACGTTCCCGCACCAGGATTAATACCTATCTTTATAAAAATAATCCTATCAATATTATCAATGTCAATGTTTGTGCCAATTGGATGGATGGATGGATGTTTGTTACTATTTCAAGCAAAAACCACAGATCAGATTTTGATGAAACTACAATATTGTAGCTTGCACATCAGAATCACTTATCATTATCATCATGTCAGCTTATGGACGTCCACTGCTGGACAAAAGCCTCCCAAGGATCTCCACAAAGATCGGTCATGCGCTGCCCACATCCAACGACTTCCCGCGACTTTCACCAGGTCGTCGGTTCACCTTGTTGGAGGCCTATTTGGCTAACGTAAGTAACATAGTATAACTAAGTAAATATTCACCGTATGCGACACAAGATGCATCCATCCCGCCCTAGCGGCAGCCTGCGCGGCGGTGTGGTACGCGGCGGTGGCCCGCAGCCGCTGCCCCAGCACCAGGTGACGGCACACCTCGCTGTTGTATACCCCAGTGTGGGACATATGCAGTTTTTGTGTTAGCGATCTATAGCGACGGGATGTATGGGTTGATGCTGTAAATAAAAAAAAATTATATAATACAGGGTGTTAGGAAAAGTAGCACTTTCCTTTTAACCAGGTTTAGTGTTGTGGACTTTTCTTGCATGCAGCCCGTAGTGCTATAAGGATCTTTTGACACGTGGCGGAAATCGGAACTAACAATACCATTTTGTAAATTGACATTATTATGAGTTGTTTATTCGCCATCAACGCCCTCTTGACAATGTCACTTAAGTGCCAATAGATCCTTGTAGCACTGTTTCGAGCAGTGAGGAAGGATGGAGTGGCCCCATTTTTTTTCATATACAAATTGAGTTTATGACAGCCTGCCAAGGTTGTGCCAAGTTTTTCATAGTTTTCTTGGTAGATGACCTGTCTAACGATAAGTAGAACCATACAAAAAGGTAGCCATTTTGCGCCAGACCAGGCACGCAGATCCAGACGGTATGGCTCCTCCTTATATATTCTATATTCAAAGGTATAGAGATATTAGACGTCGTCATGCAAAAAAATTTTTTTTTTCATTAATACTTTGAACTTAAGGCTAAAAAAACTAGCTTTAAATTAAAAAAAAACGCATCCAAATCCGTCCACGCGTTTAGGAGCTACAGTGCCACAGACACACACACAAACACACACACACACACACACACACATAGACATCGACGTCAAACTTATAACACCCCTCTTTTGGCGTCGGGGGTTAATAAAAGAACCTACCTGGATTAGTACAAGTAATGAAGTGTCGATGCGGCCGCGTCACGTTGGTTAGGGTGCTGGGTTCGATTCCCGGCGCGCTACCGAGGTGGGAATGCACTTCTTGTAGCATGCCTATTGGTAGATCCACTGAAATAACATAAAAAATAAATTACAGTCGAGTGCAGATTATGTCGCAAAAAAATAAGGTGCTTCTGTGTAAAGATTGATCAGCCCTGGTGTGTACATATCTAAATAGATTTTTTGAATTTAATATAATAATAATAATCAAAACATTGATTATTAAAACTGGTCAAGTGCGAGTCGGACTCGCTCACGAATATTTCTGTATCATTCACTAGGTTAACAATAGCAGCAAATACATAACATAATTTGTAGGTAGACATTATATCGAGCAAAAAAACACGTTTGTTGTATGGGAGCCCCCCCTCCCCCCGAAAATCCAAAAATAAGAAAATTCTTTCTTTCTTCTTTATCAGCCCATATATGTCCCCACCGAGGGGCACGAGCCTACTCTCATACAGAGAGTGATTAGGCCGTAATCCACCACGCTGGCCAAGTGCGGGTTAGCGGATTTCGCGGCGGGACGAGCTGGATACCTTCTTGGGTACCTGGGCGGAGGAAGCTCGAGACAGAAGGGCCTTTGCCCAGCAGTGGGACACGAGTGGCTAAATAAGATAAGATAAGAAATTATACTTACAATTTAAATCCGGCATTTTCTCGCACGCTATCAATATCTTCGCTTGGACTATTTGCGTCAATCTTACTGACAAACCAACTAGGCCGATTTTAATATAATATAACTAAAACACGTTTAAAAAAACATATTAAATAACTTGAATTATAAGCCTGTTTCGCTATGTACTTACAGATAAATTTTATCTGACAGATATTTCTTACCTGTCTTTATCTTAAACGTCATGTTTTTGATATAGATATAGGTTTATCTGTCAGTTAAAGAGCATCCAACCTAATTGGTATAGTAAACATTTTCGGTATCAATTACACTCAACATTCGAGCTAGTATGGAGAAAAGAAAGTTGGCGGCCACTGATGAAACTAACGTCAATCGATAGAGAAAAATAAGTTGGCGGCCACTGATGAAATACTCCATACTAGCTAGAGTGTAATTGATACCGAAAATTTACTATACCAGGCTCCATACAAATATGTTCGATGCTATTTTAGCGGTAGTCTAATTGGTAGAACGCCCGCCTCCAATCTTGGAGACGCGGTTTCGATCTAACCTGTACCTATGAGATTTATTTCTCACTAGAACCGACCCACCAAAAAAATTCTATCTTAAAATAATATAGCATGTGTTATTCTTATGTATAAACTACAATATAGCCAAGTTTCATCGAAATCTGTTCAGTAGTTTTTGCGTGAAAGAGTAACAAAGATCCATCCATTGGCCCCTGTAGTGGGGACGTTGAAAGGGCTGAGGAATACGAACTTACCGCACACAAACACAAGTATACAAGCACTGGTTCCATAGTATAAGTGCTTTTCATGAGTTCTTCACAGTAAATGTTACCTTTAGCTATCATTTTAGTTAGTTTTTCTGTTTGTATGTTTGCCAAGTATAATATTTGTGATAAATTGTTCAAGTAGGATTCTCTGTGGAAGAAAAATTTATATTACTAGAGGCTGCCCGCGACTTCGTATGCATTTATCGTCATATCTTTGAAAAAAAAACATATCTACAAATTATATAGCTTATGTGTTATTCTGATGTATAAGCTACAATATTGCCAAGTTTCATCAAAATCTGTTCAGTGGTTTTACCGTGATGAAGTAACAAACATCCATCCATCGGCACAAACATTGACATTTATGATATGAGCAGGATTAGGATGATAATGATGAGGTATGTTTGTATCGTAGCAAGTGGAGGGAAGTGGTCTCTGCCTACCTCGATGGGTGAGAGGCGTGACAGTTTTAATTTTTGTCTGTACATCTTTTTGTGAACAATTAAGTGTTTCTATACAGGGTGTAACAGAAAGGGGGTATAATGCCGAAACACAGCGAAAGTCCTCATAAAACAGATTTTTTCTTCCCAGGTAGATGAGTCGCAACTCGAGAAAATTTTTTGGATCGCCCATACTTAATCGATCAGCTGATCGGACATTTTGTAAGGGGAAGCGAATTTTTTTTTAGAGTTACGTTACGACCCATGTTCTTTGGGGAAAGTTGTTCAGTTTCATGAGGACTATCGCTGTGTTTCGGCTTTATACCCCCTTTCTGTTACACCCTGTATATCTATCTATCTTTGATGATGATTACAATACAAATATTCTTTATTGCACAAAAGATATAAGGTACAGACACTAACAAGAATATAAGAAGCAACAGGCGGCCTTATTGCTAGGTAGCAATATCTTCAAGGCAACCTTAGGGTAAGAAATAGCGAGAAATAGGTAATAATGGTTGCGGGTTGATTACTTACTTGTCCCCAATATATTCAGCGAACTGACAGCATATGTTCGCAAGTTGTAATCCTTCAGGTATTCTATACAAATGCAGTAATTGTGGTACATATATTTGTATTATGTTTAATATGTGATGTAGGTTCAAGGTAGGCTTTGCTGGAAAGAATGGTAGAAGAAATTATATAGGTGACTTTAAATTAATGAACGATAGAAAAGGATATGCATCTACTCATGATAACAAACTACTTTTACTATGGGACTAAGGTCGAAATCATAAAAAAATAATTGGTCTCCCATACTCAGCTGGTGCATTTTGTACCTATAGGTTGTTCAAACAATTTTGAATGATTTCGACCTTGGTCCCATAGATAGTAAAAGTTGTTTGTTATCACGAGTACATGCATATCCTTTTCTATCGTTCACAAATTTAAAGTCACCCTGTACATAACCTCGCCCTTTTATTTAAAAAAAACTGACTGCGTTTAAAAAATATTATTTTGACTGACACTGTCACTCACAGTAAATACGAATCTAACGACACCTCTCAAGATAAAATCCGTCAATATGTGTACGCTGTAGAGCGTGCCAAAGAATTATACATACATACTCTCGAAAAACATTAACATTTATTGCCTCTAGCAGAACAAAGTTCGCAGGGCCAGCTAATTTATAACATTAGTAGGATTTAAAATAGTTATTATTAAACGCCAAGTACGGAAAACCAAGCCGAAACCCTCCTACTCCTATACATTTAACACCTCTGGTCAGCTGTATTGTACCCCCTGTGATCGCATTTTTAAGACCAAGTTCGGCTTTGCAAGCCACATCAGAGCCCACCACCCACTTCAACAAAAATCCTAAATGTAAACTTTTCTGGAGTCGCCGTCGCCGGACACGATGCGGACAACATGATATTTAAATAACATCTTACCATTTTCCGTCATCTCATGTATAAAATCAGTCCAGAACATTACAGCTTTTACCGCAGTTTTACTCGCCTCATGTTCTTGAGGGAAAGTGCAATTTGCGTACGTTTGGTCTGGGTCGGGATTCTGTAAGGCAAAAAAACATATACATACATACATACATATCTATCACGCCTCTCTCCCATCGAGGTAGACAGATACCACTTCCCTCCACTTCCTACGATACAAACACACCTCTCGCTTCATCCAAATTCATCACCCGCCTCATACTTGCACTTCGGTTTAGTTAGGGTATTTAAAAAAAAACCAGCCAAGTGCGAGTCGGACTCGCGCAGGAAGGGTTCCGTACCATTCACTATTCATATCGAGCAAAAAAAAAGCAAAAAATCACGTTTGTTGTATGGGAGCCCCCCTTAATTATTTATTATTATTATTCTATTTTTAGTATTTGTTATTATAGCCGCGACAGTAATACATCATTTGTGAAAATTTCAACGCTCTAGCTATAACGGTTCATGAGATACAGCCTGGTGACAGACGGACAGACAGCCAAGTCTCAGTAATAGGGTCCCATTTTCACCCTTTGGGTACGGAACCCTAAAAACTAACTGTTTGAGATGTCAATAACGTTAGACAAGGATAGACTAAAGGATAGGTCTAATTTAAAGTAGAATTTAAACTTCAAAGAGAAATTATTATTTAAGTGACAGTTGTCTGTTGGTCTTTGCCCAGCAGTGGGGTCACTCTAAAATTAAAAAATAATAATAACAATATATTTATAGTTATAAATAACTTACCGGATCACTAACTTTCCATCCATATTTCTGACTGGCCTCAGCCAAGTCAAACTCAGCTTTTAAAAACAACAGGGTTCCGTACACTACTTTTTCTTCTAGCGATTTTGCCTAAAACATACAAAAATAATGATTTATTTATAACAACAGAAGTCGCAGGCAAGAGCCACTATCCAACTAATATTAAAAAAGCAAATGTTTGTGTTGATAAATGCGAGGATGTTTGTTACTATTTCACGCAATAACCACTCAACAGATTTTAATGAAACTTTGCAATATTGTAGCTTACACATCAGAATAACAAATAGTCTATATCATTTTAAAGAATTGTGTAAGCTTTCTAATCATCATCATTAATTTGAGAGCGTCGCTCTTGTCGGTGGAGTCTACGCCACCCTTCTCTATTCTCTGCCGTCCGTTTGAGCACCTGATACGACACAACTTCTATTCCCTCCTTTATTTGGTCTATGTAAGTCCTTCGTGGTCTCCCTCTCTTTCGTCTTCACTTTCTAATATATAACCATAAATGCGTACGGAGTCGCGGGCAGCTTCCAGTAATCCCATTAATACTATAAATGTCAATGTTTGTGCCGTTGGATGGATGGAAATTACTTCATCACGTAAAAACCACTGAACAGATCTTAATGAAATTTTACAATAAGTTCGCTTGGACATCAGAATAACACATAGGCTATATTATTTTAAGATATTGTGTAGATACATACACATACATACATACATACATATCCGTCACACCTCTCTCCCATTGGGGCAGGCAGAAACCACTTCCTTCCACTTCTTTCTTTTTTTCTTTTGTGTAGATTTGCTACATAATTTAAGGTATCATTTTTTTTCCAAGATATGACGATAAATACGTGCGAAGTCGCGGGCAACTAGCAGTAATAAAATAATAATTCTACTTACAAGATTTTCTTCCAATCTATTCAATATTTCATTGATAATTTCCTTAACGTTTTCATTTTGTATATTCCGAACTGCTGATGGGGTCTCCAATATAATATCGTATAACACTTTTTGTATGGACTCGTCTTTAGCTAGAAAGAAATGCAAATTATACCTACCTACTTATCCAAATTTCTTAACATGCATGTTTTTCGGCCTCCACGTAGAGAGCGAGCGCGCCCTACCTACTTACTCCCCAAGAGTTGAATGACCTTTGCGTTAGAGCGCGCGTTTATTAATGAAATTCTTAATTAAAAATGAGTTCAAAAAGCATTTTTTTCGTGGAATATGTTCTACATCACTAACACTATATCTGGTTAAAAGGAAAGTGATACTTTTCCTAACACCCTGTATATTAACATAACTTACCAATCAACCATGGTACATCATGCTGAGTTAAGTCATGTAGTGCCCTCCACACTCCCACTATTGGGACTAGAGACGGCCAAAGTTTCACGTACAATGAGAACTCGTGCGATAAGAGCTCGCTGGAAACAAAAATATTACATTTTTACATAAATCATTATTATTAAGGCCGGCGCACACCTGACGTAGCGCAGCGCAGAGCATTTTTGACTGTCATATTATTATCGACATTGTTGTCATTAGAATAAAATTCAAAATCAGTTGACATAACAAACGAGCATCGGAGTATCGAAGCGACTACAAGCGAATGTTGTGTCAACTGATTTTGAACATTATTTTAATGAGAACAATGTCGATAATAATATGACAATCAAAAATGCTCTGCGCTGCGTTCCGTCAGGTGTGCGCCGGCTCTTAAGCATATTTTTTTGAGAATTGAATACTATAACATCCTTAATCATCAGAAACACGAAAGACAATTTTAACCCATATTCCAACTCACCTAAACTTCAAATTACAGAAAAAAGGCTTCAGATTCCCGTATTTCTTCTTCTCAATAGCGTCCGCGCATGCGTCGAGTACAGTCATCATCTGTAGATCATCTAATTCTTGTTCATCGTCATCTTTTACTTTCAATACTTTAGCTTTTATGTCCATCACGAGAGACATGTATTTTACTGATGATAATCCTGAAAAAAAAGCAATAGGGATGATGATTGAGTTTAAAAAAACCGGCTAAGTGCGAGTTGGCCTCGCGCGCGAAGGGTTTCTCTTGAAAATTTCATTTTCTAAGCATTTTTAATTTTTAATTTTTTTTTGTTTTTTCTCATGCCTTAGTTATAGT
Organism: Anarsia innoxiella; assembly: GCA_947563765.1. Taxonomy (NCBI): domain Eukaryota; kingdom Metazoa; phylum Arthropoda; class Insecta; order Lepidoptera; family Gelechiidae; genus Anarsia; species Anarsia innoxiella. Next base: position 727,698 of record OX387418.1, on the reverse strand, counting down.
AACTTTAGTAATAGGGTACCGTTTTCACCCTTTGGGTATGGAACCCTAAAAATTGCATTATGTTTAGTCTGTTTGTTAGCCTGTTAAAAATATTTGACACATATTTTTTGCTTGATCAAATACATAAATCAATACTAAGATACAGAATAGGTATCAAAGTTAGGCCTTATGACGTCACTTTTAGGTAAAAAAAGTATCTACTGAGGCGTGCGTGACGTCACGAGGGACTTGTTAATTTAATGCTAGATTCGCAAGATAGCAGTTTTTTTCAAGAGAAGAATCTAGCTAGAAACTCTGTTGGGTTGCTCTTTTCAAATAAATAATTACACTTTTTATACATACATGCATATCTATCATGCGCCTCTCTCCCATATGGGTAGGCAGAGACCACTTCCCACTCGCTACAATTCAAACACACTTCTTTCGCTTCATCCAAAACAGATATTCTTTGTGTAGAGAACCCTAAGGCCGCGGCCCTAGTAGGCACACTGTTAGCGGCCGACTGAGTGAGCCGCAAATTTGTGGCGAACTGAAAGAGTTAGCTGCAAACTCAAATCAATGAAATCACCGGTTTTGGTGGGAGTCGGCCGCTGTCTGAGATAGTCAGCGCGCGTAACGCTGCAAACTGCGTACAGTGAGCTGAAACTAGCTGACTGTGGACTCTCCATTTCAAATATATGGAAGGGTGTACTATATCGATTCGCCGCAAACTAGTCAGCCGCTAACAGTTTGCCTACTGGGGCCACAGCCTAAAAACTTACCTTCAGGATAAGCAAAAACCAAGCTTAAATAAGCATCGGAGAGTGCGTTTTCGTATAACTTCGAATCCATTTCGCAAATGCTCTTGTTATACAATGCGCGACTTATATTTTTCAAATCATTTTCGTTCTTGAAATGTACGATTTCGTTATTAACGTAAATATCCACTAATTTAATCGAAAAATCGTAGTTTTGAGATTTATTTAAATCAATTGCGATATTGTGGACGTCTGCTTGAACTTTTTTATAACATTTTTCATAGTTACTACATCCTAATTTTCTTAATTCTACCAAAATTGAATATTGTTGCAAAATTACAGCATAATATGTAGGCATAATGCTTTTTGACATGTTAATGTCTTGTAGCGATTTTGCTACGTAATTTTTTATTATGAATGACGATTTTAAAGCATCATGCAACCCAGATTTGACAGTACAGTTATCACATTTCACAATCTGGTTACAACTTTTTAACTTCTGCATCAAAAACTCCATCAGTTTCAGTGTAGCGGTTTGAATTCGTTCAGAATTCTCCGTTGTCAACGTAAATTCTATAAATAGCTTTAGCATTTGATTTAGGAACGGATATGTAGCTGTCATTGCTTTTTTGTATCCCAATTTCTCTGTTGTTTCGCAAGAGGTCGGTAGATTAGTTAAAATCGTTTCCGTGTAAGTTTTATTCACTTCCATCGTTAATATTGAGCAGAACCCGTTGGAAAAAAACGTCTGCAAGCAGTGTAGGATATCTGGACAGTGTCCTAAAACAATAATGCTAGTTTTCATAGCTTTTAACATAGCAGAGTCTTTAAATTTCAGTTTTAAGGCATTCTCTCCGATCACATAAACACAATCCATTAATTTTTGATAAATATCTAATATTTCAACTTCTGGTAACTTTTTAAAGTACTTCAAATCTTCTTTTGTTGATATCACATCGAAAATCGTTGCATAAAACACATTTAAGTCTTCTTTACACAAATCGTTGTACAAAACGTGAAGTTTCTTAAATAGAAACGTTAATGCCGTTGCACAGAACTGCACAGTGTTGTAATTTTTAACAACTGCAATTATATCTTCCGTTAATTTAGTAAATAGTTTGTGTATGGCCTTTTTTTGGGTTTTTAATTGTTCTAGATAAGTGATTCTGTCTGCTATTATGTTCCAATATGTTTTGCAGTAATCTTTTAATAGTTCTGTTGTAAACGGCATGTAAGATAGCTTGAGAATTAATTCTGGTGGGATGTTTTGAGTCTGAAAGAAATATACAATTAAGTAATTAGATAAGTATATCCTGCTAATATTATAAATGTCAATGTTTGTGCCGATAGATGTTTGTTACTTTTTTATGCAAAAACTACTGAACAGATTTTAATGAAACTTGGCAATATTGTAGCTTAAATATCAGAAAAACACATAGGCTTTATATTTTGAGATATCATGATTTGTTTCCAAGATATGATGATAAATACGTACGAAGTTGCAGGCAGCCTCTAGTAAAATTTTTAAAATATGTCTCCTCAGTAGGCTCTACCTCAGTGGGGACGATTTTCATAGAAAATATGATTTTTAATTAATTATTTGTAATTAATTTCCAGTTCTTACCTGCCTCACAACATATCTATGAATATGATAGATGCACGCCAAAGTTTTGATACGTTCAGCCGTTTCCAAGTAGCATGTACCTCTTACACATTCTATAGATAACGTTAGTAATGCTTTGCAGTCTATCTGAGAGCGCCATGATGGTACCTTTTCGATATTCCTGTAAAAATTGCATATTACCATGATGTTAGTTTATCAACTTAGAAAATCTGTTTCCAAGCTGAATATAAGAAATATTACCTGCACAACGTGCATAAGACGTTCAGAGAGAATAGTCCACGGTCTTTCGAGCCCAATTTAGTTAAAATATCTTTGTATTCGCTAAAAGTTGCGTCCAAATCGGTCACATCATTTTTTGACCCGTCCGCTTTAAATTTCGACACAAAAGCATTAGCAGTCATTGTCGTTAGTTCCTAAATCATATCACTGTGTTATTCGCAAGAGAATAATGCAAATCAATAGTAAAAAACACGCAAAATAATAATGATTCGCTTTAAATCGTAGGCAACCGTTAACAATTTGGTAGAACTGTCAAAATTTGAATTGTACTATAGTTACATTGTTAGAAAGAAACAAAAGATACCATAAAATGCTGGAAGTAGATTACACTCTAAAATTATGATAGAAAACATTTTGCAGATAAATAAACAGACTGCCTACGTTCCGTTTCAAGTGCACGATAAAGAAAACTAAATATTTTTATAAAAAAAACAATAAAACTTGATAATAACCACAAAAAACTGCTCAAATAATACAAAGCTCAAATCATATTCGAAGATTCTGAAAAATTCAGAAAAATCTTTATAAGATACAAGATAATACCAATCAGCATAAAAATAACTGCGTGTAAAGAGATGCATTGTAAAAGTTGCGTTTTGTTTCTAAATTTTTATTATTTAAATTCATGGATTTATCTATCAATAGTAAAGTTAATTAATTTTTTTCATATTAAATAAATCATATTTATATTAATATTAACTTATTTCTATCTAAATGAATTTGCTTTCCACCTAAAATTACTAAAATTCCATAACTTGTATTTTTTCGGCGTTTCAATAGTGCTACATTTTGATATCATAGTCTATCTATCTGTCACTGTCATTAATTCTGCCAAAAAATCGTTGGCTTGCCGCTTTCTTTCTTATCAGTAAATCGGCGATTATACAGAAAATATGATTATTATCTAAATAAAAACAAACGAATCTGTGTCATCAGCACCTTCCATATGTGCTGTGCTTCCAGTGAACTTCACTTTTTTAAATTCGCCGTAGTTACACCAAATCGGTAAGTGTACCTCACGACTTGCATTTACGCATAATTTTAAAGAAAAAAACTGTTTAACACATACATTCTTGTATTTAATGATTAGCGAATGTGTAAACTTGATAGTCATTATGCATATTTTTGCAGAATTTGCTTATCTGTAAATAAATTTTGTTGATAAACCACCTAGCATACGAATCAAAAAAAATTCGATACTTACATTTTTGGTAAATTTTCTCTAATTTGTTACTCTATCGATATTCTTAATTTAAAAATACTTTAAATCACAATCGTTACTTACACAAGTCCATAAATTAACCCAAATTTATTTTATTTTTCAGCACAACGATTCAAAAATGAAGAACTACTATCTCCTACTTTTAATAACTGCTACAACATACTTCTTCGCTGCGAAATATCTCTTGGACCGTCTCCACGGAACGATTGACATCGTTATTGATGAACTATTCCACATCCCACAAGGCCTGGCTTACTGCAAAAGAGATGTCACATATTGGGACCCAAAAATAACTACATTGCCAGGCCTTTATGTTGTTTCTATGACATTTTTGGGCTCATATTTCGAATGCAACGTTTATAACTTACGTTTACTAAACGTTTTAGCTTCCGTTGTCAATTACTTCTTGTTTGCGTCAATAATCAATTTTGTCTACTCAACGAATGGTTATAAAACTGTAATTTTAGCGTTAAACATGGTTTTGCTGCCACCTCTGTTCTTCTTTTCGTTAGTTTATTACACAGATACATTATCGTTAACATTTTTGTTGTTGTTTATACGGCTATGTTTTACTGGGACATTTAAGATATGTATACTTATGTTTGGATGCTTAAGTGTGTTCATGAGGCAGACTAATATCGTTTGGATAGCTATGGTTTTCGGGCATAAACTTTTAGACGTATTTCTACGAAGCTCACGAGTTTTTGGTAATTATCATGTGTCTGGGATAAACCTACATAAAGACTCAGCTATCGCTAGGGATATAGATAAATCTAAGTTAAAACGCTATTATAATTTAAATGATTTTGTCTATGCCTTAAAATATCATTTATCAACGTGTTTCGTTACGTTCTTCAAGCATATAACATTACACGATTGTTTGATATTGTTAATTCATTGGTTAATGTTAGCTTCGTTTGTGACTTTTGTTGTTGTTAACGGATCTATCGTTGTGGGTGACAAAAAAGCACATCAAGCTGTTATTCACATCCCACAGTTATTGTACTTTTTGATATTTTATGGCATTTTTGGGGCACCATTTGTATTGTTAAAATTAAAAACAACGATTCAGTTGATGTTTCGGAATAAATTAAAGGTTTTTTTGTTAGGAGTGCTCTTTGCAATAATCGTTCATTATAACACAATAGTACATCCTTATTTATTAGCAGATAATCGTCATTTTACATTCTACATTTGGAATCGTTGGTTCGGCAAATATGTTTTTGCTCGTTATGCAACAATACCTGCATATTTATTCCTTTTAACGAGCCTTTATGATAATTTAAGAGAACAAAATTGCATTTCGTTTTTACTGCCTTTCTCAGTTTGCACATTTATAGTGTTGTGTTTACAAAGCATGATAGAGATAAGGTATTTTTTAGTTCCTTTCATAATTCTGCGGTTGCGTTTTGCGAAGCCGTCTTTCAAAATAGTTTTGTTAGAATTTCTACATTACGTTATGTTAAATGCGGGTATGTTTTACGTGTTTTACAGTAAGTCTTTTATGTGGCAGAATTTTAGTGAGCCCCAGAGGATTATTTGGTAAAATATTCAAATTAAAATTAAGGCCGTGGCCCCAGTAGGCAAACTTTTAGCGGCTGACTAGTTTGCGGCGGCGTATCGATTTAGTACGCCCTTCCATATACTTGAAATGGAGTGTCCACAGTCAGCTAGTTTTCGCTCACTGTACGCAGTTTGCAGCGTTATGCGCGCTGACTATCTCAGACAGCGGCCGACTCCCACCAACACCGGTGATTTCATTGATTTGAGTTTGCAGCTAACTCAAATTTCAGTCGCCACTTTGCGGCTCACTCAGTCGGCCGCTAACAGTTTGCCTACTGGGGCCACGGCCTAAGAGTGCATTTCATAGAAGACTTCCTATGCCGCCACGTTGGCAGCGTTTAAAGTACTGCGATACCCTTGAAGACGTTTCGCAGTACTTTTTAATGCTGCCAACATGACGGCATAGGAACTATTTCATGAAACGCACTCTAGAATTTCACTTTTTTTTATGTTCAGTGTTCAAGAGTCACTAAAATTATGTCATATTACATGTCCACACTTATTTCTGTTATTAATAAAATAATGATTATAATTAATTGTAAATATAATAAATAATAATTTCTCTCTTTAATAATAGTTACAGTCATTCTATTTAATTATGGAATCAAATTCCTTAATTTATATTTCTTAATTTAAACCAATTTTGACATAAAAAATTTATAATTTTCAATCAATTAATGTGTAAGCGAGGCAAACCTTCGACCAATTAAAGATCACCTTTCCATACATTCCAGTTTGGTAGTTCTTAGGGACTTCTTTTATTTGGTCGAATGGTAGAGGGCCCAGTAAAAAAGTTAGATATTGTTTTTATTGTCTGTTGCTGAATAAGGCCCAGAACACACGATAAAACGCAACTGAAACTGCTAGTTACTTTTGAGTTCCATCTAAGTTTCTGCTTTAGACTTCCTTAGAAAACCACTCACGACGCAACTAGTTTGAAATGTTTCGTTTCATCATGTGTTCTGGGTCTAAGGGCTAAGGGGCTATTTCACGATTTACAAATATTATACATAGGTTTATCTGTCAGTTATATTTTATCTGTTGGTGGTAAATCTGGTGTAAGTTAAAATCCAAACTTAGTCATGAATCTGTTAGTAGCACAATTCCGCTTATCTTTTCCAATAGATTTTTTTTCTTTCATTTTTCTAAAGGTATGTAGTTTGAGGTAAAACTTTAATAGAATGTTAAATCTAAAGATTATTATTGCAACTAGATATTATTAATTAATTTTCAGTGTCATATGAGTCTGATAATGTTTAAGTTTATTTTTTATAATTCAATTTTCTATGGAATAAATGTGATTTTTAGGAAATGTTTTTTATTTTTATAATTAAGTAATAAAAATTTCACAAATGCCTTTAATAATTTAAAAAGTTTATAATTTTGATAACATCGAAAACGACATAAATATTCATGATAAGTATTACAAATTCTTGAATTAAATATTTCTTTTTTTTTTTCATTTTAATTAGGTATAAAAGCACAATTAAATAGATACATAATTAGTTAGTCAATTTAATTTGCGATTCCTTAAATTAGAGATTGAAAAGGAAAATGACAAATATAAAAATTAGGTTTTTCTCTGGGGAAAACTGCACTCTTGCGAATCTAGCATTCACTTTAAAAAATGGCCGTCCTAAATGATGTCAAACTTAACCTACTACATTAAATAAAAAGATCCAACCTAATTGGTATAGGTAGTAAAAAATTTCGGTATCAATTACACTCAACACCCCCTATTCGAGCTAGTATGGAGGAAAAAAAGTTGGCGGCCACTGATGAAACTTACGTCAATCGATAGAGAAAAATAATAAAACGATAGTATTTTGGACAAATGTCGAAAGTGATATATACTTTCGGAGATATAGAACTTTGAAAATGTCCACATGTAACAATTTTCAAAGTTCTTTCATTTTTAAAATAAAAAATGATTCTGTAATTGATAGGTACCGAAAATTTTACTATACCAGTTAGCTTAGCATGCACGTGACAAGACGTTGTCATGGGTTTGTCACGCATACGTCTCTGTCTATAGTTTTAAATGTGATAAGGACAGCATGACGTGAGATAATTGTCGCGGCACGTATGCTAAGCCTCCAGGCTCCATACAAATATGTTCGATGCCATTTTCATTTAAAACTAAATTGATATTAACCCGTTCTCTGCTGACAGACTTTACAACACACTTAACCGGACCTACATGTGAGTCGAATCCGGCATTTTATTGATAAAACTGTATTTCTGAAAGCGTCTTCACAAACTCGAATCTAATATATGTAAATAGGTAGTTTTAAAATGCTATGCCAGCTGAATCGCCATTTAATTATAAAAATTATATACAGGATCCGACATGCAAGTGGGAACTAGTCCTTAGTGGACTCGCCTAGCGAGTTCTCGACAATTTTAAGCCCACACATCTGAACATCGAACTTGTAGGCTGAGAAAAATGTATAAGCTAAACAAAAGAAAATCTTTTTGGCAATTTAATTTAAGCTAGTTATTTAAATGACATTGATTTTATGTAAGTATAAAATAATAATGGAAACTTCATTCACAAAAGATTTGCAAAATAAAGAGCTATCCACACATTTCCGGGTCAAGGCTATCCGTGTTCAGCGTTGTCTGTTTCACTATAAACGCTTTGACACGGAGTTGTGTGAACAAGTTCATACAATTTATATACAGGGTGCAACAGAAAGGGGGTATAAAGCCGAAACACAGCGATAGTCCTCATGAAACTGAACAACTTTCCCCAAGGAACAGGGGTCGTCACTCGAAAAAATAAATTCATCTCCCCATACAAAATGCCCGCTCAGCTGATCGAGTTAATATGGGCGATCCAAAAAAATTTTTTCGAGTTACGACTCATGTTCCTTGGAGAAAGTTGTTCAGTTTCATTAGGACTATCGCTGTGTTTTGGCATTATACCCCCTTTCTGTTACAACCTGTATAACCGATATTTGCCGTGTTCCCGGAATTGTGTGGTTAACCCCTTAAGGCCTGAGTCCGGTATAATTATTCCGGTTAATATTTCCGGTATTAAGAATATAAAATATCTGTCACAAACCACATGTCTTTTACAAAATAATCTAAAAAATACAAATAATAAATTCGTATCATAAATTATTATTATTAATAATAACAGCCACAAAATAATAATAATATTAATAGGTATTTTTTAAATAGGTAACTTATATATAATATAATCTTTATTTATACATATGTATCTGAATTAAAATTATTTATGATATTTTAAAAATATATTTGTTTTATTTTTTGTCTTTTATAAAGAGATCGTTAATTTAATTAAAAATAAATAAATAAATAGTACTTCGTACATTATTATGTTAATCTCACTATTAAATTAATCACATAATTTTAAACTAAATGGAACTTTTAAGTATTTCTTTCGAAACTATCCCTTAGGACCGGCGCACACCTGACGGAGCGCAGCGCAGAGTAATTTTGATTGTCATTCATTATCGATATTGTTCTAATTAGAATAATAATTTTTTAAAATCAGTTAACACAACAAATGAGCATCGGAGTATCGAAGCGAATACATGCGAATGCTGTGTCAACTGAGTTTGAATATTCTAATGAGAACAATGTCGATAATAATATGACTATCGAAAACGCTCTGCGCTGCGCTCCGTCAGACGAGCGCCGGCCCTTAAACTTAAAACCACTGTGAAAACCACTCAACTAAAATTATAATCGTACTAAATAGATACAAATAAATGCCGGTAGTATGAAATGACGTACAGCGCTACAAGGATCTTTTTGGCACGTGGCGGTAATCGGAACTAACGATTTCATCTTGTAAATTGTCACTATTTTGAGTTATTTATTCGCCATCAACGCCCTCCTGACAGTGTCACTCAAGTGCCAATAGATCCTTGTGGCACTTTAAACAGGCGTTCATTCACTGACAACTACCATTATTAATTCTACCAGTATAAAATGAAGTAGAGCTTCAAAATCGGAGAGAATGCAAAGTTGGGTTTAACAGTTAAGTGATTTTCACAATGATTTGGAACAGTCAAGTAAATGGTCAGCAGACTTGAAATTAAACTATGCCAAAAGAATAGATAATAAATTAGGTATTTTGATTTCTAATATTTTTGGTAACATTTAGAGGCTGATTCACCATGTCCAGGTAAAATTTATCTGACAGATATTTTATAAGTACCCGTTACTGTTTAAAAGTCAGAGGGAGTCACTCGCCTCGAGGGAAGCCAGTTGACGTCACACTGGTCTAAGTTGATGTGTTCTCATTCAGATGGGCCCAAGCAATAGCTCGGCCAAATCATGCAACAATAAACAATAAACGTCATGTTTTATGAAATAGACGAAGGTTTATCTGCCAGTTATATTTTATCTGTAGACGGTGAAACGAGCACATGTAAAATTATTATCTGCATAATCAAATTATAGGAAAATGTCTTGTCAATGACATATGACATGAAATATGACATTTATATGGAGATAGGAAGACTTGTACATTTTAGTATTTCAACACATTTTTCTTGATTAATGATCTTTTTTTATCTATATAAACCCACCCATGTGAAATCCGCCAACCCGCACTTGGCCAGCGAGGTGGATTACGGCTTAATCACTCTCTGTATGAGAGTAGGCTCGTGCCCCTCGGTGGGGACATATATGGGCTGATAAAGAAAACCCACCCAAAATCAAGTAGTATACAGACAGACCAACTTATCTGAGAAATGAACGGCGGCGCTAGTAGTAATACAAAATTGTATTTCTACCAATCGCAGCAGTTCTGGAATTTGACATTTCCGTATTAGTGGCCGTAGTTACAATAACGGCCGGTTCACAGATAACTTGGTAGCTCTGTACTAACGCTTTATCTTGGTATTTTTTAAATAAACCGACCCACGTAAATCATACTAACACTTTGTATAATGTAATAGCTATTTTTCTTTTGAATTAAACGATTCCTGATCGACCCGCTTGGCGGGTCACGAAAAGTTAGACACGAGAGGCGTGTCAAGAACTAAATATGTAAAAATCTGAGATTAACACGATATTAGCGTAAAATTGGTAAATAATTCCCCGTGACACACCCGGTGAGTCCGGTTTGATTGTGATCACAAATTGGTTTTTACGCATGTGGGTCACAAAAAACAAAAAATGTCTCTCCTGTTACCGAAAGTTAAGGACACTGGAAGCTAATTTCTGAACTTGATGCATATCCGCATCCGCATCATCTGTGCCCGATGCAGTTTTGGCCTGTATAAACATTTTGAGGATTAGATATACCTATATACTTAATCATCAGGAAGAGGAAAGACAATTTTGAACCTAATTCTGTGTATAACTCAAGTGTTATAATTTAAAATTGTACAGCTAAATAAAACCTAAAAACGGGTAAATAATTTATAAAATTATATCTAATAACTGGTAACATTTTGTGGTAGGTTTTTAACCCTCCGTCGGAAATATGTACGCACTTGGCCTTAGTGACGTCATGTAAAAGCCGGCGCACACCTGACGAAGCGCAGCGCAGAGCATTTTTGATTGTCGTAATTATTATCGACACCATCATTAAAATAAGATTCAAAATCAGTTGTCACAACAAATGAGCATCGAAGCGTCTACAAGCGAATGTTGTGTCTACTGAATTTGAATAATATTTATTTATTTATTTACTTATTGGAAAACCAACAGCTTCAATATACAAAATAGAAAATTATAAATTAACAAAGGAGCCAATTACAGGGTTTTACAAAGCACTTATGCATTGATTATGTGTGTAGTAATAAAAAAGTTAGTAAGAAATAATAAGTAGTAATATTATTCTAATGATAAAAATGTCGATAATAATATGACAATCAAAAATGCTCTGCGCTCCGCTCCGTCAGGTATGCGCCGGCCCTAACTCGTACGTACTCGTCACGTTACTGGATAGACGAAAAAAAAACGAAGGGAAGCGCATTCCAGCGAGGTGCGTAGAAATTTCCGTCGGGTTGCAATAACATAATTTACATATTTTTATGACAATTTCATATTTAAATATAAAAATATTTAAAAATATTATTTAAGCTAAAATACCGCTATAATGAATTAGTCAGTAAAGGCCAAAACATAAATTCACGACGCGACGCGACACGACGTCGTGCGTCGTAAAACGATACGACAGGACACGACGCGACGCGACACGAAGTCGTACTACGCCGTACGACGTCGTGTCGTGTCGTGTCGTGAATTTATTTTTTAGCCCTAAGGGTCAAATTATACTAGGGAGAGTCTGAGCTAATTTCTAAAACTAACATATGAAATTCAACTTTAATTCAATAGCATAATGCACATATTACTTCTGATATTTTTCATGTCTGATTTCGCGCGCATTAAAATATGAGTAATATGTGCGTAATGCCGTTGAATTAAGGTTCAATTTCGGAAATTCGCTTCGACTGCCCTAGTATAAATTGACCCTAATTGGTAACTAAGTATGTTTTTTTTTCGTGATACAAGGTGTAACAGAAAGGGGGTATAAAGCCGAAACACAACGATAGTCCTCATGAAACTGAACAACTTTCCCCAAGGAACATGGGTCGTAACTAAAAAAAAAATCCGCCTCCCCATACAAAATGTCCGATCAGCTGATCGAGTAAGTATGGGCGATCCAAATTTTTTTGAGTTCAGTTTCATGAGGACTATCGCTGGGTTTTGGCTTTATACCCCCTTTCTGTTATACCCAGAATATAAAGACCGATACCTAAAAAGGTAGGTACTTAAACATATTCGATTTTTTTTTTCATAAAGGTCAGCCTAAGTGATGGCGCGACGATCTGGATGCCTACTTGGCAAACTGGCCAAAAGTTGCCAGAGATAGGGAAATATGGAAGAATACGGGGGACGCCTTTACCCAGCAATGGGATATAACAGGCTGATAAAAAAAGGCTGTTCCTAAACAGCATGTGATTTTTTTGCTCATTTTTAACAAAGTAAATGACACCTACGGAACCCTACGCGAGTCCGACTCGAACTTGACCTTTATCATCTTCATTTGTTTTTCAATTGGCAGAATTTAAGTTAAATCCACTTATCTTCTTTCCTCCCGTTTAATAAAGGCGTCTCTTCTTTGGCATCTTTCACAGGGCTGTCCGGTTTGCCGTTTACGTATTTGGCCATAGACCCGTTTGTTACGATGTACGGAACCCCGGATAGATCTGAAGATAGCGCGTTGTAGTACTGCCTGTAGCTGAATATTGCTGTCGTGTAGCCGAGTATTGAGCCTACTAGGATATCTGGAAGGTGAAAAATTTTGGGTAAATATTGGTAATTATGAGTTAATTTTTTTTTTCCTTGGAATGTGTTCTACATCACTAACACTATACCTGGTTAAAAGGAAAGTGATACTTTTCCTAACACCCTGTATAATGGGCCAAATAAAAGAATATACCTACTTATTTTTTTTATTTGGTTTTCCACACAAGGTCCAACACTTACTGCGATGAACCGTCCACAATCATATAGGTTATGGCTACTTAGTTAATATAATATTTTTTAAGAAAACCTACAATATTTCTCTCACCTTCCCAATGATGATGATAATCACAACTCCTGGACAACGCGATGCAAGTGGCCAACACCAACGGGGCCAAACAAGCCAACACTCTCGCACCGGAACCACGCCTTCTAGACAACACACCTAGACGACCGCACAGCCACGCCGACGCTAGGCCCAACGAGCAGAATGATACTGGAAAATATTGGTACTAATTATGGGCCACTATCATCAAAATTATAGACCACTGTGGCTAAAATATGTACCAACGTTAAGCCACCATGCATGACTTATAAATGAGCTACTATTTTAAAATCGTGGGCCACCGTGGTCATCACAAAGGGCCAATATGGCCATAATATGCTACATGGTCGTTTCTATGTGCCAACGAGTCATCATAATGGGTTACTATGGCCATAAAAGGTCACTTTAGCCATAATGGGCCTTAAAGTTATTATAATCGGTTACCTCTTCTTCACGATGGCCCTTCATGGCCACAATGACCCATTATGGCCACAATGACCCAATATGGCCACAATGACCCAATATGGCCACAATGACCCAATATGGCCACAATGACCCAATATGGCCACAATGACCTTCTATAGCCATAATGACCTCCTATGGCCATAATGACCCAATATGGCGACAATGAACCACCTGGCTTCCAATAAGCTACATCCCTCATACTCACAACTACTATGCCCGCTGGGAAATGACTTCCTGCCCTCCATAACTTCATGAAGGTCGCCAGTACACTCCAGATCAGCTGTCTCCGCTCCATCAGGGAAGCAGCGGTAGAAGAAATCTGGGCGAGGTCGTCCTGGAAAGAAAGGTCAGTAGAATTCCTTAACAGCCCTTTTAACATCCCCACTGAGTGATTAGGTCGTAATCCACCACGCTGGTCCAGTGGCAGCAGATTTAACATACACCTTCGAATTTCTTCTCTAGTGTATGCAGGTTTCCTCACGATGTTTTCCTTCACCGTTTGCGAGTGGTAATCGAGTCAATCCGTACATGATAAATAAATCAGAGGTACAGGCCGGGGATCGAAGTATACTCACCAGCTATTAATTTTATTGTATCTGTGACGACACCATTTATTCCAAGAGCCAAAGACCAAGAGAGGAGCATCTGAAACAATATAATTCATAAATTAAGGTTTTTTTCTTTAATGACCTGCCAACTGCTGACTATTGCGGGTACTAATTAAAAAAAAATTGTTGCATAAAAATGTATTACGGATATAGAACCAACAGACATATGGACGGTGTTAAGCGTTTATGTATCAACCCACAAAATGTGCGAAATTGAGTTTTGAATGCAGTTTTGTTCGAAATTTTGTAAAGAACACGACCGTGTTATTAAAAAAATACGATCTACTTTACTTTTTTCATAATTTGATGGTTACATTATTGCTTAATTTACAATCAAACTATTGTATTTAGCGTTTATGTGTTATGCTGCATAGAACGTAAACGAAAATAATCTATTGCGCTATTCCTATTTTAGCGTTAATGTACTATCCCTCCTTGATACACAAAAGCAAAATTAAGTTTTATCACATTTAAAAAGCAATTATGTATCAACCTTCTTTGGACCTTGGGAAATTTTGGCTACACATGTTGGAATTATATGAAACTAGTGCCATTCGTTAGCTCTAAGGACGTACATTTTTTCCTTTTATAGCGACGCACCCAATACCTAAAGTGAAAGTACTGTTTTTGCATCTGAAAAATATGACTTATATGGGAGTAGCCTAAAAATATGGGTCAGCAGTCATGTGACTCATTTCAATCGGTAGCTATTCAAACAGAGAGTATTTCATCTCTAGACAATATTGCCAAAATCGACGGCCTACTTGCCCTAAATAGACGTCGAAAAAAATTAATGTACCAGAGAAGTCTGTAAATATGACTCAACACTAATAGGATACACATCGATCGATAGCTATTCAAACGGCGAGTATTTTATCCATAGATGTCATTGCCAAAATCGACAGCCAGCTTGCCGTAAATTGACGTCAGAAAAGTCTTGTACCGGAGTAGTCTGAAAATATGATCCAACAGTCATGTATACCAATCGATAACTCTATTTAAATAGCGAGTATTTCATCTATAGACACGTAATATCTAAAATCGACGGCCATCATCCATTGGTATGGTCGGTCGCCCTTTTTTTGTTTCGTCTTTTTGTGTTGATTTTATTTTCAAAATTGCTGATTCTATGAAAAATATTACATAAATTGTTGTTTCTTATAGGTATTTTTAATCCCTTTTGATATTTTAACTAGCTTTTGTACGCAACTTTTCATACAAATTTTCATCCCCTATCTTATCCATTAAGGGATGAAATTTGTCAAATACCTTTCTTAGTGGATGCCTACGTCATAATTGTTTTATACATGCAAAGTTTCAGCCCGATTAGTTTAAAATTGACAAAGTTCCATACAAACTATCACCCCCTATTTTATGCTCTTAGGGGTGGAATTTGATCAAATCCTTTCTCAGGGGATGTCTATGTTATAGTCACTTTATGCATGCAAAGTCTCAGCTAGATCGATTCAAAATTGACAAAGTTTCATACAAACTGTCTCCCCCTATTTTATCCCCTTTGGGGTGAAATTTGACCAAATCCTTTCTCAGTGGATGTCTATGTTATAGTCACTTTATGCATGCAAAGTCTCAGCTAGATCGATTCAAAATTGACAAAGTTTCATACAAACTGTCACTTACTATTTTATCCCCTTAGGGGTGGAATTTGACCAAATCCTTTCTCAGGGGATGTCTATGTTATAGTCACTTTAAGCATGCAAAGTCTCAGCTAGATCGATTCAAAATTGACAAAGTTTCATACAAACTGTCACCCCCTATTTTATCCCCTTAGGGGTGGAATTTGACCAAATTCTTTCTCAGGGGATGTCTATGTTATAGTCACTTTAAGCATGCAAAGTCTCAGCTAGATCGATTCAAAATTGACTAAGTTCCATACAAACTGTCACCCCCTATTTTATCTCCTTAGGGGTGTAATTTGACCAAATCCTTTCTCAGTGGATGTCTATGTTATAGTCACTTTATGCATGCAAAGTCTCAGCTAGATCGATTCAAAATTGACAAAGTTTCATACAAACTGTCACCCCCTATTTTATCTCCTTAGGGGTGGAATTTGACCAAATCCTTTCTCAGTGGATGTCTATGTTATAGTCACTTTATGCATGCAAAGTCTCAGCTAGATCGATTCAAAATTGACAAAGTTTCATACAAACTGTCACCCTTCTATTTTATCCCCTTAGGGGTGGAATTTGACCAAATCCTTTCTCAGGGGATGTCTATATTATAGTCACTTTAAGCATTCAAAGTCTCAGCTAGATCGATTCAAAATTGACAAAGTTTCATACAAACTGTCACCCCCTATTTTATCTTCTTAGGGGTGGAATTTGACCAAATCCTTTCTCAGGGGATGTCTATGTTATAGTCACTTTATGCATGCAAAGTCTCAGCTAGATCGATTCAAAATTGACAAAGTTTCATACAAAATGTCACCCCCTATTTTATCCCCTTAGGGGTGGAATTTGACCAAATCCTTTCTTAGGGGATGTCTATGTTATAGTCACTTTATGCATGCAAAGTCTCAGCTAGATCGATTCAAAATTTACAAGGTTTCATACAAACTGTCACCCCTTATTTTATCCCCTTAGGGGTGGAATTTGACCAAATCCTTTATCAGGGAATGTCTATGTTATAGTAACTTTATGCATGCAAAGTCTCAGCTAGAGCGATTCAAAATTGACAAAGTTTTATACAAATTTTCGCCCTCTATTTTATCCCCATAGGGGTGGAGTTAGTCAAAATCCTTTCTTATTGGATGCCTACGTTATAATGGTTATAACGGGCTGAAATTTGGAATGAAGGTATAAAATCTACCCGCATGCCAAATTTCAGCCCGATCTATCCAGTGGTTTGGGCTGTGCGTTGATAGATCACTATGACGGCAACAACACTCTTAATAAATAGGTACTTGCTTGATACACTTTTTCTAAATGTAAGCTCTATTGTAAATAAATCATTCATATATCAAGCCGCTTTAGGACATTTTTGCTAAACTCCTAATTCGAATTATTTTTGTACCAAGCAGCTTAGTACATAAACGCTGAATTCGTAATTCCAGATTCTTATTTGGCCATAATAGTTTTTTGTATTTTATTAAAACAGCAGCGGAATATCATTAGGTTTTGTTTATCAATTCGATTCAGTACTTTATTACGCATAAAATGGTACCAAAATCGTAACTATATATCAATAATCAGACATACCAAACCAAAAAAACCGTTTGAAACTTTAAAGACCTTTTTCTCAACTTTGATGATGTTAGGGTTGATACATAAACGCTTAACACCGTCCATATGGTGGTGGGTCAAGAATAACCCATTCGATAAATAAAAATACTTTTGGCCAAATTAAGACACTATTGATTGGCCATTAAGAGATACCTGTACCTACTATATTTGCCAAACAGAAATTGGATGGACCATTACAAGGTGACTTTAAATTAGTGAACGATAGAAAAGAATATGAATGTACTCGTGATAATAAACAACTTTTACTATGGGACCAAGGTCGAAATCACAAAAAAAAATTATTCCCCCATACTATCAGCTGGTGCATTTTGTATGGGGAGTTTCTAAAATTTTTTAACGATTTCTACCTTGGTCCCATAGTAAAAGTTGTTTGTTATCACGAGTACATGCATATCCTTTTCTATCGTTCACTAAATTAAAGTCACCCTATATGGACACTCCAGCACAGGATTGGCCAAAAAGAACCCCAATTAGCCATACAGCCTAAAAATGGCCCACATAAACAATATCCCCAAAAAATGTGCTAGATAATATCTAATCACTCTCGCATGAGAGTAGGTCGCCCCTGTAGTGGGGAAGTTAAAAGGGCTAATAAGCATAAGGGTACATATCTGTCACACCTGTTTCCCATATAGGTAGGTAGGCAGAGACCACTTCAAACTCAAACTCAAAAATATATTTATTTCATAGGCACAAAAAATGCTCTTGAAACCGTTACATTATTATATAGGTATTTTTTTTAAAGCTCCACTTGCTATGATACAAAGATATATGAATTTAAGATAAAATCAGCAATCTTTCTTTTCCCCTTACCTCCAAAGCGTCATTGCAATCGTTCCCCACGCACCAGGCAAGCAAAGACAACGTACAAGGTACAGCCAGCACCACGGACCATAATACCCCCCCTGGCACATATGACTCTCTTCGTGGATACTTGTATTCGGACACCAAGTCATTGTGGTGGATGACTCTGACGAAAGGGGACATTGACTCCATGTAGCTGTAAGATTTGATGATTAAAAGTTAATTTGTCATATCATGTTCACAAATCCAACTCTATCTGTGAACTGAACGGTGACGCTAGTAGTAATACAAAATTGTATGTCTACCAATCGCAGCAGTTCTAGAATTTGACATTTCCGTATTAGTGGCCGTAGTTACAATAACGGCCGGTTCACAGATAACATGGTAGATCTGTATTATAATTATGTAATCCTGCCAATATAATATATGTCAATGATTGTGCCGATGGATGGATGTTACTTCATCACGTAAAAACCACTAAACAGATTTTGATGAAACTTGGCAATATTGTAGTTTGCACATCAGAATAGCGCGTAGGCTATATTATTTTAAGATATCATATATTTTTTTAAGATAATACGCAAAATGCGTGCGAAGTCGCGGGCAGTCTCTAGTAGGTAAATAAATAGGTATTGATAACATCAAAATTGCTGTAATTTCATTAAGTAGGTAGGTAGTCTAAGTTTTTAAATTATTTAAAAAAATAAACAATATAAGTTTCACACGTAAGATGTATCTCTATTTAGTCTGTGCGTAAGATGTCAGGTCGCATTCAAGGCACATTTTCTTGTTATCAGTACCTACGTAGCAGTTTAAAAAAAACTAGTTCTCATGCAAAAATTCTAAATAAATCGCTTGAATACTAATGAGTGAACATCTTTTGTTAATTTAGATACAACGACGTGGCCTTTGTATGCAAATTTAATTCAGAAAATTCTGAAATATGGTCAAAGTAGCGATAAGAAATGTTTTCGATACTCACCAGAATGTAGACACGAGGGCAATCCGTATAACTATTTCAATAAATAAGTTGAAGTTTGCTGAACGAATTAGAGGCATTTTGCGGCGCACAGAATTTTGTTTTGGCTATTTTAATAATGGTTTTGCAAAAACTATTGAGAATAAGTTTTGACGTTACGGATGTTTCGTTCGGAAGTCCCGTGCAAAATATTGACACGTTTTTGTTGTTTCATGTTTCTGAACGATATTCACGAGGCTAAGAACTATAACCACATACAGCCAAATTTTGTAAATTTGCGTTTTGTTGCTTACATTTTCTAGTTGAATTGTCATTTGATTTCTTTTTTGTTATAGTAGGTTATTAATATGAAATCATAATTATCTAATTTATTGTTTCACCTATTCATGTAAAACACGAAAATGTAAAATATTATTATTGTTGTTCATTTTGAGTCATTTTTGGTTAATACGAATGAACTTGCTAAACAATCAAGCACAGTTAGCGTCTTCAAAGAAAATTATAATTTAACTATCTATATAGAACTTAACCTCAATTAAATTAGTTATCGGAAAATCATATAAATTCATACAAGTAGGTAATCTTAAGAATTTACTGACACCAAATATCTTTGAATCCGGCGGCCTTCCATACATAACCCGATCGGATTAAGAAGTCCCCACTAGCTATTTGATTTGGCTGTTTGTTATTGTACGTTTAATTTGGTCGGGTTTCAGATAACCAGGTTAGGATGACATCATTTTGATGCTTAATTTTAAATGTGACGTTAACTATTTCTTCATTAGATTCAGTGACCCGCAAGAGTCTCCACGTTTTATAAAATTAAAGCTAGTTTATCCTGTGAAAATGTCCTATTACCAAGAAAGGCAAGCCGGTGAGTATTTTCTATGTTATTAAAGATTTTTTTTGTTCAATTTCTTTGGGTCAATGTCAACAGAACTTATTCAGCTTTTATTTGATCAATATATTTACAGTGTCTGGTTTTTGTTTGCTTTTTTCGGATGAAAAGGTGTTAGTATTTAAATATTGAAATATGGATCTTAATAAAAAAAATCTAGACTAAGCACTTATTATAAAATAATAATTTTTCAAATAAGCATCAAAAAAATATATTACATTTTAAGTAGGTACTTACATCTGGATTAAAAAATAAAAGGAATGAATAGGTAGGTAGGTATGTACCTACCTAGTTATATTACCTTTTTTCTAAATCTTTTGAAAATCACTATATTGTTATAACTCCTATTATTCATTTATTATAATAGTATAATATATTTTATTTGTTATAATTGTAATAAATTAAATAAAACAAAAAAGTTATATAAAATCCTATACAAATAGCGACAGGATTGTATTTTTACATTTAATTAACATATCATTTTTTTTAATATATTTTTTATATTATTTGGATGTCTGGGCAGAGGTGGCCCAGGATAGGGAATTATGGAAGAAGAGGAGAGAGGCCTTTGCCCAGCAGTGGGACACCAATGTCTAGTTAATATAAGATATTTTATAGACCTAATGATGTAGAATTAGAATTAGAATTTGTTTATTGCAAGTCACAGGTTGGGTAAGGTGTTACAGAGTCATATGTACATGTGACGCCCTGCAAGGGCACAGCAAACAAGAGATAGATAGATAGATAGAAATTCTTTATTGCACACAAAGAAATACAAATTAAACTTAAAACTAAAACATTGTGCGCAAAGGCGGCCTTATCACTAAAAGTGATCTCTTCCAGACAACCTTTGGAGTAGGACTAGTTTAGGATATGATGTACTTATTTAAGTGAAAATAATCTTATCTGTTACTGCTATCTTTATGCAGAAACCTAAATGCATTAAGAAGTACAAATATTTACATAATATAATAAACTTATTATCTAGTTACTTACCTACTTTCATTGCATTTACATATACCTACATACCTACCTATATTTTATATGATAAAGGATTATAATTTTTTTATTTATTCATAAATCGATTGTGAAAATACCTACTTAAGTACACTGGCTAGCTATTAAACTAGGTACACTTATTTTTTTAATTAGTACTTACCTTTTGTTTTATAGTAGATAACTTTATTTATTGAAAAAAAAAAAAATATTATAGGTACTAAAAATCTACCTACCTACTACTTCTATTTAATACTGTTTTTTTTTACTTTATTTTTTTTAAACTTTATTTTTTAAATCACTTAATTTTTTTTTTGTCTTTTAGCATTTTTTTTTCAAGCGTTTTTTAAACCACGTACTTATGTACCTACATAAGTACTAAAATACTAATATAATATATAGGTACTAATATAATAAGAAGAAAGATATTTTTTATTTATTTATTTATCAATTTCAAAACAAGACTCTAATTGAAAAAAAAATCCCATTCAATAAACCCAGAAAACCACATTGCATATCTAACCTAAATATAGAAAAATACAGGTCAATAGCCAGTGATCACGAAACATTCACTTCACGACCTAGTTACGTAAATACGCAGCGTGTGTTTGTTTACTTTATTTATGTTGTTTCATTTATGCAATCGTACATTGTTAGGGATAAATAGGGTACTGATAGGTATAAATAAACTTTTTTTATTTATTTAGATAAATTTAAGTACCTATAGGTAGGTACTTAAATAATGTCAAAATGGTCAAATAAAAAAGTATCAAGAAGTCAAAACACTGGCAGAGGATAGGCCTAAATGGCGAATGCTCCACTGACAAAAATCTAAATCTTAAATGAAATGATGATCTATTAACCATCTGAACTATCTATGCACCTCGCTGGAATGCGCTTGTCCCCACGCTTCCCCCGTTTTCGCCTATCCAATAACACCGTGATGAGTACCTACGTACATGTTTTATGACGTCACTGAGCCAGATGCACAGATATTTCCAACGGGGTTGTATCATTTATTTTAAGTGTAACAAAATACAAAAAAAAACCAGTGAAGTGCGAGTCGATGACGGACGGACAGATGAACAGACAAACAGTACAATAATAGGGTTCCGTTTTCACCCATACTACAATAATAGGGTACGGAACCCTAAAAAGAAGAGAAAATAACATTAAGCTAACTTACACGCTAAATTAAAGCATTCAGTAAACAACGTGAGGCAAGCCTTGACATGAATTGTACTAAAATGGTAATGGTAACACTCGGTAACCGCTATGACTCATCAATTGTAACTTTCGCTTGTGTTTCGTATGTTTTGACGGCGTTGTTTGTTTGGTAACAGGTTATAGAATATTTTGAGGTTTTTATAGAGTTGTAATTTTTCTAAACTGCTTTTTAGAAAGGCTTTTTAATTAAGTTAATTACTTATGCCATTAAAAAACGTACCGACTTTTTAAAAATTAAACGGCAACTACTTATCATTGTGGATCTTGCTAATGTCAAGCTAATTAAAACTTATTATAATTACATATTGTACGATAATTGTGATAATTTACTAAGTACCTACTCATACAAACACCAAGACTAAAGACAACTATTAAAAATCAGTGGGCCGACCACCCGCTCGCTGGGCAGATGACATCGACAGGGCCGCTATGGGTTAGACTGGTACAGGACCGTAGTGAATGGTGCGACAAAAGGGAGGCCTATACCCAGCAGTGGGGAGACACGGGCTGTTTGATTGATTGAAAGACAAACATGTCTGTTCGTCACAACAATGTCTCTAGCGTGATTCGAGCCCACGACAAGCATGTCAAGCTTGGTCTTTACCAACCACACTAGCCAATTAAAGTAATATAGCCTATGCGTTGGGAGTCTTTTTTTATCCATAAATTTAAATGCCATATTTTTGTTTGACATAATGATTTTTAAACATAAGTATTAGATGCACTAATATTAATTGCAATACTTTATTTAATCCATAAAAAAGGAACACCAACCAGAACGGCTAGGATAGGTTAGGATAGGTTAGAACATGATTTTGCATCCCTGCTTGCTGCATGCTTGCTTGCATGCTGCATGCCTGCTTGCATGCTGCATACCTGCTTGCATGCTGCATGCCTGCTGCATGCCTGCTTGCATGCTGCATGCCTGCTGCATGCCTGCTTGCATGCTGCATGCCTGCTGCATGCCTGCTTGCATGCTGCATGCCTGCTGCATGCCTGCTGCATGCCTGCTGCATGCCTGCTGCATGCCTGCTGCATGCCTGCTGCATGCCTGCTGCATGCCTTGTGCATGCCTGCTTGCATGCTGCATGCCTGCTGCATGCCTGCTTGCATGCCTGCTTGCATGCCTGCTTGCATGCTGCATGTTCATCAGGATCATGTAAATATTATCATGTAGGTGATACCATCAGTAGGTTGTAGGTTGTAGGTTATAGGTTATATATATTTATGTCATGTAGTCATTATGTTTAAAGTAAATATAGCTTTTAAATATTAGTGCATTTGTTATATTCTGGCAAACATACTTATGTCACGAAATAATATGTCTTATGAGTTTTATGGCAAATAAAACCATATAGATGACGATATTATGGCAAATAAAATTATAGAATAAAAAAATATGATACTTAAATTTATGGGAAACATTAGTGATTCCTATGCGTTATTCTGGAAGTACAAGTTACAATATTGCCAAATTTCATTAAAATCATGGTTTTAGCGTGAAAGAGTAACAAATATTCTCACATCAATCCACCAAACAACATTTATAATATTAATAGGATTAATTTTACTCTTGCTGACGGGGTCGCGGAAGTATACGCAAGTTTTCCCGTGACCTCGTCTTGAAGCGACAAGAAGGAACACCGTGGGGTTTTAGCCGGTGGGAGTCCGGCATAACCCTCCGTCTTTCTCGGAGACGGAGGGTATCCATAATGGATTTCCCTAAGTAAAAAAAAAGGATTAATTTTACTCTCTTCCTCACTTCCAGGCCCACATCCTCCTCCGCCCCTCCACAACGACCGTCTCCGCATCTACCATGTGGACATGAATCCGTACGGTCACAGAGTGCTGCTGATCTTGGACGCTAAGAAGGTCAACTATGAAGTCTACAAACTGGACGCTTTGAGGTTACCTGACTGGTTCAGGGCGAGGAATCCTAGATGTGAGTGTTTAAAACAAGTTTTATATTACATCCTTACTTATCTGTCACGCCATTTCCCCATCGGGGTAGATATAAACACACCTTTCTCGCGTCATTCACATTCATCAGTCGCCTCTACATGCACGTCGATTTAGGGTACTCTTGACTTGGCCTTTTGTATTTTCATAAAAAAACAGCTAGCGTAACTGAAATGTGTTCCGTACCCATAGCGTGAAAACGGGATCCTATTACTGAGACTTGGCTGTCCGTCTGTCACCAGGCTGTATCTCATGAACCGTTATAGCTAGAGCGTTGAAATTTTCACAGATGATGTATAATCATTGCCGCTATAACAAAAAATACTAAAAATAGAATAATAATAATAATTAAGGGGGGCTCCCATACAACAAACAAGTTTTTTTTGCTATTTTTGCTCGATATCAATATTGAATGGCACGGAACCCTTCCCGCACGAGTCCGACTCGCACTTGGCAGGTTTTTTAAAAACTTTTTCTTATTACTTTTTTCCAGTAAAAATCCCAGTATTAGAAATCCCGACGGAATACGGTGACAAATGTCTATTCGAGAGTGTGGTCATCTGCGATTATTTGGACGAGAAATATCCGCGGAACCCGCTACATTCTAGGGATCCGTACATCAAAGCGCAGGACAGATTGCTGATTGAACGGTTTAATGAGGTTTGTGAATACTGTTTTGAAAATAATTCATTTCTGTATTGAAGGGAAATGACACTTTTCTGGCTTTAGAATTAGAATAATGATATGCTTAAGACAGGGCTGAAAGTGTTATTTTTCTGGACTTTTTTTAAATACCTACTTTTCGAATTTTCTTTGATAAATAAATCTACAGATTCTAATATGAAATTACTGTTAACCTCAGATGAAGACTCATTTAATCCCTCAAATTATTTGCTAAATATTTTGGGTTTTTAATGGCATACTTTGTCACCCCTTGAGAAACAATGTGCTTATAGTGCATTAAGGCCCAAAAGACTAAGTATATA
Organism: Anarsia innoxiella; assembly: GCA_947563765.1. Classification (NCBI taxonomy): domain Eukaryota; kingdom Metazoa; phylum Arthropoda; class Insecta; order Lepidoptera; family Gelechiidae; genus Anarsia; species Anarsia innoxiella. The sequence continues at coordinate 702,530 of OX387418.1, read as the reverse complement.
ACTTCAAATGTTAGTGGTTTTTTTAATCTTATGCGTTCCAACCGCTAATGCATGCAGGCCTTAGCTACAAAATAAAATACTCTTCGTACTTTGTAATAAAAAAAAAACATTCTTTATTCCATCCATTATCTTATTTCTATTTCAGTTAATTAAAGGCAGCTTGGAATGTTTCGACACAAACTTCGCGTTTGGCAGCGAGCAGATTGTGCAAACTTTAGATATTTTCGAAAAAGAATTAGCTGTTAGAGGTAAGTACCCTGTTGCTTTTGAATTCTCCTAATGTCATTTGAGCGGTAGTCAAGTTGGTAGAACGCCCGCCTACAATCTTGAAGACGCGGTTTCGATCAGCCTGTACCTCTGAGATTTATTTCTCATGTACGGATTGAATATTCGATTACCACTTGCTAACGGTGAAGGAAAACATCGTGAGGAAACCTGCATACCTAAACTAGAGAAGAAATTCGAAGATGTATGTGAAATCCGCCAACCTGCTTTGGACCAACATGGCCTAGTCACTCTCGTTTGAGAGTAGACTCGTGCCCTTGCAGTGGGGAAGTTAAATGGGCTGATGATAATAATAATAAAAAAATACTATAGTTCTTAAAATCTTACATGATTAGAATGGCAGGTGTCACTAAAAGTAGCGAAGTAACTTTGTACTAGCGGCCCATAAGTGTCGTAATTTGCATCAGCAAAAATCATAATCATTTTTACAACTATAACCATTTTAAAATTATGAAATGTATTTATACATAGGTACAAGAAAATTAATGTTTTCGACATAAAACGTAAAGATACATAAAACATAATATTAAATTACACACATAATACATCCAATAAAATGAGATTAAATATTTTTACGTTCTAAGAACGTTATATTATCGTCGGGAAAAAAAAATAAGGATGTGACCAATCGAGTTCTTTAAGTCGATATTTTTTCATTGTCATAAGGTCTATGAAAATAGTAAGTATAAGTTTTTTTTTGCGTTTAGTAATTTTGGTAGGTTTTTGGAGCTTTTTAGGGTTCCGTACCTCAAAAGGAAAAAACGGAACCCTTATAGGATCACTTTGTTGTCCGTCTGTCCGTCCGTCCGTCCGTCTGTCAAGACCCTTTTTCTCAGGAACGCGTAGAGGTATGAAGCTGAAATTTATATCAATTACTCAAGTCTACTGTCCCTTGAAGCTGTGAAAAAATCAAACTTCTAAGCCAACGCAATCAAAAGATACAGCCATTTATGCCGCAAATTTTCGACACTTGCAAGGGAATCAAAACCTACAGGGTGCTTCCCGTGAACTCAGAATCTTGAAATTTGGTACGAAGCAACGTCTTATAGCATAGATAAAGGAAAAATTACGAAAACCATAAATTTTTAGTTACATCACAAAATATTTTTTTTTTTTAATAATCTTAAACTTACTACCCATTTCCTCATAAACGCGTAGAGGTATTAAATTGAAATTCATACCAAATACTCAGGTCTATAATACCTTTAAGCTGTAGCAAAATCAAACTTCTATGTCAACGCAATCAAAAGAAACAGCAATTTAAGCTGCATATTTTGAAACTCGCAAGTACTTGCAAGGGAATCAAAACCTAAAGGGTACTTCCAGTCGACCTTGAATCTTGAAATTTGGCATGAAGCAACGTTTTATACCACACATAAAGGAAAAATTCCGAAAACCTTAAATTTTTAGTTACATTACAAAATATATATTTTTTAATAAATATAAACTTATTACTTTTTCCATAGTTATGACTCGATTGTCGTAATGAACGAACTTTGTAAACCTTGCAGGTTTGTACGGAACCCTCGGTGCGCGAGTCCGACTCGCACTTGGCCGGTTTTTTTTAGTAGATTCATTGTTTTTAAAAATTGACGCACGGTGTCACTACTATTTCGTTTTTTTTTGTACCTGCGAATATTTAACCGAGCTCTATATGGAGAATTAATTACGTACTTAATTAGGCTATTTGGTAATTACTAGTTATTTTAAAAATATTTCTAGTAATAAGCACTTAGTCGACAAAAATTTCGGTTATACCTCGATTTAACATTTTATATCCCATCTCTATTCGGCGAGTATTGGCATGTGTAATTCTAATCATGTAAGATTTTAAGAACTATATCACTTATTAAATATCAGCTATCTTTTGCCAGGAATGCTAAAACCCATGTTCTGTCCCCAGGGACCCTATACTTCGGAGGTTCTCGCCCCGGTATGCTGGACTACATGATCTGGCCGTGGGTTGAACGTCTGTACCTACTGCGGTGCGTCAATGATAGGATATTCGATCAGAAACGCTCCATGTTTCCTAATTTTGTAAGTATGAAATAATTCAAAATTTTTTTTATAAGTAACTCGAATACACGTACACACACATTAATAGGTAAGTCCTACTAATATTATAAATTCACACTAAAACCACAGATTTTGATAAAACTTTGTTGTGATGTAGCTTGCACCTCAGAATAACAAACAGGCTATATTTTTAAGATGTAATTTTTTTTTACAAGGTAAGAAAGATTTAAAAAATGCGTAAGAAATATCTTTACGTTTTTTTTTATGTTAAAAATAAAATGTGTCCTTTTTTTTTAATTCGTCCATTCAGGACAGGCAAAGATCAGAGACCATGCAGCATAGTCTTCAGTATAAAAATGGAATTTTAATAAAATAATGTGTCCATAATGTGTTAGTTTATTAAACATTTTTTTTAATTTTCAGGCTGACTGGGGTGACCAAATGCAGCTCGACGAAGTGGTAAAAAAACATGCGATATCGCCAGCTGAATATTTTGATTACTATAAGAATGCACGTACGCACTCCATGGGGTATTATCTTTAAATCTTAGTGATATACAGGATGTAACAGAAAGGGGGTATAACGCCGAAACACAGCGATAGTCCTCATGAAACTGAACAACTTTCCCCAAGAAACATGTGTCGTAACATGAAAAAAAAATTCGCCTCCCCATACAAAATGTCCGATCAGCTAATCGAGTAAGTATGGGCGATCCAAAAATTTTTTTCGAGTTACAACCCATGTTCCTTGGGGAAAGTTGTTCAGTTTCATGAGGACTATCGGTGTGTTTCGGCTTTATACCCCCTTTCTGTTACACCCTGTATATGTCAATGTTTGTGCCGATTGATGTGAGGATGTTTGTTAAATATTACTCTTTAACGCAAAAACTACTTAACTGATTTTGATTAAACTTGGCTATATTGTAGCTTGCACATCAAAATAACACATAGGCTGTATTATTTTAAGATATTATGTCAGTTTTCCAAGATATGACGATATATGCGTACGAAGTCGAGCAAAAAATAATTTTTAAGATGTAAGTCTTATGACATCACTTTTTTTTAGTTTTGTTTGTTTTTTTTTTCTTATTTTATGGAACTCGCCGTCTTCGCATTATGAAGTAAAATATACAAGGTGACTTTAAATTAGTGAACGATAGAAAAGAATATGCATGTAGCAGTGATAACAAACAACTTTTACTATTGAGCCAAGTTCCAAATCATAAAAAAACAATTAGTCACCCATAGGTACATTTTGTATGAGCAGTTCAAAATTTTTTGAATGATTCGATCTTGATGCTATAGTAAAAGTTGTTTGTTATCACTAGTACATGCATATCTTTTTCTATCGTTCACTAATTTAAAGTCACCCTTTAGATTATGCCAACGTTAATTTATTTTATTAATGTTTAGTTAATACTTCCATTTATTTTGTTTAACTTATTTTTTGTTTATGCAAAAAGCATGTTTAGTTTTTATTTCCAATTAAGCATTTGATAAAACAGCAATTCGTGCATTTTTATGTAAAATAATGGTATAGTGCGTTTCATAGAATACTTCCTATGGCGCCATGTTGGTAGCATTGAAAATTTGTAGGGCGAAAGGCAGTTAATATTTTCAATGCTGCCAACATGTTGGCATAGGAAGTATTATATGAAACGCACTATAGTCCGTTGATCTAATAAGTGTTTATTACAAAAAAATATATATTTTTTTGGGAAAATGAAGCGATACAACCGGCTGTTATATTAATTTTGAAATAAAACTTTTTTTGGAGCACTTAAGTACTTACTAGGATATTACAATTTCATTTATAGTGCTACAAGGATCTATTGGCACTTGAGTGACATTGTCAGGAGGGCGTGGGTGGTGAATAAATAACTCAAAATAATGACAATTTACAAGATGATATCGTTAGTTCCGATTTCCGCCACGTGCCAAAAGATCCTTGTAGCACTGTAAATAGTTTCTTAATATAACTAGAATATTTAATCGCAAACTTTAAGGGGAACAACTTTTTTATAGTGTAGCATTGCACAGGTCACAAATTATAGCTTTTTAGTCAAATGCCGCTTGTAGTCCATGTTGATTTAGTCAATTGATTTACCATTATGTTAAGCTTATTTTTTAAGTCGTAAATTAATTTAAATAAGATCTGCAATGTGAACTCTTAAATACTCTAAATTGTATCACAAAATTTTATATTGGTTGTCTGGTGCTTGTTTCTATTTTTGCTAATTTATTCTTAAGAAAAAACTTTGTATTACGTTAAGAACATAGATTGTATTCGGTTCATAATAAATCTGTATTGAAACATTTTATTTTTCATTTCATCAACATATTTTTCCTAATAAATACGAAAGCAAACGAATTTAAACATCAGCAGCAACAACAAAACGCAAGTCAATGTTGCCAATTGATTTACCAACGTTTTGTTTTGACGCTCGCAACATTTTAACAACTGTCACATTGACATTGACAGTAGAGCGTCCGTAAAAAATATATCGAATTTTTCTGTAAAAAGAAAACAAAGCGGTGTTTTTGGTTGAAAATACACTAAATTAGAGGTAAAATTAAATGTTTTTACATTCTAACAATTAGTTTAGACTTATATCTCAAGTTTTATATAAGTTACAAGCTTTATATCTATGTAAAATACATGTTTTGTGTATCATCAATTTAATATTAGTTTTCTAACTGTAAAAAAACGTAATATTACCTTTTCTGTAATTATAAATCTTTAAATTTTACAGTTTCGAGCAATAACTTTTGTTTTGTGTTTGAAGTTATCATTTTTTTTTTACTAAAAATAGGATAATTAAGGAGGCCTCCCATACAACAAACGTGTTTTTTTTTACCTACTTTTTTTGTTATCAATAATGGCTACTGGTAGACATTATTGTTGGGCTATTGTTAACCTAGTGATTAGTACGGTACCTATCTATTTAATATTTATGATTATTTAAAACAATTTTTATTTTCTACTTAATTTCAGAAGATCACCCAAAAAATGACAGACATAGAAACTACAATAGAAACAAATACAGACAAAATTAACGACAAAGATTCAAAGACGGAAGACAACGACAAACCAGAACAAATTGAAGTAAAATGTGAAATAATTGAAATATCCGATGATGATGGAAGCGATGCAGCTGAAAAACCTACCACGAAGTGAGTATGCTGATTTACTATATGTACCTACCTATAAAGTAAAAAAAAACAGAGCATCCAACATATTGGTATAGTAAAAATTTTCGGTATCAATTACACTACACATCCCCTATTTGAGCTAGTATGGAGAAAAAAAAGTTGGCGGCTGCTGATGAAACGAACGTCAATTGATAGACAAAAATATTATAATAAAACAATAGTATTTTTGACAAATGTCGAAAGAGATATACTTTCGGAGATATACAGGGAGTAACAGAAAGGGTATATAAAGCCGAAACACAGTGATAGTCTTCATGAAACTAAACAACTTTCCCCAAGGAACATGGGTCGTAACTCGAAAACAATTTTTGGATCGCCCATACTTACTCGATCAGCTGATCGGGCATTTTGTATGGTGAGGCGAAATTTTTTTTTCGAGTTACGACCCATGTTCCTTGGGGAATGTTGTTCAGTTTCATGAGGACTATCGCTGTGTTTCGGCTTTATATACCCTTTCTGTTACTGTTAAAATTGAAAATGTTCGCATGTAACAATTTTCAAAGTTCTTTCATTTTCAAAGCCTATATGTTATTCTGATGTCTAAGCTAAGTTATTGTAAAATTTAATTGAAACATCCATCCATCCATCAGCACAAACATTGACATTTATAATATTTATAAGATTTACTAACATAAATTAATTCCTTTATTTTCCAGAAGAAAACGTCACTATGCATCTCGCGTTCCACACATATGTGATCAATGCGAGAAAACATTTAAAACTGGCTACGAATTAAATAAACATAAACGGATACATACTGGTAATTATTTTATTGAGTTTCATATACAGGTAGTAAGGAAAAGTATCACTTTCCTTTTAAACAGGTATAGTGTTAGTGACGTAGAACACATTACAAGAAAAAAAAATTTTTTAGTCTCATTTTTTTAATTAAAAATTTCGTTACCTATTATTCGCGCGATTTGCGCGCTCTAACGCAAAGGTCATTTAACTCTCGGCGAGTAAGTAGGTCGGGAGCGCTCACCGCCCGTAGAGAGCGAGAGAGAGAGAGCGAGCGCGCCGCACTAACACTATACCTGGTTAAAAGGAAAGTGATACTTTTCCTAACACTCTGTATAGGATGACTTTAAATTACTGAACGATAGAAAAGGATATGCATGTACTCGTGATAACAAACAACTTTTACTATGGGACCAAGGTAGAAATCATTCAAAAAAATGTTGAACTCCCCATACAAAATGCACCAGCTAATAGTATGGGGGATCATTTTTTTTATGATTTCGATCTTGGTCCCATAGTAAAAGTTGTTTGTTATCACGAGTACATGCATATCCTTTTCTATCGTTCACTAATTTAAAGTCACCATATATATTTTTGTTTCACAGGTGAACGTCCCTACATGTGTACATACTGCGGTAAAACTTACACGCAGCCAGGTCATCTAGCGACGCATGCGCTCATGCACAAAGGAATTAAGAATTTTGATTGTACTACATGTGGATCTAGTTTTTATAGGTATGTATGTGACGGATGGGCGAGCGGGATATCATGCGAAAAGCAGGATTCTTGTCTATCCGCCATCAGACTTTCATTAAGTATCCGAATTATTGCCTAACTAGATGTACGCTTTGTGAAACGCGGAGAGTTCTACACTCCACGTTCATTCGATCGATCACACAGCTCACATTGTTCGCAAATCCACCATTACATGAAGCATAGACCACTCCCAAGCAATGACAGTGGCAACTATCATCACTTGACGTTTCACAGACAATATTGAAGAAGTTTGGTTGATGTTATGACCAAAGAGACGCCAACACGCCGACATATGTATGTATGGCGCGCGCACGTACCTCTGAGTTTATTTCTCATGTACGGATCAATTTATTCGAATACAATACAATACAAATATTCTTTATTGCACAAAAGATATAAGGTACAGACACAAACAAGAATATAAGAAGCAACAGGCGGCCTTATTGCTAGGTAGCAATATCTTCCAGGCAACCTTAGGGTAAGAAATAGCGAGAAATAGGTAATAATGGTTGCGGGTGGTGCGGTGCAAACAATACAGAATACATACATAACTACATAGGCTTGTGGTTCGATTACCACTTGCTAACGGTGAAGGAAAAACATCGTGAGGAAACCTGAGTACGCCAGAGAAGAAATTCAAAGGTGTATGTGAAATCCGCCAACCCGCACTTGGCCAGCGTGGTGGATTATGGCCTAATCACTCTCTGTATGAGAGTAGGCTCGTGCCCCTAGATGGGGACATATATGGGCTGATAACGACGCCATTAAAAAAAAACTTTTTTTTTCTTTTTTTTTTCAGAAAAGCAGACTTAGACCGCCACACGAAAGTCCACACAGGCGACAGGCCGTATCAATGCGAGATCTGTTCTAAGGCTTTCACGCAAAAGAACAACCTTGTTATGCACGTAAGAGTCCACCAAGACGACAGGCCTCATGAGTGTGACGTTTGTCATCGACGTTTCATTACACGGAGCAAAATGAACCAACACATGAAGAAACACGACAAGGATGTGAAAAAAAACTTCGATGGCGGCATAGGAGGGCTAGATTTGTAGTATTTTAGGTTATATACGGTAACTTTAAATTAGTGAACGATAGAAAAGGATATGCATGTATTAAATAAACAACTTTTGCTATGGGACCAAGTTCGAAATCATTAAATTTCGGACTCTCCATACAAAATGCATCAGCTGATTTTATGGAAGAACAATTATTTTTTATGATTTCGAACTTGGTCCCATAGTAAAAGTTGTTTGTTATCACTATGCATATCCTTTTCTATCGTTCATTAATTTAAAGTCACCTTGTTTGATGTTGATTTTTATTGTAAAATTTATAATGTAAGTTTAAAAGTAATTAAAAAGACAATTTTTGTTGTTTAATTTGTTTTTTTTTTTAAATTAATTAGGTAAACACCGGGTAGGCAGAGACCACTTCGCTAAGTATACCGTCCTACTAATGTTATAAATGACAATGTTTGTGCCGATGGATGAATGGATGGATGTTTGTTACTTCATCACGTAAAAACCACTGAACAGATTTCAATGAAATTTTTCAATAACTTAGCTTGGACATCAGAATAACACATAGGCTATATTATTTTGAGATATCATGATTATTTTCCAAGATATGACGATAAATGTGTACGAAGTCGCGAGCTGCCTCTAGTGTAATGTAAATACCATTATTTAATGTAGTTATTTATGTATTCTGTATTATTTGCACAACCCGCAACCATTATTACCTATTTCTCGCTATTTCTTACCCTAAGGTTGCCTGGAAGATATTGCTACCTAGCAATAAGGCCGCCTGTTGCTTCTTATATGTCTTCTTATCTTGTTTGTGTCTATACCTTATATCTTTTTGTGCAATAAAGAATATTTGTATTGTATTGTATACAAGGTGTAACGGAAAGGGTATATAAAGCCGAAACGCAGCGATAGTCCCCATGAAACTGAACAACTTTCCCCAAGGAACATGGGTCGAAACACGAAAAATTTTTTTGGATCGCCCTTACTTACTCGATCAGCTGATCGGACATTTTGTATGGGGAGGCGATTTTTTTTTTTTCGGGCTACGACCCGTGTGCCTTGGGGAAAGTTGTTTAGTTTCATGAGGACTATCGCTGTGTTTCGGCTTTATATACCCTTTCCGTTACACCCTGTATACATAGGTACATACATATTTATGTGTTACAAGGATCTTAAATTAGTGAACGATAGAAAAGGATATGCATGTAGTCGTGATAACAAACAACTTTTACTATGGGACCAAGTTCGAGATCATTAAAAAAATTTTGGAATCCCCATACAAAATGTACCAGCTAATAGTATGGGGGAACAATTTCTTTTTATGATTTCGAACTTGGTCCCATAGTAAAAGTTATTTGTTATCACGAGTACATGCATATCCTTTTCTATCGTTCACTAATTTAAGGTCACTTTATAAACCATTATTAAATACCTACCTACTTTTATCATTACTTATATTTATTATACAAGAGGCACAAACAATAAGCAGGGTGCGAGCAGCCTTATCCATCCCCTCCACTAGAACAAACAAATGAACATCGCTTTTATTTTACTTACATTTGCATTGGATCATGTTTCTTAGATCTTTTATTGATCTAACTATGGCGAATTGAAAAGTTACGTTATGTAGATACCTAGCTAGCTGCTGCCAGCGACTTCGTACGCATTAATCGTCATATCTTGGAAAACTTACACAATATCTTAAAATAATATAGCCTATGTGTTATTCTGATGTGTTAGCTACAATATTGCCAAGTTTCATCGAAATCTGTTCAGCGGTTTTTGCGTGAAAGAGTAACAAACATCCTCACATCTGTCTATAAGGCATAAAAAAATAATAGTTTAAGAAACACTAGAAAACACGCTATTATGCATAAATGCATGTAAAAGTAAAAATAAATTATAGATCGTTGAAGTTGTCTGTATTTACGTAGTACATAAAACGACGAAGTTCATAAGTCGAGCAAGTACATAAGACGACGAAGTACATAAGTCGACCAAGTACATAAGTCGACCAAGTACATAAGTCGAGCAAGTACATAAGACGTCGAAGTTTATAAATCGAGCAAGTATATAAGACGACGAAGTACATGAGTCGACCAAGTACATAAGACGACGAAGTACATGAGTCGACCAAGTATATAAGTCGACGAAGTACATAAGATGACGAAGTACATAAGTCCACCAAGTATATAAGACGACCAAGTACATAAGGCAACTGAGTACATAAGACAAAGAAGTATTATGTCTATTATGTCTAATATATAAAAATGAAACCCGTTTTCCGTTGTCACGGCATCACGCCTGAACGGCTGGACCGATTTCGCTAATTCTTTTTTTAAAATGTTCATTGAAGTCCAAGGATGGTTCTTACGGTGTGAAAAATTCGAATAATTGCCGGGAAAGCCCTAAAACAGACCTTTTCTTTTTCCCATACAAATGTTTTCTTACTAAAATGTAGAGTCAATTTGAACTTTATTCCTACACAATAAAGTTCATTCTAAGGCGGGACGAAGTTCGCCGGGACAGCTAGTTTTATATATTACTTAAATAGCAATTAATTGTAGCTTGCACATCAGCATAACACAAGGCTATATTATTTTGTGATATCTTGATTATTTTCCAAGGTATGACGATTAATGCGTAGGAAGTCACTATATTTAAGTTTTTAATTTAACTGAGTTAAGCTTACAAATTGAATTTTTAAAAGTTTTCCAATAAATATGAAACGACGCGCGTGATCGTAATAACAGATGTAAGCTTTGAAGTGTTGATGTTTTTAAAAAAGTTTAATTAAAAATTAAAAAAAAGTCCACGGACAACAATTTATCGAGCCTCTAAAAATAGGTTCTATTTTTAAAGATTATGGCGTTTCAAATTTGAATAAAGGAAGGTAAGTAGGTATAGATACCATCAAAAGAGGTTTGTTCATGATTTGTGCCGATGGATGGATTTATATGAGGATGTTTGTTACTCTTTCACGTAAAACTACTGAATATTTTGATGAAACTTGGCAATGTTGTACCTTATATGTCAGAATAACAAATAGGCTACCTTTATTATTTCATATTATGAAAATGAAAAGTGATTGATTCAAAAATAGGCAAAAATTAAACACTTTTTTGATGTCACTTTTTTATCTAAAACTACTGCCGGTTCACTACCTGTACCTATAGCCGAGAGGAAGAAAACGGCAAGAAACCTTCGGCACAGGGCCCTACGTTATATCCAATATATCTTTTTTTTTTACTTTTTTTTCCAAAATATGACAATAAAAGAGTACGGTGTCGTGTGCAGCCTTTACCTACAAAGTTACCATTGGTCAACCTAATAAAATCATGTTAAAAACCTAAGCAGAAGCAATAGATAATATATTTCTATTTACATAATTCCATCACGTCCTCTCACCCTACGCAGAATAAGAGCAAACTTCAGTTTTATATAAAAAGGGGTAGCGACAAACACCCGCCATCATTCCATCTTGAGCAGTCAGCTGATCGCGAAACAGCCATCTTGGGAAATTTGGCGCGAACGTTGTGAAAAAAGAAAATTTTGTTTTGTAACTCTTTTTTTTTAAATAGTTTTTAAAAAATGTTGAAGTTAACTGCTATTGTGTCTTTGATGTTGATAGGTAAGTTTGTTTTTATAGATTTTAAAAGATACAAATATTTTTCTGATAATATTTTAATTACGTATTTTATAATATAAAAATTGAAAATCTTCTTTTTGTGGGACCATTGTCAATTTTTCCAAATTATTTTTTTTATTGATATTTGTTTAGTAATACCTTAGTTAGCTTACTTTCGTTTTTTTTTTTTACTTTTTTTACTTACTACTAGCAATTTTTCCCTTGCTCCCAAAAATAATTAGGTAGGTATAGCTTTATTGTCCTTTTATATTATTTTAATAAAATCTTTTTGGATAATTTCACGTAGCAACGTGGTCCCAAGTGGACTCTAGGCGGCAAAAAAAGGAGGCCACAGCATCTGAAGATTATGATACAGGTGACAACGTGGTAGAGCATGATAGATACCATATTTTAGATTTTTTTTGTTTCAAGACAAAAGTCTCTCCTGTCTCATATCATAACTTCTCTTTTTACATCTTTTTTTTGTCTTTTTTGTCTATTAGTTTGTCGTAGGTATTATAATGGTGTAATTTGTAGAGTAGAATAAATATTGAATGCCTCTAAACACTTAAATTATAGTTTTGTTTTATGGTTCTTTATATTCTTCATTGTGCATTAATTACATGTACCTACTTCTTTTTAAAATCAAAATTCGAATAGACGTCTCTATATTTTTTTCAATTTTTTTTAGTTCGTCAATTCAATACAGGCAAGGATCTGTGACCATACAGCCTACTTTTCAGTATTTTTTTTCTAATGTTTTTTCTTTTTTTAAATGCACAGGCAGCACCCTCTGGGCAGCCGGGCTCTCGTGTGACTCGTGCGGCAGCGAGTGTGCCTCCGCTTGTGGCACTCGACACTTCAGGTCTTGCTGCTTCAACTATTTAAGGAGGAAACGGGGCAATGAGGTCGGGATGAAGGTTTGTGGATTTTACATACTTACATATATATCTATCAGCTGAAACGTCTCTTTCATATCGAGGTAGACAGAGACCACTTCCCTCCACTTGCTACGATACAAATACATCACTTCGTTCGTATGCGTTTATCGACAAAATCTTTAGTAATAATTGATTATCTAGTTTTTGCGTGAAAGAGTAACAACAAACTTTCTCACATCCATCTATCAGCACAAACATTGACATTTATAATATTACTAGAAGTGGAAACTACAGTATTGTTAAGTTTCATTAAGATCTGTTCAGTGGTTTCTGTTAGATGTGAGCATATTTTTTACACACTTTCACGGCATTTTTACCAATTGTTGTGTCAGCTTATGGACGTCCACTGCTGGACAGAAGCCTCCCAAGGATCTCCACAACGACCGGTCTAGCGCTTCCCACATCCAAAGTATACTCCAAAAATTTTTTTTATCAATGATTCTTCAATTTATTTTCCAGTTCTGGCCTCAACCACCTCCAGAAATACAAAGTCTTCAGACCCAGCAGTACCCCAACCTGCCTCTTGTAGTCATGGACAACCAAAACGTACCCGAACCCTGGATGCAACCGGAATATAAACCTTACCACCTAGAAGATACATTAGGCAATCGCGTGCATGTAGTATACGACGTTTAATGCCTTTACTAAACAAATTTCATGAAAATTTCCAAAAAAAAAAAAAAAAGATGGCGTCTAATAGTAAAGTGAGAACTTTAAACTTTTTTTTTTCTCTTTTATGATGGTTTGACAAGACGTAATTTAAATAAAAGTAATTAAATTACAGGAGTGACCAAGAAATGGGTTGAAAACTGTGAAAATACCTTTTAAAAAAGTCTTCTACAAAGTGCGTGAGGCATTGGCAATTTTATTGAAAATTAGAATCACAAATTTCCTTAGATAAAGTTGTTTTTAATACAGACTATCTTGAGTTAAAATTTCAGTACATGTTTGTATTCGTATTTATTTTTGGAACATTCTGTATAGATTACATACATACATATCCGTCACGCCTCTCTACCATTGAGGTAGGCAGATACCACTTCCTTTCACTTGCTACGATCTAAACACATTTTATTAAAATTATTTTTTTTTATACCCGACTATGGTGAAGTCAAAAGAAAGGGTAATGATTTTTGCTCAAGCCATCATGAAAGATTGAAGCATGACGATTTTCTACCTATTTTGGCTGGATAGATACAAAATCGTCGCCTAAATAAACTATAAAGACTTATAAAATTAAGAAAAATCGTGTAAAATAATATTTAATAAAATAATATTTGAAAAATTGAATAAAATTCATAAAAATTTGAGACGAATTTTAATTTTTCTCTTCAATTTTCAACATTAAATATTTTTTCTTATTTTTAACTTAAAATTACAAATTATTTGGACAAATATAGGTAGCTCTTAATTTATTAAATAGTATGATGATACAAACTTACTAATTATATTGTATTTTAATATTTAAAAATAATATAAAATCTGCTAAAAATAAATAAATTTACAAAATACAATAAATCAATCCATCTTTGGTGATTTATAACAACTTAAAAAACATTGGTAGCTACAAAAAAAAACTAATAAATAAATTCTATTATTTTTATAGTTTTGGCAGATTAAATTACCAAATTATATGATTTATCATTAAAAAAAGATTAGAAAATGTTAATCGTTTAAAAAATCATTAAACATCCAATGTCAATAAGACGCCTTTGCCCAGCAGTGGGACACAGACAGCTAAAAAAAAAACAGAATAAACATCCATATATTTTTGTCCTAGTATTTCATAAGTCAAAAAAATATTAAAAATAAATATCATAGATAATTCATTTTAAATCTATTTTATTCCCTATATAAGTTCTAATGTCACCTCCTAGATTTTTTTAATTTTAAAAATGTTAATCACATTTATAAATAACATTTATTTTAATTTTAGAATGATTATCAAGTTTTTAGTGAGCGTATTTTTACTTAAAAATTAAATAGGTAAAGATATTAACTGTTAAAAAAATATTTAGAAGAAAAAAGAAAAAATAACGTTTAAATTATATTTTACAATTAAAAAAATATGTTTTTTTCCTGTCATAGAGTAAAAAAGTAAATTAAAGAGATGAATAGATTACTACAGACTGGCCAGAAAGAGTAGAAATTAAAAAAATAGCAATACTAAGGCGTCGTCCCTTTCAAATCACTCTAAGGCCCACTTGCGCAGCCCAGAGTCAATTTTCTACTGAACTGCGTTTGACACATCTGTCAAATAACGTCAAATAGCGATGAGAATACCGGTTTGCCAACTTATGAACTGCGACTGAAGCGAGATGGATCAAAAGTAGTTCAAAGGCAGTCCGAACACACTTCGGTAGAATCGCAGTCGCTTAAAGCGTTAGCAGAATACCAAATTTGTCAAATTTAGCGACTGATGTGCTTTTGCTTTGCTTTTGCGATCGATTGGTGCATTTAGTAATTAGCAGACTTGGCCCCCACAGTTAACGCTATTAACCCGGAGTTAGCTGCTAACACAGGGTTAAGTCAAGATAAATACAAATTATTCATTTAACCCTCTGTTAGCAGCTAACTCCGGGTTTATTTGGCTGCGCAAGTGGGCCGAAGAAATACGGGACGACACGTGTTGTCACTATTTAATTTTTACTTTTTTTTTTCGGCCAGTCTATAAGTAGAGTCCATTTCACGAAAGAAGTCCCCTAGCCGCGGCGCTGTATTTCATGTCAAAATTTATAATGTTGCCATTTATGAGTACAACATCTACCTATATTATGTTTATTTCATTTGTAATTTATTAAATAATATTATTTCCTGCATATTTCGACTGTTCTGGTCATTTCATGAGTAGGTTGGTATATATTTTGATAAAAATGTCTACTTAGCTATATTTCTGTTATGTAAAAAGTGTATTTTTATTAATATAAGTAAGGGGTTTTCTACCTACTATTAGGGAAAAGGTCAGAAAATAGGGAAAATAGACCTGTCAAATTTAGTTCCAAAAATATTCGGGGGACTTCTTTCGTGAAACGCACTCTAGATACGTTTTGAGTTTAATTCTAAAACATTCAAAAATCGACTGACAGATACAATTTTTTTTTCTATACAGCCAAAACGCTACAGGCAGTAGTCCAGTCAGTAAAAAATGTCGTTTGGCATCATAACCTCAAAACTTGCCAAATTTTCTTTTTTTTCTTTTGTTTTATTTTTAATTATATGCGATCTCCTTTTGTTTCCGTCTGGCTATCTCCGCGGCCTCCTGGATTGCTTCCCAGAGCTTCGCTTCGGATAGAATTTGGCGGGAAATGTCGTCGATTGTGTTTTCTGAGTCTGCGTACGCGCCTATTGCCTCGTCGTCCAGCAACTGGAATAGGGAGAATTTTTTGATTGGGTTAGTGATTTTTTAGTTTTAAAAATTAGAGAAAAATAAGTACTTACTACAACCTACCTAAATTTTATTTGAAGGTAACTTTTAATCGTATGTTTTAAACTTTTTCTTTGAAAACCATAAAAAGCCTAATTTTCTAGTTTAAAATAATTAATAGGTTTTATTTAAAACAATTTGTTTTTTTTTTTTTTTATTTCTATATTTTCTTTAAGTGTTTGTGCCGGCGGCAGCGGCGGCGGCTCGACGTACAAAATTATACTTAGATTTTATATAAATACTTACCTATATACTTTCTGTAACTCCTGAGTATAAAAACAAGACATAAATAAGTACCTACCTATAGTTATTTTTTTCAAAACTCAATTCTTATTGCCCTCCCCTTAGTACGTACCTGCCTTTGCCTCAATATCTCTTGCACCGGCATCCCAGGGGCGGCTTGAGATCGTTTACGGCCACAACCTGGAAATTAAAAAAAAAAAAAACATTTATACACGTTGTACAGCCAAGAACTCGTCAACGTTTACACTGGTAGATTTTATTTCATGCTAGAGGCTGCCCGCGACTTCGTACGCATTTATCATCATATCTTTAAAAAAATAATGATATCGTAAAATAATTTAGCCTATGTGTTATTCTGATGTGCAATTAAGCTAAGTTATTGTAAAGTTTCATTAAAATCTGTTCAGTGGTTTTTACGTGATGAAGTAACAAACATCCATATATCTATCCATTTGCACAAACATTGACATTTATAATATTAATTAAAAGGATTGTGTGTTTTGTTATTGATCTTTTTTTGTTTCATATTTTGTATAGCAGCGTAAGGGCAATATCGTAACGATTTTGTTATAGTTGATCTGCTCTTGGCTGTACCAAGCTAAAATAAAAAAAAATCATAACGACATAGACGTTAACCTACCTACTAAGTAATATTATAAATGTCAATGTTTGTGCCGATGGAAGGATGTTTGTTACTCTTTCACGCAAAAACTACTAAACGGATTTTGATGAAACTTGTTTATATTGTAGCTTACACATCAGAATAACACATAACCTATACTATTTTAAGATAACATGTTTAATTTCCAAGATACGACGATAAATGCGGACGAAGTCGCGGGCAGCCTCTAGTTCAAACATAAAACCGCAACCGCGCCACAATCGCAAGTGCATAAGAGCCTTAAACCCCTTCACATCAAACTACATTAATTAATCATTCATTAAAGTAAACATAGTTTAAAATTCATAATCGTTTCCGTAATGGTTAATCCTTCATTAAATATGAATGGCTGATTAAATCTTCAAAGTGTATTTTACTTAGCTATATCACGTTAATTCTTCTAATCTTACTAATCCTAATAATATTATAAACGTTAAGGTATCTACACAGATCCGGGCCGTGCCCGGGACGTGTCCGGGCCGTGGCCCGACAAGGGGGAAAACAATACGTCATCATGTATGGCTGTCGTCATGTATGGGTATTTTTATGGCGAATTTATTTTTTCGAGTTACGACCCATGTTCCTTGGGGAAGTTATTCAGTTTCATGAGGACTATCGCTGTGTTTCGGCATTATACCCCCTTTCTGTTACACCCTGTATAATACACACTGTGGTGTGCTTGTGTGTGTGTGTATGTGTATGTTATGTTTGTGTGTGTGTGTGTGTCTGTGTGTGTTATGTGTGTGGGTGTGTGTGTGTATGTTATTTGTGTAGAAATATACCTAGATATAATAATTTCTTCAGTTACAAACCTGTGAAAGCATTGCAGAAAGGTCGCTTCTGTGGCGTCAACATCATTTCCTCATTCAGCCGTGTGAAACCCCGCGGAATCTGGAAATTAATAAATACATACATACATATATTATGTCAGTATTATGTCACGTCTCTTTCCCAACGGTTTAAGTTCTATCTACACACATCTGGGCCGTGTCCGGGACGTATCAGGGTAAAAATGTCATTCCATACATGTTCTATGGATTCGTTCACACACGTTGTCATGACGACGTATTTTTTCCCTCCTGACAGGCCACGGCCCGGATCTGTGTGTAGATAAAAACCTTTAGGTAGGAACCACTTCGCTACACATGCTAGGGCTCCAGCGCATAAACACGACACGACACGACGTGTCGTGAGACGATGCCGCGTCGTGGAAATCTACGACACATATCGGTAGAATCTCACCTCTCACATCCCTCTGACCCATTATAAACCCAGACACAATAAATTTTCTTTTGTTCTTTTTTTCTGGGATGTGAAAGATGAATAAACACCATAACTTTTTATTAAAAAATAAACACCTTAACACAAACATTGACATTTATTATATTTTAAAGTAAGTAGTATTAAATCATACCTAAATTTAAGGCCAAGTATCGACTGATAAGGGTCAGTAGGTATTAAGTAATTAAGAGGTAGGTACAGTCAGCATCATAAGTTTCAAAACTTTTCAAAAGTAATATACACTATTATTAGACGAAAAACCTTAATTATATTCCTTATTCTGAACTTTATTGAAAATTTGAAAAGTTCATTTAACTGTGGGGTATATTTTCTTAAATTAATAGTGTATTTTACATTTGAAAATCTGGATGTGTTAATCGACTTATTATGCTGACCGTACATGCCAAATGGAAAGTGTTAAATCCTAGATTCTAAATTGATTGATTAGGTACCCTAGGAATACATAGGTTGGGTTACCCTTGCTAAACCCCGTATTTTGAAATTTGAAATGTAATAATGAATGTATTTAAAAGATTGCTCAAGAAATTAAAGAGAAGCGATCTAAATGCCAAGTACGTAAGAGCGGTTTCAGACTAGTGTTTTATACGCCCGTATATGCTCGTTTTTTGAAGCGTGAATACACGCGTATAGGCGCGTATTATACGCGCGTCTTTTGTTCGTATGAGCGTTGATGCGCTTCTAAGCTCGTATAGTCTATGTTGATACTGACACCACACCCCCGGTCCGAGCCACGTATACGGTTTTTGAAGCGCGTATGTACGCGCGTATGCCGAAAACGACCGTATACGCCCGTATGAAACGCAAGATCTTTTTTTCTTACCGTGGCTGAATAGTAGCAGTCCATGTACAAGATCGCGACCAGGAAACATAACCAAACGCGGGAAGATGGCGACATTTTCAAAATGGCTGCTCGTTCCGCACCAAGAAGTTTTTATATCTGTGAAAAATAAAAACAATATGTTGGTTTTCGATATTTCTACTTACTTATATAGGTATAGGTAGGTACCTATAATAAACAATAAGACCCAGAACACACGGTGAAACGCAACTTAAACTGCTAGTTACTTTTGAATTGAATAAAAGTTTCAGCTTTAGAGTTCCTTAGAAAACCAAACACGACGCAACTGAAACGAAACGTTTCAAACTAGTTGCGTCGTGTGCAGAAAATTGGATGCAACTCAAAAGTTTCAGTTGCGTTGCAGTTGCGTTTCACCGTGTGTTTTGGCGCTAACTTCACACGTTCGTGAGTTACGAAGCCATAAACAGATACACACACAGAAAAACTCGTTATACTTAGTACCTAGGTACCTACCTCCAATACATAGGCTATATTATTTAAAGATATCCTGTAAGTTTTCCTAGATATAACGATAAAGGCCAAAACACACCGGATGCGTATGCGTGCCTCTTGAGTTGTAATGTATGGGACTGTCACCGCTTGCGTAACCTAGACGTAGGTACACGTCGACGTGACGCGAAGCCCGGTGTCACATCGGGTTACACCGTAACTACGCGCGTGGCTACGCCGTGCTTACGTCTACGTTACGCATACGCATCCGGTGTGTTTCAGCCAGGCCAAAACACACCGGATGCGTATGCTTAGACGTATGCGTAGCTCTAAGTAATGTATGGAACTGTCACCACTTGCATAACGTAGACGTAGACGCAAGTGACTCAGAAGCAACTCAGAGATAAGCATACGTCTGTCTACGCATACGCATCCGGTGTGTTTCAGTCTTAAATGCGTACGAAGTCCCAGCTAGCCTACACAGCCATAATCATAACAAACAAATAGTTCCCGCCTTATTCTACTTATTACAACAACACACCTACTTTTATTACTACCACATGATATAAAATAACAAATTACATTACAACACTATATTATTATTATTATTTGATTGCTATTACTCGTAACTTTTTTTATGGAGAGCTAATGAGTGTGTTTGGATCGTAGGAAGTGGTCTCTGTCTACCCATAGGCGTGACGGGGCTTAGAACGGCGTGCCGCGACAATTATCTCACGTATGCTGTCCTTATCACATTTAAAACTATAGACAGAGACGTAAGCGTGACAAACGCATGACAACGTCTTGTCACGGAGTGCCATGCTAAGTTAAATATAAAGAAGTCCCTTGGCCGCGGCGCTGTATAGCACTTTGAGTATAGATTGGAGTTGCTTAATTTTTTTTCATATACGTAAATGAGTTTATGACAGCGTGCCAAGGTTGGCGCAAGTTTTTCATAGTTTTCTTGGTAGATGACCTGTCATGTCAAACGATATGAAATTCCATACAAAAAGGTAGCCATTTTGCGCCAGACCAGGCACGCAGATTCAGACGGTATGGCACCTCCTTATTGGATCGTAGCAATAGGGAAGTAGTCTCTGTCTACCTATAGGCGCGCGTGACAAATATTATATGTACCTCCTGTGTTGCAGTAGCTCCTAAACTTTTTTAACTCTTGACGCAAAAAGAGGGGGGTACCCCTCTTTTTGCTTGCCTGCCTATGATCTTTGTGCCTAAAAAAATTGCATATGTGTTATTAAGATGTGCAAGCCACAATATTGCATGAAAGAGTAACCAAACATCACATCCATCTATCGGCACAAACATTGACTTTATGTAATATTCGTAGGATAGAATTTTGTTCTTAAAACATATTCCTACCTTTTATTCAGTTTCAGAAAAGTATTAAAGCTTTTTACTTAAATAGAACAGCATATTCTTCGGATAATTTACCTGAATATGAGAATGGTAGCTTGTTAATCTTTCACTAAACTACTGAACGGATTTCAACGACACTTTTCAATATTGTAGACTGCACATCAGAATTTCACATAGGCTATATCATTTAAGATAAGATTTCCAACATATGACGATAAAAGCGGACAAAGTCGCGGGCGGCCTCTAGTCTAGAATTAAACTGGGATTAAATACCTACTGAAATATCACGCAATCCTACCACACACTTCAATAAATGCAGTTGCAAGCTGCACAATCGTTTGACACCCCGCGGTGCATCACGGGTGGTCTGTGATATTATATTACTGTACTAGCAGCCGCCCGTCATAATATCTTGGAAAAATATAATGATATCTTAAAATAATAGGTAGTTGAAAAAACTAAAACACGCTTTAGCTCGCACTAAACATGCTCCATAATCAGATCAGTTCGAAAGTACCATATTATTGTATTGTCATCAGAACTCAGAGCGTGTGCAAAATTTCATCCTATTCGAAGACCAGGAAGTGGGTCAAATTAAGATTCCAAGATTTGTTTACATACATAGTTAGTTACAAGTGAAGCTAATATAAAGCGTGTAATTATATAGCCTATATGTTATTCTGATTAACTACAATATTGTTAAGTTTTATTCGAATCTATTCAGTAGTTTTTTCGTGACGAAGTAACAAACGTTCATCGGCACAAACATTGACATTTATAATAAAATAGAATGATAAGGTAAACCTACCTTTCTTAGCGTCCTTTTTGAAGTAAGACAATAGCGATCCGTAACAAATAAGACAAAAGTAACAACTTAATTAAGTAAGTAACATTAAGTTAACAGTTAAGTTAATTAATTTATTTGATTAGCTAGACAATACGAAGTTAAGGTTAATTGGACTGTATGGACAGTAAGTTAAAACTGGTAATTAAAGAATTGTGTAGATCTTTAGCCGGTTGCAAGAAAGTTCAATAAAGCTAACGTTCCATTCTTGTTCCATTTCACCTAGTCACTGTCATTGTCAATTATCAGAATAAGACCGTGTTCAAACCAAACCGACTGTAGCCGCCGAATGTGAGCACTTTCGGCGGCTTACAGGCAGTTTGGTATGAAAACAGCCTAAGACGCGCGAAATTTAATGGATTGCTAACATACATACCTACATATCTGTCACGCCTCTCACCCATTGGGGTAGACGGAGACCACTTCCCTCCACTCGCTACGATACAAACACACCTCTTTCGCTTCATCGACATTCATCAGTCTCCTCGTCTCAAACATGCACGTCAGTTTAAGGTACTTTTTTTACTCAAGTATTGATGAAATTGGCACTTTTCCCAAAATACATAGCTAAAATATCATTAAGCTATCACACTGACTAGAATTTACATGATTATTTCGACTCGTGTCCCTTAGGGAAAGTTGTTCAGTGGCTAAAATACCATCATTGTGTTTCAGAGTATCTTTTACACCTATTTTGTACTAAATTAATCCTTCTTCCTACTAATTACTATAAATGCCAATGTTTGTGCCGATGGATGGATTAACACCCTCAGTGTTTGTTGCTCTTTCACGCAAAAACTATTGAACAGATTTTGATGAAACTTTACAATATTGTAGCTTGCACATCGGAATAACACATGGCTATATAATTTTAACATATTCTGTAAGTTTTCCAAGATATGACGATAAAAGCATACGAAGTCGCGAGGAACAAACATCCTTACATCCACCCATCCATCGGCTGGCACAAATATTGATATTTATAGAGACAATACTTAGGTAGGATCCCATCAAACTAAGCATTTCACTTCTTTGTTTCCCATTTGCTTGCCTTACTTTTTCCTGGATATTGTGGGGTCACATTTTTATTATTTATTTATGGATAGCTGTTTTGAAATATTAATTTGATTATATGTTTCTGTGTTTATGCCTGAGATTTGTAAAACTTAAATTAAAAAGAGCAACCCTACAGAGTTTCTTGCTAGGTTCTTCTCTGGGGAAACTGCACTCTTGCGAATCTAGCATTAACTTTAAAAAATGACCCGTCTTAAGTGTTGTCAAAACCTACAGGATTAAATGATTTTCATTTCATTTCATTTCATTTCATTAGGTACCTATTTTTTTTTGTAGGAGAAGCACTTTCCTTATATTTATGTAGGTCAAAGTCAAAGTCAAAAATATACTTATTTCATAGGCACAAAAATGCTCTTGAAACCGTTACATTATTATACTTATAGGTAATTTTTTTAAAGCTAGCGCTAGATTCGCAAGGTAAAGTTTCCCCCAGAGAAGAACCTAGCAAGAAACTCTGTCTGTCTCTTTCAGGTTCACTCTGTCAGGTGAACTGACATGTAAAAAGATTGGACAAGGCCAGACTTTTATGTTCTGTTTGTTCTGTTTTTAGGGTTCCGTACCCAAAGGGTGAAAAGGGGACCTTATAACTGACTAATAAACCCTATAACTGACTTGACTTGAGACTTGGCTTCGTAATAGGGTCCCGTTTTCACTCTTTGCGTCCGTCTGCCTGTCCGTCCGTCTGTCTCCAGGCTGTATCTCATAAACCGTTATAACTAGAGCATTGAAATTTTTACAAATGATGTATTACCATTGCCGCTATAACAACAAATACTAAAAATAGAATAATAATAATAATAATTAAGGGGGGCAATACAACAAACGTGATTGTTTTGTCTTTTTTTGCTCGATATCTATTATGGCTACTGGTAGATAACTTGAAATCATCATCCGAAACCTAGTGAATGGTACGGAACCCTACACGCGCGAGTCCGACTCGCACTTGGCCGATTTTTATATTATCGTGGGTTCAACCCAAAGAGACTACATGAAAAAGTTTTTAAACTCTTGTTAGACATTTTACTTGCGAAATATTTCTTATTTTCGGACATAACTATGTTTCATTCAATATCAATAACCTAAATAATTTATTCGTAGTTAACATAAAATTTACACTTGAATTCGTCAAAAATTTCTTTTTTTTTTCTTTTTTTTTTGTCTATTTCGTCTCACTGCTAGGCAAAAGCCTCAACATGCCTCTAAACACTCCTGTTACTAGCTGCATCCCACCAATCTTCCCTGAATGAGTGAAAAAAGTAAAATTTATAAAAAAAAACATAATAATGAATTTAAAGAACCAAAAAAAGAGAAAAACATTAAAGGAGGGAAGCTACGTTGATTCACGATTGCTGATGACGCATTCAAAACCCCTAATTGTTTCTGTTTCTACACACCAAAGCCGCCGGCTTTTTTGACAGCTGTCATTCGTATGTCGTAAAGCCGCCGACCTAGCCCGGCGCCGACCTAGCCCGGCTTTGGTGTGTAGACAGCATAACGGGTCAAAACAACTATTGAATGTGGACGAAGCGAAAGAAGTGTGTTTGGGGCAAGTGGAGGGGTCTCTGTCTACCTCGATGGGAGAGAAGCGTGACAGATATGGGGCGCACGATAAGATATGGGTCTGCTAATTCAAAATAGCCTCAGTTGTGTTTCGGCAAATGGCATTTTTTGATACATTTTGTATTCTCATAGACAATGGTACAAAAATACAGACAGACCAACTTATCTGTGAACTGAACGGCAGCGCTAGTAGTAATACAAAATTGTATTTCTACCAATCGCAGCAGTTCTGGAATTTGACATTTCCGTATTAGTGGCCGTACTTACAATAACGGCCGGTTTATAGATAACTTGGTACTAGCACTGATTGCGACCAAATCTGTCAAAAAATCCCATTGACACTGCCGACACATAAACACAACTGAGGCTACAGTGCTACAAGGATCTAGTGACATTGTCAGGAGGGCGTGGGTGGGTGGTGAATAAATAATCAACATAATTACAAATTACAAGATGATATAGTTCCGATCAATGAGGAAGGAATATAAGGAATGGCCCTATTTTTTTTCATATACAAATGAATTTATGACAGCGTGCCAAGGTTGCGCCAAGTCTTTCATCGTTTTCTTGGTAGACGACCTGTCAAACGATAAGCAGTACCGTACAAAAAGGTAGCCATTTTGCGCCAGACCAGGCACGCAGATCCAGACGATATGGCTCCACCTTAATTCTATACTCAAAGCACTGTACACTGAGTGCGACCAAATCTGTCATAAAATGCCATTGACACTCTGCCGGCACACAACTGAGGCTATTTTAAATTAGCAGACTTGGGCCCCTGTATGTATGTAAGTATGTATTATAATTTGAAACGTTTTTCTTCAGAAACACGCGAAATGTATGCGTTATTACTCACATCCTCAAATAACTAATATCAAAAAATAAAAGATTGTCTCAGCTCATTTCTTTAGAAGTTGTTTTAATAAAAATTGCTTTTAAAATTGTCTGTTAGCCATATATTATTTTTCAATCTTCTCTAAGATATGCAGGGACGTACTCAGGGTATATTTATGGGGGGTTCTTTTAAGTACGCGTTGCCTTTTGGACCGTGGGTTGTTTGAAGGTTAATACCGCGAGTTTGACGTATTTGATCTGTCTTCACACCCGGGCCGTGTCCGGGCCGTGTACGAGCCGTGTTCGGGACGTGTCAGGGAAAAAATATCATTCCATACATTTTCTATGGATTCGTTCACACACGTTGTCATGTCAACATTTTATTTCCTCCTGACGGGCCAAGGCCCGGTCACGGAACCTTTATATAAAATTAAGACCAGTTCTCTGTTTTTTTTTTAAAGTATGTATTTAATATTATTCCTACTTGTAATTAAAGTAAACCTTACTTTTTTTGACAATGGCAGAATCCACAAAGATATTCGCCATTAAATAAACCCAACTATTTTCTCTTTATAATAAAAGTAGATATTAATGAAGACTAGGCTGTGTGGTCTCTGATCGTTGCCTGTCCTGAATGGATGAATACAAAAAAAAAGTAGGTACAGCACTAGACGTCTAACCAATTCTAGTAGTAACTTGACCCACAACACAACTTCCTTAATACGGCCCTGTATCGTGTGGTTTTAATTTTAATTTCTCATACTCTCGCTCAGAATTTAAAGTAAGGGAAGTTAATTTCGTATAAAGAGGAAGATTTTCTTTAATACTAAGAGCTTTAGAGAAATGCAATTTAGAACATTTATTATTTATAGTAGAAAGTTTAATTAATTTTATTAAAGTGGTTTTTATTTCAAACTAAAGGTCTATTTATACAGATCCGGGCTGTGCCCGGGACGCGACCGGGCCGTGGCTCGTCAGGAGGGAAAAAAATACGTCGTCATGACAACGTGTGTGAACTAATCCATAGAAAATGTATGGAATGATATTTTTTCCCTGACACGTCCCGGATGTGTGTAGATAGACATTTAGCTGCTTGTGACTTCGTACGCTTTTATCGTCATATCTTGGAAAATTGGCACAATATCTTCAAATAATATAACCTATGTGTTATTCTGATGTATAAGCTACAATATTGCCAAGTTTCATCAAAATATGTTCGGTAAGTTTTTCGTGAAAGAGAAACATCCATCCATCGGCACAAACATTGACATTTATAATATTAGTAGGATATAATGTATTTTGATGATATTGCGTACAAGTCAAGGCATCCTTGCATACTTCGAAAGATCAACACACAAGTCGTGTGCTATCTTTCTTACGCTCTTTATAATTTTCTCGCTTCATTTTAGAGCATATTATACTATCTACACACCAAAGCCGCCGGCTTTTTTGACAGCTGCCATTCGTATGACGTAAATTCTCTTACGTTGAGTTGAGTTACCACCCATGTTTCTTGGGGGAAAGTTGTTCAGTTTCATGAGGACTATCGCTGTGTTTCGGCATTATACACCCTTTCTGTTACACCCAGTAAAGGTACATATTTCATGTTATTTGTACCTCTTAAGTGAGCCTTTATTTATTGATGGTTTCCACGCATTCGTGATGGAAAGCACAGTGTTAATTTGTGTAACAGTATTAGGTAGGTACAATACTCTACGCACGGTTCCGAAATTCTAACTTAAACAATAGCGAAACTCGATACGGCTAATAATTTAATCAAGTTAAATATCTTTAGGGAGCAAATTAATTTGCGACAAATCTACCGATATATCGGGTGACAAGGTTTGTGTGGCAGCTTTGTACTGATGGAATCGTACGGATATTATAAGCGCCAAAACACATGGTGCAGTTACTGCTAGTTACTTTTGAGTTGCATCGCAGTTTCTGCTATAGAATTCCTTAGAAAACCACACACGACGCAACTACATAGTTTGAAACGTTTCGTTTCATTTGCGTCGTGTGTGATGACGCAACTAGTTTGAAACGTTTCGTTTCAGTTGCGTCGTGTGTGGTTTTCCAAGGAAGTTTATGTATAGCAGAAACTGCGATGCAACTCAAAAGTAACTAGCAGTTTCAGTAGCGTTACATTTGCGTTGCACCGTGTGTTCTGGGTCTTAATGTCAATGTTTGTACACATCAATTATGTGAGGATGTAAAAACTACTGAATAGATTTTGTTGAATCTTGGATAATTGTTGCAGTCTCAGTTGTGTGTCGGCAGAGTGTCAATTACATTTTTTGACACATTTGCTCGCAATCAGTGTAAGTAAGTGATTGTTTAGCAGAATACCAAATGTGTCAAAAAATGCCTTTGACACTCTGCCGACACACAACTGAGGCTGTTTTAAATTAGGAGGCTTTAGGGCCAGGTACCACGTCTTTCAAAACCACAGAACAAACTAACCAGTCTTCATACAGGGTGTCCAAATGAAAGGGAATTATTTAAAGCGAAACTGTAACACGCTGTACACACATACAAGGTAATTTGACGTCTTGAATTTTTAATTGAAAGGGTCTTGGAATGATGTTTGTGGTTTTTTTGTGTGTCGACAGCGATTTTTTTTGATGATGCTATTGTGGAGTTATTTATTAAACAACATTAAAATAAAAAAAATAGAGATTAAAAAAAATAATGGCGTCAAAAAATTAAAAAAAATGTCAAAGTGAATTTTAAAAAATCTTTTGGGATAAGATAACGGTTCTTATTATTTTTAATTAAGAGCCAAAAATATTGGACGAAAAATTAAGGTAACTCTAATGTTTTTTTGAAAATTAATACTGCTTGTCCGTAATTAATTTTAAATCAGTTTTTTTTAAAGTAAAGTAATACTATATCTTTCTTTTTGAGGAAATGATAGATACCGAAATTTTAAAATTTCCCACTTGAATATACATATCGAATATGTTTTAATTACTTAGATTTTTTTGTTCAAATGTATCAAATTTCTAGTAGGATAAATACAAAAATGTAACTTTTTACACTCGTTTATTGTTTCTTTTCGTAGCAACGACGTTTTTCGTAAAATATTATAAATTAGTATTTACGAAAAACTTAACATTTAGGTAGATACATTATAATAAAAAAAAAAAAAAATTTTTTTCCGTAACTTGCTTAAATTGCAGTAAATATTTTCTTTAGAATAGAATTAGTTTATTGCAAGTCCCAAAAAAAATTAAAAACATTTTTTTTATTAAAGTAGGTACCTGCGTAAGCTCAGCGCATATTTTTTTAAGGATCAGAATTAGTTAAAGCAAGTCAAAAAAAAATCGTGAAAAGAATTTAAAATATATTTGCTTTTAATATTCTTTAGAAAAGTAAGTAAACTGAGTAGGTACACTGTATTAATGCAATTTTGTACTGAGATAGTCTATTATATTTTCATTGAATAAATTACCTACTTCAAATTTAAATTTATTGCCAAGTAAGTGGCAGTCACATAAGTAGGTTTAAAACTTTATTTTTGCTAAGTCACGTTTTGTTATAGTTTTCGTTTTAAATTTTTTTTTTGTCAAAATACTTCATTTTGTTTTCGTTTATTTAATTTAATGGACTAAAATTTATATATTAGTCTTTATATTATTTTAGTAAATATTTGTTATTTTTTTAAATTAAATGTTCAAAAATTAATCTAATATAATGCGTAACACGTACTTAGCACATTTTTTTATTAATATGTAAATTTGAGCACAATCCATATCAAAAGTACCAACAAAATTCCTAAAATATTTTTTTTTGCCACCAAAAAATAAGTAATTTATTTTTCCCAACTGGCAGAATAAACCAAGTCCTTAATCAACGAGCACAATTAAAAGTCAGTGAATTAAAAAGTATAAATCGAGTGGTACTCACCGCGTCGTAGCTGCGTAGCGGAATGCAGCCGATTGCTACGAGCTACTTTATATAGGGTTCGTAGCGGTGGCGTAGCAAACGAGGGGCGTGGAATCGCTACGAATTATACCTTTTTATATCATCCATATTATATTTAATTTCTTTTTGGATCGCCCATACTTACTCGATCAGCTGATCGGTCATTTTGTTTGGGAAGGCGAAACAATTTTTTTTTCGAGTTACGACCCATGTTCCTTGGGGAAAGTTGTTCAGTTTCATGAGGACTATCGCTGTGTTTCGGCGTTATACTCCCTTTCTGTTACACCTTGTATAACGAAAATCAAAAGACGTAATCTGCTTTGAGATTTGACGACTTTCCAGGCTTTTGATAAAAATGTCTCTCACATTTACGTATAATTGTACAAAAAATTTTACAAAAAAAAAAAAAAAAAAGTGGCTATCCGCGACTTCGTACGCATTTATCGTCATAATCTTAAAAAAAACTTACACAATATCTTAAAAATAGCCTTTGCCCTATTTTGATGTGCAAGTTACAATATTGCAAAGTTTCATTAAAATCTGTTCAGTAGATTTTGCGTGAAACAGTAACAAAGATCATCACATCCATCCGCACAAACATTGACATTTATAATATTAATAGAAAATAGTCTAACACAACTCCACCGCACTCCTGTCCCCGCGGACTCCCCGCCGGGCCCGCGTCCGTACGAAATCGCCCACTCTCCTTTATATACTTAATTAACCTCACATTTAGCTTGTATTATAATCAATGGATACTTCAACTTGCCATTCTCCACCAAGTATCGTTTACTGGATTACTAGCGCTCGCCCGCGACTTCGTATGTACTTAAGTATTTAATTTCATGTCTTGGAAAACTGGAGCCCAAAACTGCTAATTTAAAATGGCTTCAGTTGTATGTCGGCAGAGTGTCAATGTCATTTTTTGACACATTTAGTCGCAATCAGTGTAAGTCATTGTTTATCAGAATACCAAATGTGTCAAAAAATGCCATTGACACTGAATAGTCACACAGCTGAGATTATTTTTAAATTAACAGACTTGGCTGCAGAGCGCAGAGGGTAAGTAAAAAACCGGCCAAGTGCGAGTCGGCCTCGCGCGGAGAGGGTTCCGCGCCATTCACTATTGATATCGAGCAAAAATTGCAAAAAAAAAATTCTGTTGTATGGGGCCCTCCTTATTTAATATTATTATTCTATTTTTAGTATTTGATGTTAAAGCGGCAACGGTAACACATCATTTGTGAAAATTTTAACGCTCTAGCTATAACGGTTCACGAAATACAGCCTGGTGAAGGACGGACGGACAGATGGACAGACAGACAGATATACAGACAGACGGATAGCCAAGTCTCATGTCATGCGGATCCCATCAAACTAAGCATTTCACTTCTTTGTTTCCCATTTGCTCGCCTTACTTTTTCCTGGATATTGTGGGGTCAAATTTTTATTATTTATTTATGGATAGCTATTTTGAAATATTAATTTGATTATATGTTTCTGTGTTTATGCCTGAGATTTGTAAAACTTAAATTAAAAAGAGCAACCCTACAGAGTTTCTTGCTAGGTTCTTCTCTGGGGAAACTGCACTCTTGCGAATCTAGCATTAACTTTAAAAAATGACCCGTCTTAAGTGTTGTCAAAACCTACAGGATTAAATGATTTTCATTTCATTTCAGTAATAGGATCCCGTTTTACTACCTACCCTAAAAATGTAGTACAGAAATCTTTTCTCAAAGTTTTTTGTACTCTTGAAACTTAAGAAGGCTTAGATAAAGATATACAAGGGTAGAAAATTAAAAGAAATTATGTCAAATTACATCCTTAAGGAGTTCACGGTGACTCATTAATTTAACTTACAGCTTACAAGAAAGGTCAATTAAACTTCCATTAGACCTATAGCTGTCACTGTCATTGTCAAAAATAAGAATGAAACGGCGCGATGTTTATCAGCTTTTTTAACGTCCCCACTACAGGGGCACGAGCCTACTCTCATATGAGAGTGATTAGGTCGTATCTACTAATAAGGGTTGGATTTTACATACACCTTCGAATTTCTTCTCTAATGTATGCATGTTTCCTCACGATGTTTTCCTTCACCGTTAGCGAGTGGTAAATTGATTCAATCCGTACATGAGAAATAAATCTCAGAGGTACAGGCTGATCGAAACCGCGTCGCCAAGATTGGAGGCGGGAGTTCTACCAACTAAGCTACCGTTCACAAACGGCACGATGTTTAATGCCCTGTTAACTTAACGAGGCTTTTATGCAACGAGGGTTAACGTGGCAACAAAATAGGTTAGAAATTCTGAATGTAAATAGCTTAATTTTCACTTTTAGGACGATTCTGAAACGCTTGTGAGCGGCGCGAGTAGGTATTTTCAAAATGGCTACTTTTATCTGGGGCCCAAGTTTGCTATTTAAAATGGTCTTTAGTTGTGTGTCGGCAGAGTGTCACTGGCATTTTTTGACACATTTGGTATTCTGCTAAACAATGGCTTGCACTGTTTGCAGTGGATTGCCAATGAAGAATGGAAATTGATTGCGACCAAATGTGTCATAAAATGCCATTGACACTCTTATTAACACTCTGCCGACACATAACTGAGATGTATTGTAAGTTATCAGACTTCGGCCCCTGGTAGGTACCTTCTGAAATAAGACGGTTCTCAGTTTAAGGTAATTTTATTGATTGTTACTTTATTGGCGGAAAAGGAAGGAAGGAAATTGCAATGTTGCCATACATTAAAATAAAATAAAATATAAAGGCTGAAACACACCGGTTGCCTATGCGTAACGTAGACGTAAGCACGGTGTAGCCACGCGCGTAGTTACGGTGTAACCCGATGTGACACCGGGCTACGCATCACGTCGACGTGTACGTCTGCAAGCGGTGTGTCCTGTCTCATACAGTTCCATACATACAACTCTGAGGTACGCATACGTCTACGCATACGCATCCGTTGTGTTTTGGCCTTAAGTAGGTACTAATATGAACGAAAGATCTACTTTGTATCATTTTTAACTGGCACGGAACCCTAAAAAGACCAATAATCTACGATTGGTAGCCACTGTTAGTAGCACAGTTTAATAGTCTAGCAAGGAAACTCGTGTAAAACCGCAGAAAACAGCTAGTTAAAAAGATAAGCTTAGAAAACAAGCATGATTGGATACTTTTAGTTTTAAAAGGTCGTAAAGATCAAAGTTTTTGTAAACAAAGTCGTCGTTTCGAGTCTGATAAGGTTTTACATTTTGTGACATTTTGCGTAAATACAGCGGTCTATAAATTGAAGTTATACAGGATGTAACAGAGGGGGTATAAAGCCGAAACACAGCGATAGTCCTCATGAAACTAAACAACTTTCCCCAAGGTAAATGGGACTCGAAAAAAAAAACAAATTTCGCCTCTCCATACAAAATATCCTATGTACTCAAGTATGGGCGATCAAAAATTTTTTTTCAAGTTACGACCTATGTTCCTTGGGGAAAGTTGTTCAGTTTCATGAGGACTATCGCTGTGTTTCGGCTTTATACCCCCTCTGTTACATCCTGTATAGGGTGTCATTTTGCGTAAATGCAGCGTGACTTACGTTAGACGTATTTTGAAATTATACAAGTGTCTTTTAATTCTAGTAAACGATAGAAAATGATATGCATGTACTCGTGATAACAAACAACTTTTACTATGGGACCTAGGTAGAAATCATTCAAAAAGCTTTGAACTCCCCATACAATATGCACCAGCTGATAGTATGGGGGAACAATTATTTTTTTGTGATTTCGACCTTGGTCCCATAATAAAAGTTGTTTGTTATCACGAGTACATGCATATCCCTTTCTGTCATTCACTAATTTAAAGTCACTCTGTATAAGTGGCTTTTAATTAGAGAACGATAGAAAATTATATTTATGCATGTACTCGTGATAACAAACAACTTTTATTTTGGGACCAAGTTCGAAATCATAAAAAAATCATTGAAAAACATTAAATACTTAACGCAAGTAAGCAAGATTAATTGTGGTACATAACCACTCCATAACATAGTAAATAGGTACCTAGCTATCTCGCTCATAGTATTCAATTCTTTTCATGAGTAACAAATAACTAGGAAAATGCGTCATTTATAAGTTTCCATATTCCATACAGTAGGTTTTTGATAGATTACCACGCCTACATAAATATGTTATTTATTCCATCATTTGGTACAAATTGGTTTTTGGTTTAGTTAAATTGACAAAAAAATTGAGAATAAATCACTTCGCTTCACTTGTTACGTTTCAAACACACCTCTTTCACTTCATCTACAAGTATTCACCAGTCTTCCACATTCACCAGTCTCCTCATACATACACGTCGGTTTAGGGTAGGTACTCATGACTTGGCCTTTCTTTAACAAGTTCCCGATTTGATCGAGAAAGATGGTTTGGAAATTGTAGGCAGAGGTGGCCCATAGGGTATTGTGGAAGAAGAGGAGAGAGGCCTTTGCCCAGCTGTGGGACACCGATGGCTAGATAAGATAAGAAGGTATTTAAAGGCACTAAAGACACAGAACCTTTATCAGAGGGTGCTCCATCATCATCAGATATAATCATCCTAGGCGTGGGTTAGTGGGCAAGGAGGTTGATATTGAATCCGATCTTAACACACACATTAACCACTGAA
Source organism: Anarsia innoxiella (assembly GCA_947563765.1). Classification (NCBI taxonomy): domain Eukaryota; kingdom Metazoa; phylum Arthropoda; class Insecta; order Lepidoptera; family Gelechiidae; genus Anarsia; species Anarsia innoxiella. The sequence continues at coordinate 668,726 of OX387418.1, read as the reverse complement.
AATTACAGCCCCTGCAATAGCTTTCGCAAACACAGCGTTCCGCTGATCATATAAACGCTCAACTCATTTTATTCTGGTAAAACAATGAATGATCAATCAATCAATTCTTGGTAATATGGCGGTCCTTCTTTGATTTCGCCAATGTCCAGTGGTGTAGAATTGATAGCGATGGCGAGGATGGACGGTTGAAAAGATTCAAAAATAACGACTCCCCATGACATTATGACAGTCAGTGTCCGTGTTACGTTTAGGAATCAACTTAACTTACACACTTCGTCCAAAAACTCGTAAATCGGTTAGGTAATTATTCGAATTATAATTACTAGCAACTAAATCGATCTGCGCCGACAAGTTTAAGTAGGTAATAAGAAGCCAACTGCCTTCTATCTATCATGATTTACGTAATAAGACAAAATTTCCTCAAAACAACCTAAATAAACAGAAAATTATTTAAAAAACCGTAATAGAACACTAAAGAGATACCAAACAAAGCCAAAACTAAAAACAAAAGTCAGTAAAATCTTCGCGAAATCAAAGAAATGTGATACTTATTGTTCGATAGATTTTTCACGATTTCTTCTTTGTTTTTTTCATGGGCAGTGGGTCTTTTCAAGTTGTGAGTCTTGTTTAATTATTTTAACATCGCTCTATATTTAGGTTTTCTTGGAAAGAGAACGAGCTAGGCTTTTTCTTGTGGTTTCGCTCGCTAAGTTAGGTTTTTTTACACGCTTTATATTAGCTTCACTTGTAAGTAACTATGTATAAGGTGGACTGACGACTTGGTTAAAGTCGCTGGAAACCGTTGGATGTGGGCAGCGCAAGACCGATCTTTGTGGATATCCTTGGGGGAGGCTTTTGTCCAGCAGTGGACGTCCATAAGCTGCCATGATGATGATGATGTATGTAAACAACTCTTGGAATCAGAATTTGACCCACTTCCCGGTCTTCGAATAGAATGAAATTTCCACACGCTCTGAGTTCTGAAGACAATACAATAATATGGTACTTTCGAACTGATCTGATGATGCAGCATGTTTAGTGCGAGCTAAAGCGTGTTTTAGTTTTTTAAACTACCTATTATTAGCAAGTAGGTACCTATTTTTGTCTAAGTAACTTTCGCCTTAATTTCTACATACGTATAATTATTTAGCGATAATCTGCCTACGAGACTAAATTACTTTTTCACGCAAGAACTACTAAACAGATTTTAATGAAACTTTACAATATTGTAGCTTGCACATCAGAATAACACATAGGCTATATTATTTTGAGATATCATGATTTTCTTCCAAGATATGAGGATAAATGCCTACGAAGTTGCGGGCAAGGAGCCTAAGTATTAATAATTTTGTCTTCATGATACTTACTAAATTACTAATTGTTTTCTAAGGTAATCTACACAGAAGTGTAGCCCCAGGCTTTTGTATGAGTTCACCTTTTAACATGTCATAAGATGACAACATTAACATATGTTTAGTTAAATAAGATTTTCCTCATGATAAACTATCTTATACTAGTGGCTGCCCGCAACTTCGTACGCATTTATCGTCGTATTTTGGAAGAAAAATCATGATATCTCAAAATAATATAGCGTGTTATTTTGATATATACTTAAGCTACAATATGGTAAAATTTTATCAAAATCTGTTTAGTAGTTTTTGCGTGAAAACAAAGTATCCATCCATCAGCACAAACACTGACATTTATAATAATATGAGTAGGATTAGGTAGGTATTTCCCGCGGCTTCGTTTGCGTTAAATTCGGGGTAATATGGTTGAAAATTTGCGGAATGCTCCATACAAAGGTCCACCCTTATAGTCAATGTTTGTGCCGATGGATTGACGACGGATATTTGTTACTCTTTCACGGAAAAACTACTGAACAGGTCTTGATGAAACTTTACAGTATTATAGCTTACAATACAATACAAATATTCTTTATTGCACACAAATATATAACAACACCTTATTGCTAGGTTGCAATATCTTCCAGGCAACCTTAGGGTAAGAAATAGCGAGAAATAATAATGGTTGCGGGTCGGCCTGCACGTCAGAATATCACATAGACTATATTATTAAAAGATATTATGGTTGCGCGTAATATCGTCATACTTGCGACGTTTGAGCCCTTCAGCTGCCATGAGGCAAAGTCCTTCCTGTCCGATATCTCGACGCGTCCCCGTGAAGCATCAGGCGATCCGAGAGCTGGCAGCTTTTTTGCTCAAAGAATAAGCATAGCTATTCAAAGAGGAAATGCTGCCAGCCTCTTGGGTACCATGAATCCCGGAGACGCTCTCGATGATATCTTCCTATTATAAGTGGGGTACCTATGAGGTTAACAATGTATAAATATTTATATAAATATGTATATAGTAGGTACTTAAGTAGCATAAGTTTGTATTATATTGTATAGTATTAAAAAAAAAAAGAAACATATTATGATGTTTTTCCAAGATATGACGATTAATGCGTACGTAGTCGAGGGCAGCCTCTATTTAAACTAATATTTAAGTTAATAATGTCTAGAACCATTAAGTTAATGATTCTTTGATGTCGACACTTAATGTAGTGTAGATAGGTTTATACTTATACATTTATTGTTTACTAGCTGTCCCGGCGAACTTTGTCCCGCCTTAGAATGAACTTTATTGTGTAGGAATAAAGTTCAAATTGACCCTACATTTTAGTAAGAAAACATTTGTATGGGAAAAAGAAAAGGTCTGTTTTAGGGCTTTCCCGGCAATTATTCGAATTTTTCTCACCGTAAAAACCATCCTTGGACTTCAATGAACATTTCAAAAAAAGAATTAGCGAAATCGGTCCAGCCGTTCAGGCGTGATGCCGTGACAACGGAAAACGGGTTTCATTTTTATATATATAGAAGAAGATAGATTGTAAGTTAAGTTAGGTTAAGCTTTCTCATGTACGGATCAATATATTCGATTATCATTTGCTAACGGTGAAGGAAAACATCGTGAGAAATTCGAAGTGTATGTGAAATCCGCCAACCCGCACTTGGCTAGCATGGTGGATTACGGTCTAACACACTCTGTATGAGAAGTACGCTCGTGCCCCAAATAATATATGGGCTGATAACGACGAAGCTTTCACATCCCAGAAAAAAAAGAACAATAGAAAATCTATTGTGTCTGTCTCTTTTTACACGCTTTATATTAGCTTCACTTGTAACTATTTAAGTAAACAAATCTTGGAATCTTAATTTGACCCACTTCCCGGTCTTCGAATAGGATGAAATTTTGCACACGCTCTGAGTTCTGATGAAAATACAATAATATGGTACTTACGAACTGATCTGATGATCGAGCATGTTTAGTGCGAGCTAAAGCGCGTTTTAGTTTTTTTTTTTATTTCTCTATGTACTATCATCTTACAATAAACTGTTAAATAAAATAAATAAATGAACCTTACTTCTTACTCGATATTTTATTTTCTTAAAAAGTATTTCAATTTAAAAACTGCTCTTAGCAGACAACCGCAAGATCTTGTTAACACTTTTTTTTAATGTTTTTCTTTTTAAACCACAGTTTTCTATTCATTCATGTTCTAATGATTTTCTCGTTATTTCATATTGTGAAGTAAAGCCTAAGTAAGTAAGTAGGTACTATAATAATGAAGTTTACTAAAAATCCTATTACCTATACTAAACGCAAAGACTCGTGGCAGACGCGGTCATAAAACGTGTGAATACGACAGCGCAACAACAGTGTAAGTGTGAGCGAGAAAATGATGTATTTTCTCGTTATGAAAATGATGATTTTTGAAGAAAATTATGTATTTTCTCGCTCTTTTATGACCGCGTCTGCCACGAGTCTTTGCGTTTAGTATCTATCTATCTATCTTCTATATATATAAAAATGAAACCCGTTTTCCGTTGTCACGGCATCACGCCTGAACGGCAGGACCGATTTCGCTAATTCTTTTTTTTTAATGTTCATTGAAGTCCAAGGATGGTTCTTACGGTGAGAAAAATTCGAATAATTGCCGGGAAAGTCCTAAAACAGATCTTTTCTTTTTCCCATACAAATGTTTTCTTACTAAAATGTAGAGTCAATTTGAACTTTATTCCTACACAATAAAGTTCATTCTAAGGCGGGACGAAGTTCGCCGGGACAGCTAGTCTATCTATCTATCTATATATATAAAAATGAAACCCGTTTTCCGTTGTCACGGCATCACGCCTGAACGGCTGGACCGATTTCGCTAATTCTTTTTTTTAAATGTTCATTGAAGTCCAAGGATGGTTCTTACGGTGAGAAAAATTCGAATAATTGCCGGGAAAGCCCTAAAACAGACCTTTTCTTTTTCCCATACAAATGTTTTCTTACTAAAATGTAGAGTCAATTTGAACTTTATTCCTACACAATAAAGTTCATTCTAAGGCGGGACGAAGTTCGCCGGGACAGCTAGTAATATTATAAATGTCAACGTTTGTGCCGATGGATGGATAGATGGATGTTTGTTACTCTTTCACGCAAAAACTACTGTACCTATAGATTTTAATAAAAGGCAATATTGTAGCTTGTTTAACAGAATAACACATAGGCTATATCTTTTTGAGATATCGTGTTTTTTTTTCAAGATATGAAGATAAATGCGTACGAAATCAGGCAGCCTTTAGTACATACATAATATTATACACACAAACATCTCTTCTGTAGGTAACACAGCACTGTTTGTCATTATTGGGAATCGAATCCACAACCTACAACACGGCAAGCACGGTCACTAATAACCACGCCAACTGGCCAGTCAATATTTTTAAAAATATTTCAAAAACTAGTGTCTCTCTTTGCTTGAAACTTCAAAAGAAGCTACTGTCAAACTTGTCAATTGTCAAATACTATCAAACATTAATTTAAATGAAATTATCTTGTAATTGTATTTTAAATACGTGAAAGTTATTGTTTTTATTAAAATATTTACTAAACAAGCAGTTTCAATGTTTGCGATCACAGTGAAGGCGCAGAGTTTGATTCCCGCTGCCTTGAAATTAAAGTCGTACACGAAATTTCAAGACATATACGGCAGCGTAACTGATTTTGTATTCTGGTGGTGATCAAGTAAGCCTATTTGTTATTTCATGTATAAGCTACAATATTGCCAAGTTTCATCGAAATCTGTTCAGTGGTTTTTGCGTGAAAGAGTAACAAACATCCTGATATACATCCATCGACACTAACATTGATGTGTAAGCTACAATATTGCCAAGTTTCATCAAAATAGTTCAGTGGTTTATGCGTGAACGAGTAACAAACATCATCACATACATCGGCACAAACATTGACAATTATAATATTAGTATGATTGTTAAAGAAATAGTTTTGGAAAGTAGCAAGTGGAGGCAAGTGGTCTCTGCCTACCCCGATGGGAGAGAGGCGTATTATAGTATGTTAAAGAAAGACCAAGTTCAAGAGTACCCTAAACCGACGTGCATGTATGAGGAGACTGATGAATGTGGATGAAGTGAAAGAGGTGTGTTTGTATCGTAGCAGGTGGACGGAAGTCTCTTTCTACCTCGATGGGAGAGAGACGTGATACACAAGTGTGTTTGTATCGTAAATATCGTAAGATATTGCTACCTAGCAATAAGGCCGCCTGTTGCTTCTTATATTCTTGTTTGTGTCTGTACCTTATATCTTTTTGTGCAATAAAGAATATTTGTATTGTATTGTATTGTAAGGAAGTGGTCTCTGTCTACCTCGATGGGAGAGAGGCGTGACAGATATGTATGTATGTATGTTTGCGTAGTAGCAAGTGGAGGGAAGTTATCTCTACAAAGATGCGAAAGAGGCGTGATAAATAAATACCTATCTGTAAGTAAGTATGTATGTATTTGTGGAAGCATGTTTGTTTTTCTTTTACGCAAAAACCACTGAACAAATTTTAATAAATCCTTACAATTTTTGTCGGTTTAGAGGTAGGTAGGTATTTAACCTTCTTCAAACTTCAAATTAAATAAAAATCTAAAAGAAAAATGGTGTGGTTTACAATTTCTTTTTTTTTCAGATATATAAACTTCTTAGTTTAAAAAATAAATAAAATAGTCTTTAAAATCATTTACAAAATAATTTCAGTTATTGATTTAAATAAACTAATACTTACCGATAAATAATTATTTTAAATATAAAATATTTAAACAATACATAAATTAGAGTTTCATTGTTAGAAAGCCTTAAAAAATTTATTTTATATTTAAAAATAATTAATATTTTTTTGAACTAAATTGACTTTATGAAATGAAAATTACTGTTGAAAAAAGAAACAATTTTTTTTAACCCGATTAAAAAACATTTAAATTAGAAAAAAAAACGATTTCCTTGAAAAAAAAAATCCTAATAATCAAAAAAATCGATCAAAAATTTTTCGAGAACATCAAAAAGTTTTCTTTACCTTTAAAAAGCATTACATTAAAAAAAAACAATATATTGCTTTGAAAATAATTTTTTTTTCAACTCGGTCAAACACAAAAAACCTAACACGAAAAGCCCCTAAAAACTAAGAAAAAAACGATGCCTATCCTAAAATACATACCCCTAGCCGTGAGTTACAGCGTCTACAGATTCCAAGACTTTTTCTATGACATGATGGACTGGTTCTTTGACATTCCACTTGAGGATATGACCTTGAATGATGATGAGGAGTGCTACCCTCAAAATATATGGTTAAATCCATTTTTAATTGCCATCTCTGTGGTCTTATTATGTGTATGCATTACTGCTTTTGCGTTTCACAGAAAAGGTGCAGTTAAAGTCAGAGCTAACTGATTTTTTCTATTATATGTTGGATTGGTGTGTATTTGTGGTTTAAATTCTATTTAAAAATAGCTTAATAATAATAAAAAAATAAGTTTTTATTAATAATATTTTTTTTCAATATTGTTGGATAAAAAATTTATTTAATTCATTAAAAAAATGATAGTTGAAAATTATTATTTTTTTTTTAATTTTTTGGAATGAATGTAGGATTTTAAAAAAGTAATAAAAGAAAAATTAGGTAACTATACGAAAAAAAAATGATTTATTTTTTTAATGTGTAGGTATCTAGCCTATATAAAACATTATGAAAAATTAATAAAAAATGTTATATTTTATTTAATTCATAAAATCACAGAAAATTTAAATGTAAAAATGGCGTATATGTTATTTGTTGGTAATTTTAATCCAAATAAATTGATTATTTTTCTAACGCTTCAACTTTATAATGTAATGCTATTTAAAACATATTTTTTAAAATCTACAGATTTGTGTAGAACACCATCAATTAGTCCAAAAATTAATTGTAATTAACTAGAAAAAAAATACATAAATAAGTTAAAAAAAAACTATCTAAAAATGGAAACCGGTTTTCTTTTTTGATAATAAAAAAAACGAATAAAGAATCTACTTAACATTTAAAAAAAAAATTGGAAATAATATAAAAATAAAAAAATACTAAAAATGACAAATAATAACAGAAATATTTATGTAAAAGCTTTTAAAAAAATTCTTCTTTTGAGAAAAATACCAAAACTTAAGAAAAAACTATGCAAAAATTTAAAATCTTTACAAATATATTTTCCTTTAAAAATGAAACAAAAAACAATTGATGAAAGATTGAAAAAAAAATATACAAACATTTCAATTAATTTTAAACAAAATTAAAAACCTATAATAAATACTAACATAAACAAAACAAAAAAAAAACAATATTATGAAAAATTCAAAAATCAAAAACATTCCATCAATCAATATTGATTGCAAAACAAAATTAAAAACCTAAAAAAGAAACAATTTTTTTTTGAAAAATGTATTAAAATATGATTAACCTAAATTATATCCTAACTAACCTAAAAAGCACCTACTAAGAGCACAATCACCTAACCTAAAAAGAACCCACTAAGAGCAATGAGCCTTGAAAGACTGAGACGTCTCGACGAAGAGACGCGGCAAAAGCTGACAGATGGTTACGGGCCGGCTGATGAGTGTCTCTGCGGAACCTTGGCTCCTCTGTACCCTAAAGATGAGCCTCGAGGACGGATGGACAGCATGAGGTAAGGACTGGATACTATATGTAATTTTCAAAATTAGACAACCGGGATGCCGGGCTAATTTTTACACGCTTTTTATTAGCTTCACTTGTAGGTACCTACTTAACTATGTAGGTATGAACCTAAACAAATCTTGGAATTTTAATTTGACCCACTTCCCGGTCTTCGAGTAGGATGAAATTTTGCACGCGCTCTTAGTTCTGTTGAAAAAATGTGTTTCAAATATTTTTAATAGCCTAAAAGACGGACTAATTATTTTTTGAATTTTCGAATGTAGTCATCATCCCTATTACAGCGATGCCAAAAGGAAGGGTAAAGGTCTTGGCAGTCTATGTATTATATGTAGGTATGTATTTTTTTAAGTGTTTTTGTTGCAGAGATTCAATAAAGCACGCTATAAGAGTAGTGGGCGGTTCTATGCGAAGAGGCGCCCACGGGCCTAGGGAAATGGTGATACCTATATCTGGAGCTAAGGGACAGAAAGCAGGTTGGGATATTTAACTTCGATTAAAGCCCGATTTACACTTCAATAAGTACAGTAGCGAGTTAAGAACTCAAGAGAGCTGAGTAATAAGTAGTAAGTTGTAAGTAGCGTCCAAACGGGTGGACTAAGTAGTGGTATGTTGCCGAGAAGAAGACCAGTCACAAATTGTGGACTGTACTAAACTCACCCGTCTACATGTCGGCCAGTTAAGTAGGCGGGGCGCGGGAGACGCGAGAGAGGGGGCTACTTCGCACTTGACTCGTCAAAAAATAGGATCGCGGTCTATTGAACTCAATCAAAAACTTACTACTTTATATCGCTTTTGCCGTTCAAACAACGTTAACAACTTAACTCGCTACTGTACTTATTGAAGTGTAAATCGGGCTTTAGTGAGCGGTAGGCTAGTTGATAGAACACCCGCCTCCAATATGGAGACGCGGTTTCGATCTAACCTGTACCTCTGAGATTTATTTCTCATGTACAGATTGACCGGACCTTTATGGGTAGACTCGACTAGAGATAGAGATTCGTGGAGAAAGAGGAGGCCTTTGCCCAGCAGTGGGACACAGATAGCAAGATAAAATTGAGTAAGCATTAAATAAAAGAGAGAATAGAAGTTGTGAACGGCAGAGAATAGAGCAGAACGTCAGTTGCGTTATACATGCACGTCGGTTTAGGTTATGCAGCAATTGGAGCGAAGTGGTTTCTGCCTACCCTGATAGGAGAGGCGTGACAGATATGTACATACATACATATCCGTCACGCCTCTCTCCCATTGGGGTAGGCAGAGACCACTTCCTTCCGCTTGCTACGATCCAAACACACCTCTTTCGGTTCATCCACACTCATCAGTCACCTTATACATGCACGTCGGTTTAGGGTACTCTTGATTTGGCCTTTCTTGAGCAAGTCCCCGATTTGATCGAGGTATGTTCGTCTTGGCCTTCCCCTCACAGCATTTCCATCCACTCACAGATGTGACAGATATGTATGTGGGAAGGAGACGGGAGAAGGAAACAGAAGTGACGGAAGAAGGAAACGGAAGTTACAGATGAATGAAAGGGATGCATGCTAAGGAGTAAGAGAGTGAGTGTTGTTGATTGGTGACTTAGCAACGGGGATGAATGGCGGATTTGGTTGTGGGTTCAGGTTTTTTTTTCAAAATATAAATTTCAATAAATTATTTAACAGTATTTTTACTTATTTAAAACTACTTGAGTTACATTTATGTATGTAAGTAAAATAAGGTAGTAAATAGGTCATACAGAAATAGAAAACAAAAAAATGTCTCTCCTGTTCCCGAAAGTTAAGAACACTGGGAGCAATTTCTCAACTTAATGCATATCCGCATAATCTGTGCCCGATGTGGTTTTGGCCTGTATAAACATTTTGAGGATTAGATACTCCACTATCCTTAATCATCAGGAACAGGAAAGACAATCTTGAACCTAATTCCGTGTATGACTCAAATTATATCTTTCGTTCAAAGGTCTGCAAACAAGCAAAGAAATAGTGAAAAAAGCTGGATCTTGCGGCAAATGCGCGTGCGGCAAGAAAGACTTCGTAATGAAACATACATACGCAACTATACAGATAGTTACACCTGACTTGAGCTCTATTTGCGATTGTCCTAATGAGTGCTTACCTGGTAAGGTTTATACAGATTTATTTACAGTTGCAGAAAAGTTTAAGAATTTCTGGTCTATGACACGCCTGGCGAGTCATGAAGACTAGTGGCTCGCGAGGCGTGTCAAGACGGAAATGTAAGATCAGCTATATAGTAATATGAAACTAAGGGTCAATTTGCATCGAGATGCTTGGCGCGGCACTGATAGCACATTTTAATGGTGTGACCAGAAATATTTTTAAATATTAAACGAATTACACAATGAAATATTTAAAGTACCTACATAAAGTACGATCTTATATGAACTAACCATTTCCATTTACTTACTAACTCATGACACGCCAGGCGAGTCCAGCTGTAATTTTTTTGTGTTTCCAGAAAAAGCAAGACAGCTAACTGACAATATTAAAGTTACAATAGAAAGAGTGGAGACTCCATCTACTCATTTAGGCACAGAGAAAAAGAGAGAAAGCGATACAAGTGTAGTGATGAAAGAAAAAGATGACAGTGTACAAGAAGCTACATCTACAGTTTTACCGGAAACGCAATTTTTAAAAGAGCAAATCGTTGGTACAAAAATTGAAGAAAATACTGGCTTAGAAGTACAAGAAAATTGAATCATCACAGATTTTTAAATTGTCTCCGTGCGCTACGACTAGATGCCGCTCTTTGAAGAAAAAACAGCATGCAAAATGCGCAACTTAATTTCGAGGCGGTGTCAAACAATGACAACTGGGCGAAATTCCGCGTAATGATTATCGCGGTTCGCCCCGATCGGCGTAGTATTTTTGTTGCATTTTTGAAGTACGCTGATGGTATTTAATCGTAGCGCTCGGAGACTAAATTATTTATCTAATTGAATTATGTATGTTGAGAGATAGGTCTAGTTAGTCTAACTGGGTTTTCTCAAGTAAAAGTTAACGTCATGATCAACAAAGAAAAAGTTAATTTCATGTAGGTATCAATAAGTCAAATATTAATAGAAATACAAAGATGGCGATAACTCCACCGACAAGAGCTTAGCTCTTAATTATTTGAATGCGTTGAGAGAAAAAAAATCATAGAATTGACTTAAATAACCTTAATATTCAACTTTAACCAGAAAATTCGAAATTACGTGTCTTTTGAGAAAAAAAAATTGTAAGTTTAGTATGTTTTCGAGTTATATTTCGTTTTTGTAAGTATGTTTTTTGTAACTCTAAAATACAGTAACAAAAGCATTCCCAGAAGTAAATACTACAGTTTTTTTAATAAGTTGAGTGAAATAAAATTTAAGTGAATTAAAAAAAAATAACCTCCGTCGCACAAGATGGCGGCAGTTGGCCGATGTATTAGGGACTCATTTGTCAACTAAATAAAAAATGCATTTAAAATCTAAGATACATATTTTCCATTAAATAGGACTAGGTTTTTTTTAAATAGAATAAATTTGGAAAGTAGTTAAAATGTGTAGTAAAATGTTTTTTGTTTAGTTTTAACTAAATTGATGTTTTATTAATATTGACGTAAGGTCACTATTTAAATAACAGCGATAGCCCCGGTTTCAAAATACGGCCCCAAAAGTGGTGTGTCCTTGTCTAATGTATAGCCATCTCTGTCAGTGGAGTATTTTCCAACTTTGTAAACTCTTTGTTTCAAAGCTTATTATTTATTTATTATAATTTAATTTATTCATATTGTCAACTATAAAATTTTACTTGACTGAAAATTTTTATGTATCTCAACATATTAAGAAAGAAACGTATTTTTATTACTTTTTTACTTAGATTAACACATAAAAATTTTATGTACCTAGCTACTTATTAGAATTTATAATGTAATTAATAATATTGTCAGCTACAAAATTCTGAAAGAACAATAATTACCTTAATGAAAATACTTATATTACTTATATACTTACCTATCTCACAATTTGACGAAAAACATATTTTTTATAAATAGAATACAACCTAAAATTTTTATATATTACAATGCAATTTACTAATATTATTGGCTGAAAAATTTTGAATGAAAATACTTATACATCGTCACTTATAATAAATCAACTTTTTTAAAATTAGAATACCTACCTGAAAATGTTATATCCTATAACAAAAAATGTAATTTAATAATATTTTTCGGCTACAAAATTCTACTTGAATAAAAAATACTTATATCTCAACAAATGTGAAAAAAACATATTTTATTTTACTTAAAATAATATAAAAAATTTAATGAGAACAATTTTTTTATGAAAAAAAAAAGTATTTTTGCTAAATTCACTTCTGAATCCTCAAGAATATTTTGATTTCCATACAATAATGTTAATAGTCATTTAATTGATTAAAATTGAATTTTGTATGGAAAATTTAAACGCAATTTTTTATTGAATTTTCAGAAAATTTATTTCAAGCAAAAGTAGGATTTTTTTTCATAAAAACATAGCACTAAAATTTTTAGGTTATTTTAGGTAAAATAAAATGTTTTTTTTTGCATATTTGTAGCACTTAAAAAAATTGTTTTAAATTACTTTTTAAAATTTGGTTTTTGTAAAAAAAACTTTTTTTGAAACATCAAATTTTTTTTCAAGGTTTTAAGGTTTTTTTTACTACCTACATCAAACTTTTTTATATAAACCTATATTTATTTATTTTGGATAAATATACATGTATTTTTATCAATTAATTGTTTCATTTCACATTTTATGCAAACTTTTAAGATGAACCATGAAATAACCGACAATGACACGCCACGCGAGTCATTATTATTGACACGCCAGGCGTGACATAGCTAGTACCTAAATATTTTTATTTATTTAACAGTTTATTGTAAGATGATAGTATATAGAGACAGAAAAAAAGAGAAGTTATACATAAGGTACAACACATTTCTAAAAGAAATTTCTTCCTGCAGACCCCACAGAGAGAGAAATGAAAGCAAGAAGGCAGGATAGTCACTTAACCTACAATAAACAATAAATAATATAAGTATAAACAGTGTATATAGTGTTCTAAATTTAATAATTTAGCGCAATTTCATGAAATTTCGAATTAAGGTCTGACACATTTCACAGACCTTGAATAATTATAATGCTTGACTCGCCAGGCGTGCCATTAGTCACTAAACTGTTAAATATATACATTTTTACAGTATATTTTTTTTCGCAAAAAGTTACAAAAATCAGCTTGAACCAAAGTCAATCAAGTTGTATAGGAAATCAATAGCACATAATCATACCATTCGCATAACGTACATTTTGCATTACCGTTATTCTGTATAGCCACTTAGCGAGGGCTTTAGCTTGTCGGCTATATTAATATAATTAGACTAGACGTTGCCTGCGACTTTGCACGCGTTTGAAGGCATATCTTGGAAAATTCACATGATAATATTGATAATAAAGCGTGTAACAGAAAGGGGGTATAACGCCGAAACACAGCAATAGTCCCCATGAAACTGAACAACTTTCCCCAAGAAACATGGGTCGTAACTCGAAAAAAATTTTTGGATCGCCCATACTTACTCGATCAGCTGATCGGACATTTTGTATGGGGAAGCGAATTTTTGTTTCGAGTTACGACCCCTGTTCCTTAGGGAAAGTTGTTTAGTTTCATGAGGACTATCGCTGTGTTTCGGCGTTATACTCCCTTTCTGTTACATTCTGTATAGCTTAGGTAATGCGAATTTATCGTTATATCTTAGAAAATATATCATAAAATATCATAGTCTATGTGTCTGATGCATTGTCTGATGTGCAGGCGGGCAGGCTACAATACTGAAAAGTTTCATCAAAATCTGTTCAGTGGTTTTTGAGTGAAAGAGTAACAAACATCTTAGTAATAGGGTCCTGTTTATAAAATAGCGAAAAAAAAGATTTTTAAATAAAACAATTAAGTAATAGGTTTTATTACAAAAATCGTTTATTAAATCAGATTAAATACTTACTTACATTTAAATTGATATAAAAATGAGTTACTTAACTTAACAATACTCTAGAAATAATAATAATTAATGAGATTTGTATTACGTATCACGAATCTGGATACATTTTCACGGGAATGGCGGGTCGCTACCGGAGACCGTGTTAAATGGAAAGTCGCGGGGAGGCCTTTGCCCAGCAGTGGGATCTTAACTTATGGCTAATTAAAAAGATACGCACGTCGATTTAGGGTACTCCTGATTGTGGATGAAGCGAAGGAAGTGTTTGTATCGTAGCAAGTGGTGGTTCTGCCTACCCAGGGTAGCAATTCCGCTAAATTAAGTTAAGCGACCAAACTATAGCCAACAGATAAATATTCGACAGCAATATGTCACAAATTTGGTATTCTCTTAAGTGCCACGATTAGTAGTCGATTAGTAGTCGATTAGTAGTCTCTAGAGGGTTTTGTCTACTGTCAAATAGCGAAGAGAATACCGTTTGGAACTGCCACTCATGTGACATTGCGGAGTAGAATACCGATTATAGCGTAAAGTAATAAAATGTACGGCCGATCGCTGTCCACTGTCAACTTATCTGTTAACGCCCGTTATTAATAACCTATCCTGATCCGTTTTTTACCAAATCGAGATTGAAAAAACAAAACACAATTGTGTTCTTGACATGTTTTTGGTACACAAGTGACAATTGTGTTTTGTTTTTTCAATCTCGATTTGGTAAAAACGGATCAGGATAGGTTATTAATAACGGGCGTAAGAGAATACCAAAATGTGTCAATTCATACAATTCACATTCTAGAGAGACACCATTTTTCATTTGGTAATTAGAAGAATACGGGTAGAATATGGTGTGAAAGAGGCGTGACAGATATGTATGCTATGAATGTAGTAGTACTAGAGGCTGCCCGCGACTTCGTACGCATTTATCGTCATATCTTGGAAAAAAATCATGATATTGTAAAATATTAGAGCCTATGTGTTATTCTGATGTCCAAGCTAAGTTACTGTTAAATTTCATTAAAATCTGTTCAGTTGTTTTTACGTGATGAAGTAACAAACATCCATCCATCCATCGGCACAAACGTTGACATTTATAATATTATTAGGATGTGTGTGTGTGTAGTATGTTGTGTGATATGTATGTGTGTAATTATGTACATACATACATATCCGTCACGCCTCTCTCCCATTGGGGTAGGCAGAGACCACTTCCTTCCACTTGCTACGATCCAAACACACCTCTTTCGCTTCATCCACACTCATCAGTCGCCTCATATATGTATGTATGTATGTATGTTAAGGCCACACCACACTTTCGATCCAAGCCGTGAACGGTGCCACCCGGGTATAAATACCCGGGTCTCCAACAAAACCGCACGCGCGGCCAAACGAAGTAACACCTACTACCGTATACATGCATTTTATTCTAGTATTCTTTATCTGAAGCGGACCGCCGCTGTCTCCCTGAAAAAAGATTTAATTACACCTTTAATTTCCTTATTCAAAAGTATTTATTTCCTATGATAAACGGAGATGTTAATCTGAAGTCTAAGACCCAGAACGGGGAAACGCAACTGCCATTGCTAGTTACTTTTGAGTTGCATCAAAGTTTCTGTTATAGACTTCCTTAGAAAACCACACACGATGCAACTAATCTGAAACGTTTCAAACTAGTACGTCACACATACGTCAACACATACATAAACACACACACACTCCCAAACATATATACCTACACACGTATAATAACTATTTAAAACTAGCTGTCCCGGCGAACTTCGTCCCGCCTTAGAATGAACTTTAGTGTGTAGGAATAAAGTTCAAATTGACTCTACATTTTAGTAAGAAAACATTTGTATGGGAAAAAGAAAATGTCTGTTTTAGGGCTTTCCCGGCAATTATTCGATTTTTTCTCACCGTAGGAACCATCCTTGGACTTCAATGAACATTTTAAAAAAAGAATTAGCGAAATCGGTCCAGCCGTTCAGGCGTGATGCCGTGACAACGGAAAACGGGTTTCATTTTTAAACGACTTCAAAAAAAAGGAGGAGTTTCTCAATTCGACCGTATATATATATATTTTTTTTATGTATGTCCACGCAAAACTTCGTCGTTTATGAACCGATTTTGATGATTCTTTTTTTGTTGGAAAGGGGGTATCCCGAGGGTGGTCCCATGGTAAGGAAACCAGGATCTGATGATGGAATCCTGGAGAAATCGAGGGAAACTCTCGAAAAAATTGTATTTTCGACTAGTCTGTTTCTTATGTTTCTTCACACAACTTCGTCGTCCATGAACCGATTTTGATGATTCTTTTTTTGTTAGAAAGGGGGTATCCCAAGGGTGGTTCCATGGTAAGGAAACCAGGACCTGATGGTGGAAACCTGGAGATATCGAGGGAAACACTCGAAAAAATTGCATCGCGACTAGTGTGTTTCTTAATATTATGCAATAATAAGAATTTAAAAGCCCTAATGTTTAATGAGGGTCTGACGTTGACCTGATGATGGAGCGGAAATGCAGTCGACGGAACTCGACAACGGTTTACAGCAAGTACTTTGTGTTTGGGCTTGATTAACTTATATTATTGAGACCTTTCATCTAAATGGGTTGTGACTGTTATTAGGGGTCTGATAATGAAAATGAAGGACAGTCAAGGGAAACTAAAAAATGTGAAATAAAAATTTTTTGCCAAAAAAGAAACAACTTCAAAACGGAAACTAAAAAGTATGAAATAAATTAACTTGTACAGCAAATTTCGAGTTTATAAGTGATTAAAAGTAACATAAACAAATACATAATTATGTCTTTAAAATTTTTGAAGACGGTGCCACCTGTTTCCTTGAGATATGAAAAAGATTGATTATAAGTACCTATATTACCTATATCTAGTTATTGTTTTACTTGGCACCGTCTTCAAAAATTTTAAAGACATAATTATGTATTTGTTTATGTTACTTTTAATCACTTATAAACTCGAAATTTGCTGTACAAGTTAATTTATTTCATACTTTTTAGTTTCCGTTTTGAAGTTGTTTGTTTTTTGGCAAAAAATTTTTATTATATATATAGAAGATGGATTCCTCACCTGACAAGTATGCTTAGACTCAGTTTTATCCCCGTAACACATCTGTGTCTGCTCATGAAATCCACATATACACACACACACACACACACACACATACATACCACAGTACACACTTATTATTAGAATGGATTCCTTACCTGACAAGTATCCTTAGACTCAGATTTATCCCCGTAACACATCTGCGTCTGTTCATCGAATCCTCTATTCATGTGCCGAGATTCGGGGAACTTGTTACTGCATTCCGCGGTTGAAAATTTTGTTAGAGTCACCTGGAATAAGTAGGGTTAAACATTAAGGCTGTACTTAAGCAGTTTTAAACATTACGGTGTCTACACACCAAAGCTGCCGGCCCGTTGGTATAATCCGCCGAGCAAGACCGCGGCTTTAACAAACTTGCCAACTCCTTTATTCCAGACACCATTATAATTAATAAAGGCTGCCCACGACTTCGTACGCATTAATCGACATATCTTGGTCATGATTATCTCAAAATAATATAGCCTATGTGTTATTCTGAATAAGCTACAATATGTATTGTGAAGATTCAGTGAAATATGTTCAGTGGTTTTTGCGTGAAAGAGTAACAAGCATCCCCAATTCCACACGTATATCCATCGCCTCAAACATTGAGATTTATCATATTAGGGGGAGGCGGGGCACATTGATACTTGGGGCACATTGATACAGTACCTGTTTTGAAATACTGAAAAACGATACGCACACAGACACATCATTAGAACGCTCAAGGACATCCACAAGGATGATAGTTGTGACGATGCTCGCCGCCTATTCGCCGTTTTGCTTTTACAGACACAAACGTGTTTTTGGGACCGAGAACTAAAATTTTAAGAGCAATGTGTTTGTGTCTCAGCTCCATATTATTAGTTGTTTTCATTGTTTTATTTTACCAAAAGTACGTTTATACTTTAATAAATGTTATTTAATATGTTTATTTAATACAATATTGATTTAAAAAATAATAAATTACTTTTTCGTGAATATAGTCCCTTGGGGCACTATGATACAGTAAAGCGCGGGGCAGAATAATACGTATCAATCTGCCCCGTTAGTGTATTAAAGTGCCCCTTTAGTGCATTAAAGTGCCCCGTTAGTATTTTAAAGTAGTCTTGAAAATCTCATTTATTATAGAAAATGGTCCGGACGTTTAAAGTTAAGCAGAGAAATGTGAAAAAATCGTTTAGGATTTCAGTTTTGTGATGTTTTAGATTATGAGTTTTAAGAAAAAGTTCCTATAATTCTGATAGAGGATTTTATTTTGTTATTTCTATATTTCACTATACCCAATTCTGTAGTACTTTTAGGCTGATTCTTATTCTTATTTAGCCACTCGTGTCCCACTGCTGGGCAAAGGCCTCTCTCCTCATACGCCAAGACTTTCTTTCTTGAGCTTCCTCCGCCCAGGTACCCAAGAAGGTATCCAGCTCGTCCCGCCACCTTTTCCGCGGTCTGCCGCGACGCCGTTTGGCAGTTGGTAGCCATTGGGTAGCTGTTTTTGCCCATAAGTCTTCTGGCATGCGGCAGACGTGGCCGGCCCAATCCCACTTCAGCCTGGCAGCTGTTTTTGCCACATCAGCAATACGCGTTTTAGAGCGCAGTATGGTGTTTCTTACCTTGTCAGTAAGTTTTACACCAAGCATACTGCGCTCCATAGCCCGTTGGCAAACCCTGAGTTTGGACTTTTGAGCTTCAGTCAAAGACCAAGTTTGTGCACCATACGTCAAGGTTGGAAGAATGCACATGTCCACGAGTTTGCGCTTTAGCGCTAAAGGAAGGTCGCCTTTTAAGTAGTCCTTCATAGACCAATAGCTCTTCCAGGCGTTTTCGGTGCGTCGTGCAACTTCTTTCTGGCTTTTAGGCTGATTACTGAGTAATTATGTTTAATTACATGTTTAAGATCTTGATAAATTCTAGTTTTTTGATGACAATTTTATTTCCTAGCTCATTTCATTATTAGGCTGATTGTGATTATCGTTAATACGAATAATAACAAATAAATAACGTGATTTTTTCAGATACCAAGCTTTATTTGCTTTTTATTTGGTCAATTTAAGTAATATAACGATTTATTTTGAAAAAATATTATAATATTTACGGAAATAAAATACGCATCAAGCTGCCCCACTCTCTGTATCAAGGTGCCCCACCGGTGGGGCAGAATGATACAAAATCGATTTTTTATAAAAGTCGCCATAACTTTTTCCCTATTCGTTTCTATCAGCTTTTTTTAAACTTAATTATAAGTTAACATATCAGGCCATGCACCCGGCAAAAAAAATGATCAAATATGTTGACATTTGTGTATTAAAACGGAGTTTGAATTTTTGTGTATCAATGTGCCCCACTTCCCCCTACTACTAATATGATAAATCTCAATGTTTGAGGCGATGGATATACGTGACATAATATATATATATTATAGTACATAATATATAAATCTTAATAAATCTACATTTATTAAGATTTATATATTATGTATAAATCTTAATTATAATCTTAATCATAATATATAAATCTTAATAAATCTACATTTATTAAGATTTATATATTATGTACTTAGGTATAAGATTTTTATCAATATTGACTGATAGTTTTTAGTACCTATCTATATTCTATCTATTTAACTATCTATTTTACTTATACATACATACATATCCGTCACGCCTCTCTCCCATTGTGGTAGGCAGAGACCACTTCCTTCCACTTGCTTCGATCCAAACACACCTATTTCGCTTCATCCACACTAATCAGTCGCCTCATACATGCCCGTCCATTTAACTCCATATTTTAATCCATTTAACTTATCATCTATCTATTTACCTTACCATTTACATATTTACCTTCTGCATAGTATCAGCATTAGTTCCCTTATACTGCACAGCGCCCCAACCAGTCGCGATCGCTTTGCTATCATTGACTCGATCACCGATGTGTAAACACGCGGGCACTGCGAATTGGTCTAGGAGCATTCTGGAAATGATGGATTTTTGGTTTAAATCCGACGATCCGTAGTAGGACTGTAGATCAAATAAAAGAGGAAATAGAAGCTGTGTCGTAGGTTCTCAAACGGACGGAGAATAGAGCAGAGTGGAGACTCCACTGATGAGAGCGACGCCCTTAAATATATGATAATGATGACCCAGATTCTAAGCCAGTGGAAAAGCAGATGCAATAAAGAGCGATAAAGAATGCACAATGCACATCGGTAATCATCGGATTTCCGAATATAGACAAATGCTAATTTCCATGTATATGGATCTAAATAGATAGGTACTCAAAAGTAGAAACAGACGATCTTACGTAGGTACGCAACGCATTGTATCAATATTAACAAATCTTTCCATACATTATCTACGAGGTGCGTGGGGCCCTGTGGTGGGACCTGTCTATTTCTAGTCTTATTTTGATTTTCAACAAAAACAGTGACAGCTATAGGCGAAATACCATGCTATATCTTTTGTCACGTGGCGGAAATCGGAACAAACGTTATCATCTTGTAAATTGTCATTATTTTGAGTTATTTATTCACCACCCACGCCCTCCTGAATGTCACTCAAGTGCCAATAGCAATATAGTGTATAGAATAGATAAATAGGTACCTACCAGTTATCTGTGAAACGGCCGTTATTGTAACTACGGCCACTAATACGGAAATGTCAAATTCCAGAACTGCTGCGATTGGTAGAAATACAATTTTGTATTACTACTAGCGCCGCCGTTCATTTCACAGATAAGTTGGTCTGCCTGTAGCTTAACTTACAGCTTAACTATCCTATTTTGAAACTGCTACAATTACTTACCGTGTCTCAGTCTCCAATAACGCAATATCGTTGTATTTCGCCGGCGCCTTATAATTCGGGTGTTTGATTATCCTTTTAATCTTGTACAGTCGTGTTCTGTCAACTTGATCTGATCGTTTGTGAGCGCCCAAGATTGCGTACGATACTGGACCACTGGTGGGGAAATAGATCGATTTGTAGATAAATCCTGTGTTGATAGATGGATGGATGGGTGAATAGATAGATAGATGGATGGATAGATAGATGGGTGGATGGATAGATGGGTCGATAAATAGATGGGTCGTTGGATAGATGGATAGATGGGTGAATAGATAGATAGATGGATAGATGGACGGATTGTTGGATGGATAGATAGATAGATGAAAGTGAGAATATTGTTTCTTTTTCACATAAAAACTAGTGATAAGATTTTAACGAAGCTTTACAATATTGTTAATAATCATTAGAATCAGTTGAAAGAGTAACAAACATCCTTACATCCATCCATCGGCACAAACATTGACATTTTTAATATTAGTAGAATTGATACAACGGGTAAAATACAGATAAAGTTTACCTGACAGATA
The DNA here is from genome assembly GCA_947563765.1 of Anarsia innoxiella. NCBI lineage: Eukaryota > Metazoa > Arthropoda > Insecta > Lepidoptera > Gelechiidae > Anarsia > Anarsia innoxiella. The sequence continues at coordinate 647,181 of OX387418.1, read as the reverse complement.
AACCTATTCCTATTGCATAAATTTTGACGTTTTAGACAGAGACAGGTATAAAACATCTATCTGATAAATTTTATCAGTACCTAGATGGTGAATCGGGCCCTATAATGTCTTAAAAGCCTAAGCCTTTGTACTTACTACTCCCTGCTGGAAGTGCAATGTCCTGCTGTCATGATGAACCGTTCGCTGATGAGGGTGCCACCACACAGCCACTGCGCGGCTTCTGCTGTGTCACCAAACCCGAGGAGGACCTAGATCATAAATAATAAATAGAATACTTTCATTTGATGTACAAAACACATGACAAAATTACATTAGGTTGAAGAAGAATAGGGTACAGTATTTAACTAAATCAGCGGCCCAAGTCTGTTAATTTAAAATAGCCTCAGTTTTGTGTCGGCAGCATTCTTGGACACATTTGGTTTTGTTTAGCAGAATATACAATGTTCAATTCAATAAAGATTTATTCATAGGTAACCCAAAATTACACTTGAATGCGTCAGAAATATAAAACAAAAATATAACAAGTTTTAACAAAAGTAAAAGCAAATTAACTGACTGAAGCTACGCTGACTTAGGAAGGCAGATTCCCCAGAGAAGAAGCCAGAAAGAAACTCTAGAGGTTGCTCTTTTTAAAAATATTGTTTAGGTACAATCATTTGTTTACAAAAGAACAACTTAAACCGTGTGTGAAATGTCCCCCGATATTTATTTATTTATTTATTTATTTATTTTTAAATATAATGTTATTATTTTAAGTTATATTTTATATTATGTTTCTATCTGTGAAACCTGTAATTAGCTCATTTGTTAGTTTTTAATTTTCGATTATGTTTATTAAAGCTGTTGGTTTTCCAATAAATAAATAAATACCAAATGTGCCCAAAAATGCCATTGACACAACTTAGAATATTGTTAATTAGAAGCTGCCCACGCTTTCATCGCATTTATCATGATATCTTGAAAAATTTACTGAGTATTCCAAAATAATATAGCATATTAGATACTCTGACGTATAAGCTACAATATTGCCAAGTTTCATCAAAATTTGACCATTGGTTTTTGCGTGGAAGAGTAACAAACATTCATCCATCGATACAAACATGAACGAACATGTTATAATATTGTCACTTATCCCACACCGTCCCACATCCCACAAATGGGACAAGTCTTCCCTCTCTCACCCACCATATGCGGGAATTCCCTCCTAGTAGTATCGACCCCGCCGATAATCAGCTCGTCAGCGCCGTGCCCACATTGGTCCGTACGTGCCAGCTCGTTGGTTAGAGCCACTCCTTTTATGCAAGGGTACACCAGGTCTTCTTGGTATTTTATGCACACTGGAATTAGAGGATTTTTTTAAAACTGTAATTGTATGTGTTAAAGATTTGTGGTTGCTTGCGATTTTGGGAGCATTTCTGGTCATATTTTGGAAAAATAATGCAATAATTTAAATGATAAGAGTATTAGTAAATATTCTGATGTGCAAGCTACAATATTGTAAAGTTTCATTAAAATCTGTTCAGTAGTTTTTGTGTGAAGGAGTAACAAACATTCTCACCTCCATCAGCACAAACACACATACATACAAATGACATTTATATAATTTATTGTGTAGTTATAGTACAATGTACCTACAATAAGTTTTACTTCCAAAACTTTACTTTGCATAAACAGAATCTACAAAAGTAGTTGCCATTAAAAAATATTGCTCCATATGTTACTCGTTCAAACATCCGCTAGTTGCGTACCTCAACTCCAACTACCCGTCAATCGGTGTAAACTTGCTATAACTTACTATCCCAGGCTTTCCTCCCGTTTCTCGGCGCAGTACTGTCAGCCGGCAAAGCCTCGCACTGCCCCGCGACGTTACCCGTCTCGTAGTCGTACACGGGCGGCACGTACATTGTTGTTGATGACGTTCTAGAAATAAATAGGTGGAAGTGAGATGAAGTGGATGATGAAGGCCCTACTTCCCTAAAATATGTGGAAGGGGTTGATGGCTGGCACATGCGTTAAGACCTGTGTGAAGGTGCTGCTATGGTGGTCGTGTTATGCGGTTTTAGGGTTCCGTACCCAAAGGGTGAAATAGGGACCCTATTACTGAGACTTTCCTGAGCTGTCCGTCTGTCTGTCACTAGGCTGTATCTCATGAACCGTTATAGCTAGATCGTTGAAATTTTCACAAATGATGTATTACCATTGCCGCTATAACAACAAATACTGAAACTCTTTAAGAGAAGTTTTTTTAAGGCCATATTACAGCTTTAGATTTTCTACCAACACCCTGTATACGAATACGGTACCTGGTGGTAGACGTAGTGAGCACTGGCTTGGGGCTCGTGGTTGGAGCTGATGATGCACAGCATACGATAGGATCTGCACCGCTGAAGCCACATATCTGAAGACATACAGGGTCAATAAGTAACATATTTGTTCACAGCGTAACACTGACGCGCGTTGCGTGTCAAGCCAGAAATGCCTGTGACACACGAGGCGAGTTAAGAGTGAAATGTAATCATACATCCGAGATATTTAGTATAGAAATAGTTCTCGGATCTATCTCGGATCCTTAGTAAATATTTCGTATCGGATAAGAATCGAATGGAGTGCGTAGGTAATCTAAGGCCTAGAACACACGGGGAAACGCAACTGCAACTGCTAGTTACTTTTGAGTTGCATCTAAGTTTCTGCTAGTTTGAAAAGTTTCGTTTCAGTTGCGTCGTGTGTGGTTTTCTAAAGAAGTCTATAGGAGAAACTTCGATGCAACTCAAAAGTAACTAGCAGTTGCAGTTGCGTTTCCCCATTTGTTCTGGGCCTAATAATCATCTTCACGTCCATTTAGTAAAATAGTTTTAATGGATGATTAACTTAAAGAACCTTTCATGCAACTGATGGTACGTTACCTGAGGATTGATCCGTTTCCTTAAATCGTCAATAGCAGATTGACAGCTTCGTATGTTGATACAAGTGCCGGCCTGACCTGTCTTTGTGGTGCATGGCTCACCTGGAAATTATTCGCTTTCATTTTAGAATAGAATAGAAAATATTTTATTCAGTACCAATCAAGAAAGGTTATAAGTAGTACATTAAGGACTTAAAACTAGATGCTATCGATATTTAAGTATTTTATAATAACATGATGGTTACTTGAGAAACATTATTGAAGGAATGGTTAAGGGGAAGAGAGGCAGAGGAAGGCTTCGACTGCGACATACTTACTTCACTCAAGTGAAAGAGAAAGTTAACGTCATGTCGTATCAAGAAGTTAAAGCACTGGCAGAGGATAGGCCTAGATGGCGAACACTCCACCGACAAGAGTCTAACTTTTAAATTAAATGAATGAATAGAAATATTAAATATTTAGAGAATGCTTGCGTCTTTGTAGTCATTTATCGTAATATCTTAGAAAAATATGAATAGGTACATAGTTTTACTACCAACAGATTAAATTTAACTGACAGATAAAGAAGGGAAATGAGGAGGTATTACAAATTGTGGGAGAAAAGAGAAGTTTACTAAAATCTATTGAGAACAGAAGAGGAAAGATGCTAGGACATTTGATACGACATGATTCCTTCATAAAAAACATCATAGAAGGAAAAATTGAAGAGAAAAGGAAGAGAGGAAGACCCAGACGGACGTTCCTAGAACAGGTGAAGGAAAAGGCGGGTGTCATGTCGTATCAAGATGTTAAAAAGAAGGCAGAAAATAGGGAGGGATGGAAGAGGCTCCACCGACAAGAGCTTAGCTCTTAAATAAGAAGAAGAAAGACAGATAAACCTATATCTATTTCAAAAACCATGATGTTTAAGACAGAGACAGAAATAAAAATATCTGGCAGATAAATTTTATCCTTCGATGGTGAAACAAGCCCTTAGTCTATGTGGTATTCTGACGTGTAAGCTACAATATTGACAAGTTTCATCAAAATCTGTTCAGTAGTTTTTGCGTGAAAGAGTCTCATACATCCATCGGCACAAACTTTGACATTTATAATATTAGTAGGATTCGTTTATTATAGTAAACATTATTTGAATTTAGAATATAAGAATTAAAAACTGGCCTTTCCATTGTGCAAGATAAAAAAAACTTAGACTTCCGTTGGTATTTCCCACAATTATCTTACGTACACACTTTGCCCTAATAATTGAGTTTATAAAAAAGTAAACATAGTGAATCATAATTATTCATTTATACCTAAGTAGTTTTTTTATTATTCAAGGTCTTAATTTGGTTAAAAATCACTTGGAAGTTATTATAAATAGGTACATAATCCTATAACTATTAAAAATGCCAATGTTTGTGCCGATGGATGGATGAATGTTTGTTACTCTTTCACACGAAAATGACTGAACAGATTTTAATGAAATTTGACAATATTGTGGCTTGCACATCAGAATAACACATGTGGTATATTCTTTTGAGATATTTTGTAAATTTCCCAAGATAAAGCTTAAAAGCGTACGAAGTCGCGGGCAGCCTCTAGTAATTTATATACTGACCTTCGCCTTGAACATAATGAAGAAAATATAGCACAAAACAGCATAATTTCTTGGACCACATTATATTTAATAACAGTTTAAATAACAGTTACTAAATACTATGATTATTTAACTCCTTTTTTATATCACTTGTCTTTTAATAACACAAAGTCATCTTTATTTAGTTTAAAATCAAGAGTTCCTCATAAAAGACTTATAAATCGTAAATAAAGTTCCTCATAAATCACTTAAAGATGCCAAAAGGTCAAACAAATTAACATAATAAAGTATTTAAATAGACACAAATACAATGTTTTTAAGATATAAACACACAAACTTCGAAATTAGCACAGGAAAACAAAACACGCAACGATAAAATACCTTATCCCGAAAAAAAAAACAAAACAAACGGGAACAATAAAACCTTTTTGGTCAATCAATCAATTTTTGGTAATATGGCGGTCCTTCTTTGATTTCGCCAATGTCCAGTGGTATAGGTTTGATAGCGATGGCGAGGATGGACGGTTAAAAAGATTCTGCTTCAGGATATGCCTTGTGTTTGAAAAAGGTTTGATACAGACAGAGAGTTCTCTGTAAATTTGGAGGTGACTGCGCAGTGTTGACTTATCTAAAACAATACAAACAAACACAACACATAAATTGGTTAATCGGTTAGAAGGACAAACAACTTATAGTCTAAGGTTAGTTTTGTTAATATAGTTAAAAAGGACATGAACAAATGGAGTATGTACAAGAGCCAACAGGGATTTTATATCTGTAGGCCGAGGAACGTTTTTAGGAAGACAATCATATAACGACATTCTTCTCGGACAATTAAAAAAAAATGTGATCAGCCGTACCCTCATCAAGGCCACATTCGCAGAGGGAGTTATCCTTGACCCGGATTTTGGCTAGGTGGACAGGTGTACACGCATGGCCCAACCGAAGTCTACAAATAGTGGAGGTGACACGCTTATTTGCTTCACGGAATTTGAAAAACCAGGGGCGAACCGGAACCGAACTCTGGACATCCGCGTAATGCTTACCTTTGAACTGTTTCGACAAACTCCACAGATGATTCCAGCGAGCTATCTGGTGATCTCTGGCAAGAGACATTAAGTCCTGTGTATACACTATGTAATGTGAATCCAAACCAGTACTAATAGCAGATTTAGCCCACTGGTCAACAGTTTCGTTGCCCGGGATTCCAGTGTGACCTGGAATCCAAACCAATACTGTTTGGAACCCATTGTTATGTAGCCGAAATAGAATTTCTTTTATTTTTAAAATGAAAGGGAATTTAGATTTGCTATGGAATTGATTAGAAAGAATGGCCTGCAGACAGCTTTTAGAGTCTGAAAAGATAACACATCTCTGTAATTTGTGAGACTCGATATACAATAATGCTTCTAGTATTGCAATAGCCTCACCTGTAAAAACTGAGGTCTGAGGAGGGCATTTGAAGCTAAGGGTTACATTATATTTAGGGATCCAAACAGCAGACCCGACATACCCTTGAGGATCTAATTTAGATGCATCAGTGTAAAGAGCAAGCCAGTCTTTCCAGTTTTTTTCTAAAATGAGATTAAATTCACTAATTGCACCAGGATCATTTTTGTCAATACCGAGGTCAAGGATAATACGAGGTTGGAAGACAATCGCTTGGAAGGGAGTACAGAAAAGAGGGTTAAGATTACATTGATAGACCGGACAGGGAAGGCTAAGGAATTTTACAAAACTATCAAAAATACAAGGATACCCCTTATGAGACCAAAACCTCCTCTGTTCTGAAATGCAGTCAGCCAGGGAATGTAACTTAGGAATGAGAGGGTGGTTACTAAGCTGGAACACTTTATAAATAAAGCGATCCGACAGATATTGTCTTCTTAAATGAAGAGGAGGTTCCACACATTCAACCTGAAGGGCATTAATTGGGGATGATTTCATAGCACCTGTGATAATGCGTAGACACTTTGATTGAATTTTATCAAGGAGTGACAGAGCAGTTTTGTTACAAGGCTCCAGCAAAAAGGTACCATAATCAAAGTGACTACGCACCAGGGCGTTATAAAGAAGTTTCTGAGTGTAAGGGTGACAGCCCCACCATACGCCTGACAGGGAACGAAGTATGTTTACATTTTTCTCACATTTTTGGGCTATATGGTTAATATGAGACACCCCTGACATTCTTGCATCTAAAATAACTCCCAGAAACTTAACTTTATCATTAACAGGAAAGATTTCCTGACCATGGGAAATCACAATGTTGGGAGTCGAGCGCTTGCGAGTGAAAACTACTACACTACTTTTTTCAATTGAAAGTGATAAACCATGGTCAGCAAGCCAATTTTGGAGGTAGTTAATTGCAGAATTGAGGCGAGAGGTGGCAGTGTCAAAATCCCTGGTTGGGATGTAAAGCGACAAGTCATCTGCGTACTGGAGGATATTGCAAAAGGAGTTAACTGAGAGTTCTAAGTCTTGGGTGTAAATACTATAAAGGAGGGGACTTAAAACAGAACCCTGTGGGAGGCCTTTCCATACTAATCTAGGAGGCAAAAGAGAATTTTGACATGAAACTAGGATTGAGCGGGAAGAGAGAACATTAAAAATATAGTTTACTATCTTCTCAGGAATACTCAGCTGACGCATTTTCTGCCTGAGTACTGGAAGAAGTACATTATCATATGCAGATGAAATGTCAAGAAACACCCCAACCACAGATTCCCCTTTAGAGAGAGCGATACGTATATCAGTAACAAGGGAGCCAACGCTATCCATAGTGCTCAGGCCTTTGCGAAAGCCAAATTGACTTTTAGCTAGAATACCTCTACTTTCCACTAACCACTCCAACCTATTTTTAATTAAGTGTTCCAGAATTTTACCCATAGTACACGATAAAGCAATGGGACGATAACTATATGGATCGTGACTGGGTTTAGCAGGTTTTAGAATGGGGACAATGATTTGAGTTTTCCATTCATCAGGGGGAATTCCAGAAGCAAAAATATTATTTAGAATATTAAGGAAATGATTCCTAGCATTAGAGCTTATGTTTTTAATAAATGAATATGGAATTCCATCAACTCCTGGAGAAGAATCTTTGAGGGAGTCAAGGACTGCCCAAAGTTCCTCCCCAGTGAATGGAGCTTCTAAGGGATGGGGATAACCTACCAATGATGTGGGAGTTACGGTGGATTCTACGAGGGAAGGGGCAGAAGGAGGAGCCAAGCGATTGGAAAATTTATCAATCCATACGAACGGGTCATTGGAGGAGGTGTTGTTGTCCACCAATACGGCTCGAGAATACTTTTTTACACTACTCCAAACTATTGAAGGGCTAGAGCAGGGAGCAAGAGCTTCACAGAAGTTGGTCCAACCCACCCTCTTATATTCAGAAAGAGTACGAACTGTTTTAGCAGCTACCTCCTGGTATTTAAGATAGTTCTCCAATGACATGTTGGACGAATAACTTTTTTCAGCTTCTTTGCGTTGCCTACACAATAGAGAACAATCCGAATTCCACCAGGGAGGAGAAGGGATTTTGCCATTCCAAGCGTTCTTGACGGGAATTGCTCTTGTTGCCGCATCAAGCAATGCATTTCTAAATATAGTGTACACATCAAAAACATTTTCAGGAGTAATGGTAGGAGAGCATGCCAAAAGCCCATCAACACATGCCGAAAATTGGGCCCAGTCAGCTTTGGCTGTGTTAAATTTCATACGGGGATTTCGAGGGGGAATGAGAAAACGGGTGGAATCAGGTAGATGGATTATAATAGGGAAGTGGTCACTGCCAAAGGAATTAGGAAGGATGCTCCAGGTAATACGGGAGGATAATGATGGGGAACATAAGGACAGATCAACTGCACTTTTGGGATTTTGGGAAGGAAGGACTCTGCGGGTGGGAGATCCGTCATTGAGAACACAGAGGTTATGTTCATCCATGAGGTCCAAGAAGATATGTGCCATAGGATCGCTGGAGTAGCAACCCCAGGAGGGATGATGGATATTAAAATCCCCTAACACCAATACAGGGGGGGGAAGGGAGGAGATAAGGGTAGAAAGAGATTGAAGAATCGGAGAACTAGGATTAGGGATATATACAGAAAGGAAGGAAATATCAAGAGCTCTGACGGCTACAGCATTAAAGCTTTCACTGTCATGAGGAGGGAGAGGAATTTGGGAGTAGATAATAGATTTAGATATTAAGAGACAGCAACCATCATATCCATTATTCCTGTCATCCCGAAGACACGAGAAACCAGGGATCCTAAATAAAGACCCCGGCCTCAAAAATGTTTCCTGGATGGCAAGAACAAGGGGATGGTATTTATTGATGAGGAAAGAAAGGTCAGTTTTTTTACGTTTAATGCTCCGGCAGTTCCACTGTAGGATCGGACGGGACATTTTTGTAAATTTCAAACAGCTTAGACATTAAATCAGCAACGTTGGACGGTGGGGGGTAGTCATTCATTTTAGACAACATACTTATCAAAAAGGATATGTTAGCTTCAAGTAGATTATCATTTTGGGAGTGAGATTCTGGGGAGATGAGAGCGCATCCATTGCCAGATGTAGAAATTGGGGTTTGAGTTAAAAGTTTGTGGGCTAGAACGTCATACCCTGGACTAGAGGGGCGGGGAGGAGAGCGTCTGGGGATTAACACCGTTTTGACATAAGAAGTTGTGCGTGATGTGCTACCAGAGGGAGTGGCAGATGACGAGGGATGAAGAACAGATGATGAGGGATTGTTAATAGGGGTTGAGGATAATCTGTCAGAATAAGATCTCCTGACCTGAGGGAACCTGGCGGATGCCTCAAGATAGGATATACTTTCCTGGGACATTACAAGTTTAATAGATTTTTGTCTAGCGTGTTCGGGACAAGAGGGATCAGTCGCACAATGGGATCCTAGACAGGAGATACATGTGGGGGACGTTTTGTCACAGGTTATGCCCTCATGTGGCTGAGCACAAACAAAACAACGGGGAGAGGAGCGGCATTGAGTTGAAACATGTCCGAACCTGCAGCACTTGTTGCATTGAATGGTCGGCAACACATACACTTCAACAGGTAAGGAAGAGTAAAAAACGTAGACATTCGAGGGGAGTCTTTGTCCATTAAAGGTAAGAACTACCGTTTGAGTTGGAACCCAGGTTGTACTGTTGTTCTCAATTTTTTTCCTATTGAGCCGGCGGGCTTTAATAACTTGTCCGAATCCTGGAGGAACTTCCACTGACATCACAACATCCTCCAATGACCAGTCAACAGGGACTTGACGTACAATACCCATGCGGGTGACATTGTAGCTGGGAATATTTGTCATGTAGTTCTCAGATAATAAAGTGGGGTGAGAGATAAATGCATTTGCCTCAGTGGCACTTTTAAATTCTACTGAGACGCGATTGCGTCCAACGCGCTTAACGCCATCACGCAACACTCCAGATATCTTATTCCTAAAAAGGAAGTGACCAAATTGAATGGGCCTGATGGTTGTGCCGGCTGATGGATTATCGGCAACTTTGGTAACTTGGACTATGAACGGACCTACGTCTTTTTCCGAGTAATGCGTCCTACCTTCCTCAAAATCCGGGTGAGCAAATATTGATTGCGTCGTTGCTACCGAAAGTTGCGACACATGAACTGATGTTTTTCTAGGCAGAGCTTCAATAATTTCTTCAGGTTGTCGTTTACGGTTAAGAATGGGTACTGAAGGATTAGTGTCCATTTTTTCATACTCCGCGTCTTTAAACACTAAATTTTCGTAATGGCTGCCACCCCCAGGATCGTGGGGATCCGCCATGATTATTAATTAATTTAAAAAACTACTCTTAAACTAGTGTTACCTCGCCCCTTATATAAAATAAACACGAGCCTCCACCAACACAAAAGTATAAATAGGTCAACAACAAAAGATCACACTTTAAACAAAATATAAAAAGCCAAAACCAAAAACACTTGTATCTCACACTCAACAAAGAAGCAGAATAAAACCTTTTTGGTCACCGCGAACTTTTCATAGAAATTAAAAAATGAAATTGTCAAATTGACAGCTACTTTTTTAAATTGAGTTCAAAAAGGTGATTTTATGCGATTTTATTAAGGAAAAAGTCGAGTTGCGCTTCGCTCAGTGGCTTTATGGGTACTGGAGAGGTCTTTGGCAGTGAACTAAGTAAGGTCGCGCGATTATAAAACCGGTATAAGGAAATTAGCTTCAATATTGTGATTTAATTATACCTTCTTTAACACGTTTATTGGTTTTGTGTTTTAGTGTAGCATAATTTTATTTAGCGAGGCTGCTCGCGACTTCGTACCTACGCATTTATCGTCATATCTTGGAAAATTTACGCAATAACTTATAGTAATATAGCCTAAAGTACTTATCTATACCTAGTCTATGTGTTAAGGTGCGTACAGACCATGTAACATGTTATTTAACTTGTGTTTTATAACACGTCCACACTATGTAAACTTGTTATTCAACATTGCAACATAAAATAATACTATACACATTAGAACAACAATGCAATATAACAATGTTATATAACCATTGTCGTTTGTCGTTCTTCAGTACAATCCACGCGATCAAAGTTATATAACATTGTTGTACATATCAATAACATGTTACTATACCATGTTTTATAACATTCAGTGTCCACATTATGTAAAACATGTTATATAAGAATGTTAAATAACATGTTATGTTACATGGTCTGTACGCACCTTTATTCTGATGTGTAAGCTACAATATTGTAAAGTTTCATTAAAATCTGTTCGGTAGTTTTTGCGTGAAAGAGTGGCAAACATCCTCACGTCTATCCATCGGCACAAACATTAATATTTATAATATTAGTAGGATACCCTGTGTTATTCTGATGTAAGTACAAGCTACAATATTGCAAAGTTTCATCCAAATCTGTCCAGTAGATTTTACGTGAAAGTTTAACAAACAAAAAAAAAACACAAACATTGATATTTGTAATGTTAATAGTTTTTATTACTTAACCACTTACAGGGTTATCTAATTTAAGTGCCTATCATTTATATGGCATTTCCAAGAAGGTTAGTATACGACAATTAAGATTACTTAAAGTAGGTAGGTATACTTAACAATTTGTTTTTAGTGAAATAAAATGCTTAAGGCCTAGAACACGCGGGGAAACGCAACTGCAACTGCTAGTTACTTTTGAGTTGCATCTAAGTTTCTGCTATGACTCCTTTAGAAAACCACACACAACGCAACTAGTTTGAAACGTTTCAAATTAGTTGCATCGTTTCCCCGTGTGTTCTGGGTCTGAGGGACATATTACACAATCAAATGTTTTGTTATGACTTATAGATCTATGAAGAAGGGTGCCTTTCCACCAGAGATGTACTATGCTACGTTGCTATGGATGCGTTTGATATCCACCAATCATCTGTACTCAATATGACGCCACTCAGAATATGATTGGTAGATATCAAACGCATCTATAGCAACGTAGCATAGCACATCTCTGGTGGAAAGGCTCCCTAAGTCTAATGGGGATGATGACTACATTCGAAAATTAAAAAAATAATTAGTCCGTCTTTTAGGCTATTAAAAATATCTAAAACACGTTTTTTACCTGATCAAATACATAAATAAATAAATGCAAAGATACAGAGCATCAAAGTTACGGAGTGGGGGGGGGTATTGACGTGATGACGTCACTCCTACGTAAAAATCGTACTAAGGCGTGACGTCACGAGCAACTGTAACCCAGTGTATCTGTGTCATTTTTAGTTTAAGAGAAAAAAAGAAAAAATACGTGTCGAATATTTTAAAATAATCTATGTGATGGACTAAAAAATCTTTTAGTCATCATGCCCATTGTAATAAGTATATTATTGCAATCAAGCGCTGTCGCCACTAGCGAGAGAATCGCGGCGATTTTATTGTCGTGCCACGTATTTCTATATAGGGTAACTTTAAATTAGTGAACGATAGAAAAGGATAAGCATGCACTCGTGATAACGAACAACTTTTCTTATGGGACCAAGTCCAAAATCATTAAAGAAAACATTCCCCCATACTATCAGCTGATGCATTCTGTATGGCGAGTACTTACAATTTTTTTTAATGTTTTCGACCTTGGTCCCATAGAAAAAGTTGTTTGTTATCACGAGTACATGCATAGGTATCCTTTTCTATCGTTCACTAATTTAAAGTCACCCTGTATATTTATTCTATGCAGCTGTCTGGACAAGTTTTTGTACAGCAGTGGACGTCCATAAGCTGACATGATGATGGAGACACACGATGATAATATCGCCGCGATTCTCCGGCTCGTGGAAACAGCGCCAAAGGCCCACTTGCGCAGCGAAATAAACCCGGAGTTGCTAACACAGGGTTAAATAAATAATTTGTATTAACCCTAGCAGCTAACTCTGGGCTGCGCAAGTGGGCCTAAGACTTTAATCTTTATTATTTATAAGTACCTATAATCTCTGAATAAATGTTTGCGTCCATTTTTAAACTAACAACCATAAATTACCTTCTTTAAATGCAACATTTACCTTGTGAGAAATGATATAAATAATCCTTATGTAAATTTAACTGCTTAATAATAAAAGATGCAGTTTTCCTTAACATTTTGCAGCAAAGTAATACATTGAACTTCTAATCCTACTAATATTATAAATGTCAATGTTTGTGCCAATGGATGTGAGGACGTTTGTTACTCTTTCACGCAAAAACTACTGAATAGGGCCCCAAGTCTGCTTATTTAAAATAGCCTCATTTGTGTGAAAATAGTAAATCAGCAGACTTGGGCCCCTGGTTTAATGAAAATTGGCAACGTTCAAAATTCAAATTCAAAATTCAAAAATATTTTTTTCGTAGGTAACATTAAATTTACACTTGAATTCGTCACGAAGTAAAAATTAAAAAAAAAAAACATAATAATGAATTTAAACAACCAAAATTTGTAGCTTGCATATCAAAATAACACATAGGCTATTATTATTTTAAGATATTGTGTAAGTTTTTCAAACTATGACGATAAATGCGTACGAAGTCGCTGGCAGCAGCTAGTCTGTGATAAATGGTAAGTACTTATACCATGATAAAATTTTTTTGTCAAAAAAGAAACAACTTCAAAACGGAAACTAAAAAGTATGAAATAAATTAACTTGTACAGCAAATTTCGAGTTTATAAGTGATTAAAAGTAACATAAACAAATACATAATTATGCCTTTAAAATTTTTGAAGACGGTGCCAAGTAAAACAATAACTAGATATAGGTAATACTTATAGGTACTTATAATCAATCTTTTTCACATCTCAAGGAAACAACAGGTAGCACCGTCTTCAAAAATTTTAAAGTCATAATTATTTAATTGTTTATGTTTCATTTAATCACTTATAAACTCGAAATTTCTGTACAAGTTAATTTATTTCATACTTTTTAGTTTCCGTTTTGAAGTTGTTTCTTTTTTGGCAAAAAAAAATTATTTCATATTTTTTAGTTTCCCTTGACTGTCCTTCATTTTCATTATCAGACCCCTAATAACAGTCACAATCACAACCCATTTAGATGAAAGGTCTCAATAATATAAGTTAATCAAGCCCAAACACAAAGTACTTGCTGTAAACCGTTGTCGAGTTCCGTCGACTGCATTTCCGCTCCATCATCAGGTCCTCATTAAATATTAGGTCTTTAAAATTCTTATTATTGCATAATATTAAGAAACACATTAGTCGCGATGCAATTTTTTCGAGTGTTTCCCTCGATATTTCCAGGTTTCCACCATCAGGTCCTGGTTTCCTTACCATGGGACCACCCTTGGGATACCCCCTTTCTAACAAAAAAAGAATCATGAAAATCGGTTCATGGACGACAAAGTTGTGTGAAGAAACATAAGAAACAGACTAGTCGAAAATACAATTTTTTCGAGAGTTACCCTCGATTTCTCCAGGATTCCATCTTCAGATCCTGGTTTCCTTACCATGGGACCACCCTCGGGATACCCCCTTTCCAACAAAAAAAGAATCATCAAAATCGGTTCATAAACGACGAAGTTTTGCGTGGACATACATAAAAAAAAAAAAAAAAAAAATATACGGTCGAATTGAGAAACTCCTCCTTTTTTTTGAAGTCGTTTAAAAATAACAGGTTTTTAAAGGAAAAAGGTATGAATACCAAAATATAACCAGTTAGAGTGCTTTTCACGAAAGAAGTCCCCCGAATATTTTTGGAACTAAATTTGACAGGTCTATTTTCCCTATTTTATGATCTTTTCCCTGGTAGTAGGTAGAAAACCCCTTACTTAATAAAAATCCATTTTTTACATAACAGAAATATAGCTAAGTAGACATTTTTATCAAAATATATACCAACCCATGAAATGACCAGAACAGTCGAAATATGCAGGAAATATTATTATTTAATAAATTACAAATGAAATAAACATAATATAGGTAGATGTTGTACTCATAAATGGCAACATTATCAATTTTGACATGAAATACAGCGCCGCGGCTAGGGTATATATATTTTTAATGAGACCTTAATAAAAAACCTTGAAATATTTTCGAAAAAGGTTTTATTCATGAAGGTTACAAATTAGAAAAATATTAGTGGGTACCCAAGCACTTAGTTTTTTTTTTTAAATAAATTATCGGCATCACGCAGTTTGAGGTACTTACTACTTACATTAAATACACAACAAATCACAGCAAAACAAAAAAAAGTATGACAAAAAAAAACCAAACACGCTTATCATTTAAAAAAATGTTCCCGTCTTCCTTTCCATTATTTTTGATATTTTTTGCGTTCATAATTTTATTTTATTTTTTTTGGGACTGGGAACAAATTTTTCCTTATAACTCGGCGGTAATATATGACAAATGGGGTATAATGCCGAATCACAGCGATAGTCCTCATGAAACTGAACAACTTTCCCCAAGGAACATGGGTCGTAACTCGAAAAAAATTTTTGGATCGCCCATACTTACTCGAGCTGATCTGACTTTTTGTATGGGGAGGCGAAATTTTTTTTTCGGGTTACGACCCATGTTCTTTGCGGAAAGTTGTTTAGTTTCATGAGGACTATTGCTGTGTTTCGGCGTTATGCCGCCTTTCTGTTACACCCAGTATAATGATAATTAAAAAGCTAAAAAAGCAATTGCCTTCTTCATTTCCCCAATTCATCCTTATAACTGGTATAATTTGCCCACAAGGGGCTTACACCCACGGTTCCCATCCTGATCTTGTTACACCAAGTATCAGAGGATCTGTGCATTGACGGAGAAGGCACGATATCTAGAAAGAGATAGATGATACAGTGACTTTAAATTAGTGAACGATAGAAAAAGTATATGTATGTACTCGTGATAACAAACAACTTTATCTATGGGACAAAGTTCAAAATCAATTGTTCAGGTTCATGAGATATAGCCTGGTGACAGAACGACGGACGGGCGGACGAGCGGACGGACGGACGGACAGGCAGACAGATGGGCAGACGGATGGACGGACGGTTAGATGGACGAACAGACAGACGGACGGACAGCCAAGTCTCAGTAATAGGGTCCCGTTTTCACCCTTTGTGTCATCATAAATTGAGCGTCGCTCTTGTCGGTGAAGTCTTTGGGTATGAAACCCTAAAAAATAAGTAATGTTTTACACATTTTTTTCAAGGGTTCCCTACTAATGTGTAAAACATTACTTTTTTTTAGGGTTCCGTACCCAAAAACTAAAGTACCCAAAGACTAAAAAAGTTTAAACACTTGTCTCGGTATAAATGGGAATGATGACTACATTCGAAAATTCAAAAAATAATTAGTCCGTCTTTTAGGCTATTAAAAATATTTGTAACACGTTTTTTACCTGATCAAATACATAAATAAATACAAAGATACAGAGCATCAAAGATACAGAGCATCAAAGGTACAGAGTGGGAGGTATTGACGTCACACCTACGTAAAAATCGTACTAAGGCGTGACGTCATGAGCAACTTTAACCCAGTCTATCTGTGTCATTTTTAATTTAGGAGAAAAAAGAAAAAATACGTGTCGAATATTTTAAAATAATCTATGTGATGCACTAAAAAAAAAATTTAGTCATCATGCCCATTCTAGTCAATTCTCACCTGTTCCTCCACACTGTACTGCTCCTTCGCGTCGTACTCATCAAATATGCTCTCCAAAAGATCTGTATATTTACTTTTCTCCATTTCTTTAAGATCTGATGATTGTATTACATCGATTGTTATATCATTTGAACGAGCTTTGCCTTGGAGGAGGGCGGTTAGGTGTTTTAACTGTGAAAAAAAATCTATGTAGGTATCTTCTTGCTTAAGAAAAGCCAAATCAAGAGTACCCTGAACCGAAGTCCATGTATGAGGCGACTGATGAATGTAGATGAAGCGAAGTATGTTTGTATCGTAGCAAGTGGAGGGAAGTGGTCTCTGCCTACCTCGATGGGAGAGAGGCGTGACTGTTAGCGCCAAAACACACGGTGAAACGCAACTGCAACGCAACTGATACTGCTAGTTTCTTTTGAGTTGCATCGAAGTTTCTGCTATAGACTTTCTTAGACCACACACGACACAAGTAGCTTGAAACGTTTCGTTTCATTTAGTTAGTTAAAGTAACTAGCAGTTTCAGTTGCGTTGCAGTTGCGTTTCACCGTGTGTTCTGGGTCTTATGTATATTCTATGTAAATCATTTAATGTTTTGATTTAATGATATCGTAAAATAATATAGCCTATGTGTTATTCTGATGTCCAAGCTAAGTAATTGTAAAATTTCATTAAAATCTGTTCAGTGGTTTTTACGTGATGAAGTAACAAACATCCATTCATCGGAACAAACATTGACATTTATAATATTAGCAGGATTATAAAACGAAAACTTTTGCAAAATCTCATCGCCCAAAAGTCAACGAACAGGAAAATGTGCAAAATGTTTAAATTAAGATCCAGTATTGAAAAAAAAACTGGATTTCGAATTTGGAATGCGTTTGGAAAAAAAAGTAATAATTTATATCTTCTTCCTTATCATAAATGTCAATGTTTGTGCCGATGGATGGATATTTGTTACTTCATCACGTAAAAACCGCTGAACAGATTTTAGGATGTGAATTTTGAGGATGTTTATTACTCTTTCACGAAAAAACTACTGAACAGATTTTGATGAAACTTGACAATGTTGTAGCTTGCACGCACATCAGAATAACACATAGACTAGGTATATTTTTTTGAAATATGTTTTTTTTTAAGATATGACGATAAATGCGTACGAAATAGCGGGCAGTCCCTAGTCTATAATATAAAAATGAATCGCAAAATGTGTTGGTAAGCGCATAACTCAACAACGCCTGGACCAATTTGGCCAATTCTTTTTTTTAAATGTTCGTTGAAGTCCAAGGATGGTTCTTACGGCGAGAAAAAATCGAATTATTGCCGGGAAAGCCCTAAAACAGACTCTTCTTTTTCCCATACAAATGTTTTCTTACTAAAATGTAGAGTCAATTTGAACTTTATTCCTATACAATGAAGTTCATTCTAAGGCGGGACAAAGTTCGCCGGGACAGCTAGTAGGCTATATAATTTTAAAATATCATAACTTATTTTCTAAATACGACGTTAAATGCGCACGAAGTCACAGGAGGGTACTAGTAAACAATTAAATAAAATGTTACCTTATCTTGAAACCCGTCCATCCATTTAAATGAAATCTTAACGACGGCTAGGAACAATTTATGGTTTTCTCGTAGATTTGACAAAATTTGTTGTAGTCTTGCTTCCAGTTCTGTGAAAGGTGGAATAGGGTTGATGACTACATTTAAAAAAACCGGCCAAGTGCGAGTCGGACTCGCGCAGAAAGGGTTCCGTAGGATTAACTTTTGATATCGAGCAAAAAATTAAAATAAATCACGTTTGTTGTATGTGGGCTCACATACAACAAGTGATTTATTTTCATTTTATTATTATTCTATTTTTAGTATTTGTTGTTATAGCAGCAACGGTAATACATCATCTGTAAACTAGCTTTAACGGTTCATGAGATACAGCCTGGTGACAGACGGACGGACAGACCGACAGCCAAGTCTCAGTAATAGTAGAGTCCCCTATTCACCCTTTGGGTACGGAACCCTAAAAAATGGCATTATATTAAGTCCGTTTTTTAGGCTATTAAAAGATATTGAAGAAATTTTTTGCTTGACCAAATACATAAATAAATAGAAAGATACAGAGCATCAAAGTTACGGGTATTGAAGTCACTTCTAGGTAAAAATTGTCCTTAAGCGTGACGTCACGAGGAACAAGTGTGTTTTTAACAAGTATTTCTATGTATTTATTTATTTAACAGTTTATTGTAAGATGATAGTACATAGAGACAGAAAAAAAGAGAAGTTATACAAAAGGTACAGGATATTTCTAAAAGAAATTACAGATTTTATGTTACAGATGTCATAATGCGTGGCATACGTTGCGTACGTGGGATAACTTACCATTTAAGTCGCACACAGCTAGTATATTCCTGGTAAGTCTAGCGGGAGGTAGCTCTCTGTCTCCATATTTAAATACCATTCCCCAATCGATGTGTTGTATGCCGCCATTTTGTGTCGCGTACAGAATATTTTGCAAATGGCGGTCGGATATACCTGAAAGAATAGGAATTATGACTACATTCAAGAATTCAAAAAACAATTAGTCCGTCTTTTAGGCTATAAAAATATTTGAAACTCGTTTTTTACCTGATCAAATACATAAATAAATACAAAGATACAGAGCATCAAAGTTATAGAGTGGGGAGTATTGACGTCACTCCTAGGTAAAAACCGTACCTAGGCGTGCCGTCATGAGCAACTTTATGTTTGATACCCTTTTATACAAAATCGCTGAAGAGATTGTGATGAAATTTGGCAATATTGTAGTTTATGTATCAGAATAACACATAGGCTATATTATTTTGAGATATCATGAATTTTTTCCAAGATATGACGCTAAGTGCATACGAAGTCGCGGGCAGCCATTAGTAACTTACCTAACAACCAACATATTATAGTCGAAGAGCCAACAGTCTCTCTAAACCTTTTCATTTTGCAAATCATATCCATTTGAGACACGCTTCGCTTTGCAATCGCGTCTCTTAGACTATAACTAGGCACTGTGTTACAGAGTTGCTTGTATTGATTGATTAGTGCTTGATGAGGTGTCCAAATTAGTTCACTGTCTCTTGGTCTACGAATTTTTGAGGCGGCCACTGAAAGAAAAACCAGTATTATACATTTTACATACTTATACTGGGTGTAACAGAAAGGGTACGACCCACGTTCCTTGGAAAAAGTTGTTCAGTTTCATGAGGACTATCGCTGTGTTTTGGCTTTATACCCCCTTTCTATTACATCCTGTATACCATATTTTTACAATCTTCTTCTTCTTTATCAGCCCATATATGTCCCCACCGAGGAGAACGAGCCTACTCTCATACAGAGAGTGATTAGGCCATAATCCACCACGCTGGCCAAATGCGGGTTGGCGGATTTCACATACACCTTCGAATTTTCTCTCTGGTGTATGCAGGTTTCCTCACGATGTTTTCCTTCACCGTTAGCAAGTGGTAATCGAATAAATTGATCCGTACATGAGAAATAAACTCAGAGGTACGTGCCCGCGCCAGGATTCGAACTCGCGCGCTTGGAGTGCGAGGCAAGCGTTCTACCAACTGGGCTACCACCGCTGTTTTTATTTTTTACAATATAAACTATTAAATAAATAATACATAATCGTATTATTATTATAAATGTCAATGTTTGTGCCGATGGATGGATAGATGTTTGTTATTTCATCACGTAAAAACCAATGAACAGATTTAGATGAAACTTCTACACGAATCAAGTACTTACATTCAATGTTACAGGACTCCTCAATCAAGCTCTGCAGTCGTTCGTGATCTTCCAAATATTCTATCAATCCACAATCCTCGCTAAGTGGGGTCACCTGAAACCAGAATATAAAACATAAACGAACGTGACTCGCCACGCGTGTCATGACCAGGGACACAAATCTGCTAATTTAAAAAAGCCTCAGTTGTGTGTCGGCAGAGTGTCAATGACATATTTTTTGGCTCATTTTGTCGCAATAATCAGTGTTTGCTAGTGTTTAGCAGAACACCAAATGTGTCAAATAATGCCACCTGACGTGTTTTGACTCACCTCGCATGCTTCGACTCTCAAGCGGGTCATTGGTCACAAATCGTTCTGTGTCACAGTATATAGGTATATAACTATACTTAGATAGTAATACCCCCTTCACCCGACTCCTTCTCCTCGTAACTTATGACATTAATATGCATACACAGTTAGGCTCCTGACGTGCTTTGACCCGCCTCGCGTGCTTTAACTCACCTCGTGTGCTTTGACACGCCTAGCATTATTTGACTCGCCTCGCGTTCTTTGACCCACCTCGCGTGCCTTGACACGCCAGGCGAGTCATGAACAAAAATCAATAAATGACTCAACTATACTTACATAGTAATATCCCCCTTCACCCCACTCCCTCCCCCCGTAACGTACGACATTCATCACGGCCGCGTCCACGTTCAGGCTCTCACCACTTTTATGGAGAAACCGTTTAGTTTTGCCACTCGATAAAAGTGCTTTTAGTACTGCGGGGCGGCGGATTGAGTCGGTGAAGATTTGGATCTGGGGGAAAAGTATAAAAAAATAACAAAAAAAAACCGGCCAAGTGCGAGTCGAGCTCGCGCACTAAGGGTTCCGTACCATCCACTAGTTAGGTATTCTAGACATAGACATATTTATTTCTTAGAAACACAATACAACACACAACACAAAGTCAACATTTCACAATGGGCATGATGACTAAAAAAATTTTTTTGTCCATCACTTAGATTATTTTAAAATATTCGACATGTATTTTTTCTTTTTTCTCTTAAACTAAAAATGACAAAGATACACTGGGTTAAAGTTGCTCGTGACGTGACGTCGCGCCTCAGTACGATTTTACGGGGGGTAATGACGTCACTCCTAGATTAAAATCGTAGGGTCCCGTTTTTAAGTTTTGTTTTGTTTATTGTTGCATGATTTGGCCGAGCTATTGCTTGGACCCATCTGAATGAGAACACATCAACTTAGACCAGTGTGACGTCAACTGGCTTCCCTCGAGGCGAGTGACTCCCTTTGGGTACTTTTACCCTTTGGGTATTTCCGTACCCCCTAAGGGTAGGGTTCCCCCTAAAAAGGCAAAAAATCATGCTTGTTGACTGTTCGCGGGTAGCTTTTACGGCCTAATCACTCTCGTATGAGAGTAGGCTCGTGCCCCTGTAATGGGGACGTTAACATTACTGATAAGGAAACGCGAAGCCTTATTGCTACATCTTCCAACCAACCTACCTGCTCATCGAACCGCACTAGGGTGTCCACGCCGAGCAGTTTACCGGGACAATCACCGCGGGACAAAACGGGACATAGTTGGGACAATCGTAGGACATTATTTGTGTCTCTTCTTATAAGTTGTTTCATTGTATCTTTTAGTATTTTTTCTGCTTTTGTTCGAAACGCTGCTGTTGATTCTAAAAAAAAAAAGACGTGTGGCACTCGGGGACTGCCGCGGTAAAGCTATTGCATAGCATTTTGTATCAACTTATGCAATTATAATTATTTATTTATTTCATTTATGCAGTATTTCTTTTTCTTTGATATTAATTTAAGTTACACTTTTTGACGATGCCGCCGCCGCGCGCCCGCGCCGGTGTTTCGAAGACTGCCGAACTGAAACGACGTTAGACGATGCACGGTCTTCAAGCCACACCTCCGTGCCCGTCGGAGTGGGGAGCGTGAGGTTTTTTCGTTACGGAATTTCTGGATTCGGTTCCCGCGCTCAAGGCCCGCGATAGAAGCTATGCAATAGCTTAAAAATATACATACATACATATCTGACACGGCTCTTTCCCTTCTTGTATTATTTTTGGCAGTTCTCCACCAACAGATAAAATTTAACTGCCAGATAAACCTATGTCTATTTCATAAAACACTAGCTGACCCGGCGAACTTCGTACCGCCTCAAAGTTCTGTATGTGAAAAAAGATTTTCCCGCTTTTCTGTTGAAATTTTTCCTGAATTTTCTTTGCTATAAACCTCACGGAGCCCGAGACCTTTCCAACGAATGCAAAACCGTGGAAATCGGTTCGTGCGTTCTGGAGTTATAGCGTCAGGAAGGAAAACCCGACTTATTTTTATATAGTAGATAGCTGTCCCGGCGAACTTCGTCCCGCCTTAGAATGAACTTTATTGTGTAGGAATAAAGTTCAAATTGACTCTACATTTTAGTAAGAAAACATTTGTATGGGAAAAAGAAAAGGTCTGTTTTAGGGCTTTCCCGGCAATTATTCGAATTTTTCTCACCGTAAGAACCATCCTTGGACTTCAATGAACATTTTAAAAAAAGAATTAGCGAAATCGGTCCAGCCGTTCAGGCGTGATGCCGTGACAACGGAAAACGGGTTTCATTTTTATATATATAGAAGACTAGCTGTCCCGGCGAACTTCGTCCCGCCTTAGAATGAACTTTATTGTGTAGGAATAAAGTTCAAATTGACTCTACATTTTAGTAAGAAAACATTTGTATGGGAAAAAGAAAAGGTCTGTTTTAGGGCTTTCCCGGCAATTATTCGAATTTTTCTCACCGTAAGAACCATCCTTGGACTTCAACGAACATTTTTAAAAAAGAATTAGCGAAATCGGTCAAGCCGTTCAGGCGTGATGCCGTGACAACGGAAAACGGGTTTAATTTTTATATATATAGATATATATAGATATAGATAGATTACGTTTTAGACAGAGACAAATATAAAATATCTGTCAGATAAATTTTATCTGTAGAATGTGCAGCCCCTAAATGTATAAGAATATCGAGTTAAAAATAAAAAATAAATAATAATAAATAAATAAATAAAAATATTTTAATTTATCACCAAAACCGAAAAGTTCGACTCATTCGGTCGACTTATTCTTACATTACATACATGTCTGTCACGCCTCTCCCATCGAGGTAGACAGATACCACTTCCCTCCACTTGCCACGATACAAACACACCTCTCGCTTCATCCACATTCATAAGCCCAATTATTTAATTTTATAAACTATAATTACTTCTATTTTATAGACTTATACAGTACTACAAGGATCTTTTGTCACTTGAGTGACATTGTCAGGATTATGGCAGCCATCAGGGCGTGGGTGGTGAATAAATAACTCAAAATAATGACAATTTACAAGATAATATCGTTAGTTCCGATTTCCGCCACGTGCCAAAAGATCTTTGTAACACATATCTGTCACACCTCTCTCCCATCGAGGTAGGCAGAGACCACTTCCCTCCACTTGCTACGATCTTATTACTTACCGAATTCATATATTTCATATAATATATTTTTATATTTATTCAACAATTGATAATCAGTCCCCGCGTACGGATTCCTAAAGATTTTATGTTTCATTCTATCCATTATTGATTTCCATTCTTGATCATCTGTAATTATATCAAACATATAATAAACCGGCCAAGTGCGAGTCTAACTCGCGCGTGAAGGGTTCCGTACTTTTCACTAAGTTAACAATACCTTATTAAGGTCTAACAGTAGCCATTATTGATATTGAGCAAAAAAGGGAAAAAAGGGCACGTTTGTCGTATGTGAGCCCCCCTTAATTATTATTATTATTCTATTTTTAGTATTTGTTGTTATAGCGGCAACGGTAATACATCATCTGTGTTTCAACGCTCTAGCTATAACGGTTCATGAGATACAGCCTGGTGACAGACAGACAGCCAAATCTTAGTAATAGGGTCCCGTTTTCACCCTTTGGGTACGTAACCCTAAAAAGAACCCAAAATCTTACCTTCCCTAATCAAGGCACTTCTTAACAGCTCGCAATATTGCAACAAACTATACTCAGCGTCGCAAACCAATTGCAAACACCTTTTGAATTTGACATAAACATCGTCGTCTCTTTCCCTCATGAAGGTGTACGATGAGAGGAAGCGAGACGGGAATAGGTGAGAGTTTAATCGTAGTTGGTTTAGTGTGAATTCGTTTAGTTTTGGTAATTTTGTTTGGATCTGAAATTAAAAAAAAAAATCTTTGCCCAACTTCTGGGAATCCTACTAATATTATAAATGTCAATGTTTGTGCCGATGGATGTATGTGAGGATGTTTTTTACTCTTTTAAGCAATAACCATTGAACTGGGGGCTACAATTATCTCACGTCATGCTGTCCTTATCACATTTAAAACTATAGACAGAGACTTAAGCGTGACAAACGCATGACAACGTCTTGTCACGGAGTGCATGCTAAGCTAGCTGGTTTTAATGAAACTTAACAATAATAGAGGCTGTCCGCGACTTCGTATTCATTTATAAATCGTTATATCTTGGAAACTTTAGCAATATCTTAAAATAATATCTTTTGCGTAAAAGAGTAACAAACATCCTTATCCATCCATCGACAATTCGACACAAACATTGCCATTTATAACATTGCTAGGATTACGGCCTAATCTCGTCTCATATGAGAGTAGGCTCGTGCCCCTGTAGTGGGGACGTTAAAAGGGCTGATGATGATGAATGCTGATGATGAATGATGATGATGATGAATGATGATGATGAATGATGATGATGATGAATGATGATGATGATGAATGATGATGATGATGAATGATGATGATGATGAATGATGATGATGATGAATGATGATGATGATGAATGATGATGATGATGAATGATGATGATGATGAATGATAATGATGATGATGAATTATGATGATGATGGAGATGAATGATGATGATGAATCGATAAATTATGATGTTGATGATGAATGATGAATGATGATGATGAATGATGATGATGATGAATGATGATGATGATGAATGATGATGATGATGAATGATGATGATGATGAATGATAATGATGATGATGAATTATGATGATGATGGAGATGAATGATGATGATGAATCGATAAATTATGATGTTGATGATGAATGATGAATGATGATGATGAATGATGATGTTGATGAATGATGATGATGATGAATGATGATGTTGATGAATGATAATGATGATGATGAATTATGATGATGGAGATGAATGATGATGATGAATCGATAAATTATGATGTTGATGATGAATGATGATGTTGATGAATGATGATGATGATGAATGATGATGTTGATGAATGATAATGATGATGATGAATTATGATGATGATGGAGATGAATGATGATGATGAATCGATAAATTATGATGTTGATGATGAATGATGATGTTGATGAATGATAATGATGGTGATGAATGATGGTAATGAATGATGATGATGATGAATGATGATGATGAATTAGATGATGATAAATTATGATGTTGATGAATGATGATGATGATGGATGACTATGATGCTGAATGATGAAAGATGATGACGAATGATGATGGATGATGCTGATAAATTATGACGATGATGATAAATAATGATGATGATGATGAATGATGATGATGATAAACTTACCAAATCAAGAAGGGTTTTCCCAACATCGCCTTTAATTTCATGTTTGCAATCATCTAATCTGTTTAGTATTAAACATAGAATGCCTTCGTTAGGTACACCTAGTGCTTCAGTTTGAGCTAGGAGTAGCAGCATGTTTGATAGGGCTTCGTTTTGGTCTAGATCTGAAAATTTAGGATAAAGGTATTGATTCGATTAAAATATGTAGATATTATAAATATAGGGTGACTTTAATTATTATATGCATATAACAAACAACTTTTACTATGGAACCAAGTTAATTTTTTCAAAGACCCTACTTTTAAGGCGATTAATATTCCAGATACAATTAACCCGTCACGTCTCAATGTTGGGCAAAGGCCTCCCTTGCTCTTAATCCAGTTGGATGCGCCAAGATTTGCTATCGCTGAATGAGTCGTGCTCGTCTCATCTTTGCCTAGGCCTGTCGCGATGTCGTTTTCCGTTTTTGGAAAGTACGGTTGATGTCTTGGTCCATGGTTTATCAGGCATGGCCAGTCATGGTTAAAATACGTTTAAAAAAAGCATGTTTTATATTTTGATGTACTCAGTGTCACTCTCCCAGTAAATACGAATCTAACGACACCTCTCAAGCTAAAATCCATCAAGTCGTTTAGGCTGTAGGGCGTGCCAAATTATACATACAAACATCACTCTCGAAAACATAACCCTCCTTCTCGCGCAGTCGGATAAAAAACTTACCTATATTATCGTCCCATAGACTATCAAAATACAAGATAGACATCTCACAGATTTTCTTAACCGATTCCTTGCATTTACTGTCTTGTTCTTCAGTTATATATGGCTGTATTTTATTTAATATCTCTTGGATTTTCTCTAATGAGATTGCTGTAAAAATATTCATAAAATTCATCATCATCATCAGCCCTTTTAACGTCCCCACTACAGGGGAACGAGCCTACTCTCATACGAGAGTGATTAGCGTTATCCACCACGCTGGCCAAATGTTGGCAGATTTCACATACACCTTCGAATTCCTTCTCTAGTGTATGCAGGTTTCCTCACGATGTTTTCCTTCACCGTTAGCCAGTGGTAATCGAATATTCAATTCGTACATGAGAAATAAATCTCAGAGGTACACGCAGAGACCACTTCCCTCCACTTGCTACGATACAAACACACTTTCGTTTCATCTACATTCATCAGTCTCTTGTATGTAGTGTATGTATGTGTGCGAGTGTTTGTATAGGTGTGTGTGTGTGTTATTGTGCGTGTACATACGTGTAAGTTCTTTTTTTTTGTCAAAAAGTAGAAGTAAAAGAGGATTTTGGTCCCTTGGGATATGACACTCCTTTAGCACAAATAACTACAAGGATAAATGTTATGTACTTACATTTTAAATCTCTGTGTAGCATCAAAGTGATCCTGTTGACATCCAAAATGACATCCGACGAAGATTTTCCAAAGAAATCCGGTGCGTGGGTTTCTTTAACATAAATAAGAATATATTTTAACCTCTCACATCCCACTGACCCATTATAAACCCAGACACAATAGATTTTCTATTGTTCTTTTTTTTCTGGGATGTGAAAGATTAGAACAATATAGTCTTTGTGTTATTCTGGTGTGTTGTCAATATTGCCAAGTTTCATCAAATCTGATCAGTGGTTTTTGCGTTAGACCCAGAACACACGGGGAAACGCAACTGCAGCGAAACTGCTAGTTACTTTTCAGTTGCATCTAAGATTCTGCTATAGACTTCTTTAGAAAACCACACACGATGCAACTAATCTGAAACGTTTCAAACTAGTTGCGTGTTTGGTTTTCTAAAGGAGTCTATAGCAGAAACTTAGACTCAAAAGTAACTAGCAGTTTCAGTTGCGTTTCAGTTGCGTTTCACCGTGTGTTCTGGGCCTTACTATTAAGATACTTACCAACAGTAACTAGAGCCTTTTTAAATATTTCTTCATCATTTTGAATCATGCCTTTATTGTATAGAGCTAAAATTTTTTGGCGTAACCATGGCAACGTCTCTCTTTCTTGTAGGTCTCTGAAAAAGTCATTTTTATTTATTTTTAAGATAAATTAATTTATTTCTTATTTTATTTACTTACTACAGTAATATTTTTTTATTAGATTTTTAATTATCATTCGAGGCTGCCCGCGACTTCGTTCGCATTTATCGTCATATCTTGGAAAAAAGTCGTGATATCTCAAAATAATATAGCCTATATGTTATTCTGATGTGCAAGCTACAATATTGCCAAGTTTCATCAAAATCTGTTCAGTTTTTTTTGCGTGATGAAGTTACAAACATCCATCCATCCATCGGCACAAACATTGACATTTATAATATTACTAGCTGTTCCGGCGAACTTCGTCCCGCCTTAGAATGAACTTTATTGTGTAGGAATAAAGTTCAAATTGACTCTACATTTTAGTAAGAAAACATTTGTATGGGAAAAAGAAAAGGTCTGTTTTAGGGCTTTCCCGGCAATTATTCGAATTTTTCTCACCGTAAGAACCATCCTTGGACTTCAATGAACATTTTTAAAAAAGAATTAGCGAAATCGGTCCAGCCGTTCAGGCGTGATGCCGTGACAACGGAAAACGGGTTTCATTTTTATATATATAGATTAGGACTACAGTATTATTTTATTTATTAGATTTTTATTTATCATTATATCTTGAAAAGGTTACGCAATATCTTAAAATAATATAGCCTTTCCCCAACGAAGTTGAAATATAGTTCTAGAACTAATGTCACTGTTTGGGGATGGTCTTCAATAACGGAAGTTGTTCTCATAGTAAATCATTTAATGGAGTATTTAGCAAATTGATTATAACAATGGGCAATCGAAGTTTCGAAATACGTGATACTAAATTATTGAATTAACACACATGCGTTGCCGAGCAAATCTATTGAGTGAGTGAGGTGGGAGACGCGGCGGCGTTCACGCAGGACTCGGTCTCACACACACAGGATGATTTTCTTTACAGTCACAATACCTGAATCTATATATATAAAAATGAAACCCGTTTTCCGTTGTCACGGCATCACGCCTGAACGGCTGGACCGATTTCGCTAATTCTTTTTTTAAAATGTTCATTGAAGTCCAAGGATGGTTCTTACGGTGAGAAAAATTCGAATAATTGCCGGGAAAGCCCTAAAACAGACCTTTTCTTTTTCCCATACAAATGTTTTCTTACTAAAATGTAGAGTCAATTTGAACTTTATTCCATTAACACAATAAAGTTCATTCTAAGGCGGGACAAAGTTCGCCGGGACAGCTAGTTAGTTATAGAACTGTATTTTTGTAATAACAGTGTAAGTATGCGTTTCTCTGATGTGTAAGCTACATTATTGTAAACTTGTTAGTTTGTTACTCTTTCACGCAAAAACTACTGAACTGATTTAAATGAAACTTTACAATAGCTTACATATTAGAATAACACATAGGATATACTACTTCAATATACTGGGTGTAACAGAAAGCGGGTAGAAAGCTGAAACACAGCGATGGTCTCCATGAAACTGAACAACTTTCCCCAAGGAACATGGGTTGTAACTCGAAAAAAAATTTTGGATCGCCCATACTTACTCAATCAGCTGATCGGAAATTTTGTATGGGGAGGCGAAATTTTCGTTTCGAGTTACGACCCATGTTCCTTGGGGAAAGTTGTTCAGTTTCATGAGGACTTATACCCCCTTTCTGTTACACCTTGTATTGTGTACATTTTCCAAGATATGACGATAAATGCGTACGAAGTCGCGGGCAGGCGTTAGTCTAAAATATAATACTTACTCGACATTTCGTTTAACACAGTCCAGAACAGAGGACCATAGCTGCATCTCATTCGCTCTTTCGCACCAAAGTAGCTCGTGCGAGCGGGATAGCATTATTGTTGTTTGTGAGTCTTTTGATGGTAGGGTATCTAAGTAGGCAGATCTGAAATATAGGAAATAAATTAATCCTTCTTAGGGTTCCGTACCCAAAGGGTGAAAACGGGACTGTTACTGGAATCGGCTGTCTGTCTGATATGATATGTACTTGCTGCTATTGTTAACATAGTGAATGGTACGGAACCCTTCGTGTGCGAGTCGATATCAATAATGGCTTCTGGTTCCATACAACAAACGTGATTTTTTGGCCTTTTTTGGTTCGATATCAATAGTGAATGGTACGGAACCCTTCGCACGCGAGTTCGACTCGTACTTGGCCGGATTTTTTGTCTTTTTTATACTGGTAGACGTATCACATTTATTAAGTTATCAATAATGTATACTGGTAGATATTATTATTAGGCTATTGTAAACTTAGTGAATGGTACGGAACCCTTAGCACGCGAGTTCGACTCGCACTTAGCCGGTTTTTTCCTTCTTTCCTTCAATGATATTTTTTAGCATGGAAGGTTGGTGGGAAGCAGCCACCGACAGAAAACTATGGAGAGGCATGGCAGTGGCTTTTGCCCAGCAGTGGGAAGATTCCTTACCTTATCATAAACCTAGCAGCCCATTCAATTAAACAATCTTCTTTTTGTATATCAATAGGAAATATGTCCATTTCTGATTTAACACGGTTCTGCCACTCTATCGCTTCTGTAATCTGTGGAGTATATACATACATACATATCTGACACGCTTCTCTCCCATCGGGATAGGCAGAGAACACTATTAGATAAATAAATTCTAACAATCAATATAAGAAATGCCATATTAACCTCTCACATCCCACTGACCCATTATAAACCCAGACATAATAGATTTTCTATTGTGCTTTTTTTTAGGGATGTGAAAGATTAAAAAATTAATAAAAAAACAAGATGGCGGCTATGAGACGCCATTTTGAAAACTGTGAAACAATAGGGATGACGACAAATAAAAAAAAATGCATTTTTGCATAGGCAAATATGTATATTAATATGTTCTTTTCTTCTTTAGAAATGTTGTTTTATCTTATGTTTTTAATTTATAGTTTGGACGAATTCATGTTTAATATTGTGTTACCTATAAATAAAGTCTTTTTGAGTTGTTTTTGACTGTTCAAATATATTTCAAAAATAAATATTTTTGCTTGAGCAAACACGTAAAATAAAAACAAGGATAAAGTGTATCAAAGTTACGGAGTGGGGGGTTTTGACGTCCCTTTTAAGTAAAAAAGTACTGTTTTTTTCAAACATTTTATACGCTTTACATAAGCTTCACTTGTAACTAACTATGTATGTAAACAAATCTTGGAATCTTAATTTGACCCACTTCCCGGTCTTCGAATAGGATGAAATTTTGCACACGCTCTGAATTCTGATGACAATACAATAATATGGTACTTTCGAACTGATCTGATGATGGAGCATGTTTAGTGCGAGTTAAAGCGTGTTTTAGTTTCTTGAACTACCTATTTTTTAAATTTATATACTTACAGCAGAAGTCTCAAAAAGCCTCCTCGGCCATTGATCTATCTGTCTCGTCCATTTCATAACGCTGTCTCTCTCCTCTTGTTTGTAAGCCGACACTAGCTTGCCAAACCACGTGTCGTTTGCTATGGAATATAAATAGTTATTTTAAAATAGTTATATACATACATATCTGTCACACCTCTCTCCCATCGAGGTAGACAGAGACTTCCCTCCACTTGCTACGATCCAAACACACTTCTTTCGCTTCATCCACATTCATCAGTCTCCTCATACATGCACGTCGATTTAGGGTACTCTTGACTTTGTGGCAATAATATAATTACAATGACTAGTTAAATTTTTGTTTCTTTTTAGAGTTCCGTAAGTAAAAAGTTAAAATGTCACTCTAGAGTGCGTTTCATGAAATAGTTCCTATGCTGCCATGTTGGCAGCATTGTGTACTGCCACATTACCCTCATTGTGTTTCGCAGTACAAATTTTCAATGCTGCCAAAATGGCGGCATAGGAACTATTTCATGAAACGCACTCTATCACTAAGACCCAGAACACACGACGAAACGCAACTGAAACTGCTAGTTACTTTTGAGTTGCATCGAAGTTTCTGCTACAGACTCCTTTAGAAAACCACACACGATGCAATTGAAACGAAACGTTTCAAACTAGTTGCGTCGTGTGTGGTTTTGTAAAACTTCGTTATCCGTATGGAATCTTTCATAGACAAGTCCGACTCGCCGGTTCTTTTATCAATTCATCATGTCAGCTTATGGACGCCCACTGCTGGACAAAAGCCTCCCCCAAGGATCTCCACAACGACCGGTCTTGCGCAGCCCACATCCATCGGCTTCCCGCGACTTTAACCAAGTCGTCAGTCCACCTTGTTGGAGGCCTCCCACACTGTGTCGTCCGGTGCATGGTCGCCAGTCGAGAACCTTTCTGCCCCATTTATCAATTACTTACCTTCAAAATATGTAATTTGTTCTTTAAAAAGTTCCCTGTGAGTCCATAAAGTAGGTATACCGGAATTAATAATTTTGTTTCTTTCTCTAATTGTTAAATTGTCCCAATTTGATAGATTACCGAATGCTGAAGTAAGGTCTGAAATATAAGGTAATAACGATGATGACTACAATCGAAAATTCAAAAAATAATTAGTCCGTCTTTTAGGCTATTAAAAAATATTTGAAACACGTTTTTTACCTGATCAAATACATAAATAAATACAAAGATACAGCGCATCAAATTTACGGAGTGGGGGGTATTGACATCACTCCTAGGTAAAAATCGTACTAAGGTGTGACGTCATGAGCAACTTTAACCCAGTTTATCTGTGTCATTTTTAGTTTAAGAGAAAAAAGAAAAAATACGTGTCGAATATTTTACTAAATTTTTTTTTTTGTCATAATGCCTATTTAAATTGCAGAGCTACCAAGTTATCTGTGAACCGGCCGTTATTGTAACTACGACCACTAATACGGAAATATCAAATTCCAGAACTGCTGCGATTGGTAGAAATACAATTTTGTATTACTACTAGCGCCTACTAAGTTGGTAGATCTGTAAAGGGCGATAACGAATGCACATCGGCTATCATCGTATTTCCGAATACATACGAATGCTAATTTCTATGTATATTAATTATTAGAATTTATACTAGAGGCTGGCCGCGACTTCGTACGCATTTATCGTCATATCTTGGAAGAATGATATGATATCTGCAAATAATATAGCATATGTGTTATTCAGTTGTATAAACTAAAATATTGCAAAACTTCATCAAAATCTGTTCAGTGGTTTTTGCGTGAAAGAGTAACAAATATCCTCACATCTATCGGCACAAACATTGACATTTAGTATAATATTACCTCAACTTACCATCAATACAAAACTCCATACAATCTTCCATACAAACATCAAATTCATCATTGTATGGAAGTCCCAATACAAAATAGTCCATGTTTGTATTTCTTAATTTTATTTCCTCGTACAGCCATTTAGCTAAATGATATCCTTCTGTATTTTTAGTAGAAATTATTAAGTTTTTCAATGTTTCTTCGATACTGGAAAATAAAATGGTATTCATAGTTATACGAGGTGTAAGGAAAAGTATCACTTTCCTTTTAGCCAGGTATAATGTCAGTGATGTAGAACAAACACATAACACGACAAAAAAAATTTTTTTGAACTAATTTTTAATCAAGAATTTTATTATTAATAGCGCGCTCTAACGCAAAGGTCATTCAACTCTCGGCGAGTAAGTGGGTCGGGAGCGCTCGCCGCCCGTAGAGAGCGAGAGAGACAGTGAGCGAGCCGCGCGCCCAACCTACATGACGTCATGACAAATGAACAACTTTATCCATGAAACAGGGGCAAAAAAAATTCATTTTTCATATTAATGTCAAGCGAAAAAAAAAAAGTCTAAAAATTGTCTTTAATTCACCATTTTACCTTTCTAAGGAACATTTCAAATAATACATACATACATACATATCCGTCACGCCTCTCTCCCATTGGGATAGGCAGAGACCACTTCCTTCCACTTGCTTCGATCCAAACACACCTCTCAAGAGATATACAAGGCAAGAGTGGATGGAAATGCTGAGAACGGAAGGCCAAGGCGAACGTTTCTCGATCAAATCGGGGACTTACTAAAGAAAGGCCAAATCAAGAGTACCCTAAACCGACGGGCATGTATGAGGCGACTGATGAGTGTGGATGAAGCGAAAGAGGTGTGTTTCAAACAACATATCAGGTTTTATAGTGTTTTTTAGCAATTAAGATCCCACTGCTGGGCAAAGGCCTCCCCCGCGATTTCTCATTTAACACGGTAGCGTCCCACCATTTAGTTTAGTCTATTAAAAAATTACTTACATGCATTTCCTTCCATACAAAAAAAAAACTTACCTATCAATCTTAACTAAATCGTCAAGAAAACAACCGCACATTTGTATGGAAAACGATGTCAGTTCATTTACACCATTTTGTAGTATAACAGCTAGAGATTTAGCTATTTCTGCGCCGGAGTCGATTCCGGCACTTTGAAGTGACTGTATGACTTGTAGCAGGAATGTTTCCGCCATGGAGGGGGTATTCTAGAAAAAAAAATGGTATGGAATTTTTTTATGGTGTCATTTGTATAGTATTTATAACATTTTATATTGATACTAAAAATATGAAATAAAAAAACTGTAGAATAATATTGTATGGTATTTAACATTTTGTATGAAAACCAAAATAGTATTGAAAATATTTGAAAAAAAATATGAATGGGATATAAATGTATGGAATAATATTTGTATGATACCTACTTATGTAACAATTTGTATGATAACCAAAATTGTATTGAAAATATTGGAATGTTGAAAAATGAATGGGAAATCAATGTACTTATAAAATAATATTTGAATGATAGCCAAAACTGTTCTGTATTGAACATATTACAAAAATGAGATGTAAATAATTATATAGTACAATTTTGTATGGTATCAGAAAAAGACAACACCACATTTAAAACATACCTTAGAAAACTCCAAAAATGCATTCAAAATATCATTCACAGGTATTTGCACGTCAATACACGGCGTTTCCATACAATTTTGTATGGAAGCTGGTTTCTTTCTCAGTAGTGTCGGTTTGAACGTACCGATGTATGTATGGGACTTTGTTAACAGTTTCGATTGATGAATATTTGATGTGTTCCTGAAATAATATTTTAATTTAAATGATTAAAATATTACAAAAACAGACCATAGATATAGACAGTTTTTTTTTACTTTAAATACATATTTCAAACTAGTTTAAATTAAAAAACCGGCCTAATGCGAATCGGACCCGCGCAGGACGTGTTCCGTACCATGCACTATTGATATCGCGAAAAAAAGGCAAAAAAATCACGTTTGCTGTTTGAGAGCCCCCTTAATTTTAATTACAAAACAATACAATACAACAATTGCACACAAGGATATAAGGAAATAAAAATAAAATAAATATTATAATTATTATTCTATTTTTAGTATTTGTTGTTAAAGCGGCAACGGTACTACATCATCTGTGAAAATTTCAACGCTCTAGCTATAACGGTTCATGAGACACAGCCTGGTGACAGACGGACAGCCAAGTCTCAGTAATAGGGTACCGTTTTCGCCCTTTGGGTACGGAACCCTAAAAATAACGATACTTACGATCCGTTTCACAATCCACAGATAAAATTTATCCGACAGATATTTTATACCTGTCACTGTGTAAAACATCATGTTTCATGAAATAGACATAGGCTTATCTGTCAGATACATTTTATCTGTTGATGGCGGAACGGGCACTCATAGATAAAATTTAACTGACAGATTGTTATCTGACACTGTCTATTTCATAAAACATGACGTTTAAGACAGAGACAGGTATAAAATATCTGTCAGATACATTTTATCTACAGATGGTGATATAGACCCTTAGTATATATAGCTCACCTTGTTTCCAAAGGAGTATCTCTTAATTTAATAAGTTTGAATCTATCTTGATTCTTTACACCGCTGAACAATAGTTCCAACAATATGGATATGTTCTTGGATAAATCCTGCGATTTGTTGCGAATTGGAATGTATAGTAAAAGGAGGAAACATTCTGTGAATCTGAAAATAACATGTGTTTATTTATTTCATCATGTCAGCCTATGGACGTCCACTGCTGGACAAAAGCCTCCCCCAAGGATCTCCACAACGACCGGTCTTGCGCTGTCCACATCTAACAGTTTCCAGCGACTTTAACCAAGTCGTCAGTCCACCTTGTTGGAGGCCTTCCCACACTATTACACACTTTTATTGTACTACACTCTTTGTATTAATTTATTTAACAGTATATTGTAAGATGATAGTACATAGAGACAGAAAAAAAGAGAAGTGAAGAAAGAAGAAGAAGAAAAGCCTTCATGCTATCACTTCTCTCTCTGTGGGGTCTGCAGGAAGAAATTTCTTTTAGAAATATGCTGTACCTTTTGTATAACTTCTCTTTTTTATGTCTCTATGTACTATCATCTTACAATAAACTGTTAAATAAATAAAAGAAGAAAGAAAGAAGAAGAAAGTAAAAAAGAGAGAAGAAATGAAAAATCATTTAATCCTGTCAAAAACAACACTTAGGACGGGTAATTTTTTAAAGTTAATGCTAGGATTCGTAAGAGTGCAGTTTTCTCCAGAGAATAACCTAGCAAGAAAAGAAAGAGAAAAGAGTGAGAAGTAATAGTATTAATTTTAATTTTAATTTTACGTATTATAACCGACTAAAAACACTCCACAACAGGGGCCCAAGTCTGCTAATTTAAAATAGCCTCAGTTGTGTGTCCGAAGAGTGTTAATAGCATTTTTGACACATTTGGTATTCTGGAGGCTTAGCATACGCGACAATTATCTCACGTCATGCTGTCCTTATCACATTTAAAACTATGGACAGAAATGTAAGCATGACAAACCCATGACAACGTCTTGTCACGGAGTGTATGCTAAGCTAGCTGATAAACAATGGCTTACAGTCCTACAAGGATCTATTGGTACTTGAGTGACATTGTCAGGAGGGTGGTGAATAAATAACTCAAAATAATGACAATTTATAAGATGATATCGTTAGTTCCGATTTCCGCCACGTGCCAAAAGATCCTTGTAGCACTATACTGATTGCAACCAAAAAAATGCCATTGTCAAGAGAAGTTTACTAAAATCTATTGAGAACAGAAGAGGAAAGATGCTAGGACATTTGATACGACATGATTCCTTCATAAAAAACATCGTAGAAGGAAAAATTTAAGAGAAAAGGAAGAGAGGAAGACCCAGACGGACGTTCCTAGAACAGGTGAAGGAAAAGGCGGGTGTCATGTCGTATCAAGATGTTAAATAGAAGGCAGAGAATAGGGAGGGATGGAAGAGGCTCCACCGACAAGAGCTAAGCTCTTAAATAAGAAGAAGAAGAAGAAGACACTCTGCCGACACACAACTGAGAATTTTGAAAATTTGCAGACCAGAATAACACATATAAGCTATATTATTTTAAGGTATCATATTTTTTTCCAAGATATCACGATAAACGCATACGAAGTCGCGGGCAGCCTCTAGTACAATAGAAGTTATACTACTAGAAGGTATCTTCATTTTTTAAGCTATTGCATAGCCTTCTATCGCGGGCCTTGAGCGCGGGGACCGAATCCAGAAATTCCGTAACGAAAAAACCTCACGCTCCCCACTCCGAAGGGCACGGAGGTGTGGCTTGAAGGCCGTGCATCGTCTAACGTCGTTTCAGTTCGGCAGTCTTCGATAAACCCGCGCGGGCACGCGGCGGCGGCATCGTCAAAGGACTCGAGTCCTTTGACGATGCCGCCGCCGGTCGGTCACCACGCTCAAAAAGTGCAACTTGAATTAATATCAAAGAAAAAGAAATACTGCATAAATAAATAAATTATAATTGCATAAGTTGATACAAAATGCTATGCAATAGCTTTACCGCGGCAGTCCCCGAGTGCCACACGTCTTTTTTTCTTATTTCTTACCTCACTCCCAAATCTTTACTAAGATATTGTTCCAAACAACTTTTCGCATGAAACGAAATTTCTTCATTCTTATCAACAATGCCACAGACAAACGAACTTAGCACTGTATTCGTATAGAAATCTTCATTTTGTATGGTATTTATCATACAAGATGTATGGAGTCTTGGTTTTTTTGCAGTCGAGTGGGTTGAAGGGGTTTTGAATATATCTGTAATGTAAAAAAATAATGTATTAAAATATGGAAGTGGAAGAAGTGTGTTTGAAGTGGAGGAAGTGAATGGAAGTGGTCTCTGTCTACCTCGATGGGAGACAGGTGGGACAGATATGTATGTATTTTTATTACATGGTAAACG
This sequence comes from Anarsia innoxiella, assembly GCA_947563765.1. Classification (NCBI taxonomy): domain Eukaryota; kingdom Metazoa; phylum Arthropoda; class Insecta; order Lepidoptera; family Gelechiidae; genus Anarsia; species Anarsia innoxiella. Next base: position 608,872 of record OX387418.1, on the reverse strand, counting down.
TGGATATGCATGAAGTGACAGAAGTGTGTTTGTATCGTAGGAAGTGGATGGAAGTGGTCCCTGTCAGAGATGGGAGAGAGGCGTGACGGATAAGTATGTTTGTAAAAAAGAAGTAATTATATGCAATGATTATGCATGTACTCGTGATAACAAACAACTTTTACTATGGGACCAAGTCCGAAATCATTAAAAAAACTTGGTCCACCATACTATCAGCTGGTGCATTTTGTATGGAGAGCTCAAAAATTAATGATTTCGACCTTGATCTCATATATATCCTTTTCTATCATTCATTCACTAATTTAAGATCCTTGTAACACATAGATATGTTGTTGTTAGCCCATATATATATGTCCCCGCCGAGGGGCACGAGCCTACTCTCATACAGAGAGTGATTAGGCCGTAATCCACCATGCTGGCCGAGTGCGGGTTGGCGGATTTCACATACACCTTCGAATTTCTTCTCTAGTGTACGCAGGTTTCCTCACGATGTTTTCCTTCACCGTTAGCGAGTGGTAATCGAATAAATTGATCCGTACATGAGAAATAAACTCAGAGGTACGTGCCCGCACTAGGATTCGAATCCGCGCTCTCGGAGTTCGAGGCAAGCGTTCTACCAACTGGGTTACCACCGCTCTTGGATAGATATAGATATGTATGTATGTATATTTACCTTGTATCGCAGCCGCCATTACTGTCCCAGCCCCCTCTCTAACCTTATCTAGGGGGTGTTTGCAATAATTCGAAGTTAACATTATGAGACGTTTTTTCATACTTTCCGACATTATGTTTATGCCGGATTTTATCACCTGAAACAGAGACAAAACTGCTATAAACGAATGATCTTGAAAAATGAAAAATCATTTAATCCTGTAGGTTTTGACAACATTTAGGACAGGTCATTTTTTAAAGTTAAAAAAAGAAACGAAAACGAAACTAGCATTGATTCGCAAGAGTGCAGTTTTCCCCAGAGAAGAACCTAGCAAGAAACTCTGTAGGGTTGCTCTTTTTAATTTAAGTTTTACAAATCTCAGGCATAAACACAGAAACATACAATAAAATTAATATATCTTATTGGATACCACCTTGTTATACTTATGGTCTTATTGCATACCACATTGATACACGTATAATCTTATTGGCTACCACATGGTTACACGTATGATCTTATTGGATACCACATTGATACACGTATGATCTTATTGGATACTACATTGATAAACCTATGATCTTATTGCATACCACATAGATACTCGTATGATCTTATTGGATACCACTGTGTTAAACGTATGATCTTATTGGATACCACATTGTAACACGCGCGATCTTATTGGATACCACCGTTTTAACTGAATGACCTTATTGGAAACCACGGTGTTAAACGTATGATCTTATTGCATACCAATGTTGTACACGTATGTTCTTATTGGATGACACAGTGTTACCCGCATTTTCTTATTGGATTCCACTGTGTTACTAGTATTATCTAATTTGATAACACCGTGTTACACGTATGATCTTATTGGATAACACCGTGTAACACGTATGATCTTATTGGATACCACTGCGTTACACGTTTTATCTCCGCGGCGGTCTTCCCGGGCAGACTGGGGGAATCCTAGGATTGAAACCTAACCTAACCATCAATATCTATCTCAAATGTTTTACATTTCCGATTGCTATTTAGGAAATGTATAGATTTCCTAGGAAATGTATGAAGTTTAATTTAATTCACACATTTCCGTGCCATTTTAGGAATTACATACATTTCATAGGAATAGTATACAATGACGAATTACATACATTTCCGGTAACATATATACTTACTCTAAAAGCTTCCCAATTCTCTTTAATAATCATATCACTGAAGTCTATAGTATCATATAACTCTTTCACATATTCGTTGTTTTGATTCTCTGTTATGTATGTAGATAATATTTTTAAGCATTTCTCTTTTTCTGTATCCGGCATTTTAGGGGTTAAGTCTGTTATTATTCTGAAAAAAAAAAAGAAAAATATTCAAAATTGGAACACTTTTTGAACGTTATTCTTTAATTTAAATCTATGGCCCGTTTCACCATCGACAGATAAAATTTATCTGACAGATATTTTATCCCTGTCTCTGTCTAAAACGTCACGTTTTATGAAATAGACATAGGTTTATCCATCAGTTAAATTTTATCTGACTATTGAAAAACCGGGCCCAAAACTACCACATAGACCCAGAACACACGGTGAAACGCAACTGAAACTGCTAGTTACTTTTGAGTAACGCAACTGAAACGAAACGTTTCAAACTTGTTGAAAAGGTCGAAACCATTCAAAATTTTTCGAACTCCCCATACAAAATGCACCAGCTGATAGTACGGGGGACCAATTTTTTTTTTATGATTTCGAACTTGGCTCCATAGTAAAAGTTGTTTGTTATCACGAGTACATGCATATACTTTTCTATCGTTCACTAATTTAAAGTCACCCTGTATACTTACTTGAAATGTACTTCGTCACAAACATCAGGACATTCATTTTGTACATAATATAATAGTTTTACATAATCGCTTACAGTCGATCTTCTAAGTTGCTCTAATAACTTTCTGAATCTGAAATAACAACATATACTCTTTATTAACGATGAAGGAAAACATCGTGAGGAAACCTGCACACACCAGAGAAGAAATTCGAAGGTGTATGTGAAATCCGCCAGGACGCACTTGGCCAGCGTGGTGGATTACGGCCTAATCACTCTCTATATGAGAGTAGGCTCGTGCCCCTCGGTGGGGACATATATGGGCTGATAACGACTAACGACTCTTTATTATATACACAAATATCTAGTTCACAGAGCTACCAAGTTATCTGTGAACCGGCCGTTATTGTAACTACGGCCACTAATACGGAAATGTCGAATTCCAGAACTGCTGCGATTGGTAGAAATACAATTTTGTATTACTACTAGCGCCGCCGTTCAGTTTACAGATAAGTTGGTCTGTCTGTAGATGAAAGGCTAGTTTTTTTTTTATGGCAAATACCATTGTGGATTCGGCCAATACCAAGCGAAGTTAATATTATAAGTTTACTAGACGCTGCCTGCGACTTTGTACGGATTTATCGTCATATCTTGGAAAAGAACCATAATATCGTTAAATAAGATAGCGTTTGTGTTATTCTGATGTGCAAGCTACAACATTGTTAAGTTTGATCAAAATATGTTCAGTAGTTTTTGCGTGCAAGAGTAACAAACAAACATCCATCCATTCGTCGGTACAAACATTGACATTTATAAAATTAGTAGGATACTTTGCTGAAACTTGTCTTTGAGAATTGCAGGATACTTGAATCGCCTGTGCGTATCGTATATTAACAGAAGGGGTTAACAAACAAAAATAATACTTGGCCAAATATTGGTGCTTCTGTCCACAGCAAGCCAAGGCCAATCCAAACAGTGGGCCAACATTGGCCACTTGGTATTTCTTGCCCTCCAACCGTTCTAGTAAAGTTGGAACCAACTCTTTTACGTATATTTTAGATTTCGTTATAGTTTTTAAAACGGTTAAGGTTTTTGTGATGTGTGCATCTGAAATGAAAGGCAAGCAGATATATTAAAAAACCCACCAAGTGCGAGTCGGACTTGCGCACGAAGGGTTGCGTACCATTCACTAGGTTAACATGAGCCATTATTGAAAAAGAATAAAAAAAGGCCAAAAAATCACGTTTGTCGTATGGAATATATGGGGCTTCAATTATTATTATTTAACGGCAACGGTAATAGGTACATAATTTGTGAAAGTTTCAACGCTCTTGTTATAATGGTTCGTGAGATACAGCCTGGAACCAGACGGACAGAGGGACGGCTGAGCCTTAGTAATAGGGTCCTGTTTTTATACTTTGGGTACGGAACCTACTAAACAAAAAGCACATACTTACCAGCCAAATATCCATCAAAAAGTTGCATAGGCACTTCAAGACTATTATCGCCCTGGGCGTATATACCCAATATTTTACTCAACACATCCAATAGGGTACTAAATATATTACTATGTTGTCTATGCTCTAATAATGTCGTGATTAAGTATTGTATAGTTAGATTTAGTTGGGAAGGGTTGGGGTTCCAGTCTGACCAGTGTATTAGGGTTTTTAGCTGAAAAAAAAATTGGTTGTCTGTTAAGTCGGTTTACGGACGATATTTTGACGTAACAACGTTCAACCCGCAACCGAACTGAGTCGACCTTGCCTCTCTCTCGTTCGTGCCGCGCTCTCACTTGCGGAACGGGACAATGACGTCATCTTTTTCATGCATGCTGCCCGTAGTATCGAGTTCTTTAACGTTGCAACGTCAAAAAAAAATTGTTTTTATATTTAATAGTTCATTAACAAATAAATATTAAACACACACACGTATACACAACGAATGAAAGGACTCACAACATCTATATGTAGACCGTCTAGGACCGCCTTCCCGTTGCTTTCCACTGCGGTATTCGACACGAATTCTAATAATGCCGGTCTTAATTCATCGGCGTAAGGTTGCAAGTCCTCTTTGCAGTTGCAGATTACCTGAAGTACGTATAAAATTTATTGTGACCGCGATTTATCGTCATATCTTGGAAGAAAAACATGATATCTCAAAATAATATAGCCTATGTGTTATTCTGATGTATAAGCTACAATATTGCCAAATTTCATCGAAATCTATTCAGTTGTTTTTGTGCGAAAGAGTAACAAACATCCATCTCCATCCATCGGCACAAACATTGACTTTTTTAATTAGCGAGACAGAATGAGTAAATGAGTCATATCTGCCTTGAAAACAAGGTTTAAAGTGTCATTTTTCTAGCCTAGGACATTTTATACTTTTTTTAAAGTAAATAACCATTATTACCTATCTCTCGCTATTTCTTACCCTACGGTTGCCTGGAAGATATTGCTACCTAGCAATAAGGCCGCCTGTTGCTTCTTATATTCTTGTTTGTGTCTGTACCTTATATCTTTTTGTGCAATAAAGAAAATTTGTATTGTATTGTATAACCATATTATTTTAATATAAAATTAGTTTATTGGTGGCTTCCTTGCAATTGTTCGCGAACTTGAGAACGCACAGAGTATATTTTTTGGTTACAGTACATACAACGGTTCCGGTTACAGCTTGCTAATAAATACTGTAGTTATTACCTGTGCCAATAATTTCTTCAAATTCACCCCTCCCTCTCTTAACCCCTTCACAACCACCCCCCTCCATTCATTGTAAGGTAAGTGACACATGTGACATAGTAGCGCTGTAAGGGTGTGCGCACACTCGTGGGTATTGAGTTCGTTTTCCGACAGATGTATGTCTTGGGTTTGTATCTGGAATAAGTTTGTTTTTTTTAAAATTATGGATACAGAAAAAAAATGTTCTAAATGGAATTTGGAAAAGTGCTTTTTCTCCTAAAGGGAGCGTTCAAGTAATACGTAACGCAATTTGGGGGAAGGGGGGTCTCGTAAAACGTTACGATGCGTTACAGGGGCGGAGGGGGTCTTTCTTACAACACGTTACGTAACATTGTTTTTTTTTAATAAAAAATTAGGGAATTAAAACTCCAAAATTGGCAACCCTTTTCATTTACGTTTTACGGGGAATTCCTTTATTGTATTAGTCTGGTCGTCATATTTGATTTGTTCTCGCAAGTTGGCAAACCTTTTTGTTTATGGTCACTTGAGTGTTACGCGTAACGTTTAGAGAGTGGGAGGGGGAGTACAGAAAAACGTTACGGTGCGTTACAAGGGGAGAGGGTGTTAAACATCTTCAAAAATTGCGTTACGTAATACTTGAACGCTCCCAAAGGATCAAAGTAAATTTTACCTCCCTACTAGCTCAGCCCGCGAACTTTGCACCGCCTTATGTTGTCTACACACCAAAGCCGGCATGCCGCCGGGCTAGGTCAGCGGCTTTACGTCATACGAATGGCAGCTGTCAGAAAAGCCGGCGGCTTTGGTGTGTAGATACCATAAGAGACAATAAATGAGCAGATTTTATTTTTTCAATTAGGTTATTGTCTTTATACTGGTCCTTAGCTACCTCCCTGCCAATTTTCAGCCAAATCAGTTTAGTCGTTCTTGAGTAACTAACATAAAATGTGTAACACTTTCTTTTAATCTTTCACATACCAGGGTAGCAATTCCGCTAAATTAAGTTAAGCGACCAAACTATAGCCAACAGATAAACATTCGACAGCAATATGTCACAAATTTGGTATTCTCTTAAGTGCCACGATTAATAGTCGATTAGTAGTCGATTAGTAGTCTCTAGAGGGTTTTTTCTACTGTCAAATAGCGAAGAGAATACCGTTTGGAACTGCCACTCATGTAACATTGCCGAGTAGAATACCGATTATAGCGTAAAGTAATAAAATGTACGGCCGATCGCTGTCCACCGTCAACTTATCTGTTGAGAGAATACCAAAATGTGTCAATTCATACAATTCACATTCTAGAGAGACACCATTTTTATTTGGTAATTAGAAGAATACGGCCCCAGAATAAAAAGAAAAATAGAAAATCTATTGTGTCTGGGTTTATAATAGGTCAGTGGGATGTGAGAGGTTAAATTATAAAAAAATTAAAGAAAAAAAAACCTTTTTAAAAACAAGCTTTTATTATTTGTTTATAAAATGAACTAAAAAGTTAAAAATAAATTAACTCTAAAAAGAAATATAGCACTTTGTAACTTGATTGTAACCTTTAACGACAAATAAGCGTCTTCGTCTAGGACAAAATAATTCCATATTGTACAAATTTATTTAATTTTAACACTAAAACTTTTCACCATACATAATTATTCAATCTCGTCCCCCCTCTTTATCATAGTCCCCATTTATAAATGAAAGCGTGTTACATTGTGATAGCTTGAGGAAAATGAGTATTTAATTAATACAACACAACATTTTTCTTTTTAATTTGTTAAATACAACATATAAGTTGTATTTAATTAATACATCACAACATTTTCCTCAGGCTATCACAATGTAACACGCTTTCATTTATAAATGGGGACTATGATAAAGAGGGGGGACGAGATTGAATAATTATGTATGGTGAAAAGTTTTAGTGTTAAAATTAAATAAATTTGTACAATATGGAATTATTTTGTCTTAGACGAAGACGCTTATTTGTCGTTAAAGGTTACAATCAAGTTACAAAGTGCTATATTTCTTTTTAGAGTTAATTTATTTTTAACTTTTTAGTTCATTTTATAAACAAATAATAAAAGCTTGTTTTTAAAAAGGTTTTTTTTTCTTTAATTTTATTTTTAACTTTTTAGTACCTCTATTTTTAATTCGAGATTTACTACGACGTAGTTCGCAGCGCGTAGCAGCGTTATTCCGTTATGAAGTCCGTAGTTGAGGTTGCGTCGTTTAATTACGGAGTTCCTATGGCCACCTTCCGGCTCCAACATCAGACCCTGGTTACCATATAGTATCAAAGTACTCGTCAAGACTAATCCAATGAGCCCAAACTCGATAGGGTTGCATCGTTTAATTACGGAGTTCCTATGGCCACCTTCCAGTTTCATCATCAGACCCTGGTTACCATATAGTATCAAAGTACTCGTCAAGACTAATCCAATGAGCCCAAACTCGATAGGGTTGCATCGTTTAATTACGGAGTTCCTATGGCCACCTTCCAGTTCCATCATCAGACCCTGGTTACCATATAGTATCAAAGTACTCGTCAAGACTAATCCAATGAGCCCAAACTCGATAGGGTTGCATCGTTTAATTACGGAGTTCCTATGGCCACCTTCCGGCTCCATCATCAGACCCTAGTTACCATATAGTATCAAAGTACTCGTCAAGACTAATCCAATGAGCCCAAACTCGATAGGGTTGCATCGTTTAATTACGGAGTTCCTATGGCCACCTTCCAGTTCCATCATCAGACCCTGGTTACCATATAGTATCAAAGTACTCGTCAAGACTAATCCAATGAGCCCAAACTCGATAGGGTTGCATCGTTTAATTACGGAGTTCCTATGGCCACCTTCCGGCTCCATCATCAGACCCTGGTTACCATATAGTATCAAAGTACTTGTCAAGACGAATCTAATGAGCCCAAACTCGATAGGGTTGCATCATTTAATTACGGAGTTCCTATGGCCACCTTCCAGCTCCATCATCAGATCAGCTCCATGTTACCATAATATTGCATTGTCACGCGATATACATAAGCATGCAAAATTTCAGCTCAATCGGAAACCGGGAAGTGGATCAAATTTAAGTTGCAAGATTTGATTACAGAACGACAGACAGACAACGGGACAGGTGAAAGTAAATAAAAGCTTGTAAAAAAAAAAGTGCCGATTCTCTATTTACAGATAACATTTAACTGACAGATAAACCTATGTCTATTTCATTAAACACGACGTTTTAGACAGAGACAGGTATAAAATATCTGTCAGATACATTTTATCTCTAGTTGGCGAAACAGGGCTAAATGGCTACCTGGCGATATGGCCAAAATAACCTATTGGCCATTATAGCCAACATACCTCTTCCTCTCCCTCCGGAATCAAGTCATACATAAGAGGGTTCTCAGACAAAGTCCTCAGGAATAATCTAGTGCGGACTGTACCAGTGTGAGAGGTTAACGACGGCGCCGCTGACTGTACTTCTATTGATACTGGCTGGCGTTTCGTGCGTTGGTTCTGTAAAGGTGCGTACAGACCATGTAACATAACATGTTATATAACATGTTTTACATAATGTGGACACTGAATGTTATAAAACAATGTTATTGATATGTACAACAATGTTATATAACTTTGATGCGTACAGACCATGTAACATGTTATATAACTTGTGTTATATAACACGTCCACACTATGACCTTGTGATTCAACATTGCAACATAAACATATAACAATGTTATATAACAATGTTATATAACAATGTTATATAACATTGTTATATTGCATTGTTATTAATGTGTACAGTATTATTTTATGTTGCAATGTTGAATAACAAGGTTACATAGTGTGGACGTGTTATATAACACAAGTTATATAACATGTTACATGGTCTGTACGCACCGTTAAAAAATATTTCGGGCCTGTTTAACCACCTATAGATAAAATTTATCGGACAGATAAACCTATGTCTATTTAATAAAACATGATGTTTTAGACAGTGACAGATAAAAATATCTGTCAGATAAATGTTATCTGTAAGCGGTGGAGTTAGATTCGAAATTGCATTTCCTGCTCCTGATGATTAACGATATTGTTGGTTATACTATAATTATACGTCAGAATAAGACTTAAGTAGGCTATTTTATTTTAAAATATCATGAGTTTTCAGGATATGACGGCTGCATGCGACTTCAAAGGCATTTATCGTTATATTTTGAAAAAAAAAATCATGATATCTTAAAATAATGTAGCTTAGTGTTATTCTGACGTATAAACTACAATATTGTAAAGTTTCATCAAAATCTGTTCAGTAGTTGAGTAAAAACCATCCATCCATCGTCACAAATATTGACATTTATAATATTAGCAAGATAAAACTTACCCAAGCCGCTCTTATAGGCACTTTAACATCTTTTCCTTGATCAATAAGTTTCTCCCATACATTTGTATCAAATAGCACCCTGTAAAGTTTTTCTCCGGGCTTCATTTTGCAAATGGCCGCCGATAGGCAGTTGAAATTTGCGCAGTGGAATTGCCTGGAAAAATAATAGTGTTTTGACATGATAACGTCTAATAACTAGATACTACGGGCTGCATGCAAGAAAAATATGACGTCATTGTCCAGTTCCGCAAGCGAGAGCACGGCACGAACGAGAGAGAGGCATGGGGGCTTAGCACGGCGTGCCGCGACAATTGTCTCACGTATGCTGTCCTTATCACATTTAAAACTATAGACAGAGACGTAAGCGTGACAAACGCATGACACGTCTTGTCACGGAGTGCCATGCTAAGCTAGATGATCAGCTCAGTTCGGTTGCGGGTTGAATGTTGTCACGTCAAACAACCGTCCGTAAACAAACCAACTTTACAGACCAACCAGTTTTTTATTTAAAAACTATAGGCTGCCCGCGACTTCGCACACATTTACCGTCATATCTTGGAAAATAATAACGATATCGTTAAATAATATAGCCTATGTGTTATTCTGATGTCCAAGCTAAGTTATTGTAAAATTTCATTAAATTCTGTTCAGTTGGTTTTTACGTGATGAAGTAACAAACATCTATCCATCCATCGGCACAAACATTGACTTTTATAATATAGGATTATGGAGTCAAAAACAATCGACTCGAAAAAAAATAGTTCTTACCTAAAATCTTCAATAAACTGCTCACTAGCGCCATCTGGTATGTTAACAACGCTTCCCAAAGTGTTACAAAACTTGCCTACCGTCCTCGCAGCTGGCCATGTTTGACTACCACTGGTTAGCTGAGAGTGGGGGGATTCTAGGGTTGATGTGGGTACCTGAGGAGGGGGTATACATTGTTGTATTTTTTTTTATTTAGTATTAATAATATATTTAGTACCAGAGGTTGTCAGCGACTTCTTAAGTAGTAATTGTCATATCTTGGAAAATAATCATAATATCTCAAAATAATATAGCCTATGTGTTATTTTGATGTATAAGCTAATGATTGACTTGAGGAAACTTGGCAATATTAAGCAAAGTTTCATCAAAATCAGTTCAGTAGTTTTTGCGTGAAAGAGTAGTAAACATCCTCACATACATCCATCGGCACAAACATTGACATTTATAATATTAGTAGGATACATACATATCCGTCACGCCTCTTTCTTATCGATCACTTCATCCACATTCATCAGTCTCCTCATACATGCACTTCGGTTTAGGGTACTCTTGACTTGGCCTTCTTTAATAAGTCCCCGAATTTCCCTTAGATCCAGAACACACAGGGAAACGCAACTGCAACTGCTAGTTACTTTTGAGTTGCATCTAAGTTACTGCTATAGACTTCCTTAGAAAACCGCACACGACACAACTTGTTTGAAACGTGTCAGATTAGTTGCGTCGTCTGTGGTTTTCCAAAGGAGTCTATAGCAGAAACTTCGATGACTTTTCCGTGTGTTCTGGGCTTTATGTGAACAGACCCTTACCTTTTCAAACATAACCTGCAATATAGTGAAAGCCCTTGTTTTGTCGATCACAAATTTATGGTACGCGTAACTATACTTTTTGACGTTCATATGTTTCAATGGAGTCAATTCTTGTAGTTTTAAAGCGAAGAATTCTTCGCAGAACGATGAGGGGGCGTATCTGAAAGTAATATAAAAATAACAGTAGGAGAAAACGAATAAGTACACAAAAAAAATTGCAGTTAATTTTTCTTTTGTGTAAGTAAATATTACTACAGTCGAGGGCACATCAGGCTTTACCTAGGGGCGCCTTATTTCATTGTCACATAATGATGATATAAGAACTATTTTGTAAAGGTTGATCTGCTCTCGACTGTTCTGTTTTAGACAGTTTAACGGTCGCGCCTTGCCTCAAGCCGCGTTTCAAAATCAGTACAAATCGATGCACGTGCGGATGAGTTCGTTTGCAAGTGTTAATTTGTGTGTTGGCGTGTGTTTGTGTGTGAGTACATTTGTTAATGTGTGTGTGTGCGCGTATGTTTATGTGCGTGAGCCTATGTTTAAGTGTGTGTTGGCAAGTGTTAATGTATTTGTATACCTATGTGTGTGTGATTGTATTTATGTGTTGGTGTGTGTTTGACATTGTGTGTAAGTGTGTAATTACCTAAGTAAAGGCAGTAGCACACGCCTAACGACCCCCATAGTCAGTCCGTCCCAGCAGCGTGTGTACACTGCGTTATACAGCGCCAAGTCTGGTCGAATCGCTAGTGTGCACATACATGAGTCTATTGCGTCGTCCCACCATCCTTTCTTTTGTTCGCCTGTGGATTGAAAGCGTGCAAGTGAGCCGACTGATGAATGTGGATGAAGCTAAAGAAATATATTTGGATCGTAGGAAGCCTCTTTCACTTCATATAAATTTTAGTGTTTTCATGTTAGGAAGAAATTTAACAAAAAAAAATTGTGATCGACCATGGCAACTCTAATAACCGCACAATTTATTAAATTATTATGGTAACACTAACAATTTTCATTTGCGTCAAGAAACATCATGTCAGACATGATTTTCTAACAATTTTAAAGCTAGAGATAGATTGATCCCACGTACGCAACGTACACGATGCATTATGGTAGAGCAGATATAATGCATTGCGTATGTAAGATTTAGTCTGTTTCGAGCTCAAATGTTGCCATATTTTAAAAGACTGCTTTTTGTTTTGTATTGCTTCCAGCTCCATAATGCTTTCAGATCCTTGATATAATTACTCGTATCACTAAGTACTCTAGTTGCGATACTCACAGGTTAGTCTTGCAGCTAGCATTCGCGAAGTACCAATCAAAAGGAGGCAGTGCTCATAAGAATGTCAAATCACTCATTGAAGACACAAATTTCCATTAAATTGCACGCCAAACAAAACGCCCGTGTGTCAAAAGACTTAGCATGCATTAGTCATGTTTCTAGCTTAAATATTGCCATATTATAATTTTTTTATTTAACAAAATACAAATACATATCTTAATCTTCAACTCACCTCCAGCGAGCGTGCATATAATAGCAACGGCCGTAGCGTTTCCATTAGACGCGACGACATCCAACAACGCGCGGAACGACGCGTCGCCGTCACACGTCTCAGATAGGCGAGTTGGTAGGGTACTTGCGAATTGGATGTAGTCGGAGCTAGGGAAATAATGGAATAGGTTATATGATGGAACAGGTGATATAATGGATCGTGTCATAAAATGGAATAAGTTACTTAATGGAACATGTCATTTGATGGAACATGGCATAAAATGATAAGTTACTTTATGGAACATGTCATATAATGCCAGAATGTGGTATTTACTGGAACAGGTGATATAATTGATCATGGAACACAATGGAATATGTTACATAATGAAACATAACACATAAAACTGAACATCTTAAGTCATGAATCATGTCACATAATGGAACATGTGACATAGTCCTTGGTTTAGCGTGACACAGCGGTAAATGGTAATATCAGGTCACATTATGGAATATGTCACAAATTGGAACACGTCACAAAATGGACATGTCACAAAATGGACCATAGCTTTAAAAATAACGACTTAAAATACATACCTAAACTCCTCCCCCGCAGGTAATACCCCCACCACTCTATTCTTCTCTTCCTGGTTACTCTCAGCCGATAATACACTCTTTACCCATTGCATAGGGTTGGAATTCACGTGAAGCTTTTTAGAAAAGTTATTTAAATCTAAGAGCAAGGTGTATTTTTGATCGAATGTCGTTTGGGTTGCGTAAGTTGGCCATAGCTGTGGAAGAAAATATATACATACATATCTGTCACGCCTCTCTCCCATCGGGGTAGGCAGAGACCACCTCCTTCCACTTGCTAAAAATACACTTTTTTCGATTCATCCACATTCAGTGGAAGAAAATGGTCTATTTTATTTAAAATTAATAACATGAATAATAAAGAGAATTGGAGAGCAAGAAGGGAGGCCTTTGCCTAGCAGTGGGAAATGACAGGCTAACTGTAACTTTATCTGTAACATTGGTAAAAAAAAAAAACCAATGATATTATAAGAATATGTTTTTAAGCCTGGTATCATTTCGCATAATTTTTTTGTTTCGTTTTAGGCAGGTAAGTACGTATTAAAAAGTGTTAAAATTTCGTTTTAAAATAAAAGTTAACCATTAAAAATCTATTACTATCGCATTTTTCAACTTAAAAACTCTTTAATAAAGAATATTCTTACCTCATCAACTAATTCCAAAATATTATCATTCAATTCAACTGAGCATTTCTTCTTTAAAGAATATTTAACTAAATCATTAACAAATATACAACATTTCTGCATATCTTCATCCAATAAAACAAAAGGCTTTTTCACAAAAATCTCGAAAAACACACACACGAAAAATCTACCAAATTGTACACCAATTTTTTCGCCTGGCAACCCTTCTAAAGAACTACCCTCCAAAATTAAGTTTTTAATCTCAACCACAGATAAAAACTTAACAGACACCGTCAAGAGGTCTGTCAAATATGCCATCTTGGCTTTCAGATAGTTCACGATGTATCCTTTGGAATATAATCTGAGCAAACATTTTGCACAATTCCGTGCAAAACTGCACAGTTTTTGGTGACTCGTGACATCTGTCAAGTTGACAGCGTCTGTCATTATTTTTAGCGCGAAAACGAACGACGCGTGTTCTTCAGTAAAGTTTTCTTTTTCGATACTTTTTTCTATGTCTGCTAAAGGTATTTTATCGTACCAATTTGCGTATGAGTTTATAAGAATTTGTGGCGTTTTTTTCTGTGTGAAAACTCTTGTGCATTTTTTGATTTTTCTGTGTAGTTCTTTTATAGAATTTGGTGTTAGGTTTTGTAGTGTTTGAGCTAGAAAATCTAGGGATTTCTGGAAAAAAAATGACTTATTAATATCCAGGTTTTGTACACATAGCGCCATCTATCTTTAACAAAGCAAATCTTGTACTATGCTATTAGACAATTGACAAAAATATTTAAATATTATTAAATACATACGATACATGGGGTATCTTTCACCACTCACACATAAATTTTAACTGACAGATATTTTACACCTGTCCATGTCTAAAATAGACTTAGGTTTATCTGTCAGTTAAATTTTATCTGTGAAACGGGCCTTTAAAATGAGAAATTACCTGATAACGCAATTCCAGTAGAATTTCGGAATATTCTTCCAAAAAGATTAATACTGCTTCAATACAAAAATAATTGTCATCCATACAATTTTCCATACAAAATAGTTTCTCCATAACTAAGCCGTTCTTGTAAGATAACACATTTCGAGTAAATTCCAAATTTAAATCAAAAACTTTGCGAATAACCGCCAAAACGAATAGAGACTTTTCAAAATCGCCATTTTGATTTTTTTCAAAAACTTCGAAAAACAACTCTATTATCTTATTTTCGTTTTCTTTTTTGTAATCGAAAACTTCTTTTATAAATCTCAATACTACTTTCACGATATTTTTGTATATTTTGACATCCGCCATTTTGTTTTCTGCGTCGCCATTTTGGTTTACTGTCAGTAATATCTCCAACAGTTCTTTTTGCAATTCCTCAACAGTTTCAGGCTCGAAAAGTTCAATTTTTTCAACAAAATGTTTAGAAGCAATATCAAATATAATATTTGAGTTAATTTCGTTGCTCTTTATTATTAATTTTAGGATTTTTGGCATCATATTCTTAGTCATATCGTTTTTGTTTTTTAATGACGAGATTAAAGTTTCTGTTATATTTAATCCCGCTTTTTTTGTAGAAGCTGGAAGGAAAGAGACGGCATGATTATTAAAAGGAGAGAGCAAACCGCAACTTAATCTTACTAATATTATAAAAAATCCTATTAATATTATAAATGCCCTTAGTTAGCTCCTTGTTGAGAACAATAGAAAATAGAAGAGGAAGGATGATAGGGCACTTGATACGACACGACGAATTTTCAAAGAACATCGTTGAAGGAAAGGTTGAGGGAAAGAGAGGAAGACCAAAGCGAACTTATTTCGCTCAAGTGAAGGAAAAAAATAACGTCGTGTCGTATCAGGAAGTCAAATTGTTGGCGGAAGACAGACAAAGATGGCGATTACTCCACCGACAAGAGCCTGGCTCTTAAATATATGATGACAATGATTATAAATGCCGATGGATGATTGGATATCGTCGCCTCATACATGCCCGGAGGGGAAGGCCAAGACGAACGTACCCCGATCAAATCGGGGACCAGTGTAACAGAAAGGGGGTTTGAAGCCGAAACACAGCGATAGTCCTCATGAAACTAAACAACTTTCCCCAAGAAACAAGGGTCGTAACTCGAAAAAAATTTTTGATCGCCCATACTTACTCGATCAGCCGATCGGACATTTTGTATGGGGAGGCGAATTTTATTTTCGAGTTCCGACCCATGTTTCTTGGGGAAAGTTGTTTAGTTTCATGAGGACTATCGCTGTGTTTCGGCAGTATACCCCCTTTCTGTTACATCATAATACTCACACTGCTCCATCATAACAGCAACATGTTCGTACACAGTACACACTAGCGTATCATCTTGGGACTCTTCTAGCAATACTTGTATTGCATCTGATAACATTTGACGGACGCCCGGAGACGTGTCTGAGCTTATGTACTGGAAAATTATAGAAAAAAATATGTGTTTATGTACCTCTATATACTGAAAAATAAAAGAAAAATCTTAGCCTTTATGTACGGTCAGCATCATAAGTCGATGAACACATTCAGATTTTCAAAAGTAAAATACACCGTTATTAGACGAAATCGCTTAGCAAAAAATACTCTAGGGTTTAATGACCATCTAATAAGGTTCAAAATAAAGAAAATAAGTGAGGTTTTACGTCTAATAATGTTGTATATTACTTTTAAAAATTTGAATGTGTTCATCGACTTATGATGCTGACTGTACCTACTAGAAAATCTAGGAACTACTGCGTTTAAAAGACTTAGGGGCTGTTTTACAACCTACAGATAAAAAAGACGTGTGGCACTCGGGGACTGCCGCGGTAAAGCTATTGCATAGCATTTTGTATCAACTTATGCAATTATAATTATTTATTTATTTTATTTTTGCAGTATTTCTTTTATATTAACCACAGATATTAATTCAAGTTACACTTTTTGAGCGTGGTGACCGACCGGCGGCGGCATCGTCAAAGACTGCCGAGAACTGAAACGACGTTAGACGATGCACGGCCTTCAAGCCACACCTCCGTGCCCGTCGGAGTGGGGAGCGTGAGGTTTTTTCGTTACGGAATTTCTGGATTCGGTCCCCGCGCTCAAGGCCCGCGATAGAAGCTATGCAATAGCTTAAAAAATTCTGACAGATATTTTATACCTAAACCGTCGTGTTTTATGAAACTGACATAGGTTTATCTGTCAGTTAAATTTTCTCTTTAAGTGGTGAAACGTATTGCTGTCTATTCTATCGATTAATCTATACTAATATTATAAATGTCAATGTTTGTGCCGATGGATAGATGCGAAGATGTTTGCCACTCTTTCACGCAAAAACTACTGAACAGATTTTAATGAAACTTTACAATATTGTAGTTTACACATCAGAATAACACATAGGCTATATTATTTTAAGATATTGTATATTTTCCCAAGATATGACGACAAATACCTACAAAGTCGCAGGCACTAACTAGTCAATTTACCTGTAGTAATTGCTGTAGACATAGGCCACTCCCGCACATGGCGGCTGCGGCGTGAACCGCGCGCGCGTTTATTTCAGCGCCGCGAGTGTGTGCGCGCGATAACGAATGGCAGATGAGGGGAAGGAGCGACGGGTGCGGGGGGGCTGCAAGGTTAATAGATCTTTATTAACAATATATTCCATTCTATTTTTTACGGTTCCATACCCAAAGGAAACGGGACCCTATTACTGAGTCTCGGCTGTCCGTCCGTCTGTCACCAGGCTGTATCTCATGAAACGTTATAGCTAGAGCGTTGAAATTTTCACAGATGATGTATTACCGTTGCCGCTATAACAACAAAAACTAAAAATATAATAATAATAATAATTAAGGGGGGCTCTCATACAACAAACGTGATTTTTTGCCTTTTTTGCTCGATATCGATAGTGAATGGTACGGAACTCTTCCTGCGAGAGTCCGACTCGCTCTTGACAGGTTAAAAAAAAACCCGACTGCGTTTAAAAAAGATTTTTTGATGTACCCAGTGTCACTCTCACTGTAAATACGAATCTAACGACACCTCTCAAGCTTAAATCCATCAAGCCGTTTAGGCTGTAGCGCGTGCCAAAGAATTATACATACATAATATACCCTCCAAAAACATAACCCTCCTTCTGGCCCAGTCGGTTAAAAAGAATGGGGATGATGACTACATTCAAAAATTAAAAAAATAATTAGTCCGTCTTTTTAAATATTTGTCAATTTTTTTTTAATGACTTAAAAATATTTGAAACACATTTTTTGCCTGATCAAATACATAAGTAAGTACAAAGATACAGAGCATCAAAGTTACGGAGTGGGGGGTATTTATTTATTTATTTAATAGGTTTGCCAACAGGTTTACATCGATTCTTAGCGTAAATTAAGGTTATAAATTATGGTTCGACGTAGACCCAATAACAGGCAAACACAGCTTGCTATGTATATATTTTTTGTTTTTTTATTGCCAGGGTTTATGATGAAAAGTTTCTAGTCAAAATAAGCTATTATGTTGATTTAAATTTGAGCGCGGAGCTCCTGAACCCGTGAACTGACACAAAGAACAAGTCAATTTTGGTAGATTTAAACCAGATATTATGTTCGCGACACATTCTATTTAACAAGCTGTTTTTCCCCAGATTGGTCCTAAACGCTTTCACATCCAGGAGTCTATAATTAATAAATCTAGTATTTGGCCTAGGAACTACTATTTTAATTTGTGCGAGCAAGCTAGGGCAATCCACGAGTCCTCTGATTATTTTATAAAGTAGGAGTTGGTCAGACATCCACCTGCGACTTTCGAGTGTCGAAAACCTGTAATTAATTAATCTGGCACTGCAAGATTTCAGAGAATTGAGTCTGCCTCCATGGGCCGTTAAGTAAAACAAAAAGCGTTTTTGGACTCTTTCGATCCTCTCGATATGGTTTTGATAATATGGGCTCCATATGTTTGAGCAGTATTCAAGAGTTGACCGGACAAGGGCATTATACACTGCAACTAAAGCCTTACTACTTTTGAACACCTTACAGAGTATTGACGTCACTCCTACGTAAAAATCGTACTTAGGCGTGACGTCATGAGCAACTTTAACCCAGTGTATCTTTGTCATTTTTAGTTTAAGAGAAAAAAGAAAAAATACGTGCCGAATATTTAAAAATAATCTATGAGATGGACTAAAAAATTTTTTTTTGTCATCATGCCCATTATACATACAAACAAACATACTCTCGAAAAACATAACCCTCCTTCTGACGCAGTCGGGTAAAAAGAAGAAAGTTATTAACTTACAATTAGCACATACAACAGCGAGTAACATTTGCAAAGACTTCGGTTCCTCGTACTCTAATGCTTTTTGAAGAATTTTCTGCAAGTTTACCTGTAAGAAAATACTATTAATATTATAAATGTCAATGTTTGTGCTGATGTGAGGATGTTTGTGACCCTTTCGTGTGAAAACTACTGAATTGATTTTGATGAAATTTGACAATATTGTAGTTTACACATAACACATAGGTTATATTTTAACATATTGTGAATGGATGTTTGTTACTCTTTCACGCAAAAACTACTGAATAGATTTTGATGAAAGGCAATATTGTAGGGTATTTAATAGAATAACACATAGGTTATATTATTTTTGTATATGTTTTTTTTCCTAGATATGATTGCATACGAAGTCCCAGAAATATTATAAACTAGCTGTCCCGGCGAACTTCGTCCCGCCTTAGAATGAACTTTATTGTGTAGGAATAAAGTTCAAATTGACTCTATACATTTTAGTAAGAAAACATTTGTATGGGAAAAAGAAAAGGTCTGTTTTAGGGCTTTCCCGGCAATTATTCGAATTTTTCTCACCGTAAGAACCATCCTTGGACTTCAATGAACATTTTAAAAAAAGAATTAGCGAAATCGGTCCAGCCGTTCAGGCGTGATGCCGTGACAACGGAAAACGGGTTTCATTTTTATATATATAGATATATATATAGACTAGCTGTCCCGGCGAACTTCGTCCCGCCTTAGAATGAACTTTATTGTGTAGGAATAAAGTTCAAATTGACTCTACATTTTAGTAAGAAAACATTTGTATGGGAAAAAGAAAAGGTCTGTTTTAGGGCTTTCCCGGCAATTATTCGAATTTTTCTCACCGTAAAAACCATCCTTGGACTTCAATGAACATTTAAAAAAAAACAGCCAAATCGGTCAAGCCGTTTTCATGGTATGTCGGGATAACGGAAAACGGGTTTCATTTTTATATATATATAGATGTCAATGTTTGTGCAGAAAATGAGCATGAGTTTTATTTTAATATGTTTTGATATGAGTTTTGTTTGATATAATACGAATGCTTGTCGTACCTTATAAGTGGCTCCTTCTTCGGGATTCGTTAAACTTAATGTTAAGTTATCCATCAGTTTGGTAACAATCAGATTATTTCCATTATTATTACAGTCCGTGTCGCTCTTCTTGTATTTACCTAGAAAACAATTTTGACAATTTGAGAACTTTCTTGGTTTTTCGGGTCGTTTTTTTTTGTTTCAAGTCGGTTAAGTTAAGAATCATAAATGTATTTATTTAGGCAAGACATAGACAAACATATCCAAATGTTATGTTAAAAGAATATAGCATTAAAGTACTTACAAAAGAGAACGAATAAAATAAAAATATAAAAAACAATTTTTTTTAGCCTGTATTGTCCCACTGCTGGGCAAAAGCCTCTCCCATGCTTTTCCAAACATTTCTGTTGGTGGCGGCTTCCAAAAAACAATTACAAACATTTAAAAAACTTAATAAATCGTAACAAGAAGGGCGCCAATAATTCGGGGAACTAAATGACATTTCACATTTCAACACTTTCCATCGCGAAAACGTGCCTGTATGAGGCGACTGATGAATGTGGATGAAGCGAAGGAAGTGTGTTTGTATCGTAACAAGTGGACAGAAGTGGTCTCTGCTTACTTCGATGGGAAAGAGGCGTGACAGATATGTATGTATGTAAGATCTTTAAAACTTACCTAAAAACATAACAATATCTCTACGTAGAATCCTCGCATGTTTTCCAATTAAACTTTTATCATCTCTTAATCTTTCTAAATCTTTTATAATCTGTAAATAAACAATATACAGTGCTACAAGGATCTTTTAGCACGTGGCGGAAATCGGAACTAACGATATCATCTTGTAAATTATCATTATTTTGAGTTATTTATTCACCACCCATGCCCTCCTGATAATGTCACTCAAGTACCAATAGATCCTTGTAGCACTTTATGAGACAAACGCGTCAATCACTTATCACTTTTCAGCATCTGATTTTATCGAACTAATATTATAAATGTCAATGTTTGTGCCGATGGATGAGAGGATGTTTGTTCCTCTTTCACGCAAAAACTACTGAATATATATTGACGAAACTTGGCAATATTGCAGCTTGCATATTAGAATAACATATAGGCTATTATTATGTTAAGACGAGCTGTCCCGGCTAACTTTGTCCCGCCTTAGAACGAACTTTATTGTGTAGGAATAAAGTTCAAATTGACTCTACATTTTAGTAAGAAAACATTTGTATGGGAAAAAGAAAAGGTCTGTTTTTAGGGCTTTCCCGGCAATTATTCGAATTTTTCTCACCGTTTAGACCTACCCTGGACTACGACAAACATTTTAAAACCAAAATCAGCTCTATCGGCCCAGCCGTTCTCGAGTTTTAATCAGACTAACGAACAACAATTCATTTTTATTTATATAGATTTACGTTAATTGGTAAAGATATGACGGTAAATGCGTGCGAAGCCGCGGGCTGCCTCTAGTAGAACTATATTACTTAGCCCCTTCTCCCATTACGATACTTCGAGACGATTCAAGTCTCAAAGACTAGTCACTGCGAAGTATCTCATATACATTTGAATGCAGCTAGCTTAGCATGGCACTCCGTGAGAAGACGTTGACATGCGTTTGTCACGCTTACGTCTCTCTCTATAGTTTTAAATGTGATAAGGACAGCATGCGTGAGATAATAGGGATGATGACTACATTCAAAAATTCAAAAAATAATTAGTCCGTCTTTTAGGCTATTAAAAACTATTTGAAACACATTTTTTACCTGATCAAATACATAAATAAATACAAAGATACAGAGCATCAAAGTTACGGAGTGGGGGGTTTTTACGTCACCATTGAGTAAAAATCGTACTCAAACGTGACGTCACGAGCAACTTTAACCCGGTGTAACTTTGTCATTTTTGGTTTAAGAGAAAAAAGAAAAAATACGTGTCTATTATTTTAAAATAATCTATGTGACAGACTAAAAAAATTTTTTTAGTCATCATGCCTATTGTCGCGGCACGCCATGCTAAGCCCCCTGACTCGCGCACTGCGATACCGGTATAATGTATGTGAGATACTTCGCGATGACTAGTCTTTGAGACTTGAATCGTCTGTGAGTATCATAATGAGATAAGGTATGTACATATGATTGGGACATAGTAACTGGCCGCCTGTTGCTTCTTATATTCTTGTTTGTATCTGTACCTTATATCTTTTGTGCAATAAAGAATATTTGTATTGTATTGTATTGTAATACTTACTTGTTGAAATGTATTTGAATCAATCATATCATAGTGTTTTACTAAGATCATTTCCAGTTTCATTAAAGCTTTACTTAGTATATTAGGTTCGACATCGTTTCTTGATAATATAATCTGTAAATGAAAGATTTTTGTTGATTATTGATGTTTGTTACTCTTTCACGCAAAAACCACTGAATTTATTTCAATGTATTGGACAGTTATTAATAATAAGTTTATTAGTAATCATACTCATCCTACTAATATTATAAATGTCAATGTTTGTGCTGATAGATGGATATTTGTTACTCTCTCACGCAAAAACTACTAAACAGATTTTAATGAAACTTTACAATAACTTAGCTTAGACATCAGAATAACACATAGGCTATATTATTTTGAGATATAATGATTATTTTCAAAGATATGACGAGAAATGTGTACGAAGTCGCGGGCAGCCTCTAGTAAATAAGTTCATACATACCTGTAAAGCTTTTACAACATTTCCGACATCCCCTCCTTCAGATAAAACCAAAGCGAGACAAACAGCACACAGCAACGCTTCATCTTTACAGTCTTCTATGTTCAATTGTAGTTTTGTATTCTGAAATAAATTGGGATTCAATTTACTGGTAAGGCAGTGAATAATGGACCAGTTTCTTAATCGACTAGCCTATGTAAGGACCAGTCACTTAATATGCCTATTTCTATATGGACTATTCTCTTAATAGATCGTTTACTATATGGACGAATTACTTAATAGATCAGTTAATTTATGGACCAACCACTTATTAGGGCATTTACTATATGGATCAATCACTTAATAATCCAGTCCTTATATGTACCAGTTACTTATTAAACCAATCCATATATGGACTAGTTACTTAATAAGACCTTCCCGTGTATGGATCAGTTACTTAACAGTCCAGTCCCTAAATGAACTACCCACTTAGTAACACCTGCCTATATATGGACTAGTTACTTAATAGAACAGTTTACATATGGATCAGTCACAACCCAGCCCACATATAAACCAGTTACATAATAGAACTGACCACATATGGATCAGTTACTTAATAGACCAGTAACAAAATTTCTTTTATAAATATGCCGTACGTTTTGTATTAAACTACTCTTTTCTGTCTGTTTCTAACTATTAAATACATAATAATCTAATATTATACTTACCTCCTCACAATACTCTCTCACTCGCACTAAAGCCCGCACCACACACTCGTGCGCACACACATTTAGTATTGACACCAAACAATCTTGCAATGTACATAGATCTACACCAGCTACTGTTGTGGTGCCGATGTCTAATATGTAGGATGTTAGGCTTAATAGGTTGATTAGGCGGTCTGGTAAGATCTGTGGAAAAAAATTTTTAATGTTGTTGAAAGTGTTGATGTTTGTGCCGAAGGATAGATAGTATTGTCGCTTGCACATCGTAATAGCACATAGGCTATTATTATATTAAAATATATTGTTTTTTTTTCAAGATTTGAAAGACAGGTAACTAAAAAAAAATAAGTAAAAAAGTTCTTTTTTTCCAGGTTTAAGAAATCTTTACAAATGCAACCGACGGATTGCATTCGTGAATTTTGTCATTTTTTGACACATTTGGTATTCTGCTAAACAATGGCTTACACTGATTGCGGGCAAATGTGTCAAGAAATGCCATTGACACTGCCGACACACTGACGACGACGCTGAGAAGATTGTAAATTAGAAGACGTGGGCCCCTGTTTTAAAAGCATACTTCACTCAATTTATTTGGAATCGAAAGCAAAAACAGCAATAACACGCGCAGTACCAAACTTACCTCATTTTCTTCATCCAAAAATGCCTCAATAACAAACTGAACGTAACTTATAAAATCTTCTAGTACACGTTTAGAATTATTTTCACTACAACCGTCGCCATCTTGGAAAATATCCCGCCATATTGTCGAGTGTCTTTCTAGGGATGTTGCGTCGATTATTGTTTCGGAAATTAGGTAGGTTATTGATGCCTAAAAACAATAAAAATGAAGTTATACTGGGTGTAACAGAAAGGGGGTATAATGCAGAAACACAGAGATACTCCTAATGAAACTGAACAACTTTCCCCAAGGACCATGGGTCGTAGCTCGAAAAAAATTTTTGGATCGCCCATGCTTACGCGATCAGCTGATCGGACATTTTGTATGGGGAGACGATTTTTTTTTCGAGTTACAACCCATGTTCCTTGGGGAAAGTTGTTCAGTTTTATGAGGACTATAGTTGTGTTTCGGACCTTTTCGACCTTTCTGTTACACCTTGTATAAACTAAATAAATAATTGCACTTAAAATATTTTACGCGTGAGGACATTTAACTGATATGGCAGCAAAGAAAAGTTGAGATTAAGCTACTTAAGTACTACTATTTGGAGTCAGACACAATGATTTTGGAGCCAATGTGAATAATTTTGGAGTCAGTAGCTTAATGGCCGGTGGACATCCGTCGGAGCGCAGTGCAGAGCATTTTCGATTGTCATATTGTTATCGACATTGCTCTCAATAAAACAATATTCAAAATCAGTTGACACAACAAATTAACATCGAAGCATTGAAGCGACTACATGCGAATGTTGTCGCAACTGACTGTGAATATTATTCTAGTAAGAACAATGTCGACAATCAAAAATGCTCTGCTCTGCGTTCCGTCAGGTGTGCGCCGACCCTAAGGGTCAGTACGGTTGAAAGTGATTCGAACAAGTTTGTGTTTCGAGTCAAAGTCGAAACAAGTCAGACTTGTTTTAACAACTAGATTTTTCTGATTACAATTTTTGGATTTTTCTGGCACTAATAAGGTAAGACATTTAAATAGTTACTACTTAAATATAGAGTCACTTTGACTCCACTTTAGTGAGAGCCAATAAACTTATGTGGGTTAAACGGATACTAATCAAATTGGAGCCACTTTGACACCACTTTAGTGTGTGCCAATAATCTTATGTGGGTTAAACGGATACTAATCAAATTGGAGCCACTTTGACTCCACTTTAGTGTGTGCCAATAATCTTATGTGGGTTAAACGGATACTAATCAAATTGGAGCCACTTTGACTCCACTTTAGTGAGAGCCAATAATCTTATGTGGGTTAAACGGATACTAATCAAATTGGAGCCACTTTGACTCCACTTTAGTGAGAGCCAATAATCTTATGTGGGTTAAACGGATACTAATCAAATTGGAGCCACTTTGACTCCACTTTAGTGAGAGCCAATAATCTTATGTGGGTTAAACGGATACTAATCAAATTGGAGCCACTTTGACTCCACTTTAGTGAGAGCCAATAATCTTATGTGGGTTAAACGGATACTAATCAAATTGGAGCCACTTTGACTCCATTTTAGTGAGAGCCGCTTAATTTAGTGCCAATAGCGTACTTACACTAGAAACCTCATGCGTGGCATTCAACACTGCATTAACAATATCCTTTCTCTTCGCAGTAGGTATGTTTGTATAAAACAGCATGGCCGTTTGTAGAAGTTTATCGCTGTTCGGTAATCCGCAGTTGATTGCTAGGGATATCTGAAAATTAAAATGTTATATTATTAAAAATAATAAAATTAAAGATAAATGAGAAAATATAAAATTAGAAAATAAAAGATAAAGTGGCTCCATTTTTGAGGAAAATAAAATAAAAAAGAGGTCAAGTGCGAGTCGGAGTTTAGCACAAAGAAGGGTTTCAGACTATTTTATTTTTAAAATGCCATCAAAATGAAAATTAAGGGACTTGTCGATAAAACTGATCGAGGTAGGCAGAAACCACTTCCCTCCACTTGCTACAATCCAAACACACTTCTTTCGCTTCATACACACTCATCAGTCGCCTCATACATGCCCGTCGGTTTAGGGTACTCTTTACTTGGTCTTTCTTGAACAAATCCCCAATTTGATCGAGATACGTTCGCCTTGGCGTTCCCTTCCATTACCTTTCACCACTTAAGCGCGCTATTGTTTATATAAATGTATGGCAGAACAATTTTTTTAATGATTTGGTCCCATAGTAAAAGTTGTTTGTTATGGAGAAATAAATAATAAATAAATAAAAAAATATTGGGGGTCATTTCACACGCGGTCATCTGACCCCAAACTAGGCAAATCCTGTACTATGGGTATCAGGGACTGATAAACATACATAGAAATATACAACACCCAGATACGGAACAAACATTTATGCTCATCACACAAATGTTTGTTAACCGGCGGGGATCGAACCCGCGACTACCGTATGAGGCAGACTCTACCGACTACGCTAACTAGCCTGTCAGAAAGAAAATGAAAAACATATATTAGTACTTACAGCTTCAGCAATATCATAATTAACACTCCCCTCTCTCAAAGTAAACTCTAAAGCTTGCACGTTTACAAACGAATGCAAATCTGCAGCAATTTTGAATCTTATACTCATTACGTATATGATTTTGTACGCAGTGTATTTTACTTGAGTACGATTTGATGATGCTTGTGGTAGAAGTTCTGTTGTTATAATTTGCTGGGGATTAAAAAGGGGGGGTTTAGAAAAAGGTATAAAAAATAATAAGGAAAATATATAATATATAAGTTATGTTAACTTTGATTTACAAATTCATTGAACCTTGTTCTTATAGTTTCTAATATTGTTGAACCAGTGATGTAAGTAAAACGGATCGGTGAAAACTTTACTGGCCGATGTATCGTTCTAATTTAATCTAATCATAGGTGTTAAGTTAGTGCTGTTTGTTTTCCATAATAAATAAATAAATAAAAAAAAAAAAAACGGAATGGGGATATTTTTGACTAAGTGGCTTAAGGGTGACCAGCTAGCTTAGCCTGCACTCCGTGACAAGACGTTGTCATGCGTTAGTCACGTTTGCGTCTCTGTCTATAGTTTTAAATGTGATAAGGACAGCATGACGTGAGATAATTGTCGCGGCACGCCATGCTAAGCCCCCTGATTTATTGTATTGTTTTGTACCTTGAATTATTTATTTATTTATTTAACAGTTTATTGTAAGATGATAGTACATAGAGACAGAAAAAAAAGAGAAGATATACAAAAGGTACAGCATATTTCTAAAAGAAATTTCTTC
Organism: Anarsia innoxiella; assembly: GCA_947563765.1. Taxonomy (NCBI): domain Eukaryota; kingdom Metazoa; phylum Arthropoda; class Insecta; order Lepidoptera; family Gelechiidae; genus Anarsia; species Anarsia innoxiella. Next base: position 581,385 of record OX387418.1, on the reverse strand, counting down.
CTGCAGACCCCACAAAGAGAGAAGTGATAGCATGAAGTGATACAATAAACAATAAATATATAAGTATAAACCTACACATATATATTCGATAAATACACATACATTCTTCTTTATCAGCCCATACATGTCCCCACCGAGGGGCACGAGCCTACTCTCATACAGAGAGTGATTAGGCCGTAATCCACCACGCTGGCCAAGTGCGGGTTGGCGGATTTCACATACATAAATATTATAATTTATATAAATATATATATTGTATTCTCTATGATAAGGAAAGATAGTGCTCTTTAACTTTACGTTTGAATTATTGTATTGAAGTAAATTGATTAAAATTAAAATAATAATACTTGGTTAGAGGTTTAGGTTAGAAAAAATGTGAAGAACTTATTACAAATGACAATGTTTGTGCCCATGAATGGATGTGAGACTGTTTGTTAGTCTTTCACGTAAAAATTACTGAACGGATTTGAATGAAACTTTATTGTAGCATGCTCATCAGAACGCTTGGAATACTAAGATTATTTAATATTTTTCAAAAGTGCCGAAACAATATTTTCGAAAAATAAACTTTTTTGGTATGAAAACTGTGCTTATTGATTCTAATTCTAAACTGTCCACAAAACCAATTTTGATAAAATTTCGTTTTAGTAAAAAAAATATTATCAAGAAATAAAAAAAAACACTTGAATTGAGAACTAGCTTATTTTTTCCTTTTTGATAGTTTTTTATTTGAATTCGGGTAAAAATAAAGGTAAATACACACCTGCGCCACCGCCTTACTAACCACATCACTCAAAGCAGTATACACACTGATAGTAGCACTGATCACATCGTCCATATATGAATTATCACTATGCAACGTGTTCCATAGAAAATGTCTTATTCGCGTGTCTTTTGATAAACGTTCTTTGAAGATATTTGAATGATGGGTTAGGATTTTGTAGCATACTGTGAAAAAAAAAGTAAAATTGAGTACTTAACGTGGGCCAGTATCTTTAGGCTTGTTACTAATGGATCATTCAATTGGCTTAAGAGGCCAGTTACTAATGGACCAGTCAGAATTGAGCCAGTTACTAAATGCACTAGTCTACATTGAACCAGTTACAAAATGGGCTAGTCAATATTAAGCCAGTTACAAAAGGACCAGACACTATTAAGCCAATTATTAAATCGACTAGTCACTATTGAGCCAGTTAGTAAATGGGCTAGTCAATATTGAGCCAGTTACTAAATAGGCTTGTCAATATTTAAACCAGTTACTAAATAGACTAGTCAATATTGAGCCAACTATTAAAGCGACTAGTCTCTATTGAGCATGTTACTAAATAGGCTAGTCAATATTGAAACCAGTTACTAAATAGACTAGTCAATATTGAGCCAACTATTAAAGCGACTAGTCGCTATTGAGCATGTTACTAAATAGGCTAGTCAATATTGAAACCAGTTACTAAATAGACTAGTCAATATTGAGCCAACTATTAAAGCGACTAGTCGCTATTGAGCATGTTACTAAATAGGCTAGTCAATATTGAAACCAGTTAGGTACTAAATAGACTAGTCAATATTGAGCCAACTATTAAAGCGACTAGTCGCTATTGAGCATGTTACTAAATAGGCTAGTCAATATTGAAACCAGTTAGGTACTAAATAGACTAGTCGCTATTGAGCATGTTACTAATTAACCTAGTTTCTTTTGAGCCAGTTACTAAATGGGCTAGTCAAAATTGAGTCAGTTGCCCCTCGTGCGTCAACACATCGTGTAGGTAACTGATTAGGACATTAAAAGAGCTCTGTTGCTTTCATTACATGGATCGCACGGTTACTTGCGAGGCTCAAATAGGACACTGATGAAATCTGTATGTTTGATTTCATCGCACGACGAGAACGCATCGTGTGTATACGATCTTCGCCAATTAGTACGCCGCCATAGGTTTATCAGTCAGTAAAATTTTATCTATAGAAAGTGAAACGGGCACATAGCTAATTAAATAGAAATAGCATACCTTTAGCACATTGCGTGACACTAAGAAACCCAACAAGTTTATCATAGAAAGCACTAAGTTCAGATGTAGGTAGATCTGTGCTGAAATGCTTGAATACACCTAGGATGCCTTGAAGTAGGCTAGATTTTATTTTATCCTGAAAATTAAATAAATATTTATTGTAATTCAGATTTATTAGTCGGAAAGAAATTGCCGCCGTGGTGGGCTTTACTGTGGCCCAAGTCTGCTAATTAATAATAGGTAGTTTATAAACTAAAACACGCTTTAGCTCGTACTAAACAAGTTCCATCATCAGATCAGTTCGAAAGTACCATATTGTTGTATTGTCATCAGAACTCAGAGCGTGTGCAAAATTTCATCCTAATCGAAGACCGGGAAGTGAGTCAAATTAAGATTCCAAGATTTGTTTACATACATAGTTAGTTACAAGTGAAGCTAATATAAAGCGTGTAAAATAGCCTCAGTTGTGTGTGTGGCAGAGTGTCAATGTCATTATTTGACACATTTGGTATTCTGCTAAACAATGGCTTACACTGATTGCAACGAAATGTGTCAAAAAAGGACATTGACACTCTGCCGACACGTAACTTAGAATATTCTTAATTAGCAGAGTTGTGCCCCTGTAGTGGGGACGTTAAATTGCCCAGCAGTGGGATTATAACTAATGAAAAAAACTTACAGTATTCTTATTACAGTCCAAAAGGTTTAAATAAACTCTCCATACTTTATTAATGTCATCTGCTAATATTTCCGGATGATATTCGCATATTGTGCCTATAAGAAAAAGATAGGTTTTTTATGTTTGACTAGTGACTTCGTACGCATTTATCGTCATATCTTAGAAGAAAATCATGATATCTCAAAATAATATAGCCTATGTGTTATTCTGATGTCCAAGCTAAGTTATTGCAAAGTTTCATCAAAATCTGTTCAGTGGTTTTTACGTGATAAAGTAACAAACATCCATCCATCCATCGGCACAAACATTGACATTTATATATATGTATAGTATATTGTATAAGCAACAATATTGCAAAGTTTTATCAAAATCAGCCAGCTTAGCATACACTCCGTGACAAGACGTTGTCATGGGTTAGTCACGCTAACGTCTCTGTCCATAGTTTTAAATGAGATAAGGACAGCATGACGTGAGATAATTGTCGCGGTACGTATGCTAAGCCTGCTGTTCAGTAGTTTTTGCGTCAAACATCCATCCATCGGCACAAACATTGACATTTATAATATTAGTAGGATTTACCAATCAACTCAGCTGTAGCAGCTTTGCAAGTGGCGACCTGTTCCAAGTTAGCCAACATGCGGGCAGCGTCGCGGGCGCCTAATGCTGACACCTTAGTGATGCGGGCGAGGGTAAGAATAGCAGCTTGGCGGTTTGTTGCGTCGTGCGGGAGGTGGCAGAGCTGGAAATAAAGAAGGTAAGTTAAGGAACTAGTCACATGTGGGGTTCATAGATAGATACCCTAAGAGCCGACGCAGACCTGACGGAGCGCAGCGCAGAGCATTTTCGATTGTCATTTTATTATCGACATTGTTCTCATTAGAATAATATTCAAAATCAATTAACATTCGCATTTATTCGCTTCAACGCTTCGATGCTTTTTTGTTGTGTCAACTGATTTTGAATTTTATTATAATGCGAACAATGTCGATAATAATAGGACAATCAAAAATGCTTGGCGCTGCGCTCCGTCACGTGTGCGCCGGCCCTTAGAGGCATTGGGACAAGGGCTCAACGAGATGTAGAGGCCACACTGAGGTGAAAACCACGCCCGTCGTGCTCAAGCCCCAACCATCAGCCACGCCCACCAACACTGCAGCATACTTACCCCAACAATATCGTCCAGATAACCGTCAACAACGTCCGTGTGATTGGTAACAATCTCCCCGAGCAGTTTAAAAGTGTTTGGTATCACTTTGGACCACGCTGCGTCGTTGCGTTTCGTTGTAACATTCTTTAGTACGTGGATCGGTTTGTAAAGGAATGTTTGGATTAGCCATTCTGTAAGGGTGGAGAAGATTCAGTGAGACAATATGAAATATTTGAAGATGATGATATACTTATCATATATCTTTGCCCAATGTATTATTTTATTTCTTTTAGAAATATACTGTACCTTTTATATAACTTCTCCTTTTTTTCTGTCTCTATGTACTATCATCTTACAATAAACTGTTAAATAAATAAATAAATAATAAATAAATGTACCTACAATTTGATCATAAAAATTATTTATGAAAGGTAAAGTAAAAGAAAGAAAAAAATTTGTCAGAAGAGAGGCAAAGATGGCGTTTACTCGACCGACAAGATCCTGGCTCTTAATTAAATGAAAAAGCTTAACATACTCTCGAACAAAAAACACTAATTAATAAATAGGTACCTACTGAGAGATAATGGTCTCCCTGTTGCAGAAAACACCGTTAAAGTAATGGGGCTGATGACTACATTCGAAAATTCAAAAAATATTTAGTCCGTCTTTTAGGCTATTAAAAATATTACCTGATCAAATACAAAGATACAGAGCATCAAAATTACGGAGTGGGAGGTATTGACGTCACTCCTACGTAACATGACTCTCCGACCAACCGTACTAAGGTGTGACGTCATGAGCAACTTTAACTTTAACAGTGTATCTGTGTCATTTTTAGTTTAAGAGAAAAAAGAAAAAATATGTGTCGAATATTTTAAAATAATCTATATGATGGGCTGAAAAAAATTTTTGAGTCATCATGCCCATTATCCATTCCGCTTATTTGCCATTATCCATGCTGCTTTTCGTTAAGAACATGTACTAACATGTTTGTTTACCTTCAATCTGATCAAAAAAAAAAATTATCATTTTATATTTATGCTCTTTTCCTTACTTAATCTTATGTGGTATACATTTGAGATGTGCTTAAAAGAATATTACAGTTTAAGATGCTTTTATACGGTTAAATAAGGATCTACAAGGAAAATAACAACTTTTATTGCGACGGTACATTACCTATTTCGAATGGCGCCAAATCTTCTTTGAGGATGACTCCAGCAGTTTGTATTGCTTTGCTGTAGTATTTGAGGTCTAGTTCATCAGGGCAGGCCTCTATCAAGGCCTCCCATTGCTCCATATTCCTAAAAACTACAGAAAACTAGGTGAACAGAACTTAGCACTTTTATTTCATGTTTTTACTATGTTGTTGATGAGAATTTTCAACTAAGACATTTTAGAAATGCACCATTAACGTGGCAGAGTTAATAAATTACGTTATAATGGCGTAATTTGCAGTATTTTTTGAATAAACAAAGAAAATACACAATTTTGCGATTCACAAACCGCCGAAACTTGTTGAAATGAACGAATGATAATCGAATGAATGAATGATTCGATGACAGTTCGTAAAGCTTTACCACAGACAATAAATCAAGTTCGATTTGATAACGGTTACGAAACGGTTACTTCATTACGTTTTCTTTTGTAGCTAGCCTAATTTTTTTTTCAACTGACATGAGTCACGATAACATAAGATGACATCACGATGACAGTGAATGTCATCTGTTTACACCTAGTCGATTTTGATGATTTTTCCTCGGAAAAATTGAAAATTAATTGCAAATCCCCGTTGTTAATTAAAAATTATCAAGCTGGCATCAAGAAGATTACTCATTTTAGGTTACCATAGTTTTTCCCCTCCAATCTGTTACAGAACCACATATAATAGGTTAGAATTTTGTATTTACTATTTTACTTCATAGGTTTTTTTCTGCTTTCCTAATCGATTTTTCACAAGGTTATTTATATTATTGTCGTGTCACTGCGCTAGCTCTCCATCTGTATAAATTCGTTTAAAACAATACCATTTCTTATAAGTTTAAAAACTAAAATTTTCATTGACTTTTTCACAGCTTATTTACTACCTACTTAGTACGATAGGTATTTTGTTTAACAATTTATTAATAAAGATTATTATCAGGTAATTATAAGTTCAACAATATAAGTGTCGTGTCATAACCAAATCCTTGTATTTTTCGTTCGTCTGTCCGTCTGTCACCAGGCTGTATCTCATGAACCGTTATAGCTAGAGCGTTGAAATTTTTACAGATGATGTATTACCGTTGCCGCTATAACAACAACAATAAAAATTTAATAATAATAAAGGCTCCCATATAACAAACATGACTTTTTTTGCTTTTTCTTGCTTGATATTAATAATGGCTACTGGTAGATATTATTATCAGGCTATTGTTAACCTAGCGAATGGTAATCCTTCGCGGGAAAATCCGACTCGCACTTGGCCATGTTTTTTAGTAAAAAAAAATATATTTTTGTTCTTCCTTTCTCTAGATATAAAAAAAAACTTCTAATCTTTCACTTCCAGCACAATAACCCGTCACCACTCCGGGATGACAACGCCGCAATGTTCCCCGCGACATTCGCGGACGCCCCCCGTCCTCCGCAGCGACCTCCCCCCCGGCATCATAAAGAGATACGATAATATTGTGAAGAGCAGCGAGGACAAGAGAGAGTATCGGTAAAAGAAAAAATATACTTATTTTATTCATTTACCATAATGGTCGTTTTACACAAGGCCAATAGACCAATCCAATAAGCCAGAACATCTTGGGGTTAACAGTGTTGGTCACACAATTACTCAATCATTTATTGTATTCTACAGCCTTTTTATAAATCTTATGAATAGAGCCTGGCACTTAAATAAATGATGATTATGAATGGTAGCTTTCATTTAGTTAGGTACCGTTTACCATTTACAGACAAAATTCACCATTTAAAGACAGATATTTTATACCTGTCTCTGTCTAAAAGTTTCATTGTGTAACTGTTTGTTAAACTAAATAAATTGAAAAAAAAAGCCAGGACAACATTGGTTTCGTGAGAATAGAGCCAGGCCAATGACTAGCTCTATTCTCATAAAGCCTGCACTGGGCTGGCCCACTGGACTGTCTCGTCTATTGCCCTTTTGTTAAAAAAAAGGACCATAATATTTTGGAAATCTTAAATAGTAAGTATCTTGAAATAAAATAATATTGCCTTGTGTTCCATCAGCGTAAATATTGACATTTTTAATATTAGTAGGATTGGTTGATTATTTTCGCACACAGTGTTTTGTACTGTTTTTTGAAATAAAATAACTTATGACTTGTATCTATAAACTACTTATTTTGTTCACAGAGGCCTAGAACTGAGTAATCACTTAAAAGTGTTGCTAGTAAGCGATCCGTCAACGGACAAGTCCGCGGCAGCGTTAGACGTGAATGTAGGCTACCTGAGTGACCCTGAGGAGTTGCCTGGGCTGGCTCATTTCTGCGAGCACATGCTGTTCTTGGGGACCACGAAGTATCCTGAGGTGAGATACTAACATACACACACACACGCACGCACGCAGGCACGCACACACACGCACGCACGCACGCACACACGCACGCACACACACGCACACACACACACACACACACATACACACACACATACATACAAACACCTACCTGCGTACATTCGTATGTACATACATGCATTCCGTCACGCTTATAAGTAGGTACGCTTGTACCTTCATACATATCTGTCATGCCGCTTTTCCATTGAGGTAGACAGAGACCACTTCCCTCCACTGTATGAGTGCATGTACGAGGCGACTGATGAATACGGATGAAGCGAAAGAGGTGTGTTTGGATCATAGCAAGTGGTGGGAAGTGGTTCAATCTACACCACATCTCTGAGCCTCTTTTCCATTGGGGTAGGCAGTAGGCAAACATACCTCTTTCTTTTATTTCACGTGTTATTTGCAATAAAGACGATTGTTAAAAACTTAAGTACTTACTTATCAGCAAATAATTAGTCTTTATATAATTGATTAATAATATTATAAACTTATTGTAAACCTTGATGTAAAAGGGGCGTGACGGATATGCATGAAACTATAAACAATAATACAAAATTATTATATAGTATTTATAAAATAAAGTTTTGCTAACTAACCACACACGATACGACACGACGAATTTTTAAAGAACATCGTTGAAGGAAAGATTGAGGGGAAAAGAGAGGTAGAGGAAGACCAAGACGTACTTAACGTCGTGTCGTATTAGGAAGTCAAATTGTTGGCAGAAGAGAAGCATCTTTATGACTCCGTTATAGGGAATTTTAGTGTAGTGGTTACCTACTTTGCCTTCGACACCGCAGTTTTACAGCCGATGTTACTCGCCTGTGAATGTACGGTCAGCTAGCTTAGCATGCACTCCGTGACAAGACGTTGTCATGCGTTTGTCACGCTTACGTCTCTGTCTATAATTTTAAATGTGATAAGGACAGCATGACGTGAGATATTAGTCGCGGCACGCCGTGCTAAGCCCCCTGGAGCCAATCAAAAATGTGTTTCTTCAGCCTCTAAGAAGAAAGGCAAAGATGGCATTTACTCCACCGACAAGAGCCTGGCTCTTAAATATATGTATGACGATGATGAACTAACCAAAACCGTATTTCAGGAAAACGAATACAACAAGTACCTATCAGAACATGGGGGGTCATCAAACGCGTCTACATCATCAGATCACACTACCTACTACTTTGACATCTTGCCAGCTTATTTGGGACCTTCTTTGGACATGTGAGTAGTAACTTTTCTCTGCAGAATCGCTCATGTGAAATTCAGTTTTTGGGGAATGCTCCGTACATATTTATCATGGAAAACTCACATAATATCTTAAAACAATATAGCCAACTCGCAGCTGCCCGCGACTTCGTTCGCATTTATCGTCAGATCTTGAAAAAAATCATGATATCCCAAAATAATATAGCCTATGTGTTATTGTTATAAGCTACAGTATTACCAAATTTCATCAAAATCTGTTCAGTACGTTTGCCGTGAAAGACTAACAAACATCCATCCATCCACCCATTTGCACACAGATATAAAATATCTGTCAGATAGATATTGATAGGTGATACAGGCCCTAAATGATTCTCTTCCCACTCCCCAGTTTTGCCCAATTCTTCATCTCCCCCCTGTTCACGGAGTCAGCGACCGGTCGCGAACTTAGCGCTGTGAACTCTGAACATGAGAAAAACACGTCATCAGATACTTGGCGACTTGATCAGCTCAACAAGAGCACGGCGGATCCTAATCATCCTTACCATAAGTTTGGGACTGGTAAGTGTGAATTACCAAACATTCTCACCAAAGTTACCAAAAAACTATTGAAGTTACCAAAAAAATCTACCAAAGCTACCGGATCATTCTCCCGAAAATATCCAGAAAGGTGAAAGACGACCGCGAAACGAGAATTGCATTTTTAGTTACACATCCTGTGAAAATGTATTGTAGTTCGTTGTTACACGAAGATGTACGTGTTCATCTTCAATGATAAAATCATTTTTCAAAAAATGCATGCTCATTATAAGATGACATGACTAAGTAATCTTCAATTTGAAAAAATATTTTCAAAGTTACCAAAAGACCCCATTTCAGTTACTGAAACTTCTTATCAAAGTTACCAAAATAACAAAAGTTACCCAAATGCCTACCAGAGCTACCAACACTAATAGTAATACCAGCATGAAATCTTAATTATTACTATTTTAAAACAATACGCTATCTACTCTTTTCTAAGTTTATTTTTTTTCCAACAGGCAACAAGGAAACCTTAGATGCGATACCAAAACAAAAAGGCATAGATGTGAGGAAAGAACTGTTGAAATTCCACAAAAAATGGTATTCAGCTAATATCATGACGTTGGTCGTTGTTGGAAAAGGTAAGGAACACACTGGTGCTTAAAGGGGAGGTCACACAGCGTAATAGGTTGCTAGATTACGTGCCCGTTTGACTATCCACAGATAAAAATTATGTGACAGATATTTTATACCTGTCTCTGTCTAAGACGTCATGTTTTATGGAATAGACATATGTTTATCTGTAAAAGGCCCTTAATAATATTAGATTTTAAGTAATATTCGATTTGTAATTTTCATAGTAAAATTAAATTAGTGTCAATATTATATTATTTAACAAGTCATTTTACAAATCAACTCTTAATTATATTTAAACAGAAAAATACAATTTTCAAAAAAAAATACTTTTATTTCTTTCTCTCCCAACAGAAAGCCTCGACGATCTAGAGTCTATGGTCGTGCCACTATTCTCTGTGGTAGAGGACGGGTCAGTGACGTCACCAGAATGGCCAGAACATCCTTATCCACCCGCGTTAAGACGTAAACGAGCATATTGTACGCCTGTTAAAGACCTACGCTCGCTGTCTATAGACTTCCCTATACCGGATACTAGAATGCATTATAAAAGTGGGGTGAGTAGACTGTAGCTGCTTAGAATTCTCACCAAAGTTACCTAAAGACATTACCAAAGTTATCTAAAGAAATTACCAAAGTTACCAAAAGAAATTACCAAAGTTACCAAAATAACTTACTAAAGTTACCAAAAGAACATACCGAAGTTACCAAAAGAAATTACTAAAGTTACCAAAGGAAATTACTAAAGTTACCTAAAGAAATTACCAAAGTTACCAAAAGAACTTACTAAACTGTATGGTATACATACCAAAATGTCCTCCTTTAATTATTTTTTTATTATTGTCCATTTTTTATATATTTAAGTACAATGTTAACCATGAATATTTACTTTTCAACTTGAAAGCTACGAAAAACTACTAGGTTAAAAGAAAAATTAAGCATCTAGCTTAATTCATCATCATCATTAAATTTAAGAGCTTCGCTCTTGTCGGTGGAGTCTACGCCACTGTTCTATTTTCTGCCGTCCTTTTGAGTACCTGATACGACACAACTTCTATCCCCTTTTTCATTTGATCTGTGTAAGTTTTTCGTGGTCTCCCTCTCTTCCGTTTTCCTTCTACTTTTCCTTCCAAGATGTTTTTTATAAAGTCGTCGTGTCGTATCAGATGACCCAACATCTTTCCTCTCCTTTCAGCAATGGTCTCAGCAATAGCTTAATTAGATAACAATAATTCATGACTATAGGCCTAAATGGCGTATGCTCCATCGATAGTATTTAAAATACAATGATAATGATAATAACAAAGTATCCTGGTCTGCCCTCAGCCAGGCCACTACCTCTCTCATCTGCTGGGTCACGAAGGTGCTGGGAGTCTACTGTCAGCTCTGAAGGCCAGGGGCTGGTGTAATAGGCATGTAACCTGTAAATTTAAGCTGTGTATTTATTAGTGAGGTCTAACCATAACCGTTGCTTGCATTGTAACCAAAAAATATAGAATGTTGAAACGCAGCGGGTTCGTGAACCATTAGCGAACAAGGTATAAGTACTTTATTACCCGACTGCACCGAAGAAGGGTTATGTTTTTCGAGAATACGTATCTTTGTATGTATAATTCTTTAGCACGCTCTACAGCCTAAACGGCTTAATGGATTTTAGCTTGAGAGGTGTCGTTAGATCCGTTTTTACAGTCAGAGTGACACTGGGTACATCAAAATAAAAAAATACAATACAATACAATACAAATATTCTTTATTGCACAAAAGATATAAGGTACAGACACAAACAAGAATATAAGAAGCAACAGGCGGCCTTATTGCTAGGTAGCAATATCTTCCAGGCAACCTTAGGGTAAGAAATAGCGAGAAATAGGTAATGATGGTTGCGGGTTGTGCAAATAATATCTACAGAATACATACATAACTACATATACATACCAAAAATAAATAGTACCTATAATAAAAAATGCATTTTTTTATCGCAGTCGGGTTTTTTTTAATAAAAAGGTTACGTTATTTGGTTACAGTTAATGTGTTACATTCAAAACTCATAATCTATTGCAGTAAGTTGATGCAATATCCATAAAAAGTTAGGTGCTGAAAATTACAAGGAAAATCATCTAATCCAAATAATGTGTAATTATTTTAAAATCTAATAATTTACATACACATATCCGTCACGCCTCTCTCCCATTGGGGTAGGCAGAGACCAATTTCTTCCACTTGCGGGCATGTACAAGGTGACTGATGAGTGTGGATGAAGCGAAAGAGGTGTGTTTGGATCGAAGCAAGTGGAAGGAAGTGGTCTCTAATATTAACAATTAACAGAATCTCTAAAATAAATATGTGTTTGTCCCAACAGCTTAGTAGGTGGTACTCGCATCGGGGCTCGTGGGTTTGGCTTCTTTGGCGTGCAAGTAGATCTGACTGAAAAGGGGATTCAGCACATCGATGATATTATATCCTTGGTGTTTCAGGTGTGTGATGGTGTCTACACACCAAAGCCGCCGGCTTTTTTGACAGCTGCCATTCGTATGACGTAAAGCCGCCGGCCTAGACCGGCGGCATGCCGGCGACTTTAGTGAGCAGATAGCGAGAATAGAATATTTTTTAGAAAGTTAAATTTAGTACCTACGTAATATTCAGGAAGTCAAAGTATGTTTCATGAAATAGTCATAGGTTTATCTGTCAGATAAATTTTATCTATAGGTGGTGAAATTAGTCCTCAATCTTAAATAAATAATGAATAGAATAGAATAGAAAAAGTTTTATTCGGTATCACTCAAGGTACAATATTTTACTTAACACTAGGTTTATACTAGGTTTATAATATTTTACTTAACACTAGGTAGCTAACACTAAATTACATAGATACCTACCGAAAAGGAAAAAAAAGGTAGGAAAAAAAAGCGAAAAGGTAGGAATGACAAGAGAACGCGCGCGATTTCATTTATCTGCTTATCTTTTCTTACTTTATTGAAAACTAGAGGTTGCCCGCGACTTCGTACGTATTTATCGTCATATCTGGGAAAATTTACGCAGTATCTCAAAATTATATAGCATATGTGTTATTCTGATGTCCAAGCTAAGTTATTGTAAAATTTCATTAAAATCTGTTCAGTGGTTTTTACGTGATGAATTAACATCCATCCATCCATCGGCACAAACATTGACATTTATAATATTACTAGCTGTCCCGGCGAACTTCGTCCCGCCTTAGAATGAACTTTATTGTGTAGGAATAAAGTTCAAATTGACTCTACATTTTAGTAAGAAAACATTTGTATGGGAAAAAGAAAAGATCTGTTTTAGGACTTTCCCGGCAATTATTCGAATTTTTCTCACCGTAAGAACCATCCTTGGACTTCAATGAACATTAAAAAAAAAGAATTAGCGAAATCGGTCCTGCCGTTCAGGCGTGATGCCGTGACAACGGAAAACGGGTTTCATTTTTATATATATAGATAGATAGATTAGGACTAGAGGTTGCCCGTGACTTCGCACGAATTTAGCTTTAAATAATTGACATCTATAATATTAATAGTACAATTTACTAATACTTTCATCCCCCAGTACATATCCCTCCTCCGCGCCGAGGGTCCTCAACGCTGGGTGTGGGAGGAGCAGCGCGACCTGATGGCCATGGAGTTCAGGTTCAAGGACTCACAGGAACCGAGGAGTCTCGCTGTCAGTCATGTCCATTTGTTGCAGGTGAGGAAACGATTTGTTAGATAGATAAACAAAACACAATTTTAATCAGCAAGAGTGATTTAATCCGCTCAAAAAATACATTCCCATAAAAGCGCGCGAATCTACCACTTGACAGTGGGCATGATGACTAAAAAAATTTTTTTGGTCCATCACATAGATTATTTTAAAATATTCGACACGTATTTTTCCTTTTTTCCCTTAAACTAAAAATGACAAAGATACACTGGGTTAAAGTTGCTCGTAACGTCACACCTAAATACGATTTTTATCTAGGAGTGACGTCAATACCCCCCACTCCGTAACTTTGATGCTCTGTATCTTTGTATTTATTTATGTATTTGATCAGGTAAAAAAGGTGTTTCAAATTTTTTTTAATAGCCTAAAAGTCGGACTAATTATTTTTTGAATGTAGTTATCCCCATTACTGTCACTAAATAATTTATGCATACTTGACAATCATAAATTAAAATATATTTTTTAAGTCTATGCTTTTGGTGTTACTAATTAATTTTGAATTTTTTTTCAGTCTATGCTTAGTCAGTGTTGCCAATTAATTAACACACATTGTCCCCAGGAATTCCCAATAGAAGACGTATTGAGCGCGTACTATTTAATGTCGGAATGGAAACCGGAATTAATTAATGAATTACTACAATTACTTACACCTGAAAACGTACGAGTTGGCATCGTTTCTAAGTAAGTACTATACAATCTTCATCATAATCATTATCATCATCGTCATCATCGTCATGGCCTACTGTTTGTGAGGGAGCTTTAGGAATATCTATTTTAGTTTCAATAATTCGAAGTCATGGAAGTTATTATTTTAAAAGTTTTAATTTATTATCTTAACCTATCTAGCCATCGGTGTCCCACTGCTTTGCAAAAGCCTCTCTCTTCTTCTTCCATGATTCCCTATCCTTATAATGTAAAATGTATAATGTAAAATTTATTATAAATCATAAAATTTATTCGAATTTCTTCTCTAGTGTATGCAGGTTTCGTCACGATGTTTTCCTTCACCGTTAGCGAGTGGTAATTGAATATTCAATCCGTACATGAGAAATAAATCTCAGAGGTACAGGTTAGATCGAAACTGCGTCTCCAAGATTGGAGGCTGCCATTCTACCTACTAAGCTACCGCTCACTTTTTTTTGTGTTTATTTATTAATATTAAAACTATTATTTTCAGGAGTTTCGCTGACAAATGCACGATGACGGAACCCTGGTACGGAACCAAATATCTACAGGAAGATATATCTGCGGATAAAATTAAGGTATGGATTAATCATTAAGTTTTACATAACTTTTATTTTTGTATGATTTGTAAGAGTGATGCTATCTACACACCAAAGCCGCCGGCTTTTTTGACAGCTGCCATTAGTATGACGTAAAGCCGCCGCCCTAGCCCGGCGGCTTTGGTGTGTAGATAGCATGACATCTTAGTTCATGGGTGGTTTTCTTAGTGAATGGTACGGAACCCTTTCTGCGCGAGTCCAACTCGCAAATGGCCGGTGTTTTCTGTTTATGTGTACTATTTTCTTACAGTAAACTATTAAAAATAAATAAATACACGTGCTATTATGTCCCCAGGACTGGTCTCAAGTGAAACCTACTAAAGAACTACACCTGCCGCCACCAAACGAGTTCATACCGTCAAAGTTAGAGATGGAGTCTACTGTAGACGTCACTACGGACGCTATTGCACCTGCTATTGTGAAGGTAGGTCTAAATCAGCCCTTTTAACGTCCCCACCACAGGGGCACGAGCCTACTCTCATACGAGAGTGATTCAGCCGTAATCCACCACGCTGGCCCAATCACAAGTTTGTAATCATAACTTTACAATCACAACCTATAAATACATATTACAATACAATACAAATATTCTTTATTGCACAAAAGATATAAGGTACAGACACAAACAAGAATATAAGAAGCAACAGGCGGCCTTATTGCTAGGTAGCAATATCTTCCAGGCAACAAACAATGCAATATAATAAAATAATATACAATGCATAATCACAAGTTATACGGAGTGACGATTAATTAGTGAACGATAGAAAAGAATATTATGCATGTACCTACTCGTGATAACAAACAACTTTTACTGTGAGAACAAAAAAAACACAAAACTCATCATACTAATCATTAAAAAAAAAGTAGTCCAGTACATTTAAGATAGTAAAGGATAATATTATGCATGTACTCGTGATAACAAACAACTTTTACTGTGAGATCAAAAAAACAACACTAATCATATAAATCATTAAAAAAAAAGTAGTCCAGTACATTTAACACTGCATTTTGTATGGGACATTTGAAAATTTTTGAATGATTTCGAAATTGGTCCCATTGTAAAAGTTGTTTGTTATCACAAGTAGAGGTTCATACATTTTTCTGTCGTTCACTAATTAAAAGTCACTGTATACAAGTCCCCGTATCATACATACCGGTACCGGCCCCGTACCGCATCCCTAAAACAAACTACTTTATTTTCAGGACACTCCACTAATGCGTCTCTGGTTCAAACACGATCGCGAGTTTATGCTGCCGAAAGCGTTCGTTAATTTCGATTTGGTCAGGTAAGTGGTTCTTGGGGAAAGTCGTTCGGTTTTTGTGAAATTTTGGCCCTATTTATGTGTGGAAGGAAATATTCACTTTTGTCTGTCTTACTAATATTATAAATGTGCCGATGGAGGAAAACTATATGAAAAGATCAACCCAACAGATTTCTTGCTAGATTCTTCTTTGGGGAAAACCTGCACTCTTGCGAATCTAGCGTTAGCTTTAAAAAATCACTCGTCCTATGTGATATCAAACCCATCCTACAAGAGTAAATAAATACATTTTTCATTTTCGATGTTTGTTACTCTTTCACGCAAAAACTACCGAATAGATTTTATTGAAACTTTATAATATGGTAGTTTGCACAACAAAACATTTCATAGGCTATAATTATTTTAATATATGGCGCAATTTTCCAATACATGACGATAAATTCGTACGAAGTTGCGGGCAGCCTCTAGGAAATTCTAAACGTCTCTGTTTTTTTCCTTTATTTATAGACTACTTTCTCTATTTTAAGCCTCTTACGTACATTAGTTTAGGTACAAAACAAACCTACCTACCACTATTGTCTCTTTTTTACACGTTTTATATATTAGCTTCATTTGTAACTATGTATGCAAAAAAATCTTGGTATCTTAATTTCTTCGAATAGGATGAAATTTTGCACACGCTCTGAGTTCTGATGACAATACAATAATATGGTACTTTCGAACTGATCTGATGATGGAAGATGTTTAGTGCGAACTTAAGCGTGTTTTAGATTTTTAAACTACCTATTTTTTATTTGCATTTAAATCGATCTGTAAACACATTACCTACCTAGCAAACTACTACATTTTCTAACCTTTCATCAATATTTCCAGCCCCCTAGCATACTCGGACCCAGTAAGCTGCAACCTCACATCAGTATGGGTACTGTTACTTCGAGACTCGTTACAACAGTTCGCATACTCAGCCGAGCTGGCTGGTTTGAGGTGGAACGTGTCCAATGCTAAATATGGACTCAGTGTGAGTTTTTTTTATTATTTTCATTTTTAGTCTCCGCCACAATATTTTAAGTACGGTCACCATCAAAAGTCGATGAACACATTCAGATTTTCAAAAGTCATTTACACCATTATTAGACGTAATACCTTAATTATTTTCCTTATTATGAACTTTATTGGACGTTCATTTAACTCTAGAGCATTTTTCCTAAGCAATTTTAGTCAAATAATGATGTATTTTACTTTTGAAAATCGGAATGTGTTCATCGACTTATGATGCTGACTGTACCCAGTTCATACAAGTATTTTTACGGTTCCGTACCTAAAGGGTCTAAACGGGACCCTATTACTGAGACTCGGCTATCTGTCTGTCTATCTGTCTGTCTGTCCGTCTGTCCTATTGTCCGTCTGTTTGGTTTTTTTTACTCGATATCAATAAATGGCTACTGGTAGACACTTGAAATATTCACAGAATTCCTAATTCACTTCGCGGGCGAGTCCGACACACACTTGGCCGGTTTTTTAAATATACCATAACCGCATACATTAAATAAGCAACACATAAGTACATATTTACATAACTTCTCTTTTCTTTGTCTCTATGTACTATCATCTTACAATAAACTGTTAAATCAATAAATAAATAATAAATATTTTATACATTAAATATTTACTTACTTACTTACTTACATTTGCAGGTGACAGTCGACGGCTACGACGACAAACAACACGTCCTAATAGAAAAGATAATAGACAGCATAGTGAACTTTAAAACTGACCCGAAAAGGTTTGAAATCATGAAGGAGAATCACATCAGAGCCATAAAGAACTTCGAGGCTGAACAGCCTTATCAGGTAAGCATTTTATGGTGGAAACAGACTAATCCCACGTTATTAAGTAACTGGTCTAAACAGTAACTTAAATATTAAGTAACTGGTCCATACTGTAACTGACTGATTAAGTAACTGGGCAACTAACCGATTAAGTAACTGGTCCATAACAATATGGACCTATATATGCTTAATAGGTCAGTTACAAAACTGACCTATTAAGCAACTGGCCCATTAGTGACTGGCTTATTCAGTGAATGGACCAATATTAATCAGTCCTCGGGGGATGTCGTTCAGTTTCAAAAGCAGAAAAACTTACATATAAACATATCTGTCACGCCTCTCTCCCATGGAGGTAGAGAGAGAGCATTTCCCTCCACTTGCTACAATACAAACACATTAGTGTAACAATGTTACTATAATTTCAGCACGCGGTATACCAACTTGCACTTTGCTTATCTGATGTAGTGTGGACGAGATGTCAGTTACTGGACGCCGCTGAAAGTAAGTATTTGATTAATAAATAGTAATATACATTAATAAAAATACACCAAAAAATAAGTTAGGGCTTTTACGCAATAGCAGTCAGACCGCTAAACCGGGTTGATGTTTTTTTTATTTAAATGGCAACTATGTTAATTAGTTCAAACTTACGTTCAAACACGAATGCGTTCAAACTATACCTATTTCGTTCAAATCCCAATTCGTTCAAACTATACCTATTTCGTTCAAATTTGAATTCGTTCATAAAAGTGGGGGGAAAAGCTAATAAAAGTGGGGGGAAAGCTAGTATTAATTTAATAATTAATGTCGCAGGTATAACCCCAGAAATGCTAGACGAGTATGCAGAGCGTATGGTACGTAAAGTGCACATAGAAGGACTTATGGTTGGCAACATGACTAGAGAACGCGCGCTTAACTTAGCTGACAGAGTGGAGGCTAAGTAAGTATAACAATGTTTTATAAGAATATAGGGTTATCCACTTATTTCCGGGTCAGGGTTATCCGTGTTCAGAGTTGTCCGTCCCAGTATAGACGCCTGACACGGAGCAGTGTGAACAATTTCATACAATTTGTAAGTAACCGATTTTTGTCGTGTTCCCGGAAATGTGTGGTTTACCATTAAAGTCCCGTTTCACTCTCACAGATAAAAAAACTGACAGATATTTTACACCTGCCTCTGTCTAAAACGTCGTGTTATGAAACAACAAAGACAAAGGTTTATCTGTCAGTTAAATTCGACCTTTAAATGGTGAAATAGACCTAATCTTATCTTAACTAGGCATCAGTATCCCACTGCTGGGCAAATACCTTTCTCCATCTCTATACACTAGAAAAATGGCATCCAGTACGTCACCACAGGGCATAGTCCCCAATAAACTGACCGCATTGCCCCTTGATATTGCAACCGTAATACATTGAGCCAGAAAACTGCCATTTGGCTCGCCAGATGTATTACTTTTGATTTTTAACCGAGTTAAAAAAAAAGGAAGAGGTTTCTCAATTCGACTGTATATTTTTTATAAACAAAAATATTGTTTTTCAGGATACCAAATGACGCAACGCCGTTACTTGCTCAACAATTATTGCTGTACAGAGAAATAGAATTAGAGAAAGGTAAGAATTCATATAACAATCAAGTCGACAAGATTTCAACGTTTTAAATACATTTGTATCATGTTCGCCGCCGATTATCTATCTACACACATCCGGGCCATGTCCAGTATTGTCCAGCTAGCTTAGCATGCACTCCGTGACAAGACGTTGTCATGCGTTTGTCACGCTTACGTCTCTTTCCATAGTTTTAAATGTGATAAGGACAGCATGACGTAAGATAATTGTCACGGCACGCCGTGCTAAGCCCCCCGGACGTGTCAGGGAAAAGATATCATTCCGTACATTTTCTATGGATTCGTTCACACAAGTTGTCATGACAACGTATTTTTTTCCCTCCTGACAAGCCACGGCCTGGCGGGCCACGGCTATAAGCGTGTTATTCTTAAGTGCCTGGGGAATATAAAAAGCAATTATTGTTACTGACAATTGCTAAGATTGTTAAATCAGGCGCTTGTACTTTTTTTTCTATGGGGTTTATCTTAGGTAAACAACCTACTAATATTATAAATGTCAATGTTTGTGCCGATGGATGGATGGATGGATGGATGGATGGATGGATGGATGGATGTTACTCTTTCACGCAAAAACTACTTAACAGATTTTGATGATACTTGACAATATTGTGGCTTATACATCAGAATAACACATCGGCTATATTATTTTAAGATATTATGTTAATTTTTCAAGATATGACTATAAATGCGTACGAAGTCGTGGGCAGCTCCTTGTATGTTATATGTTAAACTAGGTATCACTGTTTGTCGACGCAAATAAAAGAAAACTATTTTTGTTGTAAATTAATTTAATAATTTGTCCTTCCAAACACACCTCCATTCTTTTCCTAAACTAATTTAACAATTTGTCCTCCCAAAGGCACCTCCTACCTCCGTGAATCAACGAACACAGTACACAAGTCGTCGTGCGCGTCGTTATACTACTCGTGTGGGTTGCGAGCTAACAGACAGAATGTTATGTTGGAGTTACTTGCGCAGACGCTGCATGAGCCGTGTTTTAATGTGTTGAGGACGCAGGTATGTCATAGTGTATGCTTTTTAGGGCTTTCTTTAGGTCATTTGTGACTAGAGACATTCCAGTTTGAGGAGTCTGTATATAGTAGGCATTTTGTATATTTTTAGTGTAGAGCCTGAACAAAAACATAAGGCAATATTTTGGTGTTAGCGATTGAAATTGAATAAAAAGAATATGTAATATGACTATATGAATGATAATTAACAAACTGAAATAGGTCACGTGACTGTCGGGTCTTGGTATTGTTTGCCGGTTCTTCAAAAACATTGGAACATTATCATTCATCATTTTTTTTTCTTTTTTCATCATTTGAACATTATTTCATTATTTTTTTGAACATTTGTTCACAAACATTTTATAATATGTAATGTGGTATCACTATCAAATGAAATTAGTTTATTTGCGATGCATAGGGTATGTCGCGAGTAATAAAATGTACACGCTGTCACATTTTCTAAGTTTCGTAATAAAATTATGTGTTCATCAATTTGTTTAATAACACAACCAACAATCGTACAATTATTGAACAAATTGTCAAAAAGATATTTTTGAAACGACAGAAGTTACGGTACTTTGAAAATGTGACAGTGTATGCATATTATTGTTCGTGGCTGTATTGCATATCCTTTTCTATCGTTCACTAATTAAGTCACCGTGTATTTACCAACAGGAACAACTAGGCTACATAGTGTTCAGTGGCGTGCGACGGTCGAACGGCGTGCAAGGTCTGAGAGTGATTGTACAGAGTGACAGACATCCAGAGTATCTAGACGGGCGGATAGAAGCGTTCTTGGCGACTGTACAGGTAAAACTATAAAGTTAGCTCTAGTAGTGTCTTGGAAGGAAAAGTAGAAGGAAAACGGAAGAGAGGGAGACCACGTAGGACTTACATAGATCAAATGAAAGAGGGAATAGAAGTTGTGTCGTATCAGATGCTCAAACGGACGGCAGAGGATAGAGCAGAGTGGCGTAGACTCCGCCGACAAAAGCCACGCTCTTAAATTTAATTATGATGAGTTCTAGTAGGCTATATAACTTTAAAATATTGAGATATTTTTTCTAATTTATGACGATAAATGCGCACGAAGTCGCGGGCAGCCTCTAGTACAAATCGTTAGTATGATTGATAAAATAAAAGCCTGTAGAAATGTGCATAGCAATTGTTGAGAAACAGACGCTTGCTCTTGCCTAACCATCAGGCGTTTTACCCTCATTGTGTTTCGCAGTACAAATTTTCAATGCTGCCAACAAGGCCGCATAGGAAGTATTGTATGAAACGCGCTCTATTTATGACTTTGCGATAGAATTAATAATAACAATTTACAAGATTATATCGTTAGTTCCGATTTTCGCCACGTGCCAAAAGATCCTTGTAGCACTGTAGGTAAACTAACGACATTCCCGCAGGACTACCTAGATAAGATGCCAGAGGAGGAGTTCTTGAAGCACCGCGCGGCGCTCGCTGCTCAGAAACTGGAGAAACCTAAGCGATTGTCTTCGAAAGCCAGTCAGTTGTGGAGTGAGATTAGTGCTCAGGTATGTAATTACTTATTTCAAGACCACGGAAAAGGTGGCGAGATGAACAGGGGCCTAAGGCGCGGTTTTGATCTAAGAAACGTGGCGGAGGGGCGCCGCTTGACGCGCGGGGCGAGTGGCGCCGCCAAGCAGCGCGGGCGAAATTACGATAAATTAGACTCTATTCCTAATACTCATACGAGTTTTCTTCACAAGACGCTTCCGCCGCGCCCCTCCGCCACGCTTCTTTGGTTAACCCGGTGCCTAAGCCTGCTAATTGCTGTTGTGTGTTGGCATAGTGTCAATGTAATTTTTTGACACATTCGGTCGCAATCAGTTTAAGTTGTAGGCCATTGTTTAGCAGAATGCCAAATGCGTCAAAAATGTCATTGACACTCAGCCGACATACAACTGAGGCTATTGCGCCTACCACACATGCATGCTTGACCACAGTTTTGCTTGCGCATGCCAGCTTGTACACTGAACACTGCGCGTGTAGTTGGTAAAACGGTAGCATGCGCAAACCCTAAAGCTTGGCTTGATGATTTTTAAACTTGCTTGAAATTCTGGCATGCGCAAGCCATACTTGTGCAAACTTGTCTGCGCAAAACTCACCTTCATGTATTCATTTCTCAACACCTTGACTACTGAACTGTGCCGTGTGGTTGACACGTCCGTGTTCAGTCTTTTCATGCGATAAGCATGCGCAAACAAAACTGTGGTCAAGCATGCATGTGTGGTAGGCGCATATTGTAGATTAGCAGAGTTGGACCCTTGGGCTCCTTCATGGATGTCTGGATAGAGGCGGCTCAGGATAGAGAATCGTGGAGACGAAGAGGCCTTTGGCCAGCAGTGGGGTACTGACTACAAGATGACATATGTATCTTATCTTAATACAATACAATACAAATATTCTTTATTGCACAAAAGATATAAGGTACAGACACAAACAAGAATATAAGAAGCAACAGGCGGCCTTATTGCTAGGTAGCAATATCTTCCAGGCAACCTTAGGGTAAGAAATAACGAGAAAGAGGTAATAATGGTTGCGGGTTGTGCAAATAATTCAGAATACATACAT
This sequence comes from Anarsia innoxiella, assembly GCA_947563765.1. NCBI lineage: Eukaryota > Metazoa > Arthropoda > Insecta > Lepidoptera > Gelechiidae > Anarsia > Anarsia innoxiella. The sequence goes on along the minus strand of OX387418.1, from coordinate 558,294 downwards.
ACATAACTACATATACATACCAAAAATAGAAAGTACCTATAATAAAAATAAACAAATAGATATCCAATAGATAAAATAAATATTACATATAATAGGTGCATTTATTTATATATATATAAATGCACCACTTAATAATCATAATCAAGAAAAAGAAGAGAAGATTAAAACATAGATTTGATAGATAGAGATGTCTTATCTAGCCGTCAATGTCCCAAGTGTCCCACTGCTGGGCAAATGCTGTTAGCAACTCAGCGGTGATGCGACCTCCGTCGTATTTGTCTATGTTTTTTTATGATTTTTACTTTTAGTTTTTTTTTGACATTACTTTTATTATTGAAAATATATTTGTATGTCATCTGGTTTGTTTTTGCTTATATAGAGTTGATCGAATAAATAGTGTTTTAAAGTTTTTAACAAGCATTTAGTTTCATTTACAGTCCACTTCATCGTCGCCTGTAGCTATCAAAAGCCTTTCTCCTTCCTCTCCACGGTTCTCTATCCTTAGTAGCCCCTTCAAAGCAAATGCGTGGAAAATCATTTCTGCTTTGAAGATTCAAAAAATTTTATACAGCTATACTATTTGTATTTCGAATCTAGACTAAACTATTTCGGATAGGACGTAATGCGAAACTGCTCTTATTGTAGGTAAGATTTTAAATATGCATAAAAAATTAATTGTTTGTCCACAGGTGTACAACTTTGATAGACCTCGCGTGGAGGTAGAACAACTGAACACTATTACTAAAGAAGAACTTATAGAGTTTTATAAGGTACGTAGCTGCCCGCGACTTCGTGCGCATTTATAGTCATACTAGTTGACCCTGCGAACTTTGTTCCGCCTTTGGTGCAATAAGGACATTAAAAGTTTCCTTTGTCGTTCTTCTAGTTCTTAGCTACTTCCCTGCCAATTTTTAGCCAAATCGGTTCAGCCGTTCTTGGGTTATAAATGTGTAACTAACTCGACTTCTTTTTATAATATAAGGTTTTAGAAAATTTACATAATATATCAAATGACGATCAAGCTACAATATTGTAAAGTTTCGTTACAATCTGTTCAGTAGTTGAGTGAGAGAGCAACAAACATCTTGACTAACTGTCAGAATGACTATACAGGGTGTAACAGAAAGGGTATATAAAGCCGAAACACAGCGATAGTCCTCATGAAACTGAACAACTTTCCCCAAGGAAAAAAAAAGTTCGCCTCCCCATACAAAATGCCCGATCAGCTGATCGAGTAAGTATGGGCGATCCAAAAATTTTTTTCAAGTTACAACCCATGTTCCTTGGGGAAAGTTGTTCAGTTTCATGATGACTATCGCTGTGTTTCGGCTTTATATACCCTTTTTGTTACACCCTGTATATTAATTATTTATAAATGACAGTGGTAACATAAAACAATTACTTTTGCATTGACAATGTCAAGTTTTCTATGCAAATACATACATACATACATATCTGTCACGCGTCTCTCCCATCGTGGTAGACAGAGACCTCTCCCCACTTGCTACAATCCAAACACACTTCCTTCACTACACCCATTCATCAGTTGCCTCATACAATTTATTAACAGAAAGAACTTCCCCACAGAAACACATAAGCGAATCATCGTTGGATCGACAGAAATTAGCAGTTTACATAGTATCGACTGCGGAAGGGGGCGCGGGGAGCGGGGAGAACAATAAGAAAGATGGCGACGAGACAGAGAGCAAGAGTGAGCGAGAGGTAAGAGAATTTAAATTTAAAATAGCCTCAGTTGTGTGTCGGCAGAATGTCAACGGCATTTTTGACATATTTGGTATTCTGCTAAATAATGGCTTACACTGATTGCGACCAAATGTGTCAAATGCCATTGACACCCTGCCGACACACCACTGAGGATATTGTAAATGAGCAGCCTTAGGCCCCTGGTTTCTCACAACATATTGTTGAAAATAATAATTTGCTATTGGTTTTTATCAGGCGTTTGTTAAAATAATTCTAGTTTTGTACTACAAACTAGAAACTGCAACCTGCGACTTCGTTAGCATTTATCATCGTGTCTTTTAAAACTTACACGATATTTTAAAATAATATGCTTCCTTTTCATCTTTCTTTTTATCAGCCCTTAGTTTCTCACAACATATTGTTGAAAATAATAATTTGCTATTGGTTTTTATCAGGCGTTTGTTAAAATAATTCTAGTTTTTTTTAAATACAAACTAGAAACTACAACCTGCGACTTCGTAAGCATTTATCATCGTGTCTTTTAAAACTTACACGATATTTTAAAATAATATGCTTCCTTTTCATCAGCACTTATAACGTCCCCACTACAGGGACACGAGCCTACTCTCACACGAGAATGATAAAATAATATTGCCTATGTGTTATTCTAACGTGCAAGCTACAATATTGCAAAGTTTCATCAAAATCTGTTCAGTAGTTTATGAGTGAAAGAGTAACAAACATCCATCCATCGACCCAAACATTGACATTTATAATACTAGAGGCTGCCTGCGACTTCGTACGCATTTATAGTTATATCTTTGAAAAAACACGAAATATCTTAAAACAATATAGCCTGTGTGTTATTCTAACGTGCAAGCTACAATATTACAAAGTTTCATCAAAATCTGTTCAGTAGTTTATGAGTGAAAGAGTAACAAACATCCTCACATCCATCGGCACAAACATTGACATTTATAATATTATTAGGATCACATTAACGATGATTTTCTTTTGTTACAGTTCGTGAAAATAACAGATTTAGTCGAATTTAAATCGAGAAGGCGCTTGTACCCTCATCCGGCACCATATACAAACATACCACGGAAAGGAGCGCAGTGCAAACTTTAATGCCCACGCCTATCAACACCCACGGGTAGCTGCTGTTGTCTAGTTAAGATTTTTGACTTATTTTGTTCGCTGTGGCATGATTTTTAAATGGATACCGTATAATTATAGTTAGCGTTGTTCATGTACCCCAATTATACTCAGATTGACACTTTTATTACATCTTGGTGACTTGCAACGCATCTTGGTGACATGCAACACATCTTGGTAAAATGTGTCACTCCTTGGTGAAATGTGTCACTTTTTAGTGACATATCACGTCTTGATGATATGCATCACATCTTGGTGACATGCATCACTTCTTGGTGACATGTATAAATTGGTGACTCGCACGCGTCACTTCTTGGTGACTTGCAACACATTTTGGTGAAATGAGTCACTTTTTAGTGACATATCACGTCTTGATAATCTGCATCACATCTCAGTGACTTCCTTCACATCCTGGTGACTTGCAAAATATCTTGGTAACATGTGTCTCACGTTAGTGACATGCATCACTTCTTAGTGACATGCATCACAAATTGGTGACTCGCACACATCATTTCTTGGTGACTTGCAACACATTTTGGTGACATGCATAACCCCTCAGTGACTGGCGTTACTTGTTAGTGACACGCAACGCTTATCCCACTGCTGGGCAAAATGATTCCTTAGAAGTACAAAATATATGCCTGTTTGCATTTTATCGCTCAATTTTTAAAAATTGATTTTTCAATGACAATCTTTAGATGTGAGGCTTGTTGAAAAATTATTTAAAAAATGTATTTAATTACAATTTTGTAATTATTATAATGGCTATACAGAATGTTCTTTCATTTTATACCGAAAATAAAGGGACGTAATTTGCCCATGAAACTGATTTTTTTTCCCAACTTGAGTCGAAAAATAAAATTGTATCTTTTATTTTTCATACAAAATTCCACATCAGTTAGTAGGTGAATTTAGACATATTGACATGTTGACATCACGTCTTGGTCACATGCATCACACTTTAGTGACATGCATCACATCTTAGTGACATGCATCACAATATCTTAGTGACATGCATCACATCTTAGTGACATGCATCACATAATCCAGACCTTTGTAACTTGCATTACTTCTCAGTAACATCATGACATGCAACACATCTTGGTCACAAGCATCACTTGGTGTCATGCATCACACTTTAGTGACATCCATCACACCTAAGTGACATGGATCGCATCTTACAGTGCTACAAGGATCTATTAGCACTTGAGTGACATTGTCAGGAGGGCGTGGGTGGTGTATAAATAACTCAAAATAATGACAATTTACAAGATGATATCGTTAGTTCCGATTCCCGGCACGTGCCAAAAGATCCTTGTAGCACTATAGTGACATGTATCACACTTTAGTGACATCCATCACATGTACATCTTGGTGAATTTTTCATGTTTCATTGGAAAAGTTCTTTAGTTTCATAGTCGAATTACTTCAATAGATTTTCCACAGAAAGTGCGTGAACATTTTGTATATGAGAAATCTTATTTTTGTTGTTAATGTTGTCAATTAAAATAAACTTTGTTGGCATGTTTTTTTTTAAGAATTGTATAATTGTCAATTTGAACAGGTGACTGCAAAAGTCCATCATAATCGGCCTAGCAGTTAATGTTTGTATGTTGTGTTTTGAATGGATTTGTTATTATTTTCATTTTTGAATATTTGCCCTAATATATGGTTAAGGATAAATAAAATGATATTCAAATCGATTTGTTTTTTGTTTTATTATAATTCAGGTACCTACATAATATAGACTAAGCGCGTTTTCAGACTAGCGTTTTGTACGCGCGTACCCGGTCGTTTTCAGCATACGTGCGTACACCCGCGCTAAATACGCGCTTCAAAAAATCGGACGCGCCTATTCCGGCGTATACCGGCCGTTATTGGAACTACGGCCACTAATACGGAAATGTCAAATTCCAGAACTGCTGCGATTGGTAGAAATACAATTTTGTATTACTACTAGCGCCGCCGTTCAGTTCACAGAGTAAGTAGGTACCTACACTTGTCACATGTCCCGCTGTCCCACCACGCTAAGAAAATTATGCATACGGTCGCGAGCCAAACTTGCGCACATCTGCCGGAGCGCAGCGCAGAGCATTTTCGATTGTCTCATTATTAACGACATTGTTCTCATTGGAATAATATTCAAAATCAGTTAACAAATGAGCATCGGAGCATCGAAGCGACTGTATTATGACAATCAAAAATGCCTTGCGCTGCTGCGCTCCGTCATGTGTGCGCCGGCCCTTAAATGACTCTGTGTGATGAATTACACACATGACTGCAATAAATCCCAACCATGAAACGCGTATCTGTCAAATGTCACATGCATACGCCAATTTTGTGTCAACCTTCCATATTAATAATCAACGAAGGCAATAAGCATCGCCTTTATTTAGCGCATTTAATGTTTTAACTACGGCTTTTACGAATAAAATACAATTTAAAAAATCCCGGCGCCTATTTTTTGGCTCCATAGTTTATTGTTTATCAAAGAATCCATATAATAAAATGTCGGGGCAGTCTAGGTGTATACTCTGACAATAAGGCCGTGGCCCCAGTAGGCAAACTGTTAGCGGCTGACTAGTTTGCGGCGTATCGATATAGTACGCCCTTCCATATATTCGAAATGGAGTGTCCACAGTCAGCTAGTTTTCGCTCACTGTACGCAGTTTACAGCGTTACGCACGCTGACTATCTCAGACAGCGGCCGACTCCCACCAAAACCGGTGATTTCATTGATTTGAGTTTGCAGCTAACTCAAATTTCAGTTCGCTACTTTGCGGCTCACTCAGTCGGCCGCTAACAGTTAGCCTACTGGGGCCACGGCCTATATCTGCGACTCTGACATGTTTCATTTCTGGGTAGTGAGTTTTTTTTTGGTCCAGTAAGTTGCATTGTCTTTAACGAAGTTGAAATTAAAACAACTTTGTATTTTACTCGTACGAGCGTTGATGCGCTTATAACCTCGTATAGTCCATGTTAATACTGACACGAATCCAATGGTTTGAGTATACAGAGTGTTATTCTAATGTGCAAGCTACAATATGGCCAAGTTTCATCGAAATCTGTCCAGTAGTTCTTGCGTGAAAGAGTAAAAAACATCCATCCATCCATCGGCACAAACATTGACATTTATAATATTAGCAGGATATTTGTCGGAAAACTGGTTGTGTTATGAAAATACTGAAAACTAAGCAATTTCCCACTTCCCACGGCTCCCATACAAAGGGTGTTGTTTTTACGACTCGCCATCTATCAATGTCATATACAGGGTGGTGTTTAAAATGATTTGTGACGTTTCTTTATTGCGTTCATGGAAAATAGTGCGTTTTATATTTATTACGTATTACCTACCTAGTCTGTCCATTTAATTTTTTTTCAAAACTATATATGTATATGTGATTTTGAATTTAAAATGGTATGATGATGGATGGATGGGCGCACTCATCAGATTTTCACGCAAAAACTACTGAACAGATTTTGATGAAATTTAGCTATATAGTAGCTTATAGGTACATCAGAATAACACACACAGGTAGGCTAATTATCTGAGATATCATGTAAATCTGAAATAAAAAAGATAAGATAAGATTAACAGATTAGATTATAATATTATTTATTATTAATAACAAAATCTGTCTCAACTCAAGTATTATTATATATAATAGTAGTTATCTATTATTGAGTATGCTCTTAATTAAGACTCATATTGGCGATGCAAAGATTATCCGCACGCCTCTAGCGGCGAAATTTAGAAACTGTCTAATAACGACAATTTGTTTGTTTATTTGTAACTTCAATGTCAGACATAACTTCAATGTCAGATTTGTATTTATTGTTTATGTTTTTCCCTGACGTTAATTGTAACGAAAACTGTCAAAGTGTCGTTCTTAGATAGCTTCACAATTTTGACACTAGAGGCGCTAGTTAGAATCTTTGCCTCGCCAATTTTTACTACTAATGGCTTTACTGATTACTATTAATTATGATTGACTCAAATAAAAAGATTTTTTTTATTATTATTATTGATTAGATTAAGATTTCTTGAAAAGTGTCTACTAGTTTAGTAAAGTCCATGGGTTATATCTCTTTTAAAGTTCATCACAACATTACCCACGACGGAATAGAACCCGCACCGCTCCAAAGGCAGATACTTCACGTCAAACGCAACGATTACCTCTCTCGCTTGCACTTAGCTTTTTGTAAGGAGTTGCTTCGGTTGGACCTTGTTAAGAAAAAAATAAATAAAAAACATTAAAAAAATAATGTAATTTCAACCTTAGTATTTATTTATTTAATACTCAATCATTTATTGCACTCCACAGGTTTTTACAGATCTTATAAGCAACCTAAAGTACCAAATGTGGACCCTGATTAGGGGACGGCAAATTGTGTAGCAAAGCTACGAACTTAAATCTAAAATGAGATCAGTTCGACGCCTCCTAAGAAAAACGTTCTATATTACCATAGAACGAAATCGTTTTTATTGCATGGGAATTCTGCTTACGTAGCAAGCTTTAAGAAGAACTAATTTTTATTTTTCTATGACGTCTAATAGCCAAGATACTGAAATCGAATAACGTTCTATGTGATAGTAGGTACATGGAATAAAGACCGTTTTGTACATGCAACGTTTTACTCCGTCCTCATGACTCGCAATTTAGTGGCGCGGGCGGCGTTTCAAGATCACATCGACCGTTGTTTTACGGAATGTCACTTTTTACGTCATAAGTCAGTTACCAAAATATATTTCAGGTGAATAAGGATATTTTTCTAAAAGTCTTGATTAAAGTGGTAACTCTATAAGAATATTTTGTAAACATTTTGTCGATTTGAATATTTTAAAAAAGTTCTGTTCATGTTTACCTACTCAAATTAAGTCATAATTATTTTTTATTTTTTTATGTATATATAACAAGGTTTGTCTGAAGTTGAGTAAGTAGATACGTATAGATGTTACAGATTTAACTAAGTACCTAAGTATTAACTAAAATTAACAAAATATTTCTCCCCAACTCTTTGTAACTAAATCAGTGTATCTGATTAATTTGGTTTTCTTTTTGAACTTTTAAATTATTATAAGAGAATGCTTAGGTACCTACTGAGTCATAATATAAACTTTAATGCAAGTATTAAAGTAGCTATAGCAAAATTGGGACTATAACTACGTCGGATTATATTGATATATTCAAAAATTTAATAATTTTATTAACTACAACATACAACAAAAAGTAAAGACTTAAAAAATATCAATTTAATGTGGTTTTAATGATCTAGCATGCGATACACCCAACTATTCGTAAAACAACGTTCCACAATTAAATGTGACGCTTTTTTTTAAAGGTTCGTCGTAAAACAATGTCACATGATCATATGTAACTGTATTTTTTCTAGAGATTTTCGTAGAAAAAAGTCACATATAAATATGTGACGCACATTTTTTTGTCAGTTTTCCTAGAATAATGACACATGAGCATATATGACCCACTAATTTTTAAATTAAAAGATTTAATAAACACGTTTTTAAGCTATTATGTAGTTTGTATCAACATTAATTTAATTGCTAAGTTTTGGCTTTGGCATATGAAGCATGTCCGACTTATAAGACAAAGTTCAAACTTGCAATCTTTGAGAGGCCGTCCTGAAAACCTCGAAAATTTCACATAGAACGTTTTTCTTGGGAGGCGTCGAGTTACAACAATACTGTAATTACTTTATTTATTTAACAGTTTATTGTAAGATGATAGTACATAGAGACAGAAAAAAAGAGAAGTTATACAAAAGGTACAGCATATTTCTAAAAGACATTTCTTCCTGCAGACCCCACAGAGAGAGAAGTGATAGCATGAAGGCAGGATAGTCACTATAAGTACATAGGTAAGTAAGTAAGTATAAAGAAAAAAATAATTTTATAAAACGTAATTCTGAATTTAATTAAAGAAATTATTCTAAAAGAACTACATCAATAGGGATGATGACTACATTCAAAAATTCAAAAAATAATTAGTCCGTCTTTTAGACTATTAAAAAATATTTAAAACACAATTTTAACCGGATCAAATACATAATTAAATACAAAGATACAGAGCATCAAAGTTACGGAGTGGGGTGTTTTTACGTCACTTCCGAGTAAAAATCGTACTCAAACGTGACGTCACGAGGAACTTTAACCCAGTGTATCTTTGTCATTTTTAGTTTAAGAGAAAAAAGAAAAAATACGTGTTTAATATTTTAAAATAATTTACGTGATGGACTAAAAAAATTTTTTTTGTCATCATGCCTATTGAAAAATCCTACTAATATTATAAATGTCAATGTTTATGTCGATGGTGTTTGTTACTCTTTCACGAAAAAACTACTGAACAGATTTTGATGAAACTTTTCAATTGTAGCTTGCACATCGGTAGCGTATCACTCATCATAATAGGATAGGTAGATATTTTAAGATAGGTACCTATTTTATTGCGTAGGTATCCTTTCTGCAACAACAATGAAATAATTAGTAGGAATCAATTAAAAATCAATCACGAAAAACAAAAAAATATCAAAAATAAAAACTTTTTTCCAAAAAGCTCAACCTAACCTAACCCTACCGAAACCGCGCACTTTAAAAGTGCTTCCGTGCGAGTGTGTGTGGGCCCTTTTATGTAATACGATGCTGTGTGAATACTGTCTGTCTGTGTGTGTACAGGTATCGTGGGGTGGTAGGGTTGGGAATTTACCCTGAAGTCGGGAGATTTTTTGGGGTGATGGGTAAATAGCGGCAGTAGGTATTTTTACGTTTTTTGAAGTCGGTTTTATTGGACTCTTTTTGTGTGATATTAAAAAAAAAAATTGACCTTTATTTTTTATAGTTTTTTTTTATTTATTATTTGTGTTTTTTTATTTATTATATTAATGGCTTTATTAGCTTGTTCCTTGCCCAAGATTTATGGTCTATTCTACTTGTTTATTTGTCACTGTTGACTGTTGACAATAGCCACTTGGTAGCCACCATTCCCTTTGAGTATATCATATAGAATATAATATAAGGAGGAGCCATACAGTCTGGATCTGCGTGCCTGGTCTGGCGCAAAATGGCTACCTTTTTGTATGGTATTTCTTATCGTTTGACAGGTCATCTACCAAGAAAACTATGAAAAACTTAGCGCAACCTTGGCATGCTGTCATAAACTCATTTGTATATGAAAAAAAAATGAGGCCGCTCCTTATATTCCTTCCTCATTGACCATTCCTGTGAGATAGGTACCGCCATTTTCGAGGGTTGGAAAATTGCAAAACCTAATGCCATGTCTTGTCTATCAGCCTAAGTACAAAAAAATTACGAAATCAAGATTATGTTTTTAAAGATTCGAGATCAGTAATCGATAAGCACAAACACTTAATGATATCATATTTTTAAGATTGACTGATTGTGTTATCAACATTTACGCACCCTACTATATCCTATAAACAAAGATGTAGGTAGTTTGAGGTTATTGACACAAAATTAAGATAATAGGTACCATATCATCCAGTTTCAGAATAGAGAATTGCTGTTTTTTGGAGCGGTTCATATGTAAAGTCAAGCGCGGATATTCATTCAACTGCGTAAAACTCCTGATAGATCCTTATTAACCGACATAAAAAAAGGAGGAGGCTTCTCAATTCGACCATAATATATTTTTTAAGCACAAATAGCTGTTTTATGTCGAAAATTTCAATATGTTCTTCTAGTATAAGTGTTCATTAAAGTAAGTAGGTAAATAACAAAAATGGCGCGGCATAAAGATTACCTACTAACCTACCTATTTGTAGGTACTCTAATTAACACAGGAACCTACTTGTACCTAACCTAATACCTGATCGGAGAGTCATGTTAAATAAATATTTACAAACAATAAATATAAATAAAAAGCTCCCAAAAAATAAAGGAAAACTCGTTTTAGGGTAAAGCGTCCAACTCTCGCCACACCAGTAGAGCAAGTCAGGCACCAAACAAAATTCCTGCCCCCAGTCCGCGTTCGGTAACCATCGGCGAAGGTCGTGTGTCTCCGCCGCCCGCTCGCCGAGTGATAGTGCCAAAAAAAAAACAAAAGCTAGTGTCGAAAAAATTGTGTTTCAAGTGAATCTTGGAGGATTTTGACAGTTCGTTTGACATTTCCCATCGATTAAAGGTTGGTTTTGGAATTTTGTAGCTTTTTTTTTAAGAAACGAAAGCCACGGGTTTCGATTTTCGAGACGGCAGTCATTTGTTTTCATTCCGGTTTTGAAATTGGTACTTGCGTAATTTTTTTTATTGAATTGTAAGTATGGTTTTGTTTTTATAGATTTTTTTGTATATAGAATCTTTTTGGTAAATTAATATTTAAGTTCTATGATATTATGTTTATTGTAGAGCTTTGAACTTAAAGCTGCATTTCTAGTTTCCTTTAGTCTAGACTTAAACAAAGCTTCTGAGTTTAGGTACCAAATGGAACTGACCTTTAGTATTACTAATATGTTATATGATTTCGCATTGTTTTGGTATATGAAGAGTCATATTACTTAAAAGATTTTTATTTTGATAATCAGTTTAACGTTATTAAGATATTATTAAGAATTATATTATTTTATTATGAAATTATATATTTTTTTAAATAGGTAATCGTTAATTTTATAATATCCCTTTTATTCATCGTAATTTTATTTATAAATCATTTGCATTACATTGTAATAATAAATACATAGAATTATAACATAATTTTAAAAAAATATTTTCATGAACAGGCAATTATTCCAAAGGTTAATATTTTATATAATTAACATATGAAATTAATATACCTAAGTAATCTGACTTTTTTAAATTTCCACTACAGGGGCACGAGTTTAAATCTCTTATCTATATTAAATCCCCAATATGATTTTATGTAAAATTTGATAAAAAAATAAGAAAAGAGTTTTTTAAACCATATCTAACATAATATTAATAACGTAAAATGACGCTCGAGCGTTGAATTTTTTTTTCTGTTAGTCATTAAGATCCCACTGCTGGGCAAAGGCCTCCCCCGCGACTTTCCCTTTAATAATTGTTGAAATTTTATGTTATTAATATTAAAATTAGTTTTTTTTCTGTTACTGAAATAATCTAACGCAAATAAGTAAATTATTTCTCTTTACGTTTCCAAAAATGAGCATTTATTAAAAAAGGAGAAAGCCTTTAAATTGAATTTTAATTATATTCTACAGTCTAATGGTATCTACACACCAAAGCCGCCGGCTTTTTTGACAGCTACCATTTGTATGACGTAAAGCCGTCGGTCTAGCCCGGCGGCATGCTGTCGGCTTTGGTGTGTAGATAGCATATACTGTCCAAAGATAAACATTTATCCCACGTCCTTAAAGTTGTAAGCACGCAAAATTCAGCGAAGCCTTTATAATTTATCCCTTTACCATGAAGGCCCTGCCCTACAGCTACTTTTAATCCCGGGAATTAAATGGTATAAAATTCCTACTTAGGTACTTAAAATATGTAGAGAGTAACGATGACATTATTTTGACATTTTAATGCTATTTTTAACCGGCTTCAAAAAAGGAGGAGGTTTCTCAATTCGACCGTATATATTTTTTTTTTGGCTTCTGTACCTACCCAAAGGGTGAAAACGGGACCCTATAGACTATTACTACGATTTGGCTGTCTCTACGTCTGTCCGTCTGTCTTCAGGCCGTATTTCATGAACCGTTACACCTAGAGCGTCGAAATTTTCACAGATGATGTATTACCATTGCCGCTATCAAACAAATACTAAAAATAGAATAATAATTATAGTTGAGGGGGGGGGCTCCCATACAACAAACGTGATTTTTATAAGAAAAAATCATTTTTTTGTTCTGGTGTCATGCGGCGGATCCTCCGTTAGATGTGAACAGACCCTTAGTATTTAAGTTTACGAACCTAGTGCTTAAGTTTTCCAGGAATAGTGTATGTAATGAACTTACTGCATTCATGAGAGATCATATTACAATAATCATTTTGTATGCAGTGTGCTTGTCCGTGCTTTTACGGTCATATCAAATTATAAAGTTAACATGTTTGTTTTGTGTTTATAAATACGGATTTATTTATTGTTGTACTGTTAATAGAATAATTGCCCGTTTCAGCATCTATAGATAAAATGACGATAAATGCGAATGAAGTAGCGGTAGTGTCCCTAGTCTTATTTTTTATGTCGTGATAGCCATTTATACAAATTGTACTGCTTATCAATTATACATATTTATTGATAAATATACATTATCTAATATAACATAACATCTTTATATAATTTTCTTTAAGAAGTACAAACTTGATGCATTCCTAGCAATCGAAATCGGATCGGTGAAAACTTTACTAGCAGATGTATTGTTCTAATTTAATCTAATCATAGGTGTTAAGTTAGTGCTGTTTGTTTTCCATAATAAATAAATAAATAAATAAACATTCACAAGAAATATAGTAACTTAAGTTATAATATAGGTATAGTCTGAGACTTTGTTAAAACCGTCTGGTAAAATGAGGTCGCTTTAAATATTTACTTATCGTATGTTACGAAGCTAAAAATGTTGTCAAAATCAATAACATCGCTTTTGTTTTCGTAGTATAACACGTGAGAGACAAGTTGAGACCTCATATGTATCAGTTCGCTTACTGTTCACGGTCCAAGTTAAATTTTAAGTAAATTTGTAGAAGGACATGTTACGACGGTATTTAAAATGAGCCTTGTAACTCTATTTTGTAGAAAATGGTTAGTCAATTTATTTTAACTCACGCAAATCCTACTAATATTAAAAACGTCAATGTTTGTACCTATTTATGGGTGTGGGGATGTTTGTTACTTTTTTACACATAAACTACTGGTTTTGGTATCTACACACCAAAGCCGCCGGCTTTTTTGACAGCTACCATTCGTATGACGTAAAGCCGTCGGCCAAGCCCGGCGGCATATCGGCGGCTTTGGTGTGTAAATAGTATAAGATTTAAAAATAAATTTGACAGTACCTATTATTGTTGCGTACCTATACTTACATCAAAATAATACATAGAATATATATATATTATATACATGACATTTTTCTTAAAAAAGACGATTAAATATGTGTACGAATTCGTGGACAGCCTCTTATATTACTTATATGTTTAAATATGTTTGGTTTAAAGCCCTGAGAACATTCAGCCCTGTAACCTTGCATTCTCTTCTCTAATGCCAAAATGTCAAGCATATCTAATGGTTATTTTGATTGTTTAAATAGTATTATAAAGGTAGACAATTGAAACAGTTTTATTAAAACGTTAAAACGATAGCTTCTTCATATGTTAGAAGGAAATATTAAATTGTGATTTCATGAAAAAATCAAACAAATATTTTAAGTCGTAATCTATAATCGTAATTTACACATTATCTTTATTAACAACCCAATAAATAAATATACATGATTTCATCTTAAATAAATACAAAACAATATAATACAAACTTATTCTACATTATCTTTAAAATATAGCCTATGATATTCTGATTTGCATGCTACAATATTGTAAAGTTTCATTAAAATCTGCTTAGTAGTTTTTACGTGAAAGTGTTACAAACATCCTCATATCAATCCATCCATCGGCACAAACATTGACATTTGTAATATAAGTCAGATAAAAAAACCATTCTATTTTATACCTAATCAAATATCCGATGCACCTCTTTTTAAAATTACTGTCAATACCTCTCAACTGTAGATACCGTTGGGTATAGAATATATTATAAGGAGGTGCGTCTGGATCTGCGTGCCTGATCTGGAACAAAATGGCTACCTTTTTGTATGGAATTTCTTATCATTTGACAGGTCATCTACCAAGAAAACTATGAAAAACTTGCGCCAACCTTTGCACGCTGTTATAAACTCATTTGTATATGAAAAAAAAATGTGGCACCTCCTTATACTATATTCTATACTCAAAGGTACCTAGTTACCAACTCATCAAAACCAATTTTCCTAAACCGAACAATTAATACCCAGGAAGTGAATTCTTACAGCAATAAGAAATTATTGATCATCAAGGAGGTACCTCCCTCCCCTCTCACATTCCATTCCGTCGAAGGTATTTAATTCGTCCCACTGGGCGACAATTGACGTCGGTACCCTATTAATTTATTGACTTCAGTGTTGCTAGAATAAAAATTCAATTTAACCGATAATTGGTGATATAATTTTATTGGTTTTTTAATCCTATTAATTTTATAAAGTTTGTGCCTATGGATGGATGTGTGGAAGTTTGTTAGGTACTTAGATAGGTAGTTATTAAAATTCAAATTCAAATTCCGAAGAACGGTTAATCTAAAAATTGATGTAAATGTAAATTAGCATTCGTTTGTATTCGGAAATGCGATGATTGCCGATGTGCATTCTTTATCACCCTTCTTGGACGACGTGAACAGGTACATTACCAAGCTACTTAGATATTCTAAGTTAATGTAAGCTAATCGCCTTAAGATCCTAATATGGCTTCTACAATATTCTGTTAATGGATTTTCAAGTAGACATATTATGTTTAACTAGCAAAAATTATGAAAAGTATCTGTGCTTATAGCGGGTAGTACCTTAGGGCGCTAAATCACATGCGGTTGCAGTTCGGCCGGGTACTTAGGGCTCTGAAGCACTTGCAGTTCGGCGGGTCTTACGCAATTCACAGTTTTATAAAAACTGCGCGGTTTCTTACGCATTAGGGGTCTATGGAAATTATTTACACAGTTCAACCGCTAGGAAACCACGCGGTCGCTAGAATTTGCCAAAAGCGTTTCCTCGTTTCACCCACATGTACGGATGAGACCGCGTTTTCAGACTAGCGTTTTATACGCGCGGTATACGCGCGTCTTTTGTTCGTACGAGCGTTGACGCGCTTTTAAGCTCGTATAGTCCATATTGATACTGACACGACACCACCGGTTTGAGCGTAATGCGCGTTTGCTGAAAACGACCGTATACGAGCGTATTTAAGCGCTGGGTCTAAAAGCGCCCTAAGACCACACGACAGAGAAGTATCTACTTATTACGGATGTACAGAGCTACCAAGTTATCTGTGAACCGGCCGTTATTGTAACTACGGCCACTAATACGGAAACGTCAAATTCTAGAACTGCTGCGATTGGTAGAAATACAATGTTGTATTACTACTAGCGCCGCCGTTCAGTTCACAGGGCCCGTATTCTTCTAATTACCAAATGAAAAATGGTGTCTCTCTAGAATGTGAATTGTATGAAATGACACATTTTGGTATTCTCTTAACAGATAAGTTGACAGTGGACAGCGATCGGCCGTACATTTTATTACTTTACGCTTTATTTGGTATTCTACTCCGCAATGTCACATGAGTGGCAGTTCCAAACGGTATTCTCTTCGCTATTTGACAGTTGTTCTCTAATGGCATTTCGTTCGGTCGTCCGTCGTTCAGTCGTTCAGTCGTTCGGTCACCCAAACACTATTTCGGTGTTGTTTCGAAAATTAACGTGCAATTTATGCAAAAAATGCATGTAAATCTTATAGAAATAAATATTCTGTATTTTAAAGTATGTCTAAGCTTATTCAAGGTCGAAAAAAATCTATCAATCGGTTGATCAATTTCTTCGAACAATAATTTTATTAAATATTGGCAACATCGACAACTAAATCATTCGCAAAGACAAATGAATGACAAAGCCCTCTAGAGACTACTAATCGACTACTAATCGACTACTAATCGACTATTTCGTGGCACATAAGAGAATACCAAATTTGTGACCTATTGCTGTAGAATATTTATCTGTTGGCTATAGTATGGTCGCTTAACTTAATTTAAGAGAATTGGTACCCAGATAAGTTGGTCTGACGCGTTTCCGCGTGCCGGCGCGGAAAGCGGCCTAAGACCACACGACAGAGAAGTATCTCTACTGCAGTATGATATCAGCCTATAGCTGCCCACTGCTGAGCATAAGCCTCTCCAATGATTCTCCAACGCGACTCGTTCATGTATCTACAGGGTGACTTTAAATTAGTGAACGATAGAAAAGGATACGCATGTACTCATGATAACAAACAACTTTTACTATGGGACCAAGTACGAAATCATTCAAAAAAATTTGAACTCCCATACAAAATGCATCAGCTGATAGTATGGCGGAACAATTTTTTTTGTATGATTTCGAACTTAGCCCCATAGTAAAAGTTGTTTGTTATCACGAGTACATGCATATACTTTTTTATCGTTCACTAATTTAAAGTCATCCTATATACCTACTTTATTAGAGTATCTACTTATTACTGATGTACCTACCTATTTAGTGAATAACAAATGTAAGTGACCTACCAGTTGTGACAATTGTGTAAATATTGACTCACTGTACGCGTCCGTGGCCCGTGGGAATGTAAACATGCTTACACTCACTTATCGATACCAATTGATAATATTTATCACATATTTTACATAATTTCTATCATTTATTATGATTGATTGAAACTGATTTTTAAAATTCACGTTTTTAATAAGTGACTAGATATAGGTCGCGCCACGTAAAAAGAACTTTAGAAACAAATGAAAATCACGTCTTCGCGCATGGGTACACTTACGCTCGAAAGTACAAGGGCTATTTTCGTTTCATTTTTGTGAGAGTCTTTCGCACGCGGTTACGTATGTTGACTTATAGACTATACGTAGGGGATTCTGATTCCAAAGGTTATGAAAAAGACGACAACGATGATAATAAAATGGCCACTTCTGGCATCAACACCGCGTCCTCATCTGGCTTTCGCGCCACCTATGAAGACTTAATAGAAGTTTTTTTTTTTTAATTTGTGCGTAGAACCATGACTGTAATTAAACACTTTTGTGCGCGATGGTATTTTAAAACAAATGTTAAACGTCAGACTCAAAAATCGTCTAATGCGCATCTGTCAGCTAGGGGTCATTTTACGTGGCGCGACCTATACTTAGGTTCTTACCTACCTACTTCCCGCAATATCATACCAAACCCTTTACCTACATTTATCGATATATGACAAAACAAACGTCATGTCTATCTGATATCGCTATACAAAGTCGAAATTAGCCAATTGCTTTACAAAAATCGATGTGCATTCTTTATCGCCCTTTTGCTATAACCACTTACTGCTTTAGCTAACCCAAGTCTGGGGGCTTAGCACGGCATGCCGCGACAATTATCTCACGTATGCTGTCCTTATCACATTTCGAACTATAGACAGAGACGTAAGCGTGACAAACGCATGACAACGTCTTGTCACGGAGTGCCATGCTAAGCTAGATGTTCATTTAAAATTGCCTCAGTTGTGTGTCGGCAGAGTATTATTAGACACATTTGGTTAAGGGACTGTTGCAGGTGAGAGAAACTCCAAATGTGGTAGAGTGTAGAATGAATATTTATTAAAACTAGCCTATTTATATTTACAATATTGAGATCGCAACTAGCGGCACACAAGTGGAATAAAAGATTTTCCGTCTCCTTCACTCATCGCGACGTCCGTCTCTTTCACTCCTCGCGTCGTTGCACGCTCCCCGCTTCAGCCCCGCGAACGCTGCGTTTTCATATATAAGCGGGTGGCGCCGCCTGCGCCGCCAGTAACTCGCCGGCCGTCGACGCGTGACTATGTATGCTCCTACAGTACACCCCCTCAGCAAAGCGTACTGGCAGTCTTATGATGCGGCCGGTGCGTGTCTTGGGAGCCTCTACTCGCCTGTGTTGATGGTTTGTAGGCGGTGAATTCGAGCTCAGCTGCGTAGTATTTTCTGTCGCGGGCGGCGTCTTGCTGGTTGTTTCGTTTGCATTTTCTTCGTCATACAGTGTGTAGGCGGGTTTCAGACGATCGATGGATATTGTTGATTGTCGATCGGGAAGCTGAAGTGTGAAATGTTTGTTGGTTCGTTTCAACACAGGATATGGGCCTTCGTAGGGTGGTGTCAACGCCTTCTTCATTAGATCTCTTCTGACGAATACACTCTTGCAGGTTTCTAGGTGAGGATGGACGAATACGCTTCTACTATTGCTGTGTGGTTCGGATGGTACTGGTCGCAAGTCGTTGATGGTTTTCCGTAGATCTTCTATGAAAGGATATCCCATTGAATTTGAAACATGTTGTGAGGGCGATGGTGTGACGAATTCGCCCGGTAGTCGAATGCTGCGGCCGTAGGTTAGTTGCGCCGCACTCACTCCAGTATCGCTGCGGCCCGCCGCGCGCAGCCCGAGTAGGATGGTAGGTAGCTCGGTGATCCAGTTAGTGTTTGATGTTAGTCGAGCAACGAGAGCTGCCTTCATAGATCGATGCCAGCGTTCTATGATTCCATTAGCTTGCGGGTGGTACGGCGTTGTTCGTGTCTTCTCGATTCCCATGGTACTAGTTAGAGCGGCGAACAGCTGACTCTCAAACTGCCTGCCTTGGTCGGTAGTTATAATAGCTGGGCAGCCAAATCGCGATATCCAACCTTCATATACAGTTTTAGCGGTCTGTTCTGCTGTGATTTCTCGTACCGGGTATGCTTCTGGCCACCGCGTCGCTCGGTCTATCATAGTTATTATATATCGGTGCCCGTCGGTCGTGGTTGGTAGCGGCCCGACTATATCGATGTGTAGGTGGTCGAAGCGTTCCGATGACTGGTAGGTAGATAGTTGGCTCGATGTGTGTTTGTTCACTTTTGCTCGCTGACATGGAATACAAGCTTTAGCCCACTTGCCGGCATCAATGTTCATAGATGGCCAGAAGAATCGTTGTTGTAGCATTTTCCGTGTAGTTCGTATTCCAGGGTGGCTCAAGTTGTGAACTGAGTTAAATGCTTCTTCGCGGAACTCCGATGGTAGGTACGGGCGTACGTTGCTAGTGGATACTTCACAGTAGATGGGCTTCTTAGCGGTAGGTATTTGAATTTTCTTCATTTTGATGTTACTTTGTTGCGAAAGTGTTTTGATGGTGCTATCTCTTTCTTGCGCTTCTGCCAGGTCGTCGTAGTTGATCGATGACGGTGAAGTTATGGTTTCGATTCGAGATAGTGCGTCGGCGACGGTGTTTTCTTGCCCAATCACGTGTCGTATGTCGGTAGTAAACTCGCTGATGTAGAGGAGCTGGCGTGTGCGCCGAGGTGTCTCGCTGTCGGTACTTCTCTTGGTGAAAGCAAACGTCAGTGGTTTGTGATCGGTGAATATGGTGAGGCTGCGTCCTTCGAACATCTTCCTAAAGTGTTTAATAGCCAGATAGATGGCTAGCAACTCGCGGTCGTATGTTGAATAGCGTTGCTGTGCTTCTGTGAACTTCTTCGAAAAGTATCCGAGCGGCTGCCATACGTTGTTTACTTGCTGTTGTAGTACTGCCCCGGCACATGTGTTGGAAGCGTCACACATGAGAGCGAGTGAGAGGGAATGATGCGGGTGCGCAAGAAGTGCCGCATTGGCGATGCTTTCCTTGCATCTGCGAAATGCTTCGTTTGATTCTTCATTCCATTGTATTTCCGTCTTGTCGCGTTTTTTCGAATGATGGAGATGCACGTGTAGAGGAGCTTGTACCGCCGCTGCGTTAGGTATGTTCGCTCGGTAAAAGTTCAGCATACCGAGGAAACGTCGCAGTTCTTCTACAGTTTTAGGCTTCGGGTACTCGACGATTGATTTAACCTTTTCTTGTGGTGGTTTGGTCCCTTGCGCATTCACTGTGTAGCCCAGGAAAGTGACTTCGCTTTTGCCGAGTACGCATTTAGCTGGGTTGATCGTAATTCCGTACTGATCTAAACGTGAGAGTACGGCGCGTAGGTGACTTCGGTGTTCTTCGTGAGTGTTGGAGGCGATAAGCAGATCATCGATGAATGGGAAAACGAAATCTAGTCCTCGTAGAACTTCGTGTATGAATCTCTGGAAGGTCTGGCCAGCATTTCGTAGCCCGGGACACATCCGCGGAAATTCGAATAGTCCGAACGGAGTGATAATCGCTGTTTTCTCGATATCTTCTTGTACGACTGGTATTTGCTGATAGGCTCTGTTCAGGTCCAACGTTGAAAACACTTTCTTTTCTGCCAGCTGGTAAGTGAAATCCTTTATTCTTGGTATTGGGTATCGATCCGGTTTAGTTACGGAGTTGAGTCTTCTATAGTCGCCGCACACTCGTAAATCGCCGTTCTTCTTAGGTACTATGTGCAGTGGGTTAGACCAAGGGCTTTTGCTTGGTCTGCATAGTCCCTGGCTAACCATCAGCTCGAACTCTTTTCTCACTCTGTCGTAGCGGTGCGGGGGGATGGGTCTGGCGCGGCAGTGCAGTGGCGGTCCTGTTGTTTCTATGAAATGTTCCACAATGTGTTTGGGGTTTAATTTCATTGAAGTCAGGCGAGTAGTCCCAGGGAATTCCGCTAGTACGTCGTGGTAGGATTGTTGGAGGTCGATGCTTCTTACAGTTGGCGGTGTGGCTGCGGTGCATAAAGGGGCGTTGACTGCGAGGTTAGTGGTTCCATCGATGAGGCGTTTCCGTTTCAGGTCGACGATTAGATTATGATGCGCGAGGAAATCTGCTCCGATTATTGGTTTGCTTACAGATGCGACGACGAACTTCCAAGTATATGGTCTTCGAAGCTTGAAATCTAACTCCATTGTTCGTTCTCCGTAAGTAGGTATGGGAGTATTGTTGGCTGCATATAATGTATACGTCAGCGGGCGTGATCTTGCGTGAGCTTTGCTTCTAGGGAGGACGGATATGTTGGCACCTGTGTCGACTAAGAAGGTAAGTTTGGATTTTCTGTCGGTTACAAATAGGCGGTGTAGTTTCGCGGGAACGCCAGATTCCGCCTCTGCCAGCGTCCTGGTTAGTTTTCCTGGTTTTCCTTTTTGTAGGTGCAGGGCGACTCGCAGCGTTTGGCGTACTTCTTAAACCTTCGATGATAGTAGCAATGCGACGAACTTGACGGAGAAGGCGATCGTGTTGCGCGCGAGTGGGAGCGAGACGCACGATACGGTGAGTTAAATCGACGGTAGCGCCCTCTGGATCTTGAGAAATGTTGACTACGTTTGAGCTCCGCTACTTCAAGCGATAACTTGCGAATTTCTTCTATGAGGTTTTCATTTTGACGCGACGACGACGTACTTGCGATTGCCGACACTTGTGCTGGGTTATGTTCCATCATTTTGTCCGCCAATAATGCTAGTTCAGCCAACTGTGATTTGTTCGAGAAACTGTCGCTGACGATAAGCACGGAGCGTACGTGTGAGGGCAGGTGATTCATCCACATCATGCGTAGCGTGTCGTCGGATATCTTGCTGCGTGCTAGTTCCTTCATTTTGCGTAGGAGTTGGGTTGGTTTTTGGTCTCCTAATTCCATTTCAGAGAGAAGCTGTTGTAGCTGGCGTCCTTCGGATTCCTCGTAAACCGAGATGAGGCGATCTTTCAGGGCTTCGTATGGTTTGTCTTGCGGTAGTGCGTAGAGGAGATCGGCGACTTGTTCGATGTCGTATTTTTCTAGCTGCGCGACGACCAGGTATGCGAGGTCCTCTTGGCTCTTCTTCAAGTTGCGTGTCACCGCTTCAAAGCTTATAAACCATAGTCGAACGCGGTCGCGCCAGAATTTAGGTATGCGCATTTGAAGGGAGATAGTGTCGACGTCCTTGTTTTCCTCTTCATTTTTAGGAATTTCGCTATTTGGAGTTGCCATAGTTTGCTTTGTAGATAGGTGCGGTAGTTCTGTTGCGGAGGTCACCACTTAAGGGACTGTTGCAGGTGAGAGAAACTCCAAATGTGGTAGAGTGTAGAATGAATATTTATTAAAACTAGCCTATTTATATTTACAATATTGAGATCGCAACTAGCGGCACACAAGTGGAATAAAAGATTTTCCGTCTCCTTCACTCATCGCGACGTCCGTCTCTTTCACTCCTCGCGTCGTTGCACGCTCCCCGCTTCAGCCCCGCGAACGCTGCGTTTTCATATATAAGCGGGTGGCGCCGCCTGCGCCGCCAGTAACTCGCCGGCCGTCGACGCGTGACTATGTATGCTCCTACATTTGGTATTCTGCTAAACAATGACTTATACTGATTGTGTCAAAAAATCCCATTGACACTCTGCCGACACACAACTGATAATATTGACTGATATTGCAGACTTGCTAATTTACAGCAGACTTCGGCCCCAGTCCATTGACTTCACCTATTTACCCAACTAGTTTATAAAAACCTAAATTTAACTACTGAAGTCTAGAAAAATAACTGAACTCTAAATAAATAGAGTTTAAAATAAACAATTCGAAAGAGCTATAAAGCAGATTTCATTGGCATCAATTTGAATTGATAGTTTGTTTATGTTTCTTTCAATAGTTGTTTTAAAATGTGGGAATCTTATCAATTTCTCCACCTACAGATAAATTTAACTGACAGATAAACCTATGTCGATTTCTTAAAACATCACATTTTAGGCAGTGAGGTTTAAAATCGCTGTAAGTTAAAAACCGGCCAAGTGCGAGTCGGAATCGCACAGCAAGGGTTCTGTACTATTCAATATTGATATTAAGCAAAAAAATCACGTTTGTTGTATGCGAGCCCTCCTTAATTACTATTTTAATATTTGTTGTTATAGCGGCAACGGTAATACATCATCTGTGAAAATTTTAACGCTCTAGCTATAACGGTTTATAAGATACAGCCTGGTAACAGACGGACGGACGGACAGACAGACAGACGGAGAGCCAAGTCTCATTAATAGGGTCCCGTTTTCACCCTTTGGGTACCGGAACCCTAAAAAGGGAAGGTTATTCCATGGCTATTCATCTCGAGCATATATAACCACTAAATAAACCAAGCTATTCATAAATTACGTACGTAATTTTTGTAGGAAGAAATAAAAGTTCTGACTCTACCAAAATTGAACGAATGGCAAAAGGAAATTGAATGAATGTTGTGGCGGGAAAAATGCGACGCCATATTGTTGTATCCCGTCTAGACGACGCAGATGGTAATGGCAGAGCTTAGCTTTTAAAACTTTAAAGCTAGAGGCACTTTATATACTGCCAAATAAAAAAGTAAGTTAGTTTATGAATAAAAACACATAATCTAACATTTTTATTTAAAGAAAACCCGACTGCGTTTAAAAAATGCATTTTTATTATTTTGATGTACCCAGTGTCACTCTCACAGTAAATACGAATCTAACGACACCTCTCAAGCTAAAATCCATCAAGCCGTTAAGGCTGTAGAGCCTGCCTAAAAATTATACACATTATATACTCTCGAAAAACATAACCCTCCTTCTGGCGCAGTCGGGTAAAAAACAAATGACAATTTAAATTATTGTTATTATTATGGATGTGAGGTTATTTTGTTACCCTTTTCCGCAAAAACTACTTATCAGATTCCAATGAAACTTAACAATAGAAATCAGAATTTCATTCAATGAAGCAATCAATCAATTACTACATCACGGCAGACTAATAGGGGTTGGAGAGGAAGTGCAAACAAACCCGCGGCGCAGAGATAGTGGCTAATTATAATACTGATGAATAAGTGTGGTGTAGGGTGGGGAAAGTGTCGATAATGGTATCGATAAATTATTAAGTCGATAAGACAAGTTGTCGACTAATTTAAGATACCTACTATTTTTCGTCGCCGTGGCTTTAAAAAGTACAGATGAGTGCCGACATCCGTATTTTCGTAAAAAAGGTTGGGCAGAGCCCGATACCTTTTCTGATGCAGTGAGTGTCCTTGGCATTCCAATGCGGCAATGCACTGGGCATCTTAGCATGAGCTTTAAAAATCTAATGTATTAAATTCTAATAAAAATCTAAAAACATACATAAATGCATACATATCCGTCACGTCTCTTCCCATTGGTGAAGGCAGAGACCACATCACTTCATCCACATTTAACAGTCGCCTCAAATTCCCGTTGGTTTAGGGTACTGCCAATTTAATTTCAAACTACCGTGATGTTCCAAGTATTTTTTTATCGACATCAAATCCCATCCCTAGCTAACACTGTTCCCCAGAGATAACCTGTTCAAATAGTGTTGCGCTGCATTCGATTTACATACCATTATTGCAAAGATGAAGTTTTGATATCACATCGCACAGACAGACTCTTTGATGCAACTGCAATTTTATTTATTTTTATATACTTGCCTAGGTACCTACCTATTGCTCAAAGATATTGCACACATAAAACAGAATGTACGAAGATATAGGAATGAAATACCAAAAGTACAGTAGGTATTTATTTATTACTAGCAAGCTGTCCCGGTGAACTTCGTCCCGCCTTAGAATGAACTTTATTGTGTAGGAATAAAGTTCAAATTGACTCTACATTTTAGTAAGAAAACATTTGTATGGGAAAAAGAAAAGGTTTTTCTCACCGTAAGAACCATCCTTGGACTTCAATGAACATTTAAAAAAAAGAATTAACGAAATCGGTCCAGCCGTCCAGGCGTGATGCCGTGACAACGGAAAACGGGTTTCATTTTTATATATTAGATTATTTTTTATAGGTTCGTGCCTTTTGATGGATGTGATGTTTCTAACTCTTTCAAGTAAAATGTACTGAACAGGTTCTTGGTAGTATTGTAGCTTGCGCATCAGAAATTATTGTAGAAGAAATTCAGAGGTGAATGTGAATGTGTTTGATTACGGTCTAGTCACTCTCGTACGAGAGTAGGCTCGCGCCCCTGTAGTGGGGACGTTAAAAGGGCTGATAATAATGGCTATTTGTCAGTTTCCGGTGTTCACACACTGTACACACCAAAGCCGCCGGGTAAAGCCGGCGGTATATCCATCATGCCAGCGGTACCGTCATACGAATGGCAGCTGTCAAAAACCGCTGGCCTGTAATGCCGCCGGGCCGGCGACTTTGGTGTATTAGTCATCATTACGATGTTTTCCTTCACCGTTAGCGAGTCATAACATCGTCATAATATAGTGTGACCATATTTAAACCCCCCTGCTGGGCAAACGACATTTACTATGGAACTCTAACGAGATATTTACTGATTAGACATTTGATAGCTTTTGAAAATCCACATACTTAACATAATTCAGTGATTTGTATGTAAAATTGTTAAAGTTGAACGTTGTCGAGTTAGGTTGTGTTATTTAGGTGTAGTGATGTGACGTTTTTTGAAGTTTATTGTCGATATTATTGAGTCGATAGTCGATGTTTGGTTTAATAGAGTTGTCGGTTTTATCGAGTGTTGTCGGACTTTTTTATGGCGAATGAAATCGAAATATAAGTCCATGAATAATATAGGTACATATCTATCTAGGCGTATAAAATAATCGAAATTTAAGTTCATAAGAAACACATATCTGTCACGCCTTTATCCCATCGAGGTAGATAGAGACAACTGCCCTCCACTTGCTACGATTCAAACACACTTTATGGTATCTACACACCAAAGCCGCCGGCTTTTTTGACAGCTGCCATTCGTATGACGTAAAGCCGCCGGCATGCCGCCCGCCAGGCTAGGCTAGGTGTGCAGATAGCATCCACATTTATCAGAAGAACGCAAATGCGATGAGAAAAAAAATTAGAACAAAAAGATTGGAATCCGCTCTTCATAAATCCAATAAAAAACTTTGAATCTCAACAAAAAATGCAATCAAAAACACATCACAATTTCAGACGTCAAAAAACAAAGAAAGAATAAAAAAAACAATTAAAAGTTCTCTTTTGGACACCCAAAGGGCGTTTTTTGTTAAAAAATTTACGATACCATAAAATTTTATTGTTAATTTGTTTTTGAAATGATAATTGGTCTGTTAAATGTGATTTTCTTTACAGGGGGTCTGTATATGATAAAATTATAGTTTAGTAATCATTGATTTAGAAAAAAACTTTTATAAAATTAAATGCGATCTACCTATTGTAGATTCTGCCTTTTTCAAGTGAAGTGAAGCTTAATTTAATAACATATTTAAATACCTAAATATTATAAGTACTTAAGTACACCTACATACACCCAGACTCAAGACAAACATCTCAGTCCATTACAAACAACGTTGGTCGCTAATGGGAATTAAACCTACGACCTACGGTAATGGCAATGGCTAGCAACCATGCCAACTAGCCAGTCGAATACAGTTTTATCTCGGAGCTTTATAAAAAGCTCTCCAATAAAAAAACCACGTCAGATACAAATGGAAACTTTAAGTAAAAACATAAAGCGCTACAAGGATCTATTGGTACTTGAGTGACATTGTCAGGAGGGCGTGGGTGGTGAATAAATAACTCAAAATAATGACAATTTACAAGATGATATCGTTAGTTCCGATTTCCGCCACGTGCCAAAAGATCCTTGTAGCACTGTACGTACATACATACCATATCTGTCACGCGTCTGTCCCATCGAGGTATCTAGAGACCACTGCCCTCCACTTGCTACGATCCAAATACTTACACCTCTTTCACTTCATCCACATTCATCAGTCGCCTCATACATGCGCGTCGGTTTAGGGTACTTATAAGTAACTTAGGTACTTGAAATATCCCTAAAACATATTCCAATACTCAAAGGTATGAAGCTTAAAAACTGGTTCGAAAAGTAAAAAAAAACTAAAATAGTTTATTTGACGCTTTATCTATATGTCCGTGTGTGATACTTGAGGATCCAGTTAATTCTTGCTGGTTAAGCTTGTCGCTCGGCGTTAATGCGTATGTCACGATGGCTTTATTGGCTCTTCGGAAGATAGGGATGTGCATTTTTATCGATAAGTTTTATTTTATAGTAGACACTGCGTTAAGTAGGTACTTAAGTTAGACATGATTATTTTGGTGATAAAAATACTGAATAAAAACAAAAATGATGAAGACACCTAAATGGATTACCTATAATTTAAACAAAATAACGACTTTATTTATCTTTCTATTTTTTTCTGTATCTTTGTTATATTAAGTTTAAATTAGAGCCTACCCGCGACTTTGCTAGCATTTATCTTCTTATATAAAAAAAAGGTTTTAAAATAATAACAATATAGGCTAGCCTAGGTGGTTATTCTGATGTGGAAGCTCCAAAATCCAATACGACATAAGCATACTTACTGCTTACAACACTATCCAAAATTATCTAAGTTACAGATTTTTTTGTGGATTATCGACATTTAACCCCATCACTATCACAACAAATATTGAACTATCGATCGGGCACTCGCGTGTGTCAACACTCCAGCCGGCTGTTTACGGAGAAAGTTAATTTCGCCGATATTAACTACACTGATGCGTTTATGGAGACAGTTTTGGAAAAATCTTAATGTAAGGATAGGTATTTGATGTCTGTCGATCCGTTTTTTTAATGGACGACAAGTAGAGAGACACAAAAAGACGAATATTCTCTTTATAAAAGATCCATCCTGGTATGGGATGTATAACACGTCGGAAATATCTGCGGACCTGGCTTGATGACGTCATGCAATTCGTACGTACTCGTCACGGTACTGGATAGGCGAAAACGGAGGAAGCGCGGGGGAAAGTGCATTCCAGCGAGGTCCGCAGATATTTCCGACGTGTTATAGTTGCCATTTTTTTTAAAGTAACTTTTTTTGTATTCTTTATATAATATTCTTTATTACGAGAATATTCGTGCCGATATTTAAGTATAACTCATTCTCGTAAAAACCACTGAACAGATTTTGATGAAACTTGGCATAATTGTAGCACAAACATCAGAATAACACATAGACTAGATTATTTTATGATCTTGCTTGATTTAAAAAAAATGACGATTGATATGAAGTAAATAAAGACCACGCGTTCAAAGTCGCGGGCAAAACGTAGTAACACTATCAAAAAAGAAACCTACTTAACCCTTCAAGCTACAAACATAAAAAAGCCACAACACTTAACTAAAGCCCCCATTTTAAGCGCCGTCAATACTCACCAAGTGTCAATGTATCTGTTGCGAGCTGTCCATAAAATCCCGCCCAATCGGTTCGGCCCGTTGACAGCTGACAGTTGACATTTGACATGACATGACAAGAGAGCGCGTCAATATTGGTTTAGTGATGTGACATTATTTGGGTTAGATATCGATATTTTTAAAGAAGTTTTTAGGCTACTTCCTTACTACATACATACATACATATCCGTCACGCCTCTCTCCCATTGGCGTAGGCAGAGACCAGTTCCTTCCACTTGCTTCGATCCAAACACACCTCTTTCGCTTCATCCACACTCATCAGTCACCTCATACATGCCCGTCAGTTTAGGGTACTCTTGATTTGGCCTTTCTTTAGTAAGTCCCCGATTTGATCGAGGTAAGTTCGGTTCGATCGAGGACATTCACACTGACTGAGAAACGAGAAAACTGAAAGAAAAACGACACACAACTCAGAATATTAAGACATAAGACATTTATTTTCAAAAACAGTACAAATAAACACTGTGTGCGAAAAAAAGCTAGACAAACAAACAACAGACTTGGGACCCTGTTGTGACTCATAAAACTCACTACATATAATTACAAACATAAGTTCCATAGATAAAGTCGTCATGCAAACAAACGTTACACTCAATTTAATAACTGTCTCTGTAGTTTATGTTCTGTCGACCTATTTCACTCGCTTGTTAGGCTAGCTGTAAACACAACGACTTTTTGCATGAATACTTTTGTTAAGCTATCTACACACCAAAGCCGGCGGCCCGGCGGCACGAACCCGGCGGCTTCAGGCCGGCGGCCTGTGCCGGCGGCTTTTGCATGTTGCTAGTTGCAAAGCCGACGGCACAGGCCGCCGGCACAGACGGCGGCACGAGAGTCGCGGCATGTCAGTCGTGACGTGGTCGTGACATGACAGTGATGGCATTGACATTCATAACATGACAGACGAGCTTGGCATACATAATACCTATCATTCTGATATATTTTAAAAAATCCAAGCGCATCAAAATGAGGTCTATAACAATAAAATGTTTGTCTATGTTTATTTCGCTTACACATTCGTAGTTCTTTATGAAGCGGCATAGTGATGTGTGTAAGATGATTAAAGGCTCTTATCGATAAGAGTAAAAATTAGATAGAAAAAATGTTGATAGTACTGTGGTAGTGTATACCTAGGTACGTCTAAAAAATCATCTTTTTTATTGAATGTTAATAAACAGCTTTTCTTCAGCAGTAAACGTCCATAAGCTGACATGATGAAATAGCATTTATTCTTTCTCATCAGAATCTTCTTGTATATTTATTTATTGATAGTGATTCTTGATGTTATTTCTAAGTTGCCGTTTATGTTTACCAACATTACACTGGAGCCTTGTATATAGGTATTTATAAAATTTGCTGGGCACTGACCATAGAACACACTGAAATGTGAAAAAACTTAGATCCTACGACCATTCAGGAGCTTTCGACAGGCAAGCCTTAGTGAGGTTCAAAATGATGTATTGCACTTGCAATATAACATAATTCAGCGGATTACTAGGTAGCGACCTAGAGGGTTATCGATACTGTGTATGTTCCGACAAGTAGCATATTCCCATTGATAGTCAGTCACTCAATATATTCATCTATGGTCACGTCACTCTGTTGGTAATGCGACAAGGGCAAATGCGGGTTTGCTTTTTAGTTTAAAAAGTTATCGATAACGATATCGATAAAAACTGCACACGCAACCCTACAAAAAGCGCCTAATTTTGTACGTCTATTAGCCTTCTTTTTATATGACGTGAAAAGTCACGTCATGTTAGCTAGATATAGGGAGTGGCCCCATTTTTTTTCATATACAAATGAGTTTATGACAGCGTGCCAAGGTTGCGCCAAGTTTTCTCATAGTTTTCTTGGTAGATGGCCTGTCAAACGATAAGAAATTCTATACAAAAAGGTAGTAATTTTGCGCCAGACCAAGCACGCAGATCCAGACGGTATGGCACCTTCTTATATATTCTATACTCAAACTAGCTGGAAGCCAAGTTCATAGACAAAAAGTGAAAAAGTTTCAATAAGGTCAAAATTTCAAAAATAATTTTATTCGTAGGTAACATTTTTACACTTGAATACGTCACAAAGAAAAAAAAGTAAAAAAAACATAATAAGTAATGAATATAAAGAACCAAAAAAAAGAGAAAAACATTAAAGGAGGTTTTACTAGATTTATTAACCTCCGTCTTTTTCGTGTCTTTTTCTATTTTATAGCATTTAGCTCATTTGACACTTTTGTTCAGTGTTTCCACTTCAAATTCAAGAATTTACCTTTGTTATGAAAAAAAAAGAACGTATTACTAACTAATCGAAATTGTATTTTTCTCACTGAATATGTTTGATATTTTTTGAATGTTGTAAAATAATCTATGATAAAATTGATTGAATAGATTGAATAGATATAAGATTGACAGTGATGATTTTTAAACGACTTCAAAAAAGGAGGAGGTTTCTCAATTCGACCGGATAATTTCTAAGTTCAAGTTCCTTGCCGGGGGACACTGAAGGAGCGTCGCGGGCAGTGTGACCGTTTCAAAATTTACAAATCTACCAAGGAAATCTTCAAAGGAAACTCAGCTAAACTAAAATGTTTACTTCACATTTTGAAAATATCGCAAATAAAATACATTTTTGAAATGAAAATTGTTGATTAATTGTAGTAGCTGTATGAAGGTGAATTAAATATCTATACTTACCAAAAAAACAGCATGTGTGGTGTGACATTTAAAATTGTACCAATATTATACCGAAAATAATATACTTAGATACTAAAAATATAGTTGGAGTCTCAAATATATCAATTTAGTACTTAATACCAAAAACGGTCACATTGAGCGCAGGTTTGAAACCTGGCGCTTTTGACATCTGCCATTCGTATGACAACAAGCCGCCGCCGTCGGGTTGTGCCGCGCATGTGCAGTGCGGCCAGGCCGCTGGGTTATGCCGCGCTGTAATGCCGCCGGCATTTGCCGCGCGTCACAAGCCGCCGGCCTGGCTGACGGTTTTTGACATCTGCCATTCGTATGACAGTATGACAACAAGCCGCCGCCGTCGGGTTGTGCCGCGCATGTGCAGCGCGGCCAGGCCGCCGGGTTGTGCCGCGCGGAAACGCCGCCGGCATTTGCCGCGTGGCACATGCCGCCGACCTGGCTGACGGCTTTTGACATCTGCCATTCTGCCCTCTAATGACAAAATAACGTAACCCAAAAACTGCTGTTTTGAGAAAATCGAGATTAAGTTTTTTGAGTCGTATTTTTGATTGCTCAGTTATTCTATGTCTTGCCGAACGATTTTTATAAAATCTTGCTTGTTGCCTTACCTAAACCAGAAAAAATAAAATTTTGTTAAAAACAATAAAAAAATTGTACGCACATAAAATAAACTTTTCAGCCACGTGACAAGATTGTCTACCTTCGTAAACTGGCACTCTAGAGACTTAACCAAGAGTTTAAGTATTTAAACCGTAAAAATCGGCTCAAATCTCTTTCATGGGTTAATGTATTAAAACTTAAAGAAATGATAACAGCTCACAGTTTCGCGTGGAAACAGCGTTGTATCATAGTCGGACGTTTAATGTCGTGGCAAAACAACGCAACCATAGCTTACCTACGTTATTCTTTCATGACACATTCGGCAATTTTAGGTCGCAAATAGTACGTGATTTTGTTTTTCTTATAGAGAGGTTAAAAAAATATTTTAACTACTTATACAGATAGACCAAGGTATAAATAATCGATTGAGCATGTGCACGACAAAACAACGTAAACCGGGTTGCGTTATTTTGTTAAAAACCGCCGGCATGCCGCTGACATGCCGGCGGCATGCCCGCTGGTCGCGGCACAAGCCGCCGGGCTGGGCCGGTGGCATTTTAGAGATGAGTGATAAATGACGTAACGGTGAAAAAATCACCGTGATCTGGAGTCGCATGTTATGACTGTGACTGGTCACGAAATAACAACATCCAAAATAACATATTATGTTCCTTCTCAACTTCGGAAAATGTTCAGTCAGTAAATTTATAAACAGGAGATACTAATGTAAAGAATCTTAAAAAGACAGTCCCAAGCCTGTGACAGTGTTGTTAAGTAATATTTAATCACAGGAATCAGATCGGAGTGATCGACGTGACAATACACGATGATTTTTCACTGTGATTTTCTTGGAACTGGAACAACAGTCACAGTGATAACAAAATAAAGTTTTATCCCACTTCTAGTGGCTTTTGACAATTGCCGGCCTAGCTCGGCAGCGTGCCGGCGGCTATGGTATGTATGTAGTGGCCTACGCCGGCGGGTTATGCCGGCGGCCTGCTGCCAGGCCGGCGACATTGCTGTGCCGCCGGCATGCTTGTTGCAAAATGAGGCCGCCGGCCTAGCCCGGCGGCTCGTGCGGCCGGGCCGCCGGCTTTGGTGTGTAGATACCTTTACTTAAGGCCCGTTTTAACATTTCCAGATATTACTGACAGATAAACCTATGTCTATTCCATAACACATTTTAGACAGAGACTGGTATAAAATATCTGACAGTTAAATTTTATCTGTACCTAGAAACGAGCCTTGTTGTAAGAAAATGCGAACCGTGTGTTATTCTGATGCGCAAACCAAATTACAATATTGCCAAGTTTCATCAAAATCAAAGAGTAACAAACATCCATCCATGGGCACAAACATTGAAATTTATGATAATGGTAGGATTATTGAACTGTGAATAAATGACTTATTTAAATTATATCAGTCAGTTTACATCAAGCCTTAACACAGGAATTAATTTGGCACCGCAACTAAAAGCGACGTTTCCATTCTATTTACACGAAAACAGGATGACGTGACGTGACATAATAGTTAATTACACCACAGCGTTTTCAATTTGGGTTTTCCGGATCCGGTTTTTCGTCGGTTGACCATTAAATAATGTGCTTTTTACTTCAAGACGTAAACTACCCTTAAAACTGAACGACTTTCTCCATAAAAGAAATATACAAGGCAAGAGTGGATGGAAATGTTGACAGGGGTAGGCCAAGACGAACGTACCTCGATCAAATCGGGGACTTGTTAAAGAAAGGCCAAGTCAAAACTACCCTAAACCGACGGGTATGTATGAGGCGACTGATGAGTGTGGATGAAGCGAAAGAAGTGTGTTTGGATCGCAGCAAGTGGAATGAGGTGATCTCTGTCTACCCCAATGGAAGAGAGGCGTGACGGATTTGTATGTATGTACTTTCTCCAACAATCTAGACAGGAAATGGGATATGGTCTCCTCCAGTATAGTGTCTTGTTAGGGCCTTAATAATTAACTGCGTTGTGATGCCGCAAGGCTAAAATCAGCAGCTTACTATAAAAACGCCAAAATTAACGAAAAGCCGCGGTTTCGTATCAAACATCAAATCATGCCACAAAGCTGTAGGAGAGTAGCGCCAAAAGTATACAATTACAGATTCGGATGCCTTGATAAAATTATACTTGTCATAAGATGACCGATAACAGAAACACTATTATCTTGTTATTTATCTAAATATGTCAGATTATCAGTTTCTGATTAGAAAAATTCAAAAATCTAAATTCATTTTTCTCATTTTTATTGTTTTTTGTTTTTACAAAACATTATTGTTTTACATTCATACATCATAATATCCGTCACGCCTCTCTCCTATCGAGGTAGATAGGCAGAGACTACTTCCCTCCACTTGCTACGATACAAATACACTTCTTTCGCTTCATCTTTTTACTTTAGTTTTTATAATAAGACAATCATTTTAACTTAGAAACATAAACTACCACTAGTTTTCCAAATAAACCCAATTAACATACACAATTAAAAGAATGGGTCCGATAACGCTTCCCTGCGGCACTTTCTAATAATACACCACAAAAGATACCTCATTAATTTATGTTTCAACGAGATCCAAAGGGCAATCATAAATTTTAACTAAATACTAACCATTTTATTACAAAGCAATAAATTTTAATTATAATTTTTGATAAAAAACCGTGATAGAAACTATCGAATGCCTTTCTAATGACTTTTTCTTTTAATACCATTATTTAAACGCATTAATTTTACTAATTTGTAATTTATATATCTGTCATTACTTTAATTATCTACTTACTAGTGTCTGCCCGCAACTTCGTTCGCATTTATAGTCATATCTTTGAAAAAACATAAAATATCTACAAGTTATATAACCTATGTGTTATTCTGATGTACAAGCAACAATATTGCCAAGTTTCATCAAAATCTGTCTAGTGGTTTTTGCATGAGAGAGTGACAAACATCCATCCATAGGCACAAACATTGACATTTATAATATTAGTAGGATAACAAGTTGCAGAAATTGTCTCTAGTGTGAATCGAACCAACGATCTACGGCATAGAAAACAGGGTCACTACCAACTACGCCAATTGACCAAACATTCCTTGTTAACTAGAAATTATGACACATTCTACTCCACAGAGTTATGAATCATGACAATTATGACAGTTGACAGTTTTGAAATTAGTTTATGTCGTATGTCGTGTTTAATTTACATTTTATTATGTAAATAAGATTGTGAAGTTAATTAAACATAATTAGTTTTAACTTAAATAATTTAAGTACTAGAAGATGCCCGCGACTTCGTACGCAAGTATCGTCATATCTTCGAAAAAACACAAAATATCTACAAATAATATAGCCTATTTAATATCCTGATGTGCAAGCAACAATATTGCCAAGTTTCATCAAAATCTGTTCAGTGGTTTTTGCGTGAAAGAGTAACGAACATCGTCACATCGGAACAAACATTGACGTTTATAATATTAGTAGGATTTTTCGCCTCCGTGGGGTCTCATACAACATACAGTGTATTCTTTTTGCAAAGCTTATACTAAGTAGTAGTAATTTACTTGCGTCCATATAAAGTGCGTCAGCCTGTATGATGTAATAAAGTTAAGTGATTACTTGCATGCTGAGTTAAGGAGAAACTACTTGCAAACACTAAAACCCAGAACACACGGGGAAACGCAACTGCAACTGCTAGTTACTTTTGAGTTGCATCGAAGCTTCTGCTATTAGACTAGTCTATAGACGAAACGTTTCAAACTAGTTGCGTCGTGTTTGGTTTTCTAAAGAAGTCTACCTATAGCAGAAACTTCGATGCAACTCAAAAGTAACCAGCAGTTTCAGTTGCGTTTCACCGTGTGTTTTGGCGCTAACTTATCAATATATACATAAATCTGTAACGCCTCTCTCCCATTGAAGTAGGCACAGACCACTTCCCTCCACTTGCTACGATACAACACTTCCTTCGCTTCATCCACATTCATCAGTCGCCTCATGCTCGTCGGTTAAGGATAGTCTGAGTACCTGGGGTCCACGTCTGCTAATTTAAAATAGCCTCAGTTGTGTGTCGGCAGTATCAATGTCATTTTTTGACACATTTGGTATTCTACTAAACAATGGCTTTCACTGATTGTGATCAAATGTGTCAAAAATGACACTGACACTCTCATTGACACTCTGCTGACACACTACTGAGAGTACTGTTAATTAGCAGACTTAGGCTCATGATCGAAGTCGCGGGCTGCCACTAGTATATTTTGTTTAAAACAGACTACCTCTTAATAAAATGTAATACAAGTCCACCCACGCATGAACATACAAACAAATTCACAATTTTACTTACTATATTAATGCCTCTACCTATGCTCCTAAAAGGTCTATCTACACAGATCCGGGCCGTGCCCGGGACGTGTCCGGGCCGTGGCTCGTCAGAAGGGAAAACAATACGTCGTCATGACAACGTGTGTGAACGAATCCATAGAAAATGTATGGAATGATATTTTTTCCTGACACGTCCCGGACACGGCCCGGACACGTTGTCATGACGATGTATTGTTTTCCCTCCTGAAGGGCCACGGCCCGGACACGTCCCGGGCACGGCCCGAATCTGTGTAGATAAACATTTAGAGTAGAGGTACAGCTCAGTAGGATGTCATGTTATAGCTTAACGAAAGATTTTTACTAACATGTTTATAGTTTGAGAGCTTTTTTAGAGCTTTTTATGCGAAAGTGTGTTGAGTTTTATTAATTTGTTTTTTATTTTGGATTGTTTTCGAGGATGAAAAAGGTGTTTTTATACTTTTTTTTAATTTTTAAGTTCTCTTAATATGGGCATGTTTGTATGGTCATATACCTATTGTCAAGGGACAAATAGGTGACATCAAAATCATGTAGTCTTCGCCATGTTTGTTACTCTTTCACCGAATAACCACTGAACAGTTTTTGATGAAACTTTACCATATTGCAGCTTAGATATCAGAATTACTCATAGGCTAGATTATTTGGACTTAGTATGTTTGTTTTCCAAGATATGATGTTAAATGTGTACGGACTCGCGGTCAGCCTCTAGTAGGTACCTAACACTTGAAATTAAAAGCTTTTAAGGGCGCCACTTACAGATAAAATGTAACTAACAGATATTTACCAGTCAAAATCTAAAACACCACGTTTTATGAAATAGACATAGGTTTATCTTTCAGTCAAATTTGATCCCACCAAAAACATAAATATACTAGCTGTCCCGGCGAACTTCGTCCCGCCTTAGAATGAACTTTATTGTGTAGGAATAAAGTTCAAATAGACTCTACATTTTAGTAAGAAAACATTTGTATGGGAAAAAGAAAAGGTCTGTTTTAGGGCTTTCCCGGCAATTATTCGAATTTTTCTCACCGTAAGAACCATCCTTGGACTTCAATGAACATTTAAAAAAAAGAATTAGCGAAATCGGTCCAGCCGTTCAGGCGTGATGCCGTGACAACGGAAAACGGGTTTCATTTTTATATATATAGATAAAAATTGCAATTCTCGTTGTGTTTTTCTTCCACAGTAAAAAGTTATGAGATCAAATGTCAAACCAAGTAGTACCTATGTATAGCGGTGATTTTGATATACGCCATCTTTATTTTTCTATAATAAATACCTACAAAAATTGATAATTGAAAAAATTGGCTTCTAGCTTTATCTACTAGTAAGCTACAAGGGGGTCAAAAGTGCCTTGAATTGCTTCGAGAAAAGGATGGTACGGCCGTTTTGTTTGGGCTCGACTTGGCGGGGGCAAGGCCGTGCCTCCAGATCTGTGAAACGGGACCTAACTCTTCATCACCTGTATATTTTCTTCGGAAACATATGAAAGTAAAATACGGAAGAAACATCATAAAGAACTTTAACCAATAATATCTTGAAACTGTTGCCAAGAAAAACAATGAACTCGCGCGTGAAGACAGATTAGACGATCTCGGTTGACAGATCCGAAAATATCCGGATTTATTTAGAAATAACCCGGATTTACTTATCTTCTGTTGATGTAATTATGTCTTTGAGGATTTTTACACACGTTTTTTTCGGTGGTAGGGCAATCGGCAACCAAAGCTTGACTGCTTTCGGAACAGGGGCCGGATTCTACTAATTACCGAATGAAAAATGGTGTCTCACTAGAATGTGAATTGTATGATTTTACCCATTTTGGTATTCTAGTAACAGATAAGTTGACATTGGACAACTATCGACCGAACATTTTATTACTATACGCTTTAATCGGTATTCTACTCCGCAATGTCATATAAATGGCAGTTCCAAACGGTATTCTCTTCGCTATTTGACGTTTATTTGACAGTTCTCTAATGACATTTCAATCTTCGAGTATAGAATATATAAGGAGGTGCCATAACGTCAGAATTTGCCTGGTTTGGCGCAAAATGGCTACTATTATTAGACTTTTAATCATGGCACTTAGGAGAATACCAAAGTGACCTGTAGAATATTAATTTGTTGGTTATAGTTGGTCGCTTAACTTAATTTAGCAGAATTGGTACCCAGGAATATATAAAACCCACCTATATCCTGTCTATTAAACATAAGCTTCTAAGTTAGGTTTAATTAAAGATAAGTTTATGAATTTGAATATTGCCAGAAATAATACCTAATGCTCGTATTTCCTTTCCTTCAATACAAACGTCTCGTTAATGAGGTGTTAAAAGACTGAGCGTTCCCGAGAGAATATTTAAGACGTCTTTATCAAGCGTCTGTTAATTTAATTACCAACTTTATGTGGGTATTTGAAACAAGAAATACTGAGATTGAATTTGGGGTCTAACGCATTTGTGTTTGCAATGAAATCTTGTATAAACTGCAACCGCACTGAAACCGCTAGTAATAGCGTTTATTAAAGCGTGAACTCATTAGCTAGCTGTAACCGTGTAACCGTTGCATGTAGGTACTGTTACCAAAAAACATAGGGTGTGCGC
Source organism: Anarsia innoxiella (assembly GCA_947563765.1). NCBI lineage: Eukaryota > Metazoa > Arthropoda > Insecta > Lepidoptera > Gelechiidae > Anarsia > Anarsia innoxiella. The sequence goes on along the minus strand of OX387418.1, from coordinate 519,272 downwards.
TCGCAGATAGTTCGCGACCTATGTTTTTTGGTTACAATCAATGATATTATATATACTAGGTGCAGATGTGTTATATGCGCGCACATTTTGAAGACTGTAAATAGACCTATTTAAGACAAATTGTAGCTAGTCTCAGTTAGTCTGAAGACATTTGGAGTATGATTTGAAGTGCTGTCATTAATGTCATTGTAATCATTGTTCGGCACAGATTTAAAACGCCAATCACTATAAAGATAACATATCTGTACCTATAAAAAATCATTGGTTACAGTGCATGCAACGGTTACACGGTTACAGCTCGTTAATGAGTTCACGCCTTTATAAACGCTATTACAAGCTGTTGCGGTTTTTACAAGATTTCATAGCAAGCAATAAAAGATACTTCTACAAAACAATCGCACTCCTATAAGCATATTTGTCTTAGCAATTAATTAATTGACATAAAACACGGGCATTGTCATACGGTAACAATATGTACTTAGGTACCCAAGTACCTAAACTGCTAGCTTAGCATACGCTCCGTGACAAGACGTTGTCATGGGTTTGTCACGCTTACGTCTCTGTCCATAGTTTTAAATGTGATAAGGACAGCATGACGTGAGATAATAGGGATGATGACTACATTTGAAAATTCAAAAAATAATTACTTAGTCCGTCTTTTAGGCTATTAAAAAATATTTGAAACACATTTTTTACCTGATCAAATACATAAATAAATACAAAGATACAGAGCATCAAAGTTACGGAGTGGGGGGTATTTGACGTCACTCCTACGTAAAAATCGTACTAAGGTGTGACGTCATGAGCAACCTTAACCCAGAGTATCTGTGTCAATTTTTAGTTTAAGAGAAGAAAGAAAAAATACGTGTCGAATATTTTAAAATAATCTATGAGATAACTAAAAAAATTTTTTTTGTCATCATTTAATTCTCTTGTCGCGGCACGTATGCTAAGCCTCCTGCATCTAAAAATACCCCCCAAATCACTTCCGAAAGACAAAAGAATTAAAAATAAACAAAAGAAAGAAATAAACATGTCTTCCCCGCGTGCGGTGACGTGTGACGTTTTAAAACGTCTCGACGACACTCTAATGATGTCGTAACTAGTCATAAATCTTTCTTTGTTACATACAGTGTCAAGTTCGGTTTAAGGATTTTACCGTTTCACTAATCTATATATATAAAAATGAAACCCGTTTTCCGTTGTCACGGCATCACGCCTGAACGGCTGGACCGATTTCGCTAATTCTTTTTTTAAATGTTCATTGAAGTCCAAGGATGGTTCTTACGGTGAGAAAAATTCGAATAATTGCCGGGAAAGCCCTAAAACAGACCTTTTCTTTTTCCCATACAAATGTTTTCTTACTAAAATGTAGAGTCAATTTGAACTTTATTCCTACACAATAAAGTTCATTCTAAGGCGGGACGAAGTTCGCCGGGACAGCTAGTTACAGATAAAATTTAACTGACAGATAAACCTATGTCTATTTCATTCATACCTATCTATTTTATTCATACCTATCTCCTATCCTATCATTCTCTCTTTCTCCCTTCTCTGGCTCCACTGAAAATCAGCGTCATGTCTCTGGCATCCATTGACATGACATTATGCTGAGTGGAGACCATTTTCCAGTCCATACCTACCTTCTTTCTCATTCTTGTTTCTCCGATCTATTTTTTTTATGTTTAGTTTTAAGATTCTAAGTTTTAAGTTCCTCTTTTATTTTGTTTTGTGTTTAATTTTGTTAATTTTATTTTGTTTCTGTACTCACATTTATATTGGACTGGAAATAAATATTTACTTTACTTTACTTTATTTCATAAAACATGAAGTTTAAAACAGTGACAGATATGTATTATCTGCCTGCCCGCAACTTCGTTCGCATTTATCGTCATATCTTGGACTACCGATACAATATCTTAAAATAATAAAGCCTATACGTTATGATGTACCTACTAGCTACAATATTGCCAAGTTTCATCAAAATCTGTTTAGTGGTTTTTGCGTGAAATGTATTAAAGGTCCTTCATCCGTCGTCGGATTGATTGCAAAAATAATGTCAACGAAGTTTTTATTAAATACTAGCTGTCCCGGCGAACTTCGTCCCGCCTTAGAATGAACTTTATTGTGTAGGAATAAAGTTCAAATTGACTTTACATTTTAGTAAGAAAACATTTGTATGGGAAAAAGAAAAGGTCTGTTTTAGGGCTTTCCCGGCAATAATTCGAATTTTTCTCACCGTAAGAACCATCCTTGGACTTCAATGAACATTTTAAAAAAAGAATTAGCGAAATCGGTCCAGCCGTTCAGGCGTGATGCCGTGACAACGGAAAACGGGTTTAATTTTTATATATATAGAAGATAGATATAGACTTATACATATAGGTAATTAGCCTTTAAACAGACAAAATGGGCATAAAACTTTGGACAAACTTCTTTCTTAACATCAAAAGATCTCAAAGCTATTGACCTGCAAAACTTTATCAAAAAGGGTCCTCAAAGTTCATACACCTGTCAGTTCCCTGTTCCCCTATTTTACGGTATTCATCCCTTGGGGCATGCAAATATGTCACACAATAAGGGTAGTTTAGGGGCTGATCTGGTAGAGAACGAATAGGATAACTCCGCAACAGTAGTCATAGATTATTTGTTTTTTTTTAATTACTGGCAATTACCATTTCCCGCCAAAACAGCTTTATGTCGGCGTGTTGGCGTCTCTTTGGTCATAACATCAACCAAACTTCTTAAATATTGTCTGTGAAACGTTAAGTGATGATAGTTGTCAATGTCATTGTTTGGCGGTCTATGCTTCTTGTAATAGCGGATTTACGAACAACGTGAGCCGAGTGATCGAATGAACGTGGAGTGCAGAACTCTCCGCGTTTCACAAAGCGTACATCTAATTAAACAATAATTCGGATACTTAACGAACCCCTGACGGCGGATAGACAAGAATCATGCTCTTCGCATGATATCCCGCTCGCTCATCCGGCTTCCCGCAACTTCGTACTTGATGACGGCTAACCGCATTCCGGCTGGCCGCATATTGCGTTGCCTTAAGCTACAATATTGCCAAGTTTCATCAGAATCTGTTTAGTAGTTTTTTTCGAAAGAAAGTAACAAACATCCATCCATCGGTACAAACATTGACATTTATAATATTAGTAGGATTGGATTAAAGCTAACTCTAGATTTGCAAGAGTGCAGTTTTCTCCAGAGAACAATCTAGCAAGAAGCTCTGTTGGTTGCTTCTTCTCTTTATAAGAACTTGTGAGGATGTTTGCTTTCACATGAAAACAACTGAATAGATTTTATTACTTAATAAAGATTATCAATTTTTTTTTTTTTTCAATATTGTACCCACATCAGAATAACACATAGGCTAATATTTAAGATATCGTGTAAGCTTTCCAAGATATGACGATAAAAAGCAGACGAAATTCCTCAGTGTTACCATATCTAAATTAGTGTTACCAATTAGTCACTATAGGAATTATATCTTACTATAGGCTGCCCGCGCATTTATCGTCATATCTTGGAAAAAAGTCATGATATCTTAAAATAATATAGCCTATTTGTTATTCTGATGTATAGTCTACAATATTGCCAAGATTCATCAAAATCTGTTCAGTGTCTTTTACGTGATGAAGTAACAAACATCCATCCGCCCATCCATCGGCACAAACATTGACATTTATAATAAGTAAGTAATAATATGAATATGAAAAGTGATTTATTCAAAAATAGGCAAAATTCATTACACTTTTTTGATCTAAAACTACTATAGAATTACGATCTAAAAACATGTGATAAAATTCTCCACTATCTTCTAAAATGACCCTTCAATTTGTAACCCCTGACCGGGCAATTGTCATTATCACCCTTGTATAGGGGCGGTACACGTGTGACGTCACAGATGTGTCCCTAGAGCGACAAAGTATTGCGAATGTAAAGGAATTTGAAGGGAGGAAATATTGAACTTTGCTACTGCTAAACGGCATCGCGGCAGACCATGGAAATGGTAGCGGGATGAGCTGGAGCCCAAGTCCTTTGAGTATAGATAAGGAGGTGCCATACCGTCTGGATCTGCGTGCCTGGTCTGACGCAAAATGACTACCTTTTTGTATGGCATTTCTTATCGTTTGATAGGTCATCTACCAAGAAAACTATGAAAAACTTGGCGCAACTTGGCACGCTTTGTCATAAACTCATTTGTATAGGAAAAAGAAATGGGTTCTCCTTATATTCCTTCCTCATTGCCCAAGTCTGCTCATTTACAATAAGTAGCCTCAGTTGTGTGTCGGCAGAGTGTCAATAGCATGTTTTGACATTTGGTCACAGACAGTGGCAAGCTTTTATTTAGCAGAATACTCGTTTTTTGAAGCGCGTGTAGGCGCGTATTTTACTCGTTCAAACGTTGACGCACTTCTAAGCTCGTATAGTCCATGATGGTATCTACACACCAAAGCCGCCGGCTTTTTTGACAGCTGCCATTCGTATGACGTACAGCCGCCAGCCTAGCCCAGCGGCATGCCGGCGGCTTTGGTGTGTAGATACCATAATACTGACACGACACTACCGATTCGAGTGTAAACGCGCGTCCGGTTTTTGGGTTAAAGGCCAAAACACACCGGATGCGTATGCGTAGACATAAGCGTACTTCTGAGTTGTAACTTGTAATGTATGGAACTGTCACCGTTTGCGTAACGTAGACGTATACGTCGACGTGACGCGTAGCCCGGTGTCACATCGGGTTACACTGTAACTACACGCGTGGCTACGCCGTGCTTACGTTTACGTTACGTATATACGCATCCGGTGTGTTTCAGCTTTAAGCTGAAAACAACCGTATACGCGCGTATAAAACGCTAGTCTGAATACGCCCTTACTTTCTTCAAATAAGTATAAATATACGAAGTTATACAGAATCTTTAAAAAAATAAACTCTATCAAGAGAGTCACGTAGAAAATTGCTTATTTAGTAATTTAAGACTTTAAGGGGCAATTTTATGGTTATTTAGATGATACAAAGTTTTGATTAGTTTCAAGAGAAATTATTGTGATCATGTTATAACGTTCTTTGTCAATTAAAGGTATGTCTATCTAGGTACACAGATCCGGGCCGTGCCTGGGACGTGTCCGGGCCGTGATCCGTCAGAAAAGAAAACAATACGTCGTCATGACAACGTGTCCGCGACGTATCAGGGAAAAATATCATTCCACACATTTTCTATGGATTCGTTCACACACGTTGTCATGACGACGTATTGTTTTCCCTCCTGACGGGCCATGTCCCGGACACGTCCCGGGCTCGGCCCGGATCTGTGTAGATAGATCTTTACTACTATTTTTTTCGTGAAACTGTATAAGTACCGTACACAAAGAAATTGCATTTAGGTGTTATAAATATAAGTAGATATTAGAGATGCGCCGAATATGGGTTTTGCCGAATAACGAATACCGAATACTATTCGGCTTGAAACCCTACTGAACCGAATAGTTCGGCCGAATTATCCGGTTGTTCTTTCACACTAATTTTGATAAAATAGATAGGTAAAGTTTATAAAGAAAAGCGCCTTTGACTGTCACTAGATGAGCAGAATTTCTAGGTTTCTACATTCTATCTTTAAGTGTCATTTATTAACTTATCTTTATTTTATCATCTCCTAATAACTAGATGTGAAAATGAGGATATAAGATTGACTGCTCCTTGGTTTAAAATAATTGAATATGAGGTTAATATCTTGTTTTATCAAGAAAATTATTACTAAACAAAATAAACGAATAAATGGTAATTTTAACCGAATATTCGGCCGAATACAAATATTCGGTTGAGGTGCCGAATATGCCGAATACCGAATAGTAAACGAATATTCGGCGCATCTCTAGTAGATATCTACTTACAAATCCTACATTGTCTATTTTGATTGGTTTTCAAAATAAAAACAATAAAATACAACCTTAAATATTAAACAAAAGATACGTAACTCAAATGTGGTCAAATTACATTTTTTTCTAAACCACATACCATAAAGAAAAAAAAGGATTTAAACAAAAAACTCCTTCTAGGAACACTGCCAAAATCTGACATCTCTTTTACACATGCCTTCAAAAACATAAGTAGGAGAGAGATAGTTTTCGACCCAAGGGAGGTATAGAATGACATATGATAGGAGATCGGTGAGATTAGAAAAATATGATGCTTTTAGCTTTTAGTATGTTTTTTTTTGAAGATTTCAATCGAAATTAGTTGAGCGTGTGTTTTTGATAAAGGTTTTTCGGACAAGGGTTGAAATGAAATGATGACACGGGTTGAAAATTAAAACTGAATGCTTAGTTGGTAGAAAGGTATTCTACAAATTAGAAATAGGCAGAAGAACTTCAATTTAAATTTGAAAATCTCCCGACTGTTGTGTTATTAACCTACGAATTATCTCCTTTATTGAGTCATTTACTCTTTATGGTTTCTCTCTAGTGAGTATAGGCCTTTAAACATAGACAAATTCGTAGTACGCAAAAAAACCGATCCGTTAAAAGTCAATCAATTTTTGGTAATATGGCGGTCCTTCTTTGATTTCGCCAATCCGTTAAAAGTATTCCTGTATCGGGACTCGCCATAGTTGCGTCACATTTGACAGTTAAATGTCAAAGTCCTGTTATGTGACTCGACACAGACGAGGGGTTAATAGGTACTGTTTTAGTTTTCCAAGATATGACGATAAAGGCATACGAAGTCGCGGACAGCCTCTAGCAAATACTAAGATACGATTTCATCACAAAATGCCAACACAATAAAGGTAAATAACTCCGCAGAAGCTAGAAGCTCATAAATATTTAAAGTACCTTCAATTTGTAGATTACTTAAAATAGGTAGTGACGGGATCATTATTGGATCCCCTGGGGTAGTGCTGTGATGAGTTATCGATAAAAAATATCCTACATATGCAGGGTGAATTTGAATTCGATCGACAAAATTTAAGGCAAGGTTATTTTTACTTCGGTAATTAAAAAAATATGCGAAATTAATAAATGAAAAAGTTTTGTAAAAGAAAAAAATACAAATTTTGAGTGACTTTTTGGTATGGTGACTTTTTGACTTTTAATTGACATATAAAAAAAAACCAATATTTCCTGTATTGTAAAATGTTATGCTATCTACACACCAAAGCCGCCGACATGTTGGGCTAGGCCGGCGGCTTTACGTCATACGAATGGCAGCTGTCAAAAAAGTCGGCGGCTTTGGTGTGTAGATAGCATTAATATTTGTGCTGATGAATGGGTGGATATGAAGAGGTCTTTTACGCAAAAAACACTGTTTTAAATTAAATTAAACTTAACATTTTTGTAGTTGAACAATAGAATATTAACTTATTTAAAGATATTAATGTTGTTAAACTTATCGTTTCTAAAATATGTCAAAAATCTTCATACATAATAAAAGCACAATTATTCCTTACGTTTTAGCGCATTTATGTACCTAATTCTCATATTTTTATTCTTTGTTTTTCTTTTACCACTACCCCACCAAAAAGAGACAGACATTTAAATACCTACCTACTCGTATATGAATGAGATGTGGCAGGACGAGCTGGACACCTTCTTAAGTATCTGGGCGGAGGAAGCTCGAGACAGAAAGTCATGGCGGATGAGGAGAGAGGCCTTTGCCCAGCAGTGGGACACAAATGGCTACATTAGATTAAATTAGAATGAGATGTTTTAAAATCGGTTCAATTCAGTAAAATTTTATTTCCTTCTTTCCTTTTCATACCCTTTGTGTGAAGCTATCGTAAATCTATCGATACCGCATCCCATCCCTAGCAATCCCTAGAGGATGCATTGTGCTCACTGCACCGACCGGCACTTATTAAATTTATTAAAATGGGGGCAATGACCCCCCCAATTTTGTGTCCCTCTCGCAGCTTCATTTCTAAACTTAATGTTTGTATTGCATCTCTCTCTATTTTGAAAGATATGCAAATTCTACTAATATTATTAATGTCTATGTTTGTGCTGATGGATGTGAGACTTGTTAGACTTTCACGCAATAAACCACTGAACTGATTTTAATGAAACTTTATAATATTGTAGCTTACACTCGTCGTGGATTAGTAGATTGACAGGTGGGTATCTACTAAACTCTTTTTAAGGTTCCGTACCCACAGGGTTAAAGAAACGGGACCCTATTACTATTACTGAGGCTCAGCTGTCCGTCTGTCCGTCTGTCACCAGGCTGTATCTCATGAACCGTTATAGTTAGAGCGTTGAAATTTTCACAAAATATGATGTAGGTATTACTGTTTCCACTATAACAGCAAATACTAAAAGTATGATAATAATAGTTTTTTTTCTTTTTTCCAGGTAAAAGAACAAATTGAAGACGCTTAGGGCGCTTCCGCACTTGCGGGTGACCCGCTCTTCGCTCTTTACCAAAGATTTCACGAAATCTTGCTTAAGTAGGTATTAAGTTATGCCCACCCATCAATGGGGATGATGACAACATTCAAAAATTCAAAAAATAATTAGACCGTCTTTTAGGCTTTTAAAAATATTTGAAACACATTTTTTACCTGATCAAATACATAAATAAATACAAAGATACAGAGCATCAAAGTAATGGAGTGGGGGGTATTGACGTCACTCCTCGGTTAAAATCGTACTGAGGCGTGACGTCACGAGCAACTTCAACCCAGTGTATCATGTGTCATTTTTAGTTTAAGAGAAAAAATAAAATATACCTACGTGTCGAATATTTTAAAATAATCTATGTGATGGACTAAAAAAAATTTTTTAGTCATCATGCCCATTCTTATCCACAGCAAACGTAGCTTTACCTCATTGATCGATGTAAGCTGCGCCGGAGTCGAGTGATTTAAATCTTCGTGCGTACGCTATGGAATGTACCGTGGCATTCCAAATTTGAGATGTAATACTGGCTGGTTAGCTTTGGTTGTAAAAAAAGAGGTAGATTCAGATTAATTTAAAACTCTTTCAAAATTGTTTTTTTATGGCTACTAGAGAGCGTTTTATAAAATAGATCCTATGCCGCCATGTTGGCAGCATTGAAAATTTGTACTGCCATATTACCCTCATTGTGTTTCGCAGTACAAATTTTCAATGCTGCCAACATGGCGCTGCCATCATCTGTCAATTTTAGTAATTATTGCAACACTCAAAATTGACAGTTGCAAAATTATCATTGTCCTATGCAGTAGGTACTTTTTGACAACGTTTAACAGCCTTCAAAAAAGGAGAAAGTTCCCAAATCATCCCCATTTCATTAACAGTAGCATATTTATATTGTAGCCGTCGACAGAATGTAAAAAATAAGCCATCAAAGTGATTACAGCAAACAATAATAAAAAATAAATAAAATAATAAAACGGGCTCTACTGATTGTATCTATCTATGAGGTTGAGTTGAAGGCAGGGGTTGCCAACTTTGGGCTTTTTATAACCATAGTAATGGTAATTACACACAAAGGCCGCCGGCTTTTTTGACAGCTGCCATTCATATGACGTAAAGCCGCCAGCCTAGCACGGCGGCACGACGGCGGCTTTGGTGTGTAGATAGCATTATATATCTTGGAATACTTACACAATATCTCAAAATAATAATGCCTGTATGTTATTCTGATGTGCATGCTACTATAGGGTAAAGTTTTATTAAAATCTGTTCAGTAGTTTTTGCGTGAAAGAGTTACAAACCTCACATCCATCCATTTAGAAACAATTTGAAAAATATTCTCGTTTATGGTCTGTCTACACCAGGGATGTTAGGGAGCTCCGTAACCGTAACCGAAACTATCGGATATCCGATATAAAAAATCATCCGTAACCGTAACCGAATCCGAAATAAAAGTTTCGCATAGTATCGGATAGGGGTGGAGCCTAATTGAGACACGTTATTTGTATTTTACTTTTGAAATTCCTTAAAAAATTAATATCCGTAACCGAAACTAACGGATAATCCGAAATAATTTATTATTCGTATCCGTAACCGTATCCGGTATAATAATCATTCCTAAATCCGTATCCAATCCGTATCCGAAATTTAATATCCATAACATCCCTAGTCTACACATATCCGGGCCGTGCCCGGGACCGGGTTTCCCTCCTGACGGGCCACGGCCCGGACACGTCCCGGATCTGTCTAGATAGACCTTTATCTAATCAATATTTGAAATAGGTATTAATGTTTGTTCCGTCCGATGGCTGGATATTATGAGCATGTTTTTTTACACTTTTACTCAAAAACTACAGAACAGATTTTAATGAAACTGTACAGTATTGCACCTTATACATCAGAATAACATACATGGTACCTACCTCTATTATTTTAAAATACTTATAAAACGTTTACCAAATGTCTCGTACCCCTGTCTTCTCAGATGACTGTTCGTTAGTGCGCTGGGCGCGGGTCAAATCAGATTCCATCGCATACTACCGACAGACAGATAGATAGCTGTCTTTTCTATGTACCTATAGAGGTATACATACATACAAGAGTTTGCCCGCGACTTCGTACGCATTTCTCGTTAAATCTTGGAAAGTTTATGCGGTATCTGCTGTCTACACACCAAAGCCGCCGGCATGCCGCCGGGCTAGGCAGGCGGCTTTACGTCATACGTATGGCAGCTGTCAAAAAAGCCGGCGGCTTTAGTGTACGTAGAACCAGGGGCCTAAGTCTGCTAAATTACAATACTCTCAGATGAGTGTCGGCAGAGTGTCAATGTCATTTTTGACACATTTGGTCGCAATCTGTGTAAAGATCTACCAGTTATCTGTGAACTGAACGGCGGCGCTAGTAGTAATTAATAATAGCATTTTGTATGGGAGTTCAAATTTTTTTGAATGATTTCGTACTCGGTCCCATAGTAAAAGTTGTTTGTTATCATGAGTACATGCGTATCCTTTTCTATCGTTCACTAATTTAAAGTCACCCTGTAGATACATGAACGAGTCGCGTTGGAGAATCATTGGAGAGGCTTATGCTCAGCAGTGGGCAGCTATAGGCTGATATCATACTGCAGTAGAGATACTTCTCTGTCGTGTGGTCTTAGGCCGCTTTCTGCGCCGGCACGCGGAAACGCGTCAGACCAACTTATCTGTGAACTGAACGACGGCGCTAGTAGTAATACAAAATTGTATTTCTACCAACCGCAGCAGTTCTAGAATTTGACGTTTCCGTATTAGTGGCCGTAGTTACAATAACGGTCGGTTCACAGATAACTTGGTAGCACTAAGCCATTGTTTAATACCTACCAAATGTGTCAAAAAATGCCATTGACACTCAACTGAGGCTATTTTAAATTAGCAGACTTGGGTCCTAGTCTGTTTCTAGCTTACCTAATTGTCTACCTACAAATTGAACACAAAGATCTACAACTGCGACAAAAGACCAAATTGGTAGCGCTAACGCAAGTCGCCAGTAATCCATCATAGTGTAATCATAACTTATCTCGGAGACCATATATATTCTAGGTAGGGTTACCACATAATAGAAAAAAACCTTTAAGGCTGTGCCCGGGACGTGTCCAGGCCGTGGCCCGTCAGGAGGGAAAACAATACTTCTTCATGACAACGTATGCGGTTGTCATGACGATGTATTGTTTTCCCTCCTGACGGGCCACGGCCCGGCCAAGTCCCGGATATGTGTAAATAGACCTTATATATTTGTTTGCAGTGCCCTATAACAGGTTCCACGTTGTTTTACAACGTAGCTGTAAGCTCATTCATGTAATATTATTGTGGAGTGCAATAAACTGAGTATTGAGTAGGTATTAAATTTATTATATTATTTAACATTATTAATAAAACACAAAAACCACCAAACAGATTTAAATGAAATTTTCCAACACTTTAGCTTGCACATCAGAATAACATATAGGCTATATTGTTTTTAAATATTATGTAAATTTTTCAAGATATTACGATAAATGCATACGAAAACGCGGGTAGCCTTTTAATATCATACATTGGCAACCCTAAGTATGACACACTTTAATATGATCACAACAGAGAGCTTTGAATGAGATTATCTTGTTAAAAGATAAGAAAAGGATCAAAAGATAACGGCGTCTCGCTTCCGCAGATTTTGGGATTAAATCTTTACGTTTTTAGAGTAATTTACGTAAATTGTACGGATGACGGCAGACATCTTGAGCAATATCATTAAGGATGTTTTTTACTCTTTCCTGCAAAAACTACTGAACAGATTGTGATGAAACTTTACAATATTGTAGCTTTCACCTCAGAATAACACAAAGGCTGTATTATTTTAAGGGTGAATCTTCAGAACCGAGAATTTTGATGTCCGGGGGCTTAAATCCTACGTTTCAAATTATAAAGTCAATAAAATATGTTTTAAACTATAGATTAAGGTGTTATCTACTTGGGAAAATAAAAATAATACATGAATTCAAATCGAAAGGTATTTAAAAAATAGTTCAAAGCCGTAAAAATTGATTCCACTGAAGTGTCCGCTCTCCCGATTTATTCAGAAAACCTTAAAAATCTTTTTGTCATATATACTTAAAGATTCATACATGTTTTTATTTTATTATAAAATAGTTAATTATTACGCATCATAATAAACTTTACACGTATTTTACAATTAACTGAATTTCTCGAGTCATTTTAATTTTGTCCGGCACTAAAGTGTGATTACCTTGGCACGTCACTAAATCGCGCATACGACCCTAGTCGAGCCATTTGGATAGGCGCTGCCTATTTTCACGCGAACTGTGAGATGCATTTTATGTATCGAGGGGGTAGATTATGCGTGAAGTTGTACCATTCACGAAATACAAAGATAAGTATCTGATTTCCCTGGCTTTGTTCTGTACGATCATTGATTACTATGTTCATGTTTTCTTATTAATTTTGTACTACAAGACTAGCCTGATATAGCTATGAATAAGCGCATGGGTGCCCATTATCTAGCCTGAAAACATCATTACGCTAGTTAAATCCAATTTGTGTAAAACGACAAAAAACCGATATTTCTTGCTTCCACTGGCTTGATTCCACTGGTTTAATGACCAGACCATACTAATAAAATCATACAGTTTGCTTAAATAACGGTTTATATTGGTTTCTAAAAATAGCGTTATGTGTAATAATGTTTGATATTATTAAAAAAACAGTTTTCCACATTAAGGGAGGACGTTTCAAAGCTCGGTCACCTATTTAAAGATTTTGAATTAGCAACTTCACAGCAACTTGTATTAATACCCAATAACCTTTTAAAGCCTAAATTCGAAGGTACGTTAACTGTTTTTAATTTTATTTAACAAAATTGAAACTTTTTTATACTTTATATTGCATTATTATTGATTCTCCTGGGCGTAAATTTTTAACATCAAATATCTTTGGATCCATACATAAGAAATGAGTGCCTATTCAAAATATTTGTTTATTGACCTCTCTAATTTGTAATTTTATTCTCAATTTAAAAATAAAATAATATTTAAATTTTACCAGTGGAATCAACTAAAGAATCCCAAATCGAAGAAACACCCTTAAGATATTGCGTAAGTTTTCCAAGATATGATGTTAAATGTGAACGAAGTCGCAAGCGGCGGCTAGTTCAGCTGCGAGGCCTGTATTCAATTAAACGAACCTAAATACAATGCACCACACAGATTCAGCACAAGAGGGATACACAATTAATAGACATCAGTCCAGTGGCCAATTACTGTCAGATGTGTGCTGTGTTGCCAGCTGTAGGTTGTAACAATATGTAACAAAATATTGTATTGTAGCGTTCTTTCTGGGTCGGATCTGATTTTAAATCGTTCGTCCATTTCTTAAAATATTTACCTACATCCTAATCCTAATAATATTATAAATGTCATTGCTTGTGCCGATGGATGGATGGATGTTTGTTACTTCATCACGTAAAAACCACTGAACAGATTGTAATGAAATTTTACAATAACTTAGCTTGGACATCAGAATAGCAAATAGGCTATATTATTTTGAGATATCATGATTTTTTTCCAAGATATGACGATAAATGTGAACGAAGTCGCGGGCAACCTCTAATACATACATACATATCCGTCACGCCTCTCTCCTATCGAGGTAGACAGAGACCACTTCCCTCCACTTGCTACGATCCAAACACACTTCCTTCGCTTCATCCACATTCATCAGTTGCCTCATACATACGTCAGTTTTCATAGCAACGATAAAAAGCTGGATCCGACAAAAGTGAGCTTCTATGGTCTGTCTACACATATCCGGGCCGTGCCCGGGACGTGTCCGGGCCGTGGCCCGTCAGAAGGGAAAACAATTCGTCGTCATGACAACCGGACACGTTGTACTAGATAGACTAATGTTCTAGCACTGTTTCTTCTTTCAATTATCCTCCCTCATTAAATGTCAATGGGATGGATGAGAGAATATTTGTTACTCTATCACACGAAAACTACTAAACAGATTTTGATGAAACTTTACAATATCATAGCTTACATATTAGAGTAATACATAGGCTATATTATTTTAAGATATGTCATTCAGCTTTAAGCTACAATATTGCCAAACATCAAAATCTATTCAGTAGTTTTTGCGTGAAAGAGTACACACATCTATCCATCCATCGGCACATACATTGTCATTTATAATATTAGTATTAGCTTTCCGGTGCGTACAGACCATGTAACATGTTATATAACTTGTGTTATATAACACGTCCACACTATGTAACCTTGTTATTCAACATTGCAACATAAAATAATACTGTACACATTAATAACAATGCAATATAACAATGTTATATAACATTGTTATATTTTTATGTTGCAATGTTGAATCACAAGGTCATAGTGTGGACGTGTTATATAACACAAGTTATATAACATGTTACATGGTCTGTACGCACCTCCACGCGATCAAAGTTATATAACATTGTTGTACATATCAATAACATTGTTTTATAACATTCAGTGTCCACATTATGTAAAACATGTTATATAACAATGTTAAATAACATGTTATGTTACATGGTCTGTACGCACCTAAGATATGAAGAAAATGCGTACGAAGTCGCGGGCAGCCACTAGTGCTATATAGCTTTACTTATGTGCACAGAATTGGATGGGTGTGCACAAATTGGCTCGTAATTGAGCCGGGGGTATTAACTGAGAGTGACGTGCAACACGCGCCGAGCGGAGTCGGGTGTATAAGCTTGTATAGTTAGGTTTCGAGTCTAGAGACTAGATTTCTAGGTTTCAACACTGGTGACCGAATTGAAGTATTTAAAATTAGTGTTAAAATTATTTAACTGTAACTAAAACTGGGGTCAAAGTCTGCTTATTTAAAATAGCCTCAGTTGTGTCGACAGAGTGTCAATTACATTTTTTGACACATTTGGTATTCTGCTAAACAATGGCAGGTGCGTACAGACCATGTAACATGTTATATAACTTGTGTTATATAACACGTCCACACTATGTAACCTTGTTATTCAACATTGCAACATAAAATAATACTGTACACATTAATAACAAAGTTATATAACATTGTTATATAACATTGTTATATTTTTATGTTGCAATGTTGAATCACAAGGTCATAGTGTGGACGTGTTATATAACACAAGTTATATAACATGTTACATGGTCTGTACGCATCAAAGTTATATAACATTGTTGTACATATCAATAACATTGTTTTATAACATTCAGTGTCCACATTATGTAAAACATGTTATATAACATGTTATGTTACATGGTCTGTACGCACCTTTAAACTGATTGCGACGAAATATGTCAAACAATGTCATTGACACTCTGCCGACACACAACTGAAAATAATGTAATGAGTAGTTGGTAGTGACTACTCGTGGGGCTGCAGGTTGAAGGTTCAATTCTTGCTAGAGACAAACATGACTGTGATGAATACAGACAGATGTTTGTCTTAAGTAAGAGTGTTTGTCTGATCGTATAAACGTCTATCTACACATATCCGGGCCGTGCCCGGGACGTGTCCGGGCCGTGGCCCGGCAAGAGGGGAAAAAATACGTCGTCATGACAACGTGTCCGGGCCGTGTCCGGGACGTGTTAGGGAAACAATATCATTCCATACATTTTCTATGGATTCGTTCACACGCGTTGTCATGACGACGACGTATTCTTTTCCCTCCTGACGAGCCACGACCCGAACACGTTCCGGGCACTGCCCGGATCTGTGTAAAGAGACCTTTAAAATATCTTCAAATCTGTGTTTTTGTACAAAGAATCTGACATACTCGTCTTAGATAATATCTTTACGGAGAAAGAAATTCAACAATCACAAAATTCCCACGTTAATTATAACAAAAATGTTAATAAAACCTCTAATTAACAATGATTTTCAACAAGCATCATAAATCATTTTCCCTTTGCCTCTTGAATTAAAAAAGCAGCTTCCTAACCCGATTTTAAAAGTAAAAAGAAAAAACTATTGAGCTGTCAAACGTCTTTGTTCGAAATTCAAACTTGAATTCACACCTCGCGCGCTTTTGTTTTGTTTTTCGTTTTAGGGTTCCGTCTGTAACGGTTTAAAACCTCTTTAGTATTGACAGGTTATGTTAGTGTTGTTTTTTTTTGGATGAGTAAGCAAGTTTTTTTTTTTAATTTATACTACAGGCTATATCCTACCAATATTATAAATGTCAATGTTTGTACCAAGGATGGATGGATGTTTGTTACTCTTTCACGCAAAAAAACTACTGAACAGATTTTGATGAAACTTGGCAATATTGTAGGTGCAAGCTACAATATCAGAATAACACTTAGGCTATATATTATTTTGAAGTATCATATTTTTCTTCAAAGATATGACGATAAATGCGCACGAAGTCGCGGGCGACCGCTAGTAGATAGTAAAAATAACTACGTTTAGTAGTAATGGTTAATGATAAGTTATAGATAGTAGTAAATGTAAAAATGAAAGTTTTTAATTGCTGGAGACACAGTACTTTAATTATTTTAATAACAGCATATACTACAGGTTGTCGCTGTATTCTATTTTTTTTAAACTGAACAACTTTCCCCAAGAAACATGAGTTTATACTTTTTTTTTTACTGAAAAACTCTCAATCATCTAATCGTCAATCCTATTGGAAGATCAAAAAATTGCTGTATTTATACGTATAAGAAAATGTTTTACTACGGAACCCACAACCAAAAAACATAATTTCTATCTTATCAACTTCCTAAACCAGTGGCCGCGCAGTAGGATTCCTTTGTCCGAATAAGAAAGCCAAAATTGACGTTTCAATACAACAATACGACACGCAAATCTTAACTAGGAACCACATTTGTATGGCGGTTTACTAATGTTTGACATAACTTAATTTGCAATAATTTCATTGGCTATAATTTCATTAGCCATAATTTTATTTGACATAATGATTTAGGTGCCATAACTAACGAAAGCAATAAAATTATTTGCAATAACTTTAATATTCATAACTAATAGAAAGACATAATCTTCATAATAAATAATTTTACATTACATACAATACAAATGAGATAATTTTAATTAAAGAAGCTATTTAAAGAAATAGATGCGAATTCTTAAGAGCTTTAGCCTCAAATTTGAGCTTATTGTAAAACTTCTAACCGCCTATTTATATTTCTTTTATTACATATTTGATTTGATTAGTCAATCTCTGTTTTATTTGACCTATTTATTACTCTAGCAGGTAAAGCAAGCAGCATGCAATGCATGCCAGCAAGCAAGCAAGCATGCAGCAGGTAAGCAAGCATGCAGCATGCAAGCAAACATGCAGCATGCAAGCAAGCATGCAGCATGCAAGCAAGCATGCAGCATGCAAGCAAGCATGCAGCATGCAAGCAAGCATGCAGCATGCAAGCAAGCGTGCAGCATGCATGCCAGCGTGCAACATGCAAGCAAACATGCAGCATGCAAGCAAGCATGCAGCATGCAAGCAAGCGTGCAGCATGCATGCCAGCGTGCAACATGCAAGCAAACATGCAGCATGCAAGCAAGCATGCAGCATTCAGGCAAGCATGCAGCATGCAAGCAAGCAGGGATGCAAAAATCATGTTCTAACCTAACCTAACCTATCCTATCGGGGTTGCCTGGTATTTTGTTTTTTCTCTGCGGGGGGCTTCGCCCCCCGAGCCCCCCCTCGGGGGCTCCGCCCCCGGACCCCCTCTGTCACGTCAGGTTTTTTTGTATTGTAAGTACATTCATCTCATCTAGTATAATAATACGCACACGATGGCATAATTATAATATGTCATCTGTAGATTATGTATTTAATAGTTATAGAAAATTATAATTATGGCCCTTGTTGTTTATGAAACATAATACTATGGCTAATGTTAATTATGACTACTGAACCATTATGTCCATCGTTGTTAGTATAAATAATAATATAGCATATGAACTTTATGACTGTAGAACATTATGACATGTGAAATTATTGCAAATTAAATTATGAAAAACAAAATAATACCTTGTATGGCAGCACGTTTTGTTTGAGCCCCAAGTTAAGTTTTGAGCGGTAATTTTAATTAAATCTGTCAAGTTAAATTCTAAGATTCTGTTTGTTCAATAACAATACAAGAATGTAGGTCAATTTGTATGGAAGCTACTGAAAAAAAAAATGTTTTTGTATGGTGACTTGACTAAGTAATTTATTTTCGTGAAAGCGATGTCTTTCATTTGACAGTGACTTTGTTTTTTTTTGACAACGGCAGCTACCACAAAGGTTTTCTGCCAATTTCAACAAGGTTGCGATTGTTTTTTTTTATAAACTTTGTTAGAAGGAGGCGTATTATGCCACCGACAAGGTTTAATTGACAGATGTCAACAATCTTTTTTTTAAATTTATAATCTGACAATCTTATTAAGGATTGGCGAAATCAAAGAAGGACCGCCATACTACCAAAATTGATTGATTGATCTTATTAAGGAAAGGTTTTGGTGTTTGAAAATTTATTTGGCATAACTTTTTAAAGTCTGATTAATATTTAATTATTAAACTTCTTTAAAAAAAGGTTGTTTTTTTTTTAATTTACATATAGATAATGTTATTTATCTAATTTAACTAAGTATTTACTTAATTTAAGAATTGGCCGTTAAATGCACAATGACGATTTTAAGTTAATTTTCGAAAATATATACGGAACCCATTTTGCATCCAACCCCTTTCGTACACCGATTAATTTTCAAAATTAGAATAAAAATAATTCTAAATTCGAACGATTCCACTGACAAAGCTCCCGCCTTTTTAACCACTCGAGCAATGAAATTAAACTGTACAGCCACTTCTTTTTTTTTAATTCCGAGTAGCAAAGGGTGTTAGCCTATTATGTTTTTTTTTTAATTGAGGGTTTTCAAAATGGCGTCATTTTTGACGGTCGATGAAGTGTGAAATTGATTTTTAATGATGTTTTCACGCGAATGATTAAATGGTTGGTAATTTAATTTTGATTTTAATATTTTTCGGTTTCAAACTCTTGTTTATTGCTATATTATGTGAAATAGCA
Source organism: Anarsia innoxiella (assembly GCA_947563765.1). Taxonomy (NCBI): domain Eukaryota; kingdom Metazoa; phylum Arthropoda; class Insecta; order Lepidoptera; family Gelechiidae; genus Anarsia; species Anarsia innoxiella. The sequence goes on along the minus strand of OX387418.1, from coordinate 499,765 downwards.
ATAATGGTATCTACACACAAAAGCCGCCGGTTTTTTTGACAGCTGTCATTTGTATGACGAAAAGCCGCTGGCCTAGGCCGGCGGCATGCCGGCGGCTTTGGTGTGTAGATAGCATAATAATAATATGATACAAATAAATGGTTACTAATCCAATCCCACTAATAAATAGAAGTATTTTTGTGCCGATATGGATGGCCATAAAAATTACATCTATTATCGCATCCATATGCGAGGATGTTTCTTTCACGCAAAAACCACTGATCAGATTTTAGTTAAACTTGGCAATATTGTAGCTTACACATCAGAATAACAAATGGGATATATTATTTTGAGATATTGCGGTTTTTTTCCAAAATGACGATAAATAATACAACGTCGCAGACAGCCTCTACAACACTTTCATCCATGTCACCAAAGAATTCCCTCGCATAAAGGGCGATAAATTCTACAATACAATGTTACAATCGCTACACCAACCAGAAGAGATGACTTCATCAATTCATTGACATTGGAATCAAATTTATAAGTCCAGCGACCTTTCACAATTGGTCGGGTTGTACTCTCGGGTCACTAGGAGATTCTGGCAGACAGGAATTGTAATGAAAACTCTTTGGTGCATTTAAGTATCTACCTAGGTTTTTCCACAATGAGGAAGGAATTACGGCCTAATCACTCTCTGTATGAGAGTAGGCTCGTGCCCCTCGGTGAGGACATATATGGGCTGATAAAAGAGGAAGGAATATAAGGAGTGGCCCCATCTTTTTTTCATATACAAATCAGTTTATGACAGCGTGCTAAATTGCGCCAAGTTTTTCATAGTTTTATTGGTAGATGAACTGTCAAACGATAAGAAATTCCATACAAAACGGTAGCCATTTTGCGCCAGACCAGGCACGCAGATCCATTTTTTCATGGATTTTTTTTTACAGTGACAGCTGTCATTGTGACAAAAAGTGTAAATGTGCTAAGAGGCTAGAGCCTTAAGTATAGAATATATTCAGGGATGTTAGGGAGCTCCGTAACCGTAACCGAAACTATCGGATATCCGATATAAAAAATCATCCGTAACCGTAACCGAATCCGAAATAAAAGTTTCGCATAGTATCGGATAGGGGTGGAGCCTAATTGAGACACGTTATTTGTATTTTACTTTTGAAATTCCTTAAAAAATTTATATCCGTAACCGAAACTAACGGATAATCCGAAATAATATATTTTTCGTATCCGTAACCGTATCCGGTATAATAATCATTCCTAAATCCGTATCCAATCCGTATCCGAAATTTCATATCCATAACATCCCTAGAATATATATGGAGATGCCATACCGTCTAGATCTGCGTGCCTGGTCTGGCGCAAAATGGCTACCTTTTTGTATGGAATTTCTTATCGTTTGACAGGTCATCTACCAAGAAAACTATGAAAAACTTGCGCCAACCTTAGCGCGCTATCATAAACTCATTTGTATATTTTAAAAAAGGCGGCACCTCCTTATATATTCTATACTCAAAGGGCTAGAGTGCATTTCATGAAATCGTTCATATGCCGCCAAGTTAGCAGCATTGAAAATTTGGTACTGCCTCATTGGGTTTCGCAGTACAAATCAGGAGGCTGCCCGCGATTTCGTACGCATTTATCGCTATATCTTGGCAAATTTACAACATTTCTCAAAATAACATAGCTTTTGTGTTATTCTGATGTATAAGCTACAATATTGCCAAGTTTCATCAAAATCTATTCAGTAATTTTCGCGTGAAAGAGCAACAAACATCCTCACACCACACCCATCCTGCGGAACCCTTAAAAAAAAAAGCCATTATACATGATATTACAGTAATCGATAGTCTGATGTCTTAGAAACGCATTACATTAAGACGTAATGAATCTATGCGCATACGCATCAAACATGGTCATTTGATTCGAATACTCATCTGCGAAAGTTTAAATGCACTTGTACATTAAATTGGGCTAGAAAATTGACGATTTATGTACGAGAATTGTTGATTTTGAAAGAAAATATTAAGTATAATAAAGTCTTGCGGCCATACCCTAATAGGGTCCTCTATGTCTCCCTTTGGGTAAGGATCCCTAAAAAAAGTGTCATATTCCAGGTGATTCTATATAATTTTACGTTTACACAACTTTAGGGCCTTTTACACATTAGCGGCTAAATTACCAAATCTGGGGCCAAAGTTTGCTTATTTGTGTGTCGACAGAATGTCAATGAGAGTGTCAATGTCAGTTTTTGACACATTTGATCGCAATCTGTGTAAGCCATTATTTAGCAGAATACCAAACGTAACAAAAATGCCATTGACACTCTCATTGACATTCTGTCGACACACGACTGAGGCTATTTTAAATTAACAGACTTGTGTCCAAATAATCCCTCTGACTTAGTAGCCACACACGTTAAGATAAGCTAAGTGCACGGGTAGCGGGTTCGATTCCCAACCTAATCTCGAGTGCACTTATGAGGAAGGACTGTTTATCGTTATGTGTGTCTTTTAAATATAGAACTCATTATGAAATAACTATTTTTTAAACGGATATGATGTGACCGACTTATATTTATACTAGAAGCTGCCCGCGACTTCGTACGCTTTGTGGTATGATATCTTGGAATAAATCAGACTAAGCTACAATATTGCAGAGCTTCATTAAATGTTTAGTTTTGCATGAAAGAGTTAGACCCAGAAAACACGGCGAAACGCAACTGAAACGAAACGTTTCAAACTAGTTACGTCGTGTGTGATTTTCTAAGGAAGTCTATAGCAGAAACTGCGATGCAACTCAAAAGTAAGTAGCAGTTTCAATTGTGTTGCAGTTGCGTTTCACTTTTCCTTGACGACGTGTTGTGAAAGAAAAAAATCAAATATTAAATCACGGTGTATTTGACAGCGAGCCCGCTGCGCGCTCGCCGTGAGAGCGCGACGAGCACGCGGCGGACTCGCGACGGGCTCGCGACGATGTTATGACGTTTCGCACGCTCGTAGCCACTCGTCGAATATCGCCTTGTGGGGCTTAGCATGCGTGCCGCGACAATTATCTCACATCATGCTGTCCTTATCACATTTAAAACTATGGACAGAGATGTAAGCGTGACAAACCCATGGCAACGTCTTGTCACGGAGTGTATGCTGCTAGCTGGAGACGGCTCCATAGACAGTGTATAGAAATATATGGCACGACGATAATATCGCCGCGTTTATCTCGCTGTTGGGAGCAGCGCCTTGGTGTCATCGTGTTAGTATCAACATGGACTTTACGAGCTAAGAAGCGCGTCAACGCTCGTACGAATAAGGACGTGGCCCCAGTAGGCAAACTGTTAGCGGCTGACTAGTTTGCGGCGTATCGATTTAGTACGCCCTTCCAGATATTTGAAATGGAGTGTCCACAGTGAGCTAGTTTTCGCTCACTGTACGCAGTTTGTAGCGTTACGCGCGCTGACTATCTCAGACAGCGGCCGAATCCCACCAAAACCGGTGATTTCATTGATTTGAGTTTGCAGCTGACCCTTTCAGTTCGCCACAAATTTGCGGCTCACTCAGTCGGCCGCTAACAGTTTGCCTACTGGGGCCACGGCCTAAAAGGCGCGCATACACTCTATAAACGCGTATAAAACGCTAGTCTGTAAACGCCCTTAAAATAGGTATTACTAAGATTATTAACAATTTTTTCTTTTTTTCCCCAGAATGACCTAACCGCAGCAATGCAGCCGCTCGCGCTCCTCTTCCTGGTGCTGTGCGCGCTGAGCTACGCGTGCGCGTGTCCGTGGGCGTGCGCGTGTCGTCCGTCCGCGTCGGACTGCGCACATCGCGGGTTGCTACACGTGCCGAAGAGGGTGCCGTATGATGCTCAGAGATTGTGAGTTTATTTATTTATTTTTTATAAGTATAAAATGACATCACGAGGATAAATTTATTTATTTCAAAGTTAAAGAAAAAAACCAGACCAAGTGCGAGTCGGATTCGCTCACGAAGGGTTCCATACTATTTTATTGAAAAAATTGCTTCTGTTGTATAGTGCTATTTGTTTTTAAAGAAAATGTATAATTAATAATTATATATAGGTACTGTGGAACAAGCGTCTACCAGAAGCCATTATCGATAACGACCAAAAAATTAAAAATTGACATTTTCACAATTGATGTATTACCGTAGCCGCTGTAACAACAAATATCTACTAAAAATAGAATTATTTTTATTATTAATTTCATAATTTTGCTATTCTATTCCAATAATATTGTCAGCTAGAAATAATCCGAATAAAAACAAAAAAAAACTTCACTTACAGTAGCACTTTTCCTATAGAACATACCATGACATTACATATGTTGTGAAACCCCAAGATATGATATAAAAATGTACAGAGTAGACTTTGATTCAGAGAGTAGACTAGAGGGCGCTGCAGTCGAGTTTCATATTCATCCTACTAATATTATAAATGTCAATGTTTGTGCCGATGGATCTATGTGAGGATGTTTGTTATACTTTCACGCAAAAACTACTGAACAGATTTTGATGAAACTTCGTAATATTGTTGCTTGTAAATTAGAATACACTTTCACGTAAAAACTACTAAACAGATTATGATGAAACTTTACAATATTGTAGCTTGTACATTAGAATAACACGTAGGCCATTATTATTATGACGAAAATGCGTCGTCGCGGACAGCCTCCGAATAAATGGTCTATCTACATCGGACACGTTGTCATGACGTATTGTTTTCTCTTCTGACGGGCCACGGCCCGGACACGTCCCGGGCACGGCGTGTCCGGTTGTCATGACGACGTATCGTTTTCCCTGCTGACGGGCCACGGCCCGGACACGTCCCGGGCACGGCGTGTCCGGTTGTCATGACGACGTATCGTTTTCCCTGCTGACGGGCCACGGCCCGGACACGTCCCGGGCACGGCGTGTCCGGTTGTCATGACGACGTATTGTTTTCCCTGCTGACGGGCCACGGCCCGGATCTGTGTAGATAAACCTTAAATCCGAGATAAATTATTGCAACAAACAAGATTCTAAGGCCCAAAATACACGATGAAACTCAACTGCAACGCAACTGAAACTGCTAGTTACTTTTGAATTGCATCGAAGTTTCTGCTGATTCCTTTAGAAAACCACACACGACGCAACTAGTGTGAAGCATTTCAAACTAGTTGCGTCGTGTGAAACGTTTCAAACTAGTTGGGTCGTGTGTGTGTGATTGTCTAAGGAAGTCTATAGCAGAAACTTCTGCATTGCAGTTGCATTTCGTCGTGTTTTCTGGGCCTAATTGATTTCAGTCAATTCAAATATTCACAGAATTGTTGAATGTTTATAAAGAAATGCGATTGACGTCTTTAATGTAGTTTGTTTGATATCATTCAAGGAAGCACTTCGGTTTTATAAACACGTTCATACTAAAAGCGCTTATTCATTGACAAACTGTAACCTGTAACCGTTACATGTACTGTAACAAAAAAACATAGTGTGTACGTGGTTCGCGAGCGGCTCGCAGCGAGCCGACTATTGTCGGTTTTTTTCGTGTAAGGGCCAAAACATAAATTCACGACACGACGCGACACGACGCGACTTTATGTTTTAGCCCTTAACACGCGTACATAAAACCTCATTACTAGGTTTGGTTACAGATACAGCTTACCAATGAATTCACGCCTTTAGGTACCTTACGCATGTGCGGTTGCTGCGTGGTTACGACGGAACACGACCAACTTATAACACCCATCTTATTTCGTGGTAGGTTAAAAAGTCATCTTATCGTCCCTATCCCCGTTACAAAACGAGTTTTAAATAATAGTTCTAGAACTGATGTCATTTTTGACGTTTTTAACTAAGTAAGTAGGTAAGTAAATATTTACTATAAACACAAAAAAAAACAAATATTTACTATATTTCCCTTTTTTTTGTTTTGTTTATCTGAGTTAGTTCTAGTCGAAACGTCATTTATCTGAGTTAGCTCTAGAACTATAAATAAATATCGTTTTGTAATAAGGGTGTATGTCTCTGAAGTGATACCCTACTCTATACTTGCCCCCAAAACATTCATACTAATACGTTAGGGACGCGATGCCATGGAAAATGGAGAAACCAACCAAGTGTGACGTGGAGGAAGGCGGGAGGGTTCCGTATAAGACATTTAAATAATGACAGTTTGGTAATATATTATCCTATCTTATAAATGTCAATGTTTGTGTCGATGGGTGGCTGAGTGAATGTTTATTAGTCTTTCACGCTAAAACTACTGAACAGATTTTGATGAAACTTGGCACTATTGTAGCTTGCACATTAAATTAACACATAGGCTATATTATTTTAAGATATTGCGTATTTTTTTCAAGATATGACGATAAATGCGTACGAAGACGCGGGCAGCCTCTAGTACATGGATGCGATTATATGCCCCTATCGCATTTCCCTTAAGCATTTATCATTTCCCACAAAATAGCCTTTCATTCAATAAACATCAAGAACCCCCATTTTTTCCAACATTTCAATGGCTTTTCAATCAAGCCGTCGCAACCCGAAAATGTTAAAAGGAAATTCCTATACCGATAACGTCGGAATATGGGTTCCCTATAGAAATGTAATGTTATAAGAAATTGAAGTGTTTATAGGTAATGTCGTGACTTTTACTATGGGGGTATTGAGAAAAGCAAAGATATTTTAGATAAACGTGTGTGAGAAAGTGAAATATAAATATAGGAAAAAACTTTATTTTAAAAAAGGGAAGCGACTTCAAAACTACTTTTTAGGGTTCCGTACCCAAAAGGTAAAAACGGGACCCTATTACTGAGACTTGCCTGTCCAGCTGTCTGTCTGTCTGTAATCAGGCTGTATCTCATGAACTGTTATAGCTAGAGCGTTGAAATTTTCATAAATGATGTATTACCGTTGCCGCTATAACAACAAATACTAAAAATAAAATAATAATAAAATAATTACGGGGGGCTCCCATACAACAAATGTGATAATGGTACAAAACACTTCGCGCGCGAGTCCGACTCGCACTTGGCTTGTTTTTTTCAACAGTAGCAACACTCTACAATGTTTGAATCCCCCATTTTTATTTAATAAACTTCTTGCAAAACAAATAAAGGCTTTTATTTCCCTTTTGAGAGACATAAAGGTGTGTTTCTTTTTGTACGGTATTCGATTTACATATTTGAGTTTTAGGGTGTAGTCACACTGGCTGATAGCTATAGGTGGCGATGTAGTGGACTGTAAATCTGTAAATGAAAACTAAATGCTTTATAACACTATTTATTCGACCAGGGGGCTTAGCACGGCGTCAGGCCTCCGTCACTCTATGTACTTGCGCGCTATAAATACCTACCGCTCAGCGGGCCGCTTGCGGATCAAGCGAAGCGCGGTTGTCAAAACGAAGCGCTCGCACGTTGTTCAAATTTTGATAGTTCCATTCGTTTTTTTGTTTGTTTTGAATGTTTTATAATTTTTAATAATTACGTTTTTTTAATGAAAAACATAATAATAACCGAGAATTAAGAAAGATAAAAAAGCATTAAATATTAAAAATAAAATATGTTAAAAATAAATATATTAAAAACGATACAATTTTAAACTGTCCCTATAAGTCGGAACATATTCATAGTTCTCAATAATTTAGTCACAAAACGTTTTGTTAATTTAATTTTATCGAAGAGGCAGCCCCGTGATTTTTACGGATTCGCGCGGTGCGAAGGAATCACAACTATACGCTTGAGTATTTAGGCACATTTTAGCATGCAGTGATATCTAACGTGACAGTTGGGCTATTACGCACTGTTAAAGCAGTAGGTATTGGATATTTTGTTCTGAGTGAAGTATCTGTTACGTAGTAACTATTAGGTAATCTGTGACGGCGTGCCCCGACAATTATCTCACGTATGCTGTCTTTATCACATTTAAAACTATAGACAGAGACGTAAGCGTGACAAACGCATGACAACGTCTTGTCACGGAGTGCCATGCTAAGCTAGCAGACTATTTAAACACAAAACAAACCAGATGACAGATAAATATATTTTTGATAATAAAAGTAACGTCAAAAAGTCAAAATCATAGACAAGTGCGACGGAGGTCGCATCACCACTGAGTTGCTAAAACTGGCTTTACGACCTTCCTTAACCCTTAACGTCCCCACTACACGGACACAAGCCTACTCTCACACGAGAGTGATTAGGCCGTAATCCACCACACCAAATGCGATTTCACAAACACCTTCAAATTGTTGTTATAGCTGCAACGGTAATATCATCTGTGAAAATTTCAACGCTCTAGCTATAACGGTTCATGAGATACAGCCTGGTGACAGACGGACAGCCGAGTCTTAGTAATAGGGTCCCGTTTTCACCCTTTGGGTACGGAACCCTTACAAATCTATGGTAGTTTTACTTTAGGTTTAAAGTTCTGATTAAAAACTGTACCCGAAACAAAATACAGGTCTATATCTACACAGATCCGGGCAGTGCCCGGTACGTGTCCGGGCCGTGGCCTGTCAGGAGGGAAAACAATACGTCGTCATGCATGACAACGTGTGTGAACGAATCCATAGAAAATGTATGGAATGATATTTTTTTCCTGACACGTCCCGGACACGTTGTCATGACGACGTATTGTTTTCCCTCCTGACGGGCCATGGCCCGGACACATCCCGGACACGTAGTCATGATGACGTATTGTTTTTTCTCCTGCCTGACGGGCCACGGCCTGGACACATCCCGGACACGTAGTCATGATGACGTATTGTTTTCCCTCCTGCCTGACGGGCCACGGCCCGGACACATCCCGGACACGTAGTCATGATGACGTATTGTTTTCCCTCCTGCCTGACGGGCCACGGCCTGGACACATCCCGGACACGTAGTCATGATGACGTATTGTTTTCCCTCCTGCCTGACGGGCCACGGCCTGGACACATCCCGGGCACGGCCTGGATCTGTGTAGATAGACCTCAAACAGGAAAAATCTCTCAATATATGACCCCCTGAACGTACCAAACATACACACGTGTATGTACAAATTTGTTTATGGAAATGAAAGAGTTCTAAAAATATTTTATTCCAATTCGAATTTGATAAAATCTTCGTGCTCTTTTGAAACAAATAATAATGTAAAATTGAATGTAGGCACCTTTATTGGGATTTGATACAAAATAAACCGACCAAGTGCGAGTCGGATTCGCGCAGAAAGGGTTCCGTGCCATTCACTATTGATATCGAGCAAAAAAGGCAAAAAAAATAACACGTAGCAGGTATGTGTATGGGATCCCCCTTAATTATTATTATTCTATTTTTAGTTGTTGTTATAGCGGCAACAATCATACATGACACATTGTGAAAATTTCAACTACAGTCTGGTGCCAGACGCACAGTCGAATCTCAGTATAATAGGGTTCCGTTTTCACCCTTTGTGTACGGAACCCCAATAATATAACCTATGTGCTATTCTCATGTACAAGCTAAGTTATTAAAGTTTCATCAAAATATGTTCAGTTTTCGCGTATTCCCCACACATCCATCCATAGGCACAAACATTGTCATTTTATGATTAGCAGGATGTAAAGCACTATATACCAGAATTTCAAAAATTATAGTCCCACTATTCAAAATATCCCAAAAATCTGAGAAACATAGCCCCCTTACACTAAATTCTTCATTCGCCTTTCGCCCGAGGCTATCTAATATAGTAGCATTTGATCGAATAGGGAAACAATTGCAAGTGAAGGGAAGTTGTCTCTGTCTACCCCATGGAAAAGAGGCGCGACAGATATGTATGTACGTAGGTATTGCTTTCAAAAATTCACTGTACAGGGTGTAACAGAAAGGGGGTATAAAGCCGAAACACAGCAATAGTCCTCATGAAACTGAACAACTTTCCCCAAGGAACATGGGTCGTAACTTGAAAAATCGAAATATTACGTATTGTTTACCCTCCTGACGGGTCACGGCCCGGACACGTCCCGGGCACGGCCCGGATCTGTGTAGACAGACTTTTAAATACTTAAGGCCGTGGCCCCAGTAGGCAAACTGTTAGCGGCTGACTAGTTTGCGGCGTATCGATTTAGTACGCCCTTCCATATATTTGAAATGGAGTGTCCACAGTCAGCTAGTTTTCGCTCACTGCACGCAGTTTGCAGCGTTACGCGCGCTGACTATCTCAGACAGCGGCCGTCTCCCACCAAAACTGGTGATTTCATTGATTTGAGTTTGCAGCTAACTCTTTCAGTTCGCCACAAATTTGCGGCTCACTCAGAGGGCCGCTAACAGTTTGCCTACTGGGGCCACGGCCTTAAATTCCTTCTGGCGCAGTCGGGTAAATAAAGACTTACTAAAGTACCTACTCTAAAAAATGTGAATTTTCCCCCCAAAAAACGTTTCATCCCCTTCCCGCCCTTAAAATAAATAAACGGTATCAACCCCTAAGAGATGATGCTAATTGATATTAATTGGAGCGCTCTTCTGGGGTTTGGGCGGATTTTATAGAGCTGCTACGTTTTTTGGGAGGGGGTTTTAGCAGCTCTGTGTTCTTCCATCATAATGGACTCGCAGAGTTGCTTTTGTGATACTTATAAATATATATTATAGACTAGTGGCTGCCCGCGACTTCGTACGCATTTATAGTTCATATCTTGAAAAAAAAAACAATATCTCAAAATAATATAGCTTAAGCGTTATTCTGATATTTAAGCTACAATATTGCAAAGTTTCATCAAAATCTATTCAGTGGTTTTTACGTGAAAGAGCAACAAACATCCATCGGCACAAACATTGACATTTATAATATTAGTAGGATGAGTGTTTAATGCCCATTTAATTATCTTGTTCTTTTGGAAATAAAAAAAATAGAATTATTAAGAAGACAGTTTTTTTATATTTAAAATCCGACGCAACACAACGCAACGAACTATAATTTTACATACATACATATCTATCACATCTCTCTCCCATCGATGTAGACAGAGACCACTTCCCTCCACTTGCTACGATACAAACACACTCATTCTTTAGAAAAAAAAAGATTCTTCATTCCCCATTTTTACTAAGCATTAAAAAAGTTTAACTAATTCCCCTATTTTTTAAAAAGGACGAGCAAACCTCGTGCCATTAACACAGCCCTCTTTAAAAAAAACACTAAATCTTTTTTTTTATTAAAAATGTAAGAAACCGCCATTTTCAGGAGCCCAAGAAACGCTAAGCCAAAGTTTTCATACATTAAGACATGGAGCTGAGTTTCTCTATTGGAGCGCTTATAATAACTTCTTTTTTATTAGCCTATTTCGTACTACTGTTGGGCACAGACTCTCCCATGCGTCTGCAAAGACTCCTGTTATTGGCTTCTTCCCACCAATCTCTTATAATAACTTAAAATTACTTAACTAGAGGCTGCCCCCGACTTCGTACGCATTTCCCGCCATATCTTGAAAAATGCTATCTTAAAATTATATAGCCTATGTTTTATTTTGATGGGAAAGCTACAATATTGTTAACTTTCACTTTTGACGTGACAACGTCTTATAATTCGATGGAGCCGGCTGCACGCACGAAAAAACATGACTCATGCGGCGTTACCTCGCTCTGAGGCGTTACCTCGCTCTGAGGCGTTCCATTTAAGGCTTGAAGTGCAGGCGATAGCGCGGATCGGGCGATAAAGAGGCACAATCGGCCGCGTTCGGCAGCATTAATGACGTTGTCACGTTCAACTATCGTCAGTAAACCGACTTTACAGACAACCGATTTTTTTTTTGATAAAAGATTAAACTTGGCAATATTGTAGCATACAGCGGAATTATACATCATCATCATTAAATTTAAGAGCTTCGCTCTTGTCGGTGGAGTCTACGCCACTCTGCTCTGTTTTCTGCCGTCCTTTTGAGCACCTGATACGACACACCTTCTATTCCCTCTTTCATACTCTCTGTGGAGCCGTTTCCACACGGCGATACTATCGCGGTGAAATGACGTATAGAAATACTTGTCACGAGGGTAATATCGCCGCAATTCTCTTGCTTGTGGAGACTGACTGTCTATCTACGCAGACCCGGGCCGTGCCAGGGACGTGCCCGGGCCGTGGCCCGTCAGAAAGGTAAACAATTCATCGTCATGACAACCGGACACGTTGTCATGACGGCGTATTGCTTTCCCTCCTGGCGGCCCCGGCCTAGACACGTCCCAGGTACGGCGTGTCCGGTAGTCGTGACGACGAATTGTTTTCTCTCCTGTCGGGCCACGGCCCGGATCTGTGTAGAAAGACCTTTAACCTATTTCAAAATTGCTGAAGCGAAACTAAAAATGGAATGGAGCCAAATTTGTCGGCACTAAGATAAAGTGTTCTCACACACGCACAAATGCAACACAATAAATGTTCTTATCATAATGGCAATGTTCCAATTTTAGAACAAATTGTTTCAAATAACCCAGTTTTTGGGGTGAATAACCGGGCTTTATTTTTGGGTTGAAATTATCATAACATAAACACTGAAATTATTTAACTTGAGACTGCTTGCTTCGTACGCATTTAAAGTCTATCTACACAGATCCGGGCCGTGCCCGGGACGTGTCCGAGCCGTGGCCCGTCAGGAGGGAAAACAATACGTCGTCATGACAACGTGTGTGAACGAATCCAAAGAAAATGTATGGAATGATATTTTTTCTCTGACACGGCCCGGATCTGTGTAAATAGACCTTTTTATTGTCATATCTTAAAAAACTTAAACAATATCTTAAAATAATATAGCCTGAGTACATTATGTTATTTCGATGTGTAAATTTCAATATTGCCAAATTCATCACTCATTGGTCGTGCCCCTGTAGTGGGGGCATTAAAAAGGCTGATAAGGATAAAAAAACCCGGCTAAGTGCGAGTCGGTCTCGCGCAGGAAGGGTTCCGCAACATTCACTATTGATATCAAGCAAAAAAAAGCAAAAAATTCATGTCTGTTGTATGGGAGCCAACTTAATTATCATTATTATTCTATTTTTAGTACTAATTTATTGTTATAGCGGCAATGGTAATATATTATCTGTGAAAATTTCAACGCTCTAGCTATAACGGTTCATGATAAAGCCTGGTGACAGACGGACGGACGGACAGACAGACGGACAGCCAAGTCTGAGTAATAGGGTCCCGTTTTCACCCTTTGGGTACGCAACCCTAAAAAGAGTCATGCATATTCTAAGTCCTATAAAGCCTTCTTTCCTCTACATTTTCAAGGACTTAGCTCTATAAATTATGATACAGTCCCCCGTAATATTACAGCCGATTATAATCCAACTTTTACTGTCGTTTTGATATATTCTGCTGACTGTACTTTGAGTTTAAGTAGCGTTTTAGTGGAGACAACTGTACTTTAAGCCGCTATATAAACGGTCTTAAGCTAAAGACTGGTCCCATGTAAGCATGGTATTGTTAGTTCCGATTTCCGCCACGCGCCAAAAGATCCTTGTAGCACTGTACGTCTGCTATGGTTCTAACGTAGCTTTTGCCAACCCATCATATTTTACGCCACGTAAAACTAGCTTTATTTCATAGATTGTGCTAGTCATAAATCAGGATTCTTTTTATCTGGCCACCACGTTCACAGGATGTGATATTTCAAAGTTTTACGAACTGAAAATTAATTGTTTGCTGTTTTATAAGTAACGATATTTTTAAAATTGCATTTTCTGGGTGAAAACAACCTAATGGTGTCTACACACCAAAGCCGCCGGCTTTTTTGACATCAGCCATTCGTATGACGTAAAGCCGCCAGCCTAGCCCGGCGGCATGCCGGCGTCTTTGGTGTAGATAGCATAAAACGTAAAAAAAATAACGGCCAAATGCGAGTCGGGCTCACGCAAAAAGCGTTCCGTACCATTCACTACTGATATCGAGCAATAAAGGCAAAATAAAGCACGTTTTTTGTATGAGAGCCGCCCTTAATTTATGATTCTATTTTTTTACCCGACTACGGTGAAGCCAAAAGGAAGGGTAATGTTTTTAGGTAGTATTTGTTGTTATAGCGGCAACGGTAATATAGGTACATCATTTATGAAAATTTTAACGCTCTAGCTATAACGGTTCATGAGATACAGCCTGGTGACAGACGGACAGCTGAGCCTCAATAATAGGGTCCCGTTTTCGCGGAACCCTAAAAATCTCTTTTAAAGTAATTTTTATCAACTAGCCACTAAGCAAGCCAAAATCGCATCGCATTTTGTTAATATCTCAGAAAGTCCTGCAGCGTGGGTACCAACTGGCAGAACGCCAAAGTGCACGTTTTGCGCAAACTACTGCAGAGCACAATTGAAATTATCTGGTCGTTGTGCGAATACGTGAATGTGTTGGAATTATTTATTCCTTTCGCAATGTCTTTTGGGTTATTTTAATTGGGTTTCTGTGGGTTTTAATATTTCACATCCCAGAAAAAAAAGAACAATAGAAAATCTATTGTGTCTGGGTTTATAATGGGTCAGTGGGATGTGAGAAGTTAAAAGGGATGAAAAAGGAAGAATGTAAAGAACGCTAGTGTGTAGGGACGCTTGAAAAAGTGACAAGTTCTAAGCATATTTTTTCAGGTCAGTGTTTGTTACACGAAAAAACCACTAGACAGATTTTAATAAAACTTTTCAATCCTACTTATATTGGAAATGGCAATGATTTCTTAAGGTCTATCTACACAGATCCGGGCCGGGTTCCGTCAGGAAGGAAAACAATACGTCGTCATCACAAAGTGTTCGGGACGTGTCAGGGAAGAAATATCATCCCATACATTTTCTATGGATTCGTTTACACACGTTGTCATGACGACGTATTGTTGTCCCTCATGACGGGCCACGGCCCGGACACGTCCCGGGCACAGCCCGGATCTGTGTAGAAGACCTTTATATCCATCCATTGGCACAAATATTGGCATTTAGGTAAGTATAATCGTTATCAGCCCATATATGTCCCCACCAAGGGGCACGAGCCTACTCTCATTCAGAGAGTGATTAGGCCGTAAGTATAATACATCGGCAAAAACATTAACATTTATAATATTGTCTATATTGGGGCCAAAAGTCACCATAATTACTTACAACAACTCCCTAAAATCAAAAGGTTGCTTTACTTTGATAATTAATTAAAACTTAAGCCCTTCTTCTTCTGAACTATTCGTGGAATAACTAAAACAATTGAAAGTTTCCAACAATCTTATACTCGTAGATTTAACTTTTGCTGTGTACTGGTAAGTACAGAAGTGTTTACCAGAATTTAGTATAAATTCAAAATAAAACCGGCCAAGTGCGAGTCGGACTCGCGCACGTAGGATTCCGTAGCATTCACTAGGTTAACAATAGTCTAAAAGTAGTCTAAAAGCAAAAACAACAAAAAAAAATCACATCTGTTGTATGGGAGCCCCCCTTAATTATTATTATTATTCTATTTTTAGTATTTGTTTTTATAGCGGCAACGGTAATACATCGTTTGTGAAAATTTCAACGCTCTGGCTATAACGGTTCATGAGATACAGCCTGGTGACAGATGGACATACAGCAAATTCTCAGTAATAAGTTCCCGTTTTCACCCTTTGGGTACGGAACCCTAACAAAACTTTTAAGTTAAATCATATACTTAAATAATTATAAATTTCAATGTTTGTGACGATGGATGGATGTATAGGTGTTTGTTACTCCATCAAGTAAGAACCACTGACAGGTTTTGACGAAACTTGCATATCAGAATAACACATAGGCTATGTTTTTTTTACGATATAATGACTTTCTTCCAAGATATGACGATTAATGCGTAAGAAGTCGCGGGCAGCCTCTAGTATAATATATTCGTAAAAAAATCTCACAATGCATAACATCAGTCGATAAATTGTACAACTTATCCGCGGACCAGTCCAAAACTTCCTCGGGTGAAGTTATAACGAGCTGTCATAGAGAGGAGTCTACTCGACCCGAGCTATCTAGTGCGAGCCGACCAATTAGGTAGTATGTAGGCTTTTGTGTCTAGAGTCCATTTCACGAAAGAAGTCCCCTAGCCGCGGCGCTGTATATCATGTCAAAATTGATAATATTGCCATTTATGAGTACAAAATGTACCTATATTATTTATATTTAATTTCTAATTTATCAAATAATAATAATTATTGCATACTTCGAGTCTCTAACGCCCGTGTACCAAAAACATGTCAAGAACACAATTGTGTTTTGTTTTTTCAATCTCGATTTGGTAAAAAACGGATCAGGATAGGTTATTAATAACGGGCGCTAGTCATTCCATGAGTAATTAAGTATACATTTTAATAAAAATATCTATTTACCTATATTTCTGATAAGTAAAAAGTATATTTTTATTAAGATAATAATAATAAGGGGGTTTCCACCTACTATTAGGGAAAAGGTCAGAAAATAGGGAAAAGAGACCTGTCTTTAGTTCCAAAAATATCCGGGGGACTTCTTTCGGCAGTTTTATAACAGAAATCGGTGTTTAGAAAGAGATATGTGCTGGTTTTGTAGAGCGTTTTCTCTGTTGCACACATTCATCTTTGTATCAAATACTTCATTCAAATTCATCATACTTATTTATTAACTAGAGGCTGCCCGCGACTTCGTACGCATTTTATCATCATATCTTGGAAAAAATCATGATAATCATCATTAAATTTAAGAGCTTCGCTCTTGTCGGTGGAGTCTACGCCACTCTGTTCTATTTTCTGCCGTCCTTTTGAGCACCTGATACGACACAACTTCTATTCCCTCTTTCATTTGATCTATGTAAGTTCTTCGTGGTCTCCCTCTCTTCCGTTTTCCTTCTACTTTTCCTTCCAAGATGTTTTTTATAAAGTCGTCGTGTCGTAATATCGTAAAATAATATAGCCTATGAATAATATAGCCTATTCTGATGTCCAAACTAAGTTATTGTAAAGTTTCATTAAAATCTGTTCAGTGGTTTTTACGTGATGAAGTAACAAACACCCATCCATCCATTCATCGGCACAAACATTGACATTTATAATATTAATAATAGGATTACGAAAATAAATATGATGATCCTTTCATTAGATACCCAACTGGAACATAATTTAGTTAGAAACATTGGGTTGACTATCCCACTTTCATGATTTCATTATATCCTATAAACAGCTGAACCGATTTTGATCTGGGGAAAACTGCACTCTTGCGAATCTAGCATTAACTTTAAAAAATGACCCGTCCTAAGTGTTGTCAAAACCTACAGGATTAAATAATTATTCATTTCAATTCATTTCATTTCATTTAATCAAACAAAGCTAAAAACGTTCTCGATTCAATCACCTTTCAACAAAAAAAAAAAACAATTTATAAATTTTTTTTTGTTCGAAAAAAAAACAAAATCGCTTCACACGTTAATGAGTTAAGATGCCACAGACAAATACGTCAAACTTATAACACCCCTCTTTTTGCTTCCGAGGTTAAAAACGACAAACACACTTTCGTATTATACATCAAACCGCTTTGGCGTTTCAACCGCTTGTGCAAATAAGCTTAAATTCACAACATAGCAAATGAATGACTAATCTAAGTGTGCATAGTAAATCTGCCCGCAGTAGAGTTACGACATTGCATATCATAGTTATTGCATCTACGTTTAATGCACTCATGCGCAAGCGCAACCTAACTGGTTGTTTTCTATTAAAACTAGCTTTTGGCTGTTGTTTTGCTTGTTTTCTGTTATACTGGTGTTTGTACTAGGTTTTGGTCGTGTTAAATTATGACTTTTAAGGGATGCTACATACAAAGTTCTATCCCCTCCATTTTAAGGAAGTAGGGGGTTGGAAAGAGACAAAAATTATCCTGTGTCTCACTCTCCGTTTATCCAACTATCTTTAATTAAAAATTCACGACAATAGGGATGATGACTACATTCAGAAATTCAAAAAATAATTAGTCCGTCTTTTAGGCTATTGAAAATATTTGTAACACATTTTTTACCTGATCAAATACATAATTAAATACA
Organism: Anarsia innoxiella; assembly: GCA_947563765.1. Classification (NCBI taxonomy): domain Eukaryota; kingdom Metazoa; phylum Arthropoda; class Insecta; order Lepidoptera; family Gelechiidae; genus Anarsia; species Anarsia innoxiella. The sequence goes on along the minus strand of OX387418.1, from coordinate 481,793 downwards.
AAGATACAGAGCATCTTGTATTGACGTCACTCCCAGGTAAAAATCCTACTTAGGCGTGACGTCACGAGCAACTTTAACCCAGTGTATCTTTGTCATTTTAAGTTTAAGGAAAAGAACACAAAAAAATCAAATAAAAAAAAAAAAAAAAAAGTTTTTTTTTCATCATGCCTATTCTTCGCTCCGTCATGTAGGTACTAGATACATAGATACACAAACACACACATACTTTGGCATTTATTATATCTAGGTTTGTTAAGGTATTATATTTTGTATGTAAGTGACGGTTCTTTTAAGTATTTTGTGACTTAATCTTTGAACACATTCTGTTGTTGTTGGTAAAGCGATAGACAGTAGTGCTTGTAATTTAATACAAGAGGTTGCTCGCGACTTCGTCCGCATTTATCGTTATTACGTTAGCGGCAATCATTTGTGAAAATTTGAACGCTCTAGCTATAACGGTTCATAAGATACAGTCTGGTGACGGACGGACAGACAGATAGACAGGCGGACTGCCAAGTCTCAGTAATAGGATCCCGTTTTCACCCTTTGGGTACGGAACCCCTAAAACTCGTGTATTAAATAATCCCTACTGTTAGTAACTCAGCGGTGATGCGACCTCCGTCGTATTTGTCTATGTTTTTTTGCCATTTTTACCTTTGAGTATAGAATATATAAGGAGGAGCCATACCATCTGGATCTGCGTGCCTGGTCTGGCGCAAAATGGCTACCTTTTTGTATGGAATTTCTTATCGTTTGACAGCTGTCATCTACCAAGAAAACTATGAAAAACTTGCGCCAACCTTGGCACGCTGTCATAAACTCATTTGTATATGAAAAAAAAATGTGGCAACGCCTTATATGTATATTCTATACTCAAAGGTTTTTGCTAATAATCGTGTTGGTCGAATAAATAGTGTTTTGAAGTTTTCCACAAGCATTTAGTTTCATTAAGACCCAGAACACACGGTGAAACGCAACTGCAACGCAACTGAAACTTTTGAGTTGCATCAAAGTTTCTGCTATATACATATAGCTATATATTTCTGCTATCCTTTAGAAAACCACACACGACGCAACTAGTTTGAAACGTTTCGTTTCAGTTGCGCCGTGTGTGGTTCAAAAGTAACTAGCAGTTTCAATTGCGTTGCAGATGCGTTGCAGTTGCATTTCACCGTGTGTTTTGGGCCTTACAGTCCACTTCATCGCCTCCTGTAGCTATCACCTACTGTTTCATCTTTATGCGGTAACAGACTTGTATAACATAGTAGTCGACTCATAAAGTTATAGTACGGGTTCGATTCTCAGCTTGTTTTTGTTTGTTTTAGGGTTTAAAGTCTAGGTTTTAAAGCTTAAGCACTAGACTTTTAAAAACTGTGTGGGCTGCGCTTTTATGCACTAGAAATTGCGGCGTCGTTGCTTTTACACGCTTTATATTAGCTTCACTTGTAACTAACTATGTATGTAAACAAATCTTGGAATCTTAATTTGACCCACTTCCCGGTCTTCGAATAGGATGAAATTTTGCACACGCTCTGAGTACTGATGACAATACAATAATATGGTACTTTAGAACTGATCTGATGATGGAGCATGTTTAGTGCGAGCTAAAGCGTGTTTTAGTTTTTTAAACTACTTATTTTGATATGGAAACCGCGTTGACTAGCACGGTTTTATATCAAACCGCGCCTTAATCGCAAGTGTGTAAGGGTCCTATAGGCACTTTTGCACCTGCGGTTGGGGTCAGCGTATCATCTGCAAATGACAGTTTTAATTCACCACTTAAATTATGATCATACTAGGGGCTGCCCGCGGCTTCGTACGCATTTCATAACATATCATAGAAAAAAAATCTTAAAATAATGTAGCGTAGTACGTATTCTGATGTGCAAGCTATATTGCTAATTTTCATCAATATTTTATCAGTAGTTTTTGCGTGAAAGAGCAACAGACATCTTCACATGCATACCTCCATCCGCACAAACATTGACATTTATAATATTAGTAGGATTTATGTTAAAAAATCATCGAAGTAAAGCCAACAGTCACTTGGACAGGTAAATGATGGGTGACCATCTATTATATATCAACTCAACAATGTAAACCAATATAAATGTATAATTAAAAGTTATTAGGAACTTTATAACTCCTTCATAGTAATTGATTTAATTATACCAAATAGGGATGAGCGTTGCAGTATATCGACTATCGATAAAACGCGTCAGTTGAGTCGAGTGTGGTTTGACGTTTGATATGCGAAACGTCAACAGTGTTCTGTAATTGATTTTTTTATCTCTAAAGGAATGTTTTATTTTGTTATATTGTGTTGTATTTATTTAAGGTGAAATTATGTATATTTATTTATTGGATTGTAAATAAAAAAATCTTTAGTTATTGAATTAGTTAGTTTATCGTATAAATTGTGGCCGAATTATATCTAAAATAGTTATAAAATAGAGTTTCGTTTTGTTTAATCATAAAGTCTCGATCAAATAAAAAAAATCATGCCCTAGCTATAACGGTTCTTGTGATATAGCCTAGTGGCCGACGGATGGACAGACAGACAGACGAACAACTGATCTTTAGGGCCAAAACACACCGGATGCGTATGCGTAGACGTATGCGTACCTCTGAGTTGTAAATTACTTGTAATGTATGGAACTGTCACCATACCATGTCACCATGTCTACGCATACGCATCCGGTGTGTTTTGGCCTTTAGTAATAAGGATCTCGTTTTCTCTCTTTGATTACCGTACCCAGAAGAACATGTAACAAAATAAATACAAAATTATTTTTTTACTTTTTATCGATATGTTTAAACTATCGACTTTAAACTAACATCACTAAAAACCCGAGTAACTCGATAATCTTGTACGATGTCGATCTCGCAATCAAGTTCAATTCCAATCGATTTTAAAATCGATTAACTCTTTTCAATCGGTTTTTCTTTGAATCGTTTTGATCTTTAATTAACTTGTACTTTTCTTTAGCGCTCTCACGCACTAGCGGTTGCAATGCTACAAGGATCTTTTGGCACGTGGCGGAAATCGGAACTAACGATATCATCTTGTAAATTATCATTATTTTGAGCACCCACCACCCACGCCCTCCTGACAATGTCATTCAAATGCCAATAGATCTTTTTAGCACTGTATATTTAATCCTGTAGGATTAACATCACCTAATGCTATCTACACACCAAAGCCGCCGGCTTGCCGCCGGGCTAGGCCAGCGGCTTTGCGTCATACAAATGGCAGCTGTTAAAAAAGCCGGTGGCTTTGGCGTGTAGATACCATAAGACGAGTCATTTTGAAGTTAACGCTAGATTCGCAAACTGCAGTGTTCCCGAGAGAAGAATCTAGCAAGAAAGTCTGTTGGTTTGATATAAAAACTCTTTCTACTTACTTATTGACGTGATAACGTCTATTACCTCGACTACCGCCCGTTATTAATAACCTATCCTGATCCGTTTTTACCAAATCGAGATTGAAAAAACAAAACACAATTGTCACTTGTGTACCAAAAACATGTCAAGTACACAATTGTGTTAATAACGGGCGTACGGGGTCCCAAGTCTGCTAATCTCAGTTGCGTGTTGACAGAGTGTCAATGGCATTTTTAACACATTTGATATTCTGCTAAACAATGGCTTACACTGATTGCGACCAATTGTGTCAAAAAATGACATTGACACTCTGTCGATACACAACTGGTAATCTTGTAAATTAGCAGACTTTTGCCCCAGGCTGAATGCAAGAAAAAGATGACGTCATTGTCCCGTTCCGCAAGCGAGAGCGCGGCACGAACGAGAGAAAGGCATGATCAGGGGGCTTAGCATGGCGTGCCGCGACAATTATCTCACGCATGCTGTCCTTATCACATTTCAAACTTTAGACAGAGACGTAAGCGTGACAAACGCATGACGTCTTCTCACGGAGTGCCATGCTAAGCTAGCAGCTCAGTTCGGTTGCGTGTTTGACGTTATCACGTCAAACTACCGTCCGTAAACCGACTTTTCTGACAACCAATTTTTTATATTTAAAAAAATGTTTATGACTTTATTATGACCTCTGGGCGGTATTTTATGACAAACTTCATGAGTTTACGATTATTTTCGTGTTGTTACTCATTTTATGACATAAAACGCTTTCTTTTGATGTAGAGTTCGGAAAATTTAGACACAAATTTAGACACAATTGAAAATAAATTATTAAATTGATTTTGTTTTTTTCGCTTTGGAAAATTTAATGCTAGTGTTGTCAATAGCTTTTTAAAATATCGATAAAAATATTAATTTTTATATTATATTTTTTTTTATATAACTTTAAAGGTAGAAAGTCCACGTACGCAATGCATTATGAATTTATGACGTAACGTGGGACACGTATAACAAATGTGCTTCTAAATTATAAGTAATATTTCTATTAGAGCAAGGGCCAAAGTCTGCTAATTTAAAATAGCCTCAATTGTGTGTCGGCAGAGTGTCAATGGTATTTCTGACACATTTGGTATTCTGTTAAACAATGACTTACACTGATTGCGACCAAATATGTCCAAAAACGCATTGACACTCTGCCGACACACAACTGAGTCTATTTTAAATTAGCAGCCTTGGGCCATAGTCTGTTTAACTACCTGTTTAATGTTTGCCATATCTAAACTTACAAATGTGTACGGATAAACTGCACCCCCAATAAAGTATTTAACAGCTTGAATGTCTCATAAAGATTAGCGTTTACTACGCATAATATCTACCGTTTATGTATTGGGTTAAGTGTTTAAGTACTTACTTATAGCAATTATATATACATACATACATACATATCTGTTGAAATCAAAATTGTTTTACTTTTAGGTCCAGAACACACGGTGAAACGCAACTGCAACGCAACTGAAACTGCTAGTTGTTGAAATTAGATGAAACTAGTTTGAAACGTTTCCTTTCAGTTGCTTCGTGTGTGGTTTTCTAAAGGAGTCTATAGCAGAAACTTCGATGCAAATCAAAAGTAACTAGCAGTTTCAGTAGCGTTGCAGTTGCGTTTCACCGTGTGTTCTGGGTCTTAAAGGGAATTACATGCCCTTTATTTTAATGTTGCAAATGTCAAACTGTGCCGATGAATAGATGAAGGGATGTGCTTATATTTGTTGCTCTTTCACGCAAAAACTACTGAACAGACTTTAATAAACTTAACAATATTGTAGCTAGCACTTTAGAATAACACATAGGCTATATTAAAATATTTTAAAACTACGTATACTATTGTTTAGTTTGTCATTAATGTACTTTTTTTTTTAAGGGCAGTACCTTATTTATCCTTTTTGGTTGTTAAAATAGAAATAGAGTTCATGTTATATAAGTTGTGGTATCCGTGATTGGCGAAGACATATTACTACTTTATTTTTATGCTACCTTACTTATGGTTAAGCTGTGGATATCCTTAAATAAATAAATAAATATTATTTTAAGATATTTTGTAAGTTTTCTGCTATCTACACACCAAAGCCGCTGGCATGCCGCCGTGGTAAGCCAGCGGCTTTACGTCCTACGAATGACAGCTGTCAAAAAAGCCGACGGCTTTGGTGTGTAGATAGCATTCTTTATAATATGACGATAAATGAGTACGAATTCACTACCGACTGGTACCTACTACATATTATGTAGGTAAATTAACAAGTTAACCAAGGACTATTATGTTAAAAGCATATAACTACATTGCCATACTTAGCATACTAGTTAAGTGGCACTTAGACCACACTTAAGTAGGCTGAGACTGAGTGAGGAACTTCAATTCATTTATGCTAGTTAATTTTGAATATACTCAAGCATAACTTCGTAAATGTATAGAAATTTGCTTAAAAATGGCGGTTGAAGAGCGGAAATAGTGATGTGACAATATCGATAGCTTGATTATCGATGAATTGAGAAAATCTCATTAAATGATAATTTAGATAGGTACCCAGTGGGTTCATTTTTTTTTTTTTAATCACATTAAAAATAAGTTCTTTACTTGATATAGGCAGAATGCATAATGGTAGGAATTGCTATTTAAAAAAATACAAATTGAAGTGTTTTGCATCATTAGATACATGTTATGATACTTATTAATACTGATAATGATGATGGCGAGATGACGATGTTATGATATGATAATGATACTTATATTACTTTCTCGTTTGTTACAGAGACCTGCAAGGCAACAACATCTCAATAATATTCCAGAGTGACTTTCAAAACCTGAAAGAACTCAAGATATTGTAAGTTATACACTATTTTTAATATTTTACAAAATAACAGCGCCTACGCACTAAACCATTGAGCTGCAGAATACTACACTTTTACCGCAATTGGCCATATTTGGCGGTAAAAGTGTAATATTTTATTTTATTGTAATATTTTTGGGTTTTAAATTGATTATAAAGTTTAGGTTAGATGTCATCTTATTTATTTTATAAATATGCGTTAAGCCATCTCACATTTAAGATTAAAAAGGTATTTTAAAGGGCCTCTACATGTTGGTTGCGACCCATGCACGCCTCAAAAAAGACCGGGTCCCTATGACCCGAGGTCTTAAAAGATGTACAAACTTAGGTATAATAAAAGGTAACTGAAAATAATAGTTTTATTATTTTTCAGGCAATTATCCGAAAACCACATACACACGATCGAAAGGGACGCGTTTTTGGAACTGAATGGCTTGGAACGATTGTAAGTAACCGTTTCATTACATTTTATATAAAATATCTAAATTTTTCACACCACAAAAATACCAGAAGAAATTAGATCACTCTCAGAAAATGTGTTAAAAAGTCGATAAATGAAACATCGATATTCGATAGTTTTACAAATTGGCTTCCTTTTTCCACGAAGAAAATCTTCAATCTTTCTTCTATAAAAAAAAATTATCGTCAAAATATACCCCCATAAGTCCCAAAAAATACATCAATTTTTATTATTTTCTTTAGGAAACTGAGCAATAATCGTCTTGGTGTGATACCCGATGGCATTTTCTTGAGATTGAGACATCTTCAACGATTGTGAGTACAGGTTTCTACCTGGTGTGGTAACGCCCCCCCCTCCTTAAGGCTTTCCATCCATTGAAGCGGAATGAGCTAGCGGAGCGGAGAAACGGAGAGACATTAACCAATGGGATTACATTAAAATTCCGCTCAACTGCAGTGGTCAGGACCCATTGGTTAATATTTCTCCGTTTCTCCGCTCCGCCAGCTTACTCCGCTCCAGCGGACAAGCAGCCTTACAAACGTACTCATTAACAAGCTGTAACCATAACCATTGCATGCACTGTAACCAGAGTGTACGTTGTTCGCTAATGGTTTGCGAACCTGCTGCAAGTGTACACACGGTTTTTGGTTACAGTGCATATAATGTTTACGGTTACAACTCGCTTATGAGTACGCGGCCTTACTTGGTACTTGGTGCTTCCCCCCATCCAAGCTTGGAAATGCCCCCTTAATTAGTAACTTTGGCCACTTTTATGGGATAATTCGACTATCAAAATTGGTAGCAATTTTAACTTAAAAGTGGTAAAAAACAGCTTTTTCATTAGATTATGTTCTGTGGATATTTTTATGTTTATACATATATGAGAGTTAATTATATGTTTTTTGGATTCATTTTAATGTAATTTACAAGCAAGTTGTGGCAAGGAGGTCAATTAAAATAATACTCCATTACACCTATAGCTGTCACTGTCATTAACAAAAATCGGAATAAGACGACGCTATTTTAAATGGATAAATAACGTCATGAACCTTTTATGCAATCGTAGATTATTCCCTCAAATTATAAGCACCCTCGCTACACTCGTGCGCATAATATGTATTTAGGGACTTAAGGCCCAGAACACACGATGGTTTGAAACGTTTCAGACTAGTTGCGTCGTGTGTGGTTTCGTAGCAGAAACTTCGATGCAACTCAAAAGTAACTAGCAGTTTCAGTTGCATTGCAGTTGCGTTTCCCCGTGTGTTCTGGGTCTAAGTCACATACTTTCACCCCTTGTGTGAATTGTCACATATTGGTACGACTACTTAATATTTCGAATCGAATTCGTACTATTATTAGCACATAATACAAAATTACTTATTACATCAATACTTTATATGTGCTAACTTTACTTACTAGATACCTATTATTATTATTTTTAAATTCTAATTTTGTGAATTATTGACATAATCAAAGTAATTTCAAATTATCTACGAATATTGTTTTTTTTTTTTTTCAAATTATATACTTGTAATAGCTATGCTAAGAGAGAAAGAAATCTAAGAGAAATCATAGAACATATCTAATGAAAAAGCTTTAACCCCCCTCCCCTAAATCGTCGCTTCTCGGGTCTTCCACAATGGCCTTCCAATATCTTTATCTACCTACATTTATTTTCTAATAACCCCCCCCTTCTAGGTTCTTACCCATGGGCTGTATGGTGTCTATGGTAACTTTTAGGTTGCCAAATCCTGTGAAAGCATTTCGATCAAGTTTTTAATCCAATTTTGATGCCTGGTTAAAATTGTTAAAAAAGTTTCGAAGCAAAAGATTATCTTATTTTAAAATTAATTATTTTTTTTAAATTTTTAGACTTGATTTTTTTTTCATGCCACTAAACCGTATTTAATTTAAACAAAAGTTAAATAATTTGATTTTAAAAAATGTAATTCAATTTTTAAAATAAGTAGATCAACTATTTGAAAATACTATCAATGTTAACAAAACAATTCTTGTTAAAACAAAACATCGACAGTTCCAATTATCGACAGTTAACCATCACTATAACATTTAAAAAATTTTATTACATAGTGCTGTCAAATCATTTTTAACCAGGCATCGATATCTCAGTATTGCCATCGCTAAAAATGTGCTAATTTTCCTCCTGGTAACACCGATCATGCTTTTAATGTCAACCTTGTAAATATTGTAAGCTAGATTTTTTTAAATGGTAATATGAAAGGTAAGTAAATTATGTGTTTTAAAATACGCTAGATAAAATGATAGAAAATTCTGAAGATGTTTTTACCCGACTACAGCCAAAGGAAGGATAATGATTTATCATTGACTACAAAAATTGACAAAGACTACTTAAGAATATTAAAATTTAGAATTAATTGTTTATAAGAATTGTATACTTTATTTTGAAAGAAGCAACCCAACAGAGATTCTTGCTAGATTCTTCTTTGGAAAACTGCTAGAGTCCATTTCACGAAAGAAGTCCTCTAGCCGCGGCGCTGTATTTCATGTCAAAATTGATAATATTGCCATTTATGAGTACAACATCTACCTATATTATGTTTATTTCATTTTTAATTTATTAAATAATATTATTTCCTGCATATTTCGACTGTTCTGGTCATTTCATGAATAGGTTGGTATATATTTTGATAAAAATGTCTACTTAGCTATATTTCTTTTATGTAAAAAGTGTATTTTTATTAAGATAAGTTAGGGGTTTTCTACCAGGGAAAAGGTCAAAAATTGGGAAAATAGACCTGTCAAATTTAGTTCCAAAAATATCCGGGGGACTTCTTTCGTGAAATGCACTCTACCTTGTGAATCTAGCGTGAGCTTAAGAGCCCCGTAGATTACTGATAATTCAATCGGCCGATAGTGTAGTCGGATTGGCCTGCTAGTAGAAATGTCACAAATGCCAATCGTCATAGTATGCGCATTTGCATACATTCTACGTACCTACTTAGGAACCCGACTTAACTATCGGTCAATTAAAAAACACCTATCTAGGGCCCAAGTCTGCTAATTTAAAATTTTCTCAGTTGTGTCAGCAGAGTGTCAATGGTATTTTTTTACACATTTGGTCGCAATCAGTATAAGCCATTGTTTAGCAGAACACCAAATGTGTCAAAAAATACCATTGACACTCTGCCGACACACAACGGATAATATTGTGAATTAGAAAACTTGGACCCCTTCAACTATTTTAAATTAGCAGACTATTTATTTAAGTTTGATACCCTTCTCCAACCATCTGGCCAAGCTTGCACCAAATCTCACGCGTCGAAAGGTCCAGCCGGATGTTCTGTACTTTGAATAATAGGATCAACTTCAATGAGGATTTTTATTGACCACCGACTCGATTCTGGTATACGAACGAGGTGTGTAGTGTATTTATCGTGTTCATTGCTGGCTTGATTCTTTTCTAGGGAAAATACCACTATAATAACGTAAATTATGTAGGTAGTTTATAAGAATTGTTAAAACTTTATTTGAAAAGAGCTATCAGAGTTTCTTGCTAGATTCTCTGGGGAAAACTGTCATCATACGAATCTAGCGTTAGTTTAATAAAAATACTTGACAACGGTGGTCGGATGGGCTGGAAACCTTCATGGATGTCTGGGCACAGGCGGCTCTCAAGATAGAAAATCGTGGAGAAAGAGAGAGGCTTTTGCCCAGCAGTGGGTTCACGATGACTAGATAAGATAAGTCTTTACTTCACTTGACGTATGTAGAATCCACAATGAACGTCGCCATTAAGAAATGGTGATTGCTACATATAGAGTTTTGTATAGGTAGGTACTAATAATTTAAGTAAAGTAAAGTAAAGTAAAGTAAAGTAAATATTTATTTCCAGTCCAATATAAATGTGAGTACAGGAACAAAATAAAATTAACAAAATTAAACACAAAACAAATATTAAAATAAAAAAGGAACTTAAAACATAGAATCTTAAAACTAAACATAATAATAGAACGGAGAAACAAGAATGAGAAAGAAGGTAGGTATGGACTGGAAAATGGTCTCCACTCAGCATAGTGTCATGTCAATGGATGCCAGAGACATGACGCTGATTTTCAGTAAAAAGTAAGATTATTTTGACTTGAGGGACGGTTTACTAAGGTAATACAATTATTATATGCTCATATCCTCACATTCGTGGTGTAGAGCACTAATAAACGCCCTCGTAGAGCAAATATTGCTATCACTTCTCTCTTTGCAGGAAGAAATTTCTTTTAGAAATATGCTGTTCCTTTTGTATAACTTCTCTTTTTTTTCTGTCTTTATGTACTATCAGCTTACAATAAAGTGTTAAATAAATAAATAAATAATATTAACAATCGGCAAATATCTCGGGACTTAAATGACATACTTTCTCTCCTTGCGTTTCAATACAATATTTCAATGTCAAAATACACTTCAATATTTCCCACGCAATGTATAGCAAACTGTCAACACGATATCGATTGAATTGAAACATACACTCGATACTAGAATACGTCTCTACCGTCTTACGAACGTGCCCAAACAAATAGTGATGGGATTAACTACGTTAGATGTATCGATGAATTACCACTTTGTAATCGTACGTGCTTATTACAAAAGGATTTGGATGAAAATAAAACTCCTGTAGGATTTTTCAAAGGATTTCTTTTTAAGTAGCCTTTATAGCGCGTGTTAGTAGTTTTTTTTTTGTCGTTTTTATTTGTGTGTCGTTTTATTTTGATTTTAAGAATGACTTGTGATTCTGTTGTTAAGAGCTACTGTCGAGATGATTTATTTTCATTTATTTATTCAGAAGCTCTTGAGAATGCTTAACGAAGCATAGCTTGAGAATTATTAAATGATCTATGACTCTATGATCTATGACAATAAATAGATATTATTTAATTTAAAGTCATCATTTTAAAAACCATGTTATTTTGTATTCTAAGCTTACATACCTACCTACTAACATAATCTAGGTAGCTATTCCAAAAATTGCTGCATTTAGTCATATCCTTTATTATTGAAACAAATAAATTGACTGCCAAATAAAAGATTTATCGCATCATCACAGTTAACCTTCAGAGAATATTAGATCGATTAATTCTATCGATATATCGACATCGAAACCATCGATACAATCCCATCCCTAGCACTTCCTCATGCCGAAAAGACGACGCTGTCAACACTATGATATATCGACTCTGATAACAGGATATCACCTAGTATTAGATACGAGTAATAGTTATTTTATTGTACTTTAACCTACATAGTGTAATGCGCGCTAGGGCAGATGTAACACTAGTCGAAATACGTAGTGAAGGGCGATAGAGAATGCACATCGGCAATCATCGCATTTCCGAATACAAACGAATGCTAATTTCCATGTACATAAATTACTATAATAATCGTTCATTAGAATTTGAATTTAGAATTTACTTTATCGTTGTTTTGAACCGCGCCGCGCGCGACTGACTAAAACAAACGTCATGGTGTGTGCGACACAGATATCGCTATACGAAGTCGGAATTAGCCGATTGCTTTCGAAAGATCGATGTGCATTCTTTATGGCTCTTTACTGTGCCTACTTAACCTTAAATATCCTAATCCTATGAATATTATAAATGTCAATGTTTGTGCCGATGGATGGATGGATGTTTGTTACTTCATCACGTAAAAATCACTGAACAGATTTAATTGAAATTTTACAATAAGTTAGCTTGGACATTAGAATAACACACAGGTTATATTATTTGCAGAAATTTCGTGTTTTTTTCCAAGATATGACGATAAATGCGTACTACGAAGTCGCGGGCAGCCTCTAGTAAAATGATAAATACAAAATTAGGATATTGACAGGCGTTCATTTTAAATTACGATTGTAAAAAGTCGAGTTTTAACTGTGAATTTAAACAAAATTTTACTTGACGCTAAGGACGTTTTCAGTAGCGTTTTAAACGCGTGTACGCTCGTTTTTTGAAGCGCGTTTACGCGCGTCTTGTCCGTACAAGTGTTGACGATATACGCGCGCATAAAACGCTAGCCTGAAAACGCCCTAAATTGTGATCCCTTCGTATTTACTTACAGAAACAAAAAATAACCTAAAAATTAAATTATTTCGCTACAAAATGACCCGCCTTCAAAACAAAAATCTCGGCTGAGAGCTTTTCTCTGTTTGTGAGTGACATAAAAATAAATAGGGGGTGATACCGACAAATTATAGAGCTTAGGGAGGGGGGGAGTTGTCTGGTTCTAGTGGGTGGTAATTTTATTCCATGATGCTGAATTAAGGGATGCAATCTGCTAACTGAACTTGAAAACTTTTTCATAAAAACTGGTGAAAAAACCGGCCAAGTCCGTCAGGAAGGAAAACAATACGTGCGTCGTCATGACAACGAGTCCGGGAAAAAATATCATTCCGTACATTTTCGATGGATTCGTTCACACACGTTGTCATGACGACGTATTGTTTTCCCTCCTGACGGGCCAGGACATGTCCCGGGCACGGCCCGGATCTGTGCAGACAGACCTTTACTATGAGACTGAAATCATTTTTGACGCCTTTTCATCGTCGTCCTATTTAATTAGACGTGTCTTTACACATAAGTAGTCTTATAAATGTAAACTATAGAGAAACTTGACTAAATTAATGCAAGCACACGACCGAACGTTGGTAGACATAAGTTTGAGACCGGAAGTGCCGCCATCTTGACCGGAAATGCTGATTTACAGGCCGGCTGAAGTGTGTGTGGGTTTTTTTTATGTACTTAGATAGATAGATAGATATACTTTATTGTACACAAAGAAATACAAAGGTAGGTAGTTAGGTAGGTTAGGTACTTAGACTATTTAAAGCTTGCCAAAACATAAAATTCTAGCTCAAATCAATAGACAATGTCTCAAGACAAATAGTCTAAATAGAATGTACAAAACATCTTAAAATAATACACGTATAGGTGCCTAGACTATGTGTTTTTCAGATGTATAAACTACAATACTGTAAAGTTTCATTAAAATCTGTTCAGTGGTTTTTGCGTGACAGAGTAGCAAATATCCTCACATCTATCCATAGGCACAAACATTGACATTTATAATGTTAATAAGATAGAATCGCGCTGACCTATTCAGCCGTTATAGCACACCTACACATACATACATAATCTGTCTCACCTCTCTCCCATCGAGGTAGACAGAGACCACTAACTTCCACTTGCTACGATACAAACACACCTCTTTCACTTCATCCACACTCATCAGTCAGCATAAAGTCTCTTTAAGTCGAAACTTTTTAGAACAATCGTACTACTTACTTACATCAAAGCAGTGTCAAGACGCCCCAACTTAAACGCCACTAAAAAAACGCGCGACGGAAAGGAAAAACACACGAAATTGCGGGAAAAGTCAACACTCGGGCCGCAGTAATCCCGACAAATTGACATTTCGCTCTCCGCCCTTAGTATCGGTATTCTTAGGGTTGGTAACACAGGAAAATTGAGAAAAATCCTACTAATATTATAAATGAATGGATGGATGTCTGTTACTGTTTTAAGCAAAAAACTATTGAACAGATTTTGATGAAACTTCATAATAATTTAACTCGGAAAGAATGCTACTAACGCCCGTTATTAATAACCTATCCTGATCCGTCTTTTTCCAAATCGAGATTGAAAAAACAAAACACAATTGTGTTCTTGACATGTTTTTGGTACACAAGTGACAATTGTGTTTTGTTTTTTCAATCTCGATTTGGTAAAAACGGATCAGGATAGGTTATTAATAACGGGCGTAAGTAGGCTATATAGCAATATTGTAGATTATAGAAATCACACATAGGCTAAGTATATTATTTTAGGATATTATGTCATTTCTCCAAGATATGACGATTAATGCGTACGGAGTCGCGGGCTGCTCTAGTGATTAATAAGTACAGAATTCACTGAGCATCATTATTAGGGGTGCCGTGTCCAAGCGACAAAACACCTTTTTGTTTTTAATACCTAGACAAAAAAAGTACAGAAATTAAAGCTTCAAAAGGTCTATCTACACAGACCTGGACCGTGCCCGGAACCTGTCCGTGCCGTGGCCGATCAGAAGGGAAAACAATACGTCGTCATGACGACGTGTGTGAACGAATCGATAGAAATGTATGGAATTATATTTTTTTCCTGACACGTCCCGGACATGGCCCGGACACGTTGTCGTAACGACGTATTGTTTTCCCTCCTGACGGGCCACGGCCCGGACACGTCCCGGGCACGGCCTGGATCTGTGTAGATAGAGTTTACTGCAGCCTTTTCCCAGCAATGAGACGTGGCAGGCTGTCTGTATATGCAACTAATTACTTCCTTTTGACTATTTTCGACATTAATCAATGTCACCTATCCAATAAATAAGAAAGTGCCAACCCTATCACCACCCCTGATAAAACACCAAGAAACAATACTAAGTTAGCGGCCTTTACTTGATCTTTCCTGCTTTCACGTTATTTTCCTTGTTATTTTAACTAAGCGTGTTTTAAGATACGTTTGATTCGATTTTTAGAATCAGATCATTTTTAGTTTTAACGTCCCCACTACGGGGGCACGAGTCTTCTCTCACAATGGTATCTACACACCAAAGCCGCCGGCTTTTTTGACAGCTGCCATTTGTATGACGTAAAGCCGTCGGTCTAGCCCGGCGTCATGCCGGCGGCTTTACGTTTGTAAAGGATCTATTGGCTATTGGTACTTGAGTGACATTGTCAGGAGGGCGTGGGTGGTGAATAAATAACTCAAAATAATAACAATTTACAAAATGATATCGTTAGTTCCGATTTCCGCCACGTGCTAAAAGATCATCGTAGCACTGTATATGTACGAGCTCCCTGAACCGTATCATATAACCTCTCACAACTTTGTCAAAGGCGAGTCAAGAAAGCTCATTAGACGAACCCACTTCCGGTTGCCAAGATGGCGGCGCTACTTCCGGCGGCGAACGGAGATTTGTTCTTGTTTCACCGACGTGGAAAACTGATGGTTATGGATTTGTCTTTGAATAAATCAATTTATACTACGTTCTATGAATAAAAAAAAATAGTTACCTAGTTTAAAAAACTAAAACACGCTTTAGCTCGCACTAAACATGCTCCATCATTTATCAGTTCGAAAGTACCATATTATTGTATTGTCATCAGAACTCAGAGCGTGTGCAAAATATCATCCTATTCGAAGACCGGGAAGTGGGTCAAATTAAGATTCCAAGATATATTTACATACATAGTTACTTACAAGTGAAGCTAATATAAAGCGTGTAAAAAAATCTTAACCGTTGATTTTATAAGTACCTATTGTGAGAAACGCAAACCGCTCTAGACGGTTAATCAGAAGTTTAAACGCGGTTTCATATCAACCGCGAATGCATAGAAGGCTTTAATGTCAACTAAGTACCTACTTGCCTACCTATATGCATCTATAGTTACAAAATTATCCCCCCTTACCGCAAGGAGGGTGAGTAGAGTGTCCTATTTACATTAATTACCTACATTTTAATTAGACTAACCACATTCTATGTAAATTTACATAATATACACTACTTTGATGTTTCGAGTATATTCACATAATTACACTGACATATATTTATGTTTCAGACTTGTAAGGCACAGCTTATACCAAAGTGTCGAGTGGCGGACGCGCGAGTTATATTCAAGTGAAGAAAACTCTTCAAAAGTAATAAGAATAGAGTCGTATTTGTAGTAATTTTGTCCGCGCCACTCGGAGAAAAATGTCACCCGCCTCCGCCACCAAGTGGCGCTGACGAAATTACGGCAAATGCGATTCTATTCCTAATACTTATAAGAGTTTTCTTTACGAACTCACTCACTTCAAGACGCTTCCGCAGTGCGCCTACGGCACGCCACTTTGGTATAAAGCGCGCTTAAGGAAAGGCCAAGTCAGGGGCCCAATTTAAAATAACCTCAGTTGTGTGTCGGCAGAGTGTCAACGGCATTTTTTGAGACATTTGGTATTCTGCTAAACAATGGCATAAACTGGTTGCGACCAAATGTGTCAAAAATGACATTGACACTGCCGACATACAACTAAAAATATTGTGAATTTCCTTGGGCCCAGAAGTAGGTACCTACCTTAAATCGACGTGCATGTATGAGGTAACTGATGAGTGTGGATGAAGTGAAAGAAGTGTGTTTGTATCGTAGCAAGTGGAGGGAAGTGGTCTCTGTCTACCTCGATGGGAGAGAGGCGTAACGGATAGGTATATGTATGTAGGTAGGTATATTCACTGTATTAAGGGCTCTAACGCATTAGCGTTAGAAACGCTTCCTCGTTTTGACATTTGACAACGAAATATGACAAAAACATTCATCTTCCCTATAAAGTCGAACAGCTAATCGGATTGTTTTAATGAGAAAAGGTGTTTTGATTTCGACATTTTCGACGCTGTTTCTTGGAAAAAAAATTTTTTTTCATTTGCACATTATGATCGGAATAGTATATTGACACTTCCGTGAAGAATTTAAAGAAAAGGAAGGAAAAAAATACACAAATATATTAGTATTTTTCCAACAGTTAACCAAACTTTTTCCTCCAATGTGTACTTTTGGCAGAAACCGTACAAAACCCTTTGCCTTTCAGCCATTTTGAATCCACTGTTTTCGCGGTTTTTCCCTTTCCCGCCAAAACCACTTTGGAAACAAAATGGCTGCAAACAAAGGTCACTAATGGCTTCGCCTAAAAGCGGAAAAGTAGACCCAATTGTTAACTCGACTCTTCGCTCGTATGAGCGCGCATGTTACTCAAGTATCAAGTTTTTTCTTGCGGGTTGTATTTTTCTTTTTTTAAGAACCAGCTTTTTACTTTTCTGGTAGTTTTTTTAATGGATTAGCTACCAGTGATTTGAGCGTAGGTGAAATAATAATAATTGAAAGAATGTGGATAAAAAGAACATTAGTTCAAAAGGGGGTGAAAGTAAGTCATTTAAGATCCGATATATTTTCATTTAATTTTTTTGACATATGCTGAGTGGAGTCCTTTTCCCAGTTCTATCTCTGTCCTGTATTTTCCTTGTTTCTTGTATTATTGTTTGTTTTTTTTTTATTTTCTTAGCATAAGTTGCTATTTTATGTTTTTGTTTTATTTTAATTTTGTACTGTAACTGAACTGGGAATAAATGATTTAGATACTTATACTTAGGTACTTACTATTTAAAATACGAGCGTTGCAAGGGCGTTAATAATTCGGAAGACTAAGTGCCCGTTTACAGATAAACCTATATCCGTTTCATAAAACGTGACGTTTTAGACAGAGCATACCTACCTAGGCATAAAATATCTGACAGATACATTTTATCTGAAGATTTTGGAACAGGCCCTGAATGAACTTACTCAATACTCAATCATTTATTGCACTCCACAGGTTTTACAGATCTTTAAACAACTTAAAGTACCAAATGTGGACCCTGATTAGGGCACGGCAATTTGTGTAGCATCAAGAATGCGAGGAAACCACCAATGAACTACACCAGCATACATGTCTGTTACGCTTTTTCCCATCGGGGTAGACAGAGACCACTTCCCTCCGCTTGCTACGATACAAACACACCCAAAAAGTGAAATTATAGTATCCATTACTATATCTATAGAGACAATGTCGGCACCCAATTGGCGTTATCAATTATTCATAGAGAGGGATAGCCGGCAATTTGACAGCTCACTGAGAGCTTCTTTGGGTGGATATGACTATTTGTTTACCTCAATGAGGAATATCGAATATAAGTATAAGGAGGTGCCACATTTTTTTTTCATATACACATGAGTTTATGACAGCGTAGCAAGGTTGGCGCAAGTTTTTCATAGTTTACTTGGTAGATGAACTGTCAAACGATAAGAAATTCCATACAAAAAGGTAGCTATTTTGCGCCAGACCAGGCACGCAGATCCAGACGGTATGGCTCCTCCTTATATATTCTATACTCAAAAGTTTACCTCAATAAAACTTCGAGTTCTTATGTAGCGGTGAAAACGCTTCTGTCATTTTGACATTTGATATGAAAACGCGAAAAACATTTGGCGGTTCTTTTTTTACGGTTCCGTACCCAAAGGGTGAAAACGGGGTATTACTAAGATTTGGCTGTCCATCTGTCTGTCTGTCACGAACCGCTCTAGCTATAGAGCGTTGAAATTTTCACAGATGATGTACCTACTTATTACCGTTGCCGCTATAACAATAGAATATTAAAAATAGAATAATAATAATTGAAGGGGAAATGTATGGGAATACAACAAACGTGTTTTTTTTGTCTTTTTTGCTTGATATCAATTAGGCAATGGTACGGAACCCTTCCTGCGCGAGTGCGACTCGCACTTTGCCCGTTTTTTAGAAGTTGGTTTTAAAATTGAGGGGTTAAGCCACAGATTTTAATAGACTGATTTTACCTGCCTTTACAAAACGTTGTCATGTCTTCTGAATTCTTTCGTGTAATAACGCCGCCCGGCTACACGCGTTAATATTTAATAACACGCTCTTCAGTGTACAATAACGGGGAGGGCTAGGGGAACGGCGGGGAGCGGAGAAGGACTTTCCTCGAGAAACTTAAGTAGTAGTACCTACAATGTTTCACTAGGGGTAAATAAAACTGTGTCATTTATGCCCCAGGTACAAGTCTGCTAATTTAAAATAGCCTCAGTTGTGTGTCGGCAGAGTGTCAATGGCATTTTTTGACACATTTGTTATTCTGCTAAACAATGGCTTAGACCGTGGCCCCAGTAGGCAAACTCTAGCGGCCGACTGAGTGAGCCGCAAATTTGTGGCGAACTGAAAGAGTTAGCTGCAAACTCAAATCAATGAAATCACCGGTTTTGGTGGGAGTCGGCCGCTGTCTGAGATAGGCAGCGCGCGTAACGCTGCAAACTGCGTACAGTGAGCGAAAACTAGCTGACTGTGGACACTCCATTTCAAATATAAGGAAGGGCGTACTAAATCGATTCGCCGCAAACTAGTCAGCCGCTAACAGTTTGCCTACTGGGGCCACGGCTTTACATTGAATGCGACCGAATGTGTCAAGAAATGCCAATTCATTGGCGAGCTGTAACCGTAACCGCATGCACTGTAACATTAAAACATAGTGTTTATTTATGTGGTTCGTGAGCCTGCGACGAATACGACACGAGAGGCTCGCAGCGAGCCAACGATTGTCGGGTTTTGCCGCGTATAAAAGGGTAACCAAGGTACACAACACACTAGAACCTCGTTACTGTATCTGTTCGGTTACAGCTCGCTACTGTTTTCACGCTTTAAGCAAAAAAACGCCAATTTCCTAGCCCTCCCTTACAACAGTCGGTCGCGTGCAAAACGCAACCTCTCGGATGGCGCTACGGAACCAAGTTGTTAATTAAAACCGCCACTGAACCCTGATTTATTGAACTACCCTCCATTTTAATATTTCCCTCCCTCGCGGCAGTTTTTCGTGAATTAGTTAGATTGGTATCTGTTGACTTATGTAGGTTGCTGGGTATTTATGCACTTGCGGTTCAAACGCGATTGTGGTTTGTTGTTGGTTATGAAAACGCGATATGCGGTAGGCGGTTTAACATCGAGGTCCAAGTCTGAAAATAGCCTCAGTCGTGTGTCGACTAGAGCTTACACTGATTGTGACCAAATATCGACCAAATGTGCTAAAAATTACATTGACACTCTCATTGACACTCTGCTAACACACAATATTGTAAATCATAGCAGACTTGTGCCCTTCTGGTTTTTTCGCGGTTTCATGACTGTACATTTTTATGAAATGTGACTAATATAATAGATAATTTGGTCGTCGCTATTAAAACTCGTACGTCCTAAACTAGTCCATTCGCCCATTACGATACTTCGAGGCGATTCAAGTATCAAAGACTAGTCACCGCGAAGTATCTCACATACATTATATCGGTATTGTAGTGTGCGAGTCTGCAAATGTATGTAAGATACTTCGCGGTGACTAGTCTTCGAGACTTGAAGGGGCTAAACTGAGACAATTTAAAGTTGTGTGACTGTTGAATGTCAATGGCTTGTTTTGACACATTTACAATACTTACCAAATGTGTCCAAACAAGCCAAGGAGTGGCTCCATTTTTTTTTCATATACAAATGAGCTTATGACAGCGTGCCAAGGTTGGCGCAAGTTTTTCATAGTTTTCTTGGTAGATGACCTGTCAAACGATAAGAAATTCCACACAAAAAGGTAGCCATTTTGCGCCGGACCAGACACGCAGATCCAGACGGTATGGCACCTCCTTATATATTCTATACTCAAAGCCATTGACATTCAATAGTCACACAACTGAGAACTATTTTAAACTATTTTAAACTAGCAGATTTGGGCCCCAGCATACTTGAATCACTGTGCTTATCGTAATGGGGCTTACAGCTAATCAATGAATACGCCTTAAGAAGAGTGCGTACCCTGTATACTAGGTAATCTAATGTGTCTAATATTGCACTAAACATTTTGGCATCGCCAAAATACGTGCTTAAACAATTCACCGCCTAAAATACTCAATCGTCAAAACTCTATAGGTACCTACTCATTTTTTAGTACTTACACCATTTGCAACATTCCAGAGACCTATCCCGAAACGAGCTGACGGCGATCTCCCGTCGCGCGTTCCGAGGTCTCACAGCGTTGAAGAGTCTCCACCTCGATGGAAACCAGCTCAAGTGCATCGATGAGAAGGCTCTGGAGCACTTGAAGAGTTTGGAAGTCTTGTAAGTTTCTGCTGCCCACCTATTACTCACACATAACCCGATACAGGCAGACCAACTTATCTGTGAACTGAGCGGCGGCGCTAGTAGTAATACAAAATTGTATTTCTACCAATCGCAGTAATTCTGGAATTTGACATTTACGTATTAGTGGCCGTAGATCCCATAACTGCCGTTTCACAAATAACTTGGTACTTTGGTAGCCACTGTACTGCGGGCTGGATGCACGAAAAAGATGACGTCACTGTCCCGTTCCGCAAGCGAGAGCGCGGCACGAACGAGAGAGAGGCATGACCAGAGTCTCAGTTCAGTTGCGTGATTGACGTTGTCGCGTCAAACTATTCTGCTGTCTACACACCAAAGCCGCCGACATGTTGGGCTAGGCCGGCAGCTTTACAGCTGTCAAAAAGCCGGCGGCTTTGGTGTGTAGACTCCATTATATTCTGATTTATTCAGGATATCATTAACATAATTGACTAATTTGCATTTCATCCTTCCAGAACTCTAAACAACAACAACCTAACGTACCTATCTCTGGAGGCAGCTTCCATCACGCGTCTCCATACCCTCAGACTGACCGACAACCCGCTGGTCTGCGACTGTAGGGTTGCAAGGCTGGCTACTGCTGTCAGAGCTGCTGGGATCCTCGGCGTAGGAGCCAGGTAATGATTAGCTGATCTTTTATTTTAAGGGTTCCATACCCATAGGGTTAGAACGGGACTCTTTAACTAAGGATCGGCTATCCTTTAGTCTGTATTACTGTATTATCAATATGATTTTAATTGCTGCTATTGTTAACCTACTGAATGGTACAGATCCCTTCGCCTGCGAGTCCGGTTCGCACTTGGCCGGTGTTTTTTTTTCATGTCATAACCAAAACGAATGCAGAAAGGCAATATAAGATAATCGCTTAAGTACATAATATTGATTTTGTTCCTGTTTCCAGATGCCAAGCACCAGCCACATTGAGAGGAGCTATCCTGACTGATTTGGAGCCCCACGAGCTGATTTGTACTGGTAAATATACATATAGGTTCTTATGTAGCAGAGAACAGAACAAAAGAGGAAAGAACGTTTTTTATGACATGATAATGGGCATGATGACAAAAAAAAATTTTTTAGTCCATCACATAGATTATTTTAAAATATTCGACACGTATTTTTTATTTTTTCTCTTAAACTAAAAATGGCAAAGATACACTGGATTAAAGTTGCTCGTGACGTCACGCCTCATTACGATTTTAAACCGAGGAGTGACGTCAATACCCCCCACTCCGTAACTTTGATGCTCTGTATGTTTGTATTTATTTATTTATGTAATTGATCAGGTAAAAAATGTGTTTCAAATATTTTTAATAGCCTAAAAGACGGACTAATTATTTTTTGAATTTTTAAATGTAGTCATCATCCCCATTTCTTAGGGCGGCCGTATACGGACTACTTACTTCAAGCAGTTGAGACCCGACTGCTTGAAGACGCAACCGCTCGGTGAACTATAGACATTCATCCGCTGCCGTATACGCGACTGCTAGAACAGTACCGACCGCTTCAATAGTTCACCGCCCAGTTCGGCTTCAAGCAGTCGGGGGCCCAAGTCTGCTAATTTAAAATAGCCTCAGTTTTGTGTCGGCAGAGTACCAATGGCTTTTGAGATATTGTTTGACACATTCTGTCGCAATCAATGTAAGCCATTGTTTAGCAGAATACCAAATGTGTCAAAAAATGCCATTGACATTGCTGACACACAACTGAGGATATTTTAAATTGGCAGACTTCAGCCCCATGTCTCAACTGCTTGAATTGGTCCGTATATGGCCGCCCTAACAAAACAACTTTTACTATGTCCCCAGGCCCAACGACAGCAGTACAATCGGAATGTTCAGCTGAACCCCGCTGTCCTCCTCCCTGCCGCTGCACCCCCGAAGGGACCGTCGACTGCAGGGAGAAGCTACTTCAAGAGATACCTGCCACCATGCCGCATACTGCTACGGAAATGTGAGATACTTACAGGACACTTGCATTTTAGTGGCTGGTTTTAAAGAGACATAATGGAGAAGTAATTCCATCTCTCTCTATCATATTCAAGACGCATTTGTTGGAGAGAGACAGTATTCAATATTTCTGAATAGTGACGTCCCAAGTTCAAAGACACATTGTAGAGAAGTATTTTCATCTCCCTCTATCTTAATAAAGACTCATGTTTTAGAGAGAGATAGGATTAAGGCTGAAATGTGACGTCACAAATTGGCGGACTACAGATGTCAAAACAAATTGTAATTGAGAATTATGCCTTAGCTATATTTATTGATGAAAGAAAACGATGTCTTTAAACCTAATTCTATCAATAAATTAATTAAAAAACATTATATTTCTTTTTGCTACTCATTCCATTGTTAACATCTTCCATCTCATTCCAGTCGCCTAGAACAGAACGAGCTGACAGAGGTGCCATCAATCGCGTTCGGCTCCCTAAAACGAGTGGCCAGAATCGACTTGTCAAACAACAAGATAGCTAAACTAGCATCGGATGCGTTCAGTGGATTGCATCATCTTACTTCTTTGTGAGTACCTATTGGATTTATTATTTTTATGTTGATAATAGCTAAAGTCTGTTAGTTTAAAATAGTCGGCAGAGTGTCAATGTCATTTTTGACACATTGTTTAGCAGAATAGAATACCAAATGTGTCAAAAAATGGCATTGACACTCTGCTGACCCACAACTGAGGCTATTTTAAATTAGCAAACTTGGGCCCCTGGTAAAAGTCGCGGGAAGCCGTTGGGTGTAGGCAGCGCAAGACCGGACGTTATGGATATCCTTGGGGGAGGCTTTTGTCCACCAGTGGACGTCCATAAGCTGACATAACAATTTAAGACGTGCGCGATCCTAATGGCAATAAGCATTTCCTCAATTTTCTTCCAGAGTACTCTACGGTAACAAAATCAAGGATCTTCCATCTGGAGTTTTTCACGGTTTGGGGTCACTACAGCTTCTGTAAGTATTTAAGGTTAAACAATAAAAATATTTGAAAAATCATTCAATTAATCTTTCACATCACAGAAAAAAAAGAATAATAGAAAATCTATAATGGGTCAGTGGGATGTGAGAGGTTAATACTATACCTACTCTATTTTTATTATTTTCTTTTTTCAGTTTATTGAATTCGAACGAAATTACTTGCGTGAGGAAAGATACCTTCCGGGATTTGCAGAATTTGAAGTTGTTGTAAGTATTTTACAAAGAACAAATTAATATTATAAAGTTAGGCCCAGAACTCACCGGGAAACGCAACTGTAACGAAACTGCAACAGCTAGTTACTTCTGAGTTGCATCTTAGTTTCTGCTATAGACTCCTTTTTAGGAAACCACACACGATGCAACTAATCTGAAATGTTTCATACTAGTTGCGTCGTGTGTGGTTTCATCTCAACTTTGCAACTTTATATGTTACTTTTGCAACTCAAAAGTAACTAGCAGTTTCAGTTGCGTTTCACCGTGTGTTTTGGCGCTTACGTTCAGCTAATTGATTAAACGTCACGGTTAACGACTTGGCTGTTTATAAGTAGGTACTATAGCCATTTCATTGAATGGCGGCATTCAACCAATGGCCTATGCGTTCAATTGTCTGACTAATTCGACGAGTTGGCTCCGACTTTTTTTATCCATTGTTGGTCATTCCTCTCGTAACTTGAATGAAGTGAAATGTTTTTGTTTTCAGATCTCTCTACGATAATAACATCAGATCGATTCCAAACGGCACTTTCGACGCTTTGACGGGGATTCAAACGCTGTAAGTATTTGATTGAAATGATGGATAGATTGATTGGCGAATTGATAAAAAAACTGATAGATGATGAATAGATAGATAAATTGATTTCCATACTGATACATTGACTTGATTGACTCACATATACATTGACGAATTAATTGATTGTTTGACAAACAGTTAAATTAGCGAATTGATTGATAAACTGATAGATTCGCGAATTCATTGATAAACAAACTGTTAGATTGTCGAATTGATTGGTTGATAAACTGATAGATTGAGTACATAATTGATTAATTGACAAACAGATAGAATGACAAATTCATTGATAAACTGACTGATTGACGAAACGATAAACTGAATTACAAACTGATAGATTGACGAATTGATTGACAGATAGATACATCAAAAGCAAACAAAAAACTTCATACTGCCTAACCTAATCGCCATTATTAAATATACCAATACCTCCCCAGCCACCTAGGTCGTAACCCCTTCTCCTGCGACTGCTCCCTCCGCTGGCTATCAGCGTATCTGCGCAAGAACCCAATCGAGACGTCCGGAGCAAAGTGCGAGGCGCCGAAACGGATGAGCCGGAAGAGAATTGATGCGCTGAGGGATGACGGGTTTAAGTGTAAAGGTGAGTTTGGTACTTTGAAATTAATACAAATCTTATTATTTAAAAGGTAGACGGAGTATAACACGGTCTAACTAAGAGGAGATGGCGGGACGATCTGGATGCATACTTGGCAAGCTGGCTGGGGGTTGCCGGAGATAGGGAGGCATGGAAGAATGCGGGGGAGGCCTTTGCCCAGCACTGGGACACATTAAGCTAATAAAAAAAAGTATAAACTTTGTAACTCAAGAACGGCTGAAGCAATTTGTAAGGAGGTAGCTAAGAACCAGAGGCCCAAGTCTATTAATGCAATAGCCTCAGTTGTGTGTCGGCAGTGTGTCAATGGCATTTTTTGACACATTTGATATTCTGCTAAACAATGGCTGACACTGAATGCGATCAAATGTTTGCTTTTGTCCAACAGTGGACGTTCAGATTGATTGAAACTTTATCGGGTCTAATACATACATACCTGTCACGTCTCTTTACATGTCACGGTTAGACAGAAACCACTCCCCTCATCTTGCTTCTATACAAACACATTTTTTTCGCTTCATTCACATTACATACATACATACATACATACATATCTGTGTTTTCCATATCATTATATACGTACACTTCCATTATTCCAGGAACGGAAGAGCCTGCCTCAGCGTGCGGCCTCGAAGCCGCCTGCCCCGCCCCGTGCTCGTGCGAGTACGCTACTCGAGCCGTCAGCGTGTCTTGCGCACGCGCCGGATTGAACGACGTGCCTAGAGATCTGCCGATTAATACTAATGCTCTGTAAGTATAAATAAATCAATAAAAAGAAACAGAGTTTTAGGGTAAATACGTACCTACATTTGAAGGCGGGGTCACGCTTCCGAGACAAGTGGATATATCTTTAAGGGGGGCATATATCCAGTAGTGGATGTTCTATGCAGGCAGAAACCCCTTCCTTCCAAACACACCTCTTTCACTTTATCCCCCTTCAAAAGTCGTCTCCTAAGTACATGCACGTCGGTTTAGGATACCTCTGACTTGGCCTTTTCTCAAGTCCCCTATTTGACCAAAATACCAACGCCATAAGCTTCGCCTTATTTTATAATAGGGTTTCTTTAGTAAGTACGTAACCTTAAAAATAAATCCCTCACGCCTTTCTTCCCAGATTAATGTCAGACAACAACCTAGGCCGCATCACATCGGATGGACTCTTCGGTAGACTACCAGATATGACGAAATTAGACTTCAGAAACAATGGCATCACAGTGATTGAGGACAATGCCTTCGATGGCGCGGCTAATATACAAGAGCTGCTATTAGATGGAAATTTACTAAACACTGTAACTGATAAAATGTTCTTTGGGCTCCATAGTTTGAGTGTTTTGTAAGTATTCGAGTTTCATTTATCGAATAAAAAACAGATTTAAATTTATTTGATTTCATTTGGTTTGGTTTGATTTGATTGATTGAATGATTGGTTGATTGATTCATTGATTGTATTTTGATTTTATTGAATTTGATTTAATTGATTGGATTGATTGATTTGGCTGAAATGGGATTGGGCCGGCCTCGTCTGCCGCATGCCGGAAGAGTTATGGGCTAAAACAGTTACCCAATGGCTACCAACTGCCAAACGGCGTCGCGGCACACCACGGAAAAGCTTGCGGGACGAGCTGGACACCTTCTTAAGTAGCTGGACGGAGGAAGCTCGAGACAGAAAGTCATAGCGAACGAGGGGAGAGGCCTTTGCCCAACAGTGGGATACAAATGGCTAAATTAGATTAGATTATAACTAGATTGATTGGATTTTGATTCGATTTGATTTAGATAATTGATTGATTTCTGTGTTCAGAAAGTCTTCTTTATACTAATTTATTTACATATTTCCAGATCATTAACAAATAACAAGATAAAATGCATCACGCCGGGAGCTTTCGATCATCTCAACATGTTGTCGACACTGTAAGTAGTTATTTACAACATTTTTTATTAGCTATCAAGACTCCACTGCTAGGCAAAGGGTTCCAGCGACTTTCTAACTAGCACAGTCTCTGTGCGAACTACGAATGCATCCATCGTCTCACCTATTTCGAATTGTATCGTCCAGTTTTACAATACAATACAATAAAAATATTCTTTATTGCACAAAAGATGTAAGGTACAGACACAAACAAGAATATAAGAAGCAACAGGCGGCCTTATTGCTAGGTAGCAATATCTTCCAGGCCTTAACCTTGGCTTTGTGACCAATTTAAGGATTTCAAATTGATTTGAATGACATTGATTAGTTTAATTGATTTGACTTAATTTAATTTAACCACTTCCGTCCACTTGCTACGATCCAAACACACTACTTTCACTTCATCCACACTCATCAATTTCCTAAAAACCCTTTTATTTGCAGCCGCCTGGAATCGAACCCACTAGACTGTACCTGCCACCTGTCTTGGTTGGGCGGATGGCTGCGCACGCGCCGCCTCTCCCCCGCCGCCACCTGCTTCACCCCCGCGCCTGTACACGGAGCTAACCTCGTACATTTAGAGAGCAGCGATTTTAGGTGCACGCGTAAGTATAATTGTATTTTGGATATAACCTACAGGCCTACAGCGTGCTAAGCACATCACATGGCCGTTGGGGTCAAAAATCGATACGCAGCGTCGCTCAGTCAGTTCATTAAAAAAATTAGATTAAAATGATACCATAGTTAAAACCGGATTCCTTGTTTCCTCTTATTATTATACATGGCTATGGACAAAACGTCAAACTAAACGAGCTAACCAAAGAGCATAATATAATTACTAGCTAACGTCGAACTATCTTTAAAACTCGTTTTGTAATAAGGCGCTTTGAGCGTAGGCCCGGTTTACATGAGCGCAGTCACCCGAAAAGTGCGTTATCGGGTGATTGATTTATTCAATAAAGATTATTGATTGACCGATTGATTGACTGGTATTTTGATTGGCTGAAAGGGTTGATTGATTAACTGATTGATTGATTAATTGGTTGAGGTCAAACGAATTAATTAGTATCAATTTCTCTTTTTTTCAGCGGAAGACAAAGGCTGTCTGTCCCCAGACTATTGCCCATCTCAATGTACGTGCATGGGGACTATAGTGAGATGTTCGCGGGCGCAATTAACTGCGCTACCGACGAATCTACCCAAACAAACTACTGAACTGTAAGTTATTAGGTTGTAGAAAATAAATCAGTGAAGGTAGAAAGAGCCTGCTCCAACGTAGGTACGTAAGTTTCGCAACGCATTATGACATCTGCTCCATAGAAATTAGAAATTATATGACTAGAATCACACTTGTCACATGCAATACGTCTGCGTTAGTATACGCGCAATGTGGGATAGCGTTGCGTCATGCGTGTGACATGTGCTCTTCTATGGAGCCAACATCATAATGTACGTTGCATACGTGTGATCAGTCTGTCATCAGCTTTGATATCCATTATACAATAAGTATAGGTATACAGTGCTACAAGGATCTTTTGGCACGTGGCGGAAATCGGAACTAACGATATCATCGTGTACATTGTCATTATTTTGAGTTATTTATTCACCACCGACGCCCTCCTGACAATGTCACTCAAGTGCCAATAGATCCTTGTAGCACTGTAGTAAGCTTTATTTCAATTGACATAGTATTAGGCAGAATTCACAATGATAGTTGCCATTTTTTTACTGAACTTTATCTAAAGATAATAAACTTACCTAACCTTTTTCTCTCTTCTTCAGATACCTAGAATCGAACGAAATAGCCTCAATAAGCCCGGAAGAGATAAGTCATCTAACTCAATTAACTAGGCTCGATCTATCAAACAATAAAATATCAGTATTACCAAATAATACGTTTGAAGGATTGACTAAACTATCGACGCTAATTGTCAGCTATAATAAGCTGAGATGCGTTCAGGTAAGGTATTTCATTATATAAGGTCTATCTACACAGATCCGGGCCGTGCCCGGGACGTGTCCGAGCCGTGGCCTGTCAGGAGGGAAAACAATACATCGTCATGACAACGTGTGTGAACGAATCCATAGAAAATGTATGGAATGATATTTTTTCCTTGACACGGCCCGGACACGTTGTCATGACGACGTGTTGGTTTCCCTCCTGACGGGCCACGGCCCGGACACGTCCCGGGCACGGCCCGGATCTGTGTAGACAGACCTTTATTGTACACTAATTGCGTTTTCGTACGAATTTATCGTCATATCTTGGAAAAAATCATATCTCAAAATAATATAGCACCTATGTGTTATTCTGATCTGCAAGCTACAATATTGCCAAGTTTCATTAAAATCTGTTGAGTAGTTATGCGTGAAAGAGCAACAAACATCCATTGATCCATCGGCACAAACATTGACATTTATAATATTAGTAGAATTGCGTTCCTTTATTTTAGTGAGACAGTGTGTATACTAGGTGTAACAGAAAGGGGGTATACAGCCGAAACACAGCGATAGTCCTCATGAAACTGAACAACTTCCCCAAGGAACATGGGCCATAACACGAAAAAAAATTTTGGATCGCCCATACTTACTTACTCGATCAGCTGATCGGGCATTTTGTATGGGGAGGCGACGAGTTATGACCCATGTTCCTTGGGGAAAGTTGTTCAGTTTCATGAGGACTATCGCTGTGTTTCGGCATTATACCCCCTTTCTGTTACACCCAGTATTATACCTACCCTGCAGAAACTTTAATTAATTGATTGTTACCTTCAATTCCAGAGAGACGCCCTGAAAGGCCTGACTCAACTTCGAGTGCTATCTTTACACGGAAACAACATTTCGATGTTAGCTGAAGGGGTCTTCAGGGATTTGGAGTCGATTTCTCATGTGTGAGTCTTAAATTTAGTTTTACCAATAAAATCGTAAAGAATTTTCATCTTTGTACTATTTTTTTTAGTTGATTGCGTCATATATTAGGTCTTTACCTATGAAATTGCCGTTTTGTATGAAAAAATTCAAACGATTTTTTTTCATATAATTTTTATTTGTATTAAGTGAAGTAATTACCCATACAATCAATGCATCTTTGCCAACGCAGTGGCAGTTTATTAATGCCCTTCTTAAAGAAATCAGCTGGACGAGAGGCAACAAATTCTTCAAATGCATTTTGAACTGCCTCTTGGTTATTGAATTTTTTTCCAGTCAAGAAGTTATCCAAATTCTGGAAAAAGTAGTAGTCTGTAGTGGCAAGGTCCGGTGAGTACGGTGGATGAGGGAGAGCTTCCAACCCCAGTTCTTGCAACTTGGAGACCGTCATTTGTGCGGTATGAGGTCGCGCGTTGTCGTGCAAGAGCAGCGGAGACGAGCGATTGACCAATGCTGGTCGGAGACGTGCCAGCTTCTCCATCATTGTGTTCAATTCTTCACAGTACACATCTGCAGTAATACTCTCCCCATTTGGTAAGAAGCTGTGATGAATCATACCGGTGCTAGTCCACCAAACAGTAACCATCACCTTTTTAGGGGTAAGTTTTCGTTTAGGGCATTGTTTAGGTGCTGAACCAGGATCCAACCAACTTGCTGAGCGCTTACGGTTATCAAACAGAATCCATTTTTCATCACAGGTGACAATGCGGTTCAAAATTCCTTCATTTGTGTGTCTGTTGAGCAATGCACGGCACGTCTCGACGCGTACTTGGCGCTGGCGATCATTGAGTTCGTGGGGCACCCATTTGTCAAGCTTTTTTACCTTGCCAATTTGACGCAAATGGACCAATATTGTTTTGATGCTAACGTCGAAAGCTGCTGCTAATTCAGCCGTAGATTGAGTATCATCAACTTCCACGATCGCCTTCAATTCGTCTGCATCGACCAAAGTCTTCGGACGACCGCGGGGTTCATTTTTCAGGTCGAAATTTCCAGAACGGAAGCGAGCAAACCAATAACTAGTGGTTCGTTGGTTTGTAGTGTTAGCTCCGTACACGTCGTTGATGTTGCGAGCCGCTTGTGCCGCGTTGCTGCCACGACGGAACTCATATTCCATAATTACTCGAATTTTTAACGTATCCATGTTGACGAAAATGATTGAAATACAATGAAAATGTAACACTAACCAATAAACAAATGACTGTTTTTGAAAAAAGAATTCCATATTTTTAAAATGAAATTAATTTGAAATTAGAATTCTTAGCTTAACAAAAAATATTTTTAATTGAACTGGCCAGTACTGTAAAACGGCAATTTCATAGGTAAAGACCTATTATAAGTTTGGGAAAAGTAATTCTTTCGCGACGGAGTAAATAACAGTAACCTTTATGTATAGCAGGTTCTCAAACTAATGCAATGATGACCACTAATTTCAATTCAAATTTGTCTACGAATCTTTCTAAATTAGCACTGCAAGAAGAAAAACCTTTTCCATGGAAGATAATAAAAGGCCATTATCTCATCACCGCGTTTTACAAAAACAGCGCCATCTATTAGCTAAGACAAGAACTTTTACAGCGCTCTCGGTTCGAACCCCCTCTACTGCGACTGCGCGCTCCGCTGGCTCGCCGAATGGGTTCGGAGCGCGGGAGAGTATGTAGAGCCCGGCATAGCGAGGTGCGCCGACCCTGCACCCATGAGGGACAAACTTGTTTTGAGCACGCAGGCTAGTGCTTTTGCATGTCGAGGTATGTTTAAAGGCTGATTTACATTGCAGTCGGTGCACTGACGAGTCAGTGTGTGTATTGCCATAATGTAAATTGATTTCATGTCAGTACAGTACTGCGACAGTGCACTGACGTCAGTTACGGACTCAATGTAAATCAGCCTTATGATAGAAATAGACTAGGTCCCAAGACTGCGAATTTAAAATAGCCTCAGTTGTGTGTCGGCAGTGTCAATGGCATTTTTTGACACATTTGGTATTCTGCTAAACAATGGCTCACAGAGCTACCAAGTTATTTGTGAAGCGGCCGTTATTGGAACTACGGCCACTAATACGCAAATGTCAAATTCCAGAACTGCTGCGATTGGTTGAAATACAATTTTGTATTACTACTAGTGCCGCCGTTCGTTTCATAGATAAGTTGGTAGATCTGTACACTGATTGCGACCAAATGTTTCGAAATATCACATTGATACTCTGCCGACACACAACTGAGATGTAAATTAGCAATCTTGGGCCCGGTCTCTTACTTCAATACCTACTTAAGAACTAGCTGATAGTATTTATCTAAGTATTTAATTATCTAATCTATGTAACCCTATTTCAGGCAACCCCCCACCAGAAATCCTGTCAAAATGCGACCGTTGCTACAACAACCCTTGCGCGAACGGGGGCGAATGCAAAGCGACGGCGTCTGGAGGGTATATGTGCGCATGCGCACGTGGCTTCCACGGCGACACGTGCCAGTTTGAGATCGACGCGTGTTACGGATCGCCGTGCGCTAATGGGCAGTGCCATGTGCTTGAAGAGGG
Organism: Anarsia innoxiella; assembly: GCA_947563765.1. Taxonomy (NCBI): domain Eukaryota; kingdom Metazoa; phylum Arthropoda; class Insecta; order Lepidoptera; family Gelechiidae; genus Anarsia; species Anarsia innoxiella. The sequence continues at coordinate 448,540 of OX387418.1, read as the reverse complement.
ACGGTTTCTGTAAGTGTTAAAAAACCTAAACGATTCGATAAAAGATTCTTTCGCTAGTTGAGACAGCGCCCAAGTGTTGTGATTCTGGTGTGCGAGCTTCAATATTGTAAAGTTTTATTAAAATGTTCAGTGGTTTTTGCGTGAAAGAGTAACAAACATCCATCCATCGGCACAAACATTGAAATCTATCTATATGTATAAAAATGAAACCCGTTTTCCGTTGTCACGGCATCACGCCTGAACGGCTGGACCGATTTCGCTAATTCTTTTTTTAAAATGTTCATTGAAGTCCAAGGATGGTTCTTACGGTGAGAAAAATTCGAATAATTGCCGGGAAAGCCCTAAAACAGACCTTTTCTTTTTCCCATACAAATGTTTTCTTACTAAAATGTAGAGTCAATTTGAACTTTATTCCCATACAATAAAGTTCATTCTAAGGCGGGACAAAGTTCGCCGGGACAGCTAGTTTATAATATTAGTAGGAAAGGTGCTAATCTGGTATGCTAGCTACAATACTGTAAAGTTTTATTAAAATCTGTTCAGTGGTTTTTGCTTGAAAACATCCTCACATTAGCGAGCGTACATAGAAATGAGAAAGGAATATAAGGAGTGGCCCCATTTCTTTTTTCATATACAAATGAGTTTATGACAGCGTGCCAAGGTTGGCGCAAGTTTTTCATAGTTTTCTTGGTAGATGACCTGTCAAACGATAAGAAATTCCATACAAGAAGGTAGCCATTTTGCGCCAGACCAGGCACGCAGATCCAGACGGTATGGCACCTCCTTATAGTGTACATAGACTATGCGCTGTTTGGTTACAGTGCAGTGTCACGGTTACAGCTCGGTTATGAGTACGAGCCCTTACTTTTCCTTCTGTTTTCAGTTGTTCCTGTGAGCCTGGTTACACGGGTGTGCGCTGTGAAGTAAACATAGACGACTGTGTCGGACATCGCTGTCAGAACAACGCGACTTGTGTTGACCATTTAGAAGGGTATTCATGTCAATGTGCTAAAGGATTTATGGGTACGTATTTTGAGTCATGCTTGATAAAAAAACTTAATTTATAGAAAGAACTGTCCCACTGAAACGTAGGAAATCATTTTGCGTGTAAAAATGTTGTGTTTGGAGTCAGTGTCTGAGATTATGTTAAGTTTGGAGTCATCGTGTGAGTGTATGTTGTGTTTGGAGTCAGTGTCTGAGATTATGTTAAGTTTGGAGTCATCGTGTGAGTGTATGTTGTGTATGGAGTCAATGGCTGAGATTGTGTTGTTTCTGGAGTCGGTGTCTGAGTTATGTTTAGTTTGTAGTCATCATCTAAGATTAAGTATTTTGTGTTTGGAATCAATGCCTGAAATGTTGAAAACTCGTTTTTGGAGTCCCTGAAAAAAGTAAAAGACTAATTCTTATGTTGTTAAAAAGAAAACAAGAGAACTTAGAGAACTAACTCTAGGAACTCACTCTCTCTCTCTCTCTCTTTCTACTCACTCTCTCTCTCTCTCTCTCCTCTCTCTCTCTCTCTCTCTCTCTACTCTCTCTCTTACTTAGAGATTTAGAAAACTTACTAGCGCGATACTAAAATATAAAGTAGGGGGTAGGTTAAACAAGAAACATTTCTTAGTTTCTCACTTTTGGTCTGGATAGAGAAAACCAGAGACCGCCCATACTATAGCTATCGCCTTTGTACAGCAGTGGGACAATGTGACCTCGTAATAACAACACGAAGAACTTACATAGATCAAATGAAAGAGGGGATAGAAGTTGTGTCGTATCAGGTGCTCAAAAAGACGGCAGAAAATAGAGCAGAGTGGCGTAGAGTCCAGCGACAACAAACAAAAAAGCAAAAAAAGGTTTTTTTTTCATTAATAAATTTAATGATTATGATTAACAACAATCTTCTCTCCAGGTGAATTTTGTGAGAAGAAGATTCCATTCTGCAACGTGGAATTCAACCCCTGCGCGAACGGAGCGACGTGCGTGGACCATCATAGCCATTACACGTGTACATGTCCTAAAGGTTACTCAGGACAGAATTGCACTGTCAACGCCGATGATTGCATCAATCATATGTGTCAGGTAAGTTTTTTAATTTTATGGCCTGGTTGCTACGACTTTTCAGTCGATGTAAAGTAAGGATTTTTGATAGTGTTGCCTGTCTACTATCGATAGTTAAAATTTTTAAAGGTGTTTTTTCAAGCTTTTAAAACTGAACTAAGTTAAATAAGCTTTTTAAGTTTGTTTAAAACTATTGTTCGATTTGCTAGTGTTGTATTGTTCAATCTGAGCTATCGATAAAATGTCGATAGTCATCGTTACCACTGGTTGTGTGCCGGATTTGATTAACTTAGGTACCTTTAGGAGGTTCTAGGAGGTACCTTTAACAAAGCATAGCAAATATACTTTGGATCTCATAAAAATTCGGTCTTTAATAAAGCCAAGTGGGAACTAGTAATAAGTTATAATTTCTTCTCGTGTAAGTAACTTTGTTTTGTCTGTTTTTGAAAACAAAGTATCCCTAAACCTTTTTTTTTCTGTCACCAGAACGGCGCAACCTGCATAGACGGTCTAGAGGAGTACGCGTGCGCGTGCGCGGCGGGGTACGCGGGGCGGTACTGCGAGGCGGCGCCCCACGCGGCGCTCGGCACGTCGCCGTGTGCGCACCACGACTGCGTGCACGGCGTCTGCTATCTGCCGCCTGTAGCGGGGCTCGCGTTGCAGGTGAGGGGATTTTTGTTCTTTATTATTTATTAATTCTATTCTTTTAGTAAAAACAACTGCTTCTGAGCAATAGAATATGAAATTTCACAGCCAATTACAATTTACTTTATCATCATTTCTGCCTGCTCTCTGCTGCTCACTGCTGATCATAGGCCTCTCCATTAATTCTCCAAGGAAACCGGTTCGTTGTCATCTGCATCCAATGAGACCCCGCGGCTTTCGCTAGGTTGTCGGTCTATCCGGCAGGTGGCTGTCCCACGCTGCGCTTGGTAGTGCATGGCCTCCACTCAAGTACTTAGAAATACATGAAATCAAAAGAATTCTGAGCTATCGATTCGGAACTACCTCTAGTATTTTCAAGGTTAAATTCATCGATAATTTGATTTATCGACATCTTAGCAACATTAAATTATTAGCGAACTATTTCAACATCCTATTAATATTATAAATGTCAATGTTTGTGCCGATGGATGGATGGATGTTACTCCATCACGTAAAAACCACTGAACAGATTTTAATTAAATTTTACAATAACTTAGCTTGGATATCAGAATAACACATAGGCTATATTATTTGCAGATATTTCGTGTTTTTTCAAAGATATGACGATAAATGCGTACGAAGTCGCGGGCATCCTCTAGTATCTAAATAAATGTACAAGACCGTAAACATATTTCCAAGCTAATATCATCAGTACAACCGAACCAACAGACAGTTTGATGATTCAACCGCAGTTTTTGATATCCAGGACGACATTATGATGGAGCGACCGCTGCTGTCCACCTCCAACGACTACCTGTGCAAATGTGCGCCGGGCTACTCGGGTAAGTCACATACATACATATCTGTTACACTTTCCCGTCGGGGTAGGCAAAGACTCGTTGCCTCCACTTGCTACGATACAAACACACTTCTTTCACTTCATCCATTTGATCGGCCATTTTGAACAAAAAGTCAGATTATTTAAATCAGATTTCGACCCATGTTTCTTGGGTAAAGTTACAACTTTCTGCAACTTTCTGCAGATCAAACTGTATACAGTTAAAGTTAGTTATAACTACATACTTACTTACATATCTGTAACGCCTCTCTCTTATCGAAGTAGGCAGAGATCATTCCGCTCCATTTGCGTAGCAACCAAACACACTTCTTTCGCTTTATCCACATTCATCAGTCACCTCAAATATGTACGTCGTCAGCTTAGGGTACTCTTGACTTGGCTTTGCTTCTATTCCTCGATTTCACCGTGCATGTTTAATGAAAATGTCTTTTTGACGTGACAACGTCTTATAATTCGATGGAGCCGGCTGCACGCACGAAAAAACATGACTCATGCAGCGTTACCTCGCTCTGAGGCGTTCCATTTAAGGCTTGAAGTGCAAGGGAGAGCGCGGATCGGGCGACAAAGAGGCACAATCGGCCGCGTTCGGCAGCATTAATGACGTTGTCACGTTCAACTATCGTCAGTAAACCGACTTTACAGACAACCGATTTTTTTCCAGGCCGTCTCTGCGAGTACCTCACATCGCTTACATTCAGCCACAACGACTCACTCGTGGAACTTGAACCACTTCGCACTACACCGCAAGCTAACGTCACTTTAGGTAAGTCTTTTATAGTGGGCCATAAAAAAGCATATCGGAAATCATCGCATATAAAATCGGCAATCATGCTAAGTAGGTAATAAATTCTCATCTCACGTAAGTAGGTAGGTACTTTTTTTTATTTTCTTTGTCCTGTTATGGTGTGTGCGACACAGATATCGCTATATGACGTCGAAATTAGCCGATTGCTTTTCAAAGTTCGATGTGCATTCTTTATTGCCCTACTTTACTGGCGACTTCATAGGTACGTACCTAAGGTCTATCTGCACAGATCCGGGCCGTGCCCTTGACGTGTCCGGGCCGTGGCCCGTCAGGAGGGTAAACAATTCATCGTCATGACAACCGGACACGTTCCGGGCACGGCCCGGATCTGTGTAGATAGACCTCTTGTAAAGGTACTAAAGGCCGTCCGCGACATCGTAGTTCAATGTTCTACCAAACAATATTTAAAAGTCTTCGTTAATATTGAAAATAAAACTAATTCTCAATATTGTTCTCTCCAGTATTCAGCACAACACAAACTCACGGAGTTCTAATGTATTTCGGCGACAACGAGCACTTAGCTGTTGAGCTGTTCAACGGACGGATTCGAATCTCGTACGACGTTGGAAACCACCCTACTTCTACTATGTATAGGTATGTTACAACTTAGATAATAATACCTTTGAGTAGGTATATAATATATAAGGACATACCACATTAAGGCTGATTTACATTGAGTGAGTAACTAACGTCAGTGCACTGTCGCGTCAATACTGACTTCACTATTCTCCAATGAGGAAAGAATATAAGGAGTGGCCCCATTTTTTTTTTCATATACAAATGAGTTTATGACAGCGTGCCAAGGTTAGCGCAAGTTTTTCATAGTTTTTTTGATAGATGACCTGTCAAACGATATGAAATTCCACACAAAAAGGTAGCCATTTTGCGCCAGACCAGGCACGCAGATCTAGACGGTATGGCAGCTATTTGTACCAATCGCTACGAATTTGCCACGATCAAACATACCTATTATAATGGATCAAGTCAAGAATACACTAAACCGACGTGCATGTCAGTATGAGGCAACTGATGAATGTGGATGAAGCGAAAGAAGTGTGTTTGGATCGTGCCAAATGGAGGAAAGTGGTCTCTGCCTACCTCGACGGGAGAGAGGCGTGACAGACATGTATATGTTATTTGAAAACTGTCCAAAAATAACCTAACTTTACCTAATTCCAGTTTCGAAATGGTATCCGACGGCGCTTACCACAAAGCGGAACTTCTAGCCATAAAGAAGAACTTTACGCTTCGAGTGGACGATGGGCCAGCAAGGTCTATCATAAATGAGGGTGTGAAGGAATATTTGAGGCTGGAGCGAGCTGTGTATCTCGGAGGAGTACCTCAAGATGTAGCTGAGAAGGCCTTCGCTAAATGGCATTTGAGGAATATTACTAGTTTTAAAGGTAAGTTATGATATTGTTTTACATTTTTCGCTAGCTAAGGGCCAAAATACACCGGATGCGTATGCGTTGCGTATGCGTACCTCTGAGTTGTAATGTATGGAACTGTATAAGACAGGACACACCGCTTGCGTAACGTAGACGTACACGTCGACGTGACGCGTAGCCCGGTGTCACATCGGGTTACACCGTAACTACGCGTGTGGCTACGCCGTGCTTACGTCTACGTTACGCATACGCATCCGGTGTGTTTCGCTTTTAGATCTTATGAGGTGTTTTTAAAACTCCAAGATCTGTAGGTAAATCTGTGGTCTGCTCTTGAAACTGAAAAGCGTTTTCCAAGAAACATGACTCAAAAAATTAAAAAATCGTTTAAAAAGATGAAATTTAGCTACTGTTGTATTTCGACCCATGTTTCTTGGGAAAAGTTGTTTTGAGTTCAATTCAGTATGTCAGTTATCCAATAATGATCCCTCAACGTTGTCTACTTTTACCTCTTTCTGGGTCTACGTGTCTAGATCTTGGTTTTTTAAGGTTATCTACATTAGAATTTGATGATTTACTTATATGGGCATGATGACAAAAAAAAAATTTTTGTCCATCACATAGATTAGATATTATTTTAAAATATTCGACACGTATTTTTTCTTTTTTCTCTTAAACTAAAAATGACAAAGATACACTGGGTTAAAGTTGCTCGTGACGTCACGTCTAAGTACGATTTTTACCTAGGAGTGACGTCAATACCCCCCACTCCGTAACTTTGATGCTCTGTATCTTTGTATTTATTTGTGTATTTGATCTGGTAAAAAATGTGTTTCAAATATTTTTTAAAAAAGACGGACTTATTATTTTTTTATTTTTTTAATGTAGTCATCATCCATTCATCCCCATTAGCTAATCTCGTTTGAATTCGTAGGCTGCCTAAAAGAAGCGTGGATCAACCACAAGCGAGTAGACTTCACGAACGCGGCGCGGCTGCAGCGCGCGGCGGCGGGCTGCGGCGAGGACGAGCCCGCGCCGCCCGCCGCCGCGCCCGACCGGCTGCAGGATGACACCACTCATCATCAGGTCAGCTTTTTTGGAGTCACTCATGATTTTGCAGCCAGACAACATGACTATCTAATCCTAAGTAGGAGTCAGTCATAACTATGTACATGTAATTACAATATTGTTGTAAGTAACTGATCTCATTCTAGTTTTAAGTTCGTAGCTTTGCTACTAATTGCCGTGCCCTAATCAGGGTCCACATTTGGTACCTACTTTATGTTATTTATAAGATCTGTAAAAACCTGTGGAGTGCAATAAATGATTGAGTATTGAGTATGTTGGAATCAGTGATGTAATGTTGGAGTCAGTCAGTTAGAGCCAATGTCAGTTCGTCATCATCATAAATTTGAGAGCGTCGCTCTTGTCGGTGGAGTCTGCGCCATTTTTCTCTTTTCTCTGCCGTCCGTTTGAGCACCTGATACGACACAACTTCTGTTCCCTCTTTTATTTGGTCTATGTAAGTCCTTCGTGGTTAATTTTGGTGTCAGTTATATGTTTACTTTGAGCCAGCTATGACATATTGCTATGGAAACCGTAGGTATGTAAGTAATACAAAATTCTCCTCTTAATCAAATACAATAAAATCTTTTCAGGTATCAATTGGAACTATGTGCATTACTTACAGTGGAAAAATCACTCTTATTTTAATAATATGCTAATCTTTTCCTTTTCGCTAGGACCCTTGCGTGCCCAACCCGTGCGTTCGAGGCGGTCGTTGCGTCAGAGAAGAAGGCTCCCCGTCGGACTATACATGCAAGTGCCCTGTTGGTACTGCTGGCGCTCAGTGCGAGCTTAGAGCTTCTATTGGTAAGCTTTTGAGTAAAATAAACTTATTTATATGGGCTATGGGCGAAGATTAATTCATTATTCTGCCCATAGCTGCCTACTGCTGTACGTTTTCGATAGTTTTCCAACGTGACTGGTTTACTACATCCAGCGGTTTTATCTTACATTAATATTTGTAGAGTTCATGAGCCTGTCTTTTGATAAAAAATAACTTCCGATAGCCAAGAAGTGTAATAAAATATACCAACATTTTGTTTATGCACATGCAGAAACTCGTAAGATTTACTAATTTCAAATGCAAATAACATGCACTTTCTAACAAATATTTTATAAAACCTGCATAGGAGGTGCCCCAGCGATCCCGAGCAAGAAGCTTCCTCCACGAAAACCTGCGATTAGTAACGTGCAAGCTTCGCCAGGTAAGATCCGATGATTATAAGCTTATCAGTCTGGGCCAATGTTATTACATACATACAATACAATACAATACAAATATTCTTTATTGCACAAAAGATATAAGGTACAGACACAAACAAGAATATAAGAAGCAACAGGCGGCCTTATTGCTATACATAGGTATATCTGTCACGCCTCTCTCTCATCGGGATAGACAGAGACCACTTCCCTCCACTAGCTACGATACAAAAATACTTCAGCCACTGTTTTTATAATACAATAATAATTGTGATTAATTTTTAGCTGCCCCAGCTCACAAGCAATATCCCTCGGAACACGCTCCAGCGCAGCCTACGCCGGCCAACAATGGATGTCGAAAGGTAAGTGTTAAAAATGTGTGTGGCAACATTATTTTTGTTAATGTATGCTTGTCAAACGCGGATTTAACACTGTTGGTGATGTAAATGTCAGCCATATTGTTTTTAGAGCCAATAATGTCAAATTTGTGTACGTCGTGTTATATTTTGAGCCAATCACGTAATTTTGAAGACATGGAGCCATTTGATTTAATGTTGTTCATAATCATAAATTTAAAAGCGTCGCTCTTGTCGGTGGAGTCTACGCCACTCTTCTCTATTCTCCGCCGTACGTTTGAGCACCTGATACGACACAACTCCTATTCCCTCTTTTATTTTAATGTTGTTGATCGGTTGAAATATTTGATTTTATTTATAAGCTTGTATTTAATCCATTTCATTCTCTAGGAGCCGACTCGCGAGTTCATAACGGAAGGAAGCTGCCGCAGCCGTCGAGCGGTGCGGGGGGCGCGCTGTGCGGCGGGGAGAGGGGGCTGTGCGCGTGCGCACTGTTGCGCGCCGAGGAAGACTAAGAAGAGAAAGGTTTGTACACACACACGTTTATAGCTTAGTGCTTACAGCCTCTTGAAGGAAGGACTTCTAAAATTAAAGTTAAATTAATGCGATTGATTACTTAACCAAAACTGATTATTTTAACTTTATCATCTTTGTAAATTGTTTTTAGATTGTGCATATTATCACATACAGTAGTCATATTATTGTTTATTTTTAAACGCAACTTATAATACCAAAGTCACTGAAAGACAGACAAAAAGACCAACAAGACAAACTTCCCTTTTTTAACACCCCTCTTTTTGTTCCCGTCGTTTCTCTTCGTCGTTTGTTCCCGTCGAAGGTAAAAAATTATAATAGCAAAAAAAAAATTAATTTCCAGATCCGCCTAGTCTGCGCCGACGGCACTCGCTACACCAAAGACATCGAGATCGTACGCAAATGCGCGTGCGGCAAGAAATGTACGCGCAACAACTCACCGTTCTTACATTAATTAATCGATTCAAGTAATTTAGTACACGTCACCCCATTTTTATATTAATTTATTGACTCTATTAACATCCTTTCCTACATGGATTCTTTTAACTGATATACAAATTGTAGCACTTAATTGAGCCGCGAATTCATTTTAATTTAGAGTCATTCATGTCATTTTGGAGTCAGTCATGTCAATTTTGAGTCAGTCATGTCATTTTGGAGTCATTCAGGTCATTTTGGAGTCAGTCATGTCATTTTGGAGTCATTCAGGTCATTTTGGAGTCAGTCATGTCATTTTGGAGTCAGTCATGTCATTTTGGAGCCAGTCATGTCATTTTGGAGTCATTCAGGTCATTTTGGAGCCAGTCATGTCATTTTGGAGTCATGTCAGTGAAGTACGGGAGGTGTGTTCCTTACATCACTTGACTCAAAGTGTGTGGTAAAAACATCATTGACGTCAAATGTCAGTTTGAAGCAGAGGGCTCAATTAAGCGATACATTTAAAAAATTAATTGATTTCACATTGTTATTATGAATTAAAACACTTAAAATCACTAATAAGCCATTGTATCTTGAACCTAGCTATTTCGACATTTTGAATTCACACCTACTCTTTCGTAATTTAAAAAATCATCGATTCATAAATTGCAATAGACAATAAAAAAAGCATTTATTTCATCTCGATTTTAGAATAGAACTTTACAGGCGAGCGGTTTTTAAGGACATGAGTTTTTTAACCGCTCGTGTGCGACTTTTAAAACGTAGTTGACTATAAAAAAAACGAATTTATTCGATCGAAATGTAAGAATGTACACGACATTGTAGTAGCGGCCTAAAATAACCTAGATTTAGACTTATTGTGAACCTAGACTTGAAACCTACATAATAATACTTGGTAAAGAACGAAGTTTGCACGCGGGGCGGTACGGGGCTAGGTCCGGTCCGATAGCGGTACGGACGCGCCCATACTATACTAAACGCAAAGACTCGTGCCAGACGAGGCCATAAATCACTTTTGTAATGAAGATGCGCACACGCAGACTTACAGAAATGTCGATATATTTCAAACCGAGTGACTCATCGCTGCACATACGTGTACAAATAAATCATCTCATTTTTAATAACTATACCCTTACTTTGCTATACCTACCTATATTTTAAAAAAATACCTATACTTTGTTTACATTAAATATGCCTCACTTAAAAGTCTTAAAACCTAATATCATCGTCATACACTCGAAACTAAACGATTAGCATCTCTACATCATTGTGACGTGATCCATAAACAGTGTAAGTGTGAGCGAGATAATGATGTGCGCTGTCGCATTCACGTGTTTTATAACCGCATCTGCCACGAGTCTTTGCGTTTAGTATAATTCGGTTCATATTCGTATGGGAATGTACCCTAACTAATGGCTTAATCTCACTGTTCGATAGGACCCGTATGCAGGGTGCGGGAGTCTATAATGGCACATTTACCTACATTAGGTCGGTCAACGAAAGCGGCGGCCGCGTTCGGTTTGACTGAAACGCTTAGGAATATAGCCAAACGAATTTCAAAACGAATACCTGGTTATATTAGTCGGTATGCCATAGGGCCCGCATTCAGGATCAGAGAGATTTCCAAAATTGAGCTTTAACGCAAGCCATTTGACATGCATTGGTCGATACTTATACAGCAGTGGACGTTACGCCGTCTGCGGATATCCCCTGTATTCTGTATTTCGATCAATGTGTGCCAAATATCATGCATTAAGGCTCAGTTTCATGGCACCTATCGATCAATGAAATTGAGACACTAGCGCTAAACCACCGCCCCGTAACTGCATAGTTTAAACTTGAAACATAATAGCAAGAGACGGTAAAAAACCCGTCTAATTTGAAATTTACCTCACTTTTTATACCTACTTATTTATAAGCGTAATATTTGATAAATACTTGAACAAAATTAGAACTTTGTTTTTTAATAAATTTGAATTGCGAGAAATGATTGTAATAAGTCAAGACGCCATTTTTTTTTTCAAAAATTGTTTATACCTTTTGCGGCTAGGGCGTTTCATCACCTAAAGATAAAAATTATCCGTCAGATAAGCCTGTCACTATCCAAAACGTCATGTCTATATAGAAATAGGTTTATCTGACGGATAAATTTTATCTATAGACGGTGATAAGGGCCCATGTATTTACCTACATCTCACGATTTTTCTAAGTTTTTTCAGAGTTTCACAATTATAAGGAACTTTTATTTAAACTGGAAATAAAGCAATTGAATTTGACATTTTTTTTAGTGTTGCGACACACCTGCGTAACGTACCGCGCGGAACGTTCAACTGATGTGTCATAGGTGATTCAAATCACCAACTTATTGAACTGAACGTTCAGTGCCGTAACGCAGATGTGTCGCGAGCCTTATAGGAATGAAAAAGTTGTATACTCTGACTACTAAAACACAACTTATTTTAATCAAATGTATGTGTTCATTTTTTGATGTATTAAGTAATGAAAAAAGTATTTATTATTCTTATTTTATAGTTGTTTAGTATTATTATTGTTAAGTTAGTATTTAGGTGATATAGCTTTAATTTATAATTTTAAGGCGATTTTCTGTCACATAAGTATACCTATAGGGTCGGGGCAGATCTGACGGAGCGCAGCGCAGAGCATTTTTGATTGTCATATTATTAACGACATTGTTCTCTAATCTAATCGAATTTAGCTGCTGGGCAAATGCCTCTCTCCTCATCCGCCATGACTTTCTGTCCTAAGCTCCCTCCGCCCCGGTACTAAAGAAGGTATCCAGCTCGTCTCGTCACCTTTTCCGTGGTCTGCCGCGACGCCGTTTGGCAGTTGGTAGCCATTGGGTAGCTGTTTTAGCCTACAAGTGTTCTGGCATGCGGCAGACGTGGCCGGCCCAAACCCACTTCAGCCTGGCAGCTGTTTTTGCCACATCAGCAATACGCGTTTTCAATATTCAAAATCAGTTGACACAACATTCGCTTGAAGACGCTTCGTTGCTCGTTAGTTTTGTTAATTGATTTTGAATATTATTCTAATGAGAACAATGTCGATAATAATATGACAATCAAAAATGCTCTGCGCTGCGCTCCGTCAGATCTGCACCCTTAGAACCCATCTTTGATAGACTTATGTGTTAGTAAATTAAGCTTTTTGTAATAGTGACATTGTATTTATTCTTGCCATTGTCAGAAGCAGCCATATTTAAAGATAAGATTTTATTTAGTAACTGTTTTTTTGCGTATTTAACTCGTAAGAGCGGTTTCGCACTATGTCCGATTCGATTAAAATGGGTTAAATTATCATAGAAATAGTTTTACGGCTATAAAATTGCTGTTTCGGATCTACATAGGTCATCATCATTTAATTTAAGAGTTAGACTCTTGTCGGATCACTTGTAACCAATGACTCCAGATGTACTGCTGACGTCGTTTCCCGAATCGCTATGGCCAAAAAAGCCTTTAACGGCAAGAAACATCTTTTTAGGGCCAATATAGCCAGTAAGGCCCGGAAACGACTTATAAAAGTGTACATCTGGAGCATTGCACTGTATGGGTGTGAAACATGGACACTGACACAGAGGGATAGAGAGAGGTTAGAAGCGTTTGAGATGTGGTGTTGGAGGAGGATGGAGAGGATTAGTTGGACGGAGAGGAAGAGTAATGAGGAGGTATTAAGTATGGTCGGCGAGAAGCGCTCCTTGTTGAGAACAATAGAAAATAGAAGAGGAAGGATGATAGGGCACTTGATACGACACGACGAATTTTTAAAGAACATCGTTGAAGGAAAGATTGAGGGAAAGAGAGGAAGAGGAAGACCAAGACGAACTTATTTCGCTCAAGTGAAGGAAAAAATTAACGTCGTGTCGTATCAGGATGTCAAATTGTTGGCGGAAGAGAGACAAAGATGGCGTATACTCCACCGACAAGAGCCTGGCTCTTAAATATATGATGATGACTCTTGTCGGTGGAGTGTTCGCCATTTAGGCCTATCCTCTGCCAGTGTTAACTTCTTGATACGACATGACGTTAACTTTCTCTTTTACTTGAGTGAAGTAAGTACGTCGCGGTCTTCCTCTGCCTCTCTTCCCCTCAACCTTTCCTTCAATAATGTTTCTCAAAAAACCGTATTTACATAGGTATACTATAATATTTTGGATCAGACGTAGTGCAAAATCGATCTTTCGATTCAATGTCATTTGACATAAAGTGACAGAAAGTATGATTTGTTCACTCTAGACCTACCTAGGAGATTATGAGTAAGGCCGTGGCCCCAGTAGGCAAACTGTTAGCGGCTGACTAGTTTGCGGCGTATTGAGTTAGTACCTACGCCCTTCTATGTGTTTGAAATGAAGTGTCCACATTCAGCTAGTTTTCGCTCACTGAACGCAGTTTGCAGCGTTACGCTCGCTGACTGTCTCAGACAGCGGCCGACTCCCACCAAAACCGGTTCCAGTCGGCGGCGGCGATAAGGTAGTTTGCCGGGGATAGTGACTCTGTTTGCCGCTCACTCAGTCGGCCGCTAACAGTTTGCCTACTGGGGTCACGGCCTTAAGCGGTAATTACATTACGAAACTAGTTACACGACATTAGTTTCATTCATGACATGACAATGCATGCATCATGAAAGTGATAATTTACACGTGAAACTAAAATGAAACTAACGTCATGAAACTAGTATGTGTGACACCAGATTCGTAATGGAAATACGGCTTAAGACTTTACAAATTATGTAGCTTCTCTTTTATCTATTTGGTTAATTAATTCAATAATACCAAGCCAATATGTTGCTATTTGCTTATAAAATAATAAAATTTCATTGTAAATTTTTAGTATGTAAGATAGTTAACTTGATATTTTGTAAATCGAATTATTTGAAAACGGAACGGTTTTAAAAAAATGAAAAAAAATGTAGTACCTACTTAATTGCAGAATAAACATTATAAACCAATTTTTTTTTACAGAAATTGACAGAAAAATCACTGCATACATCTTTAGAAAGCTAACAAAATATGAGAAATTATTATAAAACTAGCAACACTAATGGCAAATAGATAAAAACTGTTCCATTTTCAAATAATTCACGTTAGAAGGCATTCCGTTTTAATTTTCTACCAAAATGGTAGAAATTCATAACTTAGTATCAATATACAACGCATTTATCGACCTAATTTAATTATTCTAATATCAGTATTAAATTATATTCACGTGAACAGTTGCAAAATCCGTCGAAACACTGCCAGAGATTATAAAACGCTATATGTTGCCATGTGAAAGTGAAAAATACTTATTAACATTAGTTAAAAATTTATAAAGTACGCTTTTTTGTAGATTTTCCTTATTATATACTTAGAATTAGTAAATAATTTAAGTGAAAAATAAATAAGTTGGATGTATGTATGGCTTAAGTGGCAATATTTAAGGTTTAAACACACGAGCGGTTTGTAAAACGTGCGTTTATAAAACCGCTCGTGTGTAAACCAGAGGCATTGCATGCGCTTCTCATGATTATTAATAATTAAAAATAATAATTATTGTCTATGAACTTTATAATTTATTTGATGTAATAAAAATGATGTTAGATAATTTTGTTGTTTTAATTATGTCCAAAAACAAGCTACTTTCAGTCGAATATCGATCCTACAAATAAATCAGCTCTGCACATTAAAAACAACCCCAACATAAAAAGAAAGACCCTACATACAAAAATAACGACCCCACACACATAAAATCGACCCCATAGTGACCCTATAAATATATAAATAGATCGGCCCTACGCAAAAAAAATTAAGCCCTATACATAAAAAGGTCAGCAACCCCTATGCATAAACATCTACCATACAGTGACCGTACACATAAAAAGTTGACCCTATACATAAAAATATTAACCCTTCACATAAAATGATGGAACCCTACACATAAAAGATGATTCCTTAAACAGTAAAGTCATAACATTTTGACATAGGTACAGTCAGCATCAGATATATGGTAACAGTCAAGGTACTCAAATATTTCGGAGCAGCATTAAATTTCAATATGTTCGTTACGATAGATGCGGCCTATAAAATCGGGACATATAAATCGTCACAAATTTAGGATCAGAGACTGTTTAATAAGTTCGTTACATACAATCAGGTAATGATATCGGAACGAAAATAATCGTCAATGGTATCTAAGCAGTCAAGATGGTCATAAATATCGGAACATTTATGCAATATTTAAGATGTACTTTAAATCTGTGTAATACAATTTAAAATGCTTGAGATTGGACCCACGAAGTTATCAATAAATTTAAATTTAGAACGAAATGGTTTGTAGTGACATTCACCGAAAAGAGTGTGGACTTGTTATTATGACAAATATATATCTGTCTCTTTCAAATACAACAAATATTCTTACCAAACTAAATGCCTATTTATGTTGTTTGTTCTGACGCAATGTCTAAATTGAAGCGTAGAATGATTAGTTTAATTTCGATGAAACGATGTCAGATACTTAATGGCTTAGTTGATAGTCCTTTGACTATTAAAGCACATAGTCGTGGGTTCAAATCTGACGAGAGTGCGTTATTTATTTTCTACTTTTTATGGATGAAAATAGCATTATTATTTTGTATGTCTTTCCTATCACGGAACAATGGTAAAGTAAATGGTAAAAGTCCTTTTACACTTGGTAGGTATAAACAGTGTAGTAGTAGTTATTGTTCTACAACAAAAGAAAATTACAAAGAATAAATATTACAATAAGTAAGTAAGTAAATAATAAAATAGCAAACATGTTGTTGTTGGTAGCTACTTAAAATTATTTTATTAGTATACCTAAGTATCTATCACGATTGAATTGTTGATCAAGTACTAGAACCTACTTGGTAATTATCTTTCATGTCCGAACTCTTTTAACGCGTGTAGTTATATTTGTATTCTTCATGTTTTCTATTTATATTCTTGATGTTGACAAGTCAATATAGGTAGTACCGAATTCAAATGTGTACTATCTATGTAGCACAGACTTAAAGTACATTTTCCATAAATGTTCCGATATTTATGATCATCTTGACTGCTTAGATACCATTAACGATTATTTTCGTTCCGATATCATTACCTGATTGTATGTAACGAACTTATTAAACAGTCTCTGATCCTAAATTTGTGACGTTTTATATGTCCCGATATTATAGGCCGCATCTATCGTAACGAACATATCGAAATTTAATGCTGCTCCGAAATATTTGAATACCTTGACCGCTACCGTATATCTGATGCTGACTGTACAGCCAATGTATCACCTTTTATTTGGAGTTTTTCTTATGTATAGAAATAAAAAGAGATTTAATATTTAAAATATAATATTTATTTATTTTGTACGCTTCGCGTCTACAATACATTTTATTATCAATTATTTGAAATCCAAAACGTAGGTATTAACCGCCAAATATTATTAAGGCATTTAATTAGTTTTGGTTTTCGAGTTTTTATACATTTCGCCTTAACGTCAAAAGCTAGTATTAATTACTTAAAAATAATGAGAGAGGGTATTATTTTAGTTATTACGATCCAAAAAAACCGGCCAAGTGCGAGTCGGACTGGCGGCAGAATACAAAATGACACAGATTTGATTGTTTTGACGCAAGATGCATTCGTCAATTAACGAAAAAGTGCGAATGATGTGTGGTAACGTGGACAATGAGCCTTAGTTAGCCGTGCGCGTGATTCTATAGGGCGACTTTTAATGCGTGAGCTAAAGTAAAGGATATGCGTGAACTCGTGATAACAAACAACTTTTACTATGGGACCAAATTAGAAATCATTAAAAAATGTTCGAATTCCCCATAAAAATGCTCTACCAGTGTTAAATGTATGGTGTCATTTTTTTTTCTTTGAATGATGTCGAACTTGGTTCCATTGTAAAAGTTGTTTGTTATCACGAGTAAATGCGTATCCTTTTTTATTATTTACTAATTAAAGGTTACTCTGAGTTGTAGGTTATATTATACACTGTACGCAGTTTGCAGCGTTACGCGCGCTGACTATCTCAGACAGCGGCCGACTTCCACCAAAACTGGTGATTTCATTGATTTGAGTTTGCAGCTAACTCTTTCAGTTCGCCACAAATTTGCGGCTCACTCAGTCGGCCGCTAACAGTTTGCCTACTGGGGCCACGGCCTAAGTGTACCATTATTATGTTAAGGATTTTTTTTTTAATTTTGTAAATAAAACATGATTTTATATAGTTAACATTCTTTCGTTTTAAAATGAAGTTTAATAAATTCTTCATGTCATTTACACTATGTAATTTAGTTGGTCATTAGGTATGTAACCACGAGTGCGCTTTCACGTTCATCTTGCGTTTTCATTTGAAGCATGCTTGAACAACCATAGCGCATACGATAGCGCACGTCTCAAAATGTGTCAAACAGTACAGCGCTTGACACAAAACGAACTGTAAGATAAAACGCAAGCTGAACATAATAACTGAAGCGCACTGGTGGGGAGGTACCTATTAATAGTTGTTTTTGATTATGCAAGAAAGTTTTATAATCTTGTATAATTATAAAATCGTAACTTGGGTAGAATTTTAGTTATTTTGATCCCGGTAATTTGCATCTACGGACATCTTAGTACAATGATATAACCTACAACTCAGAGTAACCTTTAATTAGTAAATAATAAAAAAGGATACGCATTTACTCGTGATAACAAACAACTTTTACTATGGGACCAAATTAGAAATCATTAAAAAATGTTCGAATTCCCCATAAAAATGCTCTACCAGTGTTAAATGTATGGTGTCATTTTTTTTTCTTTGAATGATGTCGAACTTGGTTCCATTGTAAAAGTTGTTTGTTATCACGAGTAAATGCGTATCCTTTTTTATTATTTACTAATTAAAGGTTACTCTGAGTTGTAGGTTATATCATTGTACTAAGATGTCCGTAGATGCAAATTACCGGGATCAAAATAACTAAAATTCTACCCAAGTTACGATTTTATAATTATACAAGATTATAAAACTTTCTTGCATAATCAAAAACAACTATTAATAGGTACCTCCCCACCAGTGCGCTTCAGTTATTATGTTCAGCTTGCGTTTTATCTTACAGTTCGTTTTGTGTCAAGCGCTGTACTGTTTGACACATTTTGAGACGTGCGCTATCGTATGCGCTATGGTTGTTCAAGCATGCTTCAAATGAAAACGCAAGATGAACGTGAAAGCGCACTCGTGGTTACATACCTAATGACCAACTAAATTACATAGTGTAAATGACATGAAGAATTTATTAAACTTCATTTTAAAACGAAAGAATGTTAACTATATAAAATCATGTTTTATTTACAAAATTAAAAAAAAAATCCTTAACATAATAATGGTACACTTAGGCCGTGGCCCCAGTAGGCAAACTGTTAGCGGCCGACTGAGTGAGCCGCAAATTTGTGGCGAACTGAAAGAGTTAGCTGCAAACTCAAATCAATGAAATCACCAGTTTTGGTGGAAGTCGGCCGCTGTCTGAGATAGTCAGCGCGCGTAACGCTGCAAACTGCGTACAGTGAGCGAAAACTAGCTGACTGTGGACACTCCATTTCAAATATATGGAAGGGCGTACTAAATCAATACGCCGCAAACTAGTCAGCCGCTAACAGTTTGCCTACTGGGGCAATGGTTTTAAGCCGTACTCATTTACGAGCTGTAACCGCAACCATTGCATACACTGTAACCAAAAAACATAGTAAGTAAGCTATGGTTTTAGGTTACAGTGTGTGCGACACAAATATCGCTATACGAAGTCGAAATTAGAAGATTGCTTCACAAAGATCGATGTGCATTCTTTATCGCCCTTTAGGCTCAGAACACACGGGGAAACGCAACTGCAACGAAACTGCAACTGCTAGTTAGTTTTGAGTTGCGTCGTGTGTGATTTTCTAAAGGAACCTAAAGCAGAAACTTAGATGCAACTCAAAAGTAACTAGCAGTTGCAGTTTCGTTGCAGTTGCGTCATGTGTGGTTTTCTATAGGAGTCGATAGCAGAAACTTAGATGCAACTCAAAAGTAACTAGCAGTTGCAGTTGTGTTTCATCGTGTGTTCTGCGCCTTACTGTACCTCTAGCTAGTGTAAATGTAAATAAAATTAGTTACAATTTTAAATGTATGTAAAAAAAGAATATTTTTGAGAACATTTGCAACTAAGCCTCAGTTCACACTGAGACGCAACGCGACGCGACGCTGCCCGCTTCAGTAATTCAAAATTTAATTTATTTAGTACAAGAAAAGATATGACTATGATAGGCGACTGAAAGTCAATGAAGTGAAAGAAGTGTGTTTGTATCGTAGCAAGTGGAGGGAAGTGGTCTCTGTCTACG
Organism: Anarsia innoxiella; assembly: GCA_947563765.1. Lineage (NCBI taxonomy): Eukaryota > Metazoa > Arthropoda > Insecta > Lepidoptera > Gelechiidae > Anarsia > Anarsia innoxiella. The sequence continues at coordinate 428,832 of OX387418.1, read as the reverse complement.
TCGCTATGAAAGAGGCGTGACAGATATGTATGTATGTATGTAAAAGATACACATTAGATTGTGACAATTCAATTGATTTGTATTGAAAAATGTCGCAATGAAAATGGTCTTTGCCTACCTCGATGGGAGAGAGGCGTGACAGATATGTATGTGTTACCGGAAATGTATGAAATCAAGGAATTGTATACAAATCCTAGGAAATGTGTACAATTCCGATGCTGTTTAGGAAATGTATAAAATATTATTTGAAAATCTATCTAATGCATAGATATCCTAGGAAATGTGTACATTTCCTCGGAATATGTATTGAAACATGCAGGCAGCGTCGCGACGCGTTTCGATGTGAACTGACATATACATCACAATAACTACACTAAGATCGTTTTTTTTTACTTTTTATCACTATTACAAAAAAAACCGACGCCCTATTATAAATATTTACAAAAGAATACCATTTTCTTTAATTACTATAAACCTCAGTTGCAGGATACCTTACTAAGGGCCCGTTACAACACCCACAGATAAAAATTAACTGACAGATAAACCTATGTCTATTTCATAAAACATGACAATTTAGACAGAGACAGGTATACAATATCTGTCAGATAAATTTTATCTGCAAGTGGAGAAACGGGCTCTGTTTAAAAAGAAGCATCCACTTTAAGTAGACATACTGTATCAAAGACACAGTGGTGATAAACTCTGTTACTTATGCCCAGCATTGGGCTAGTTTAGTCCACTTTTGGGGCTCTAGTTATTACTTAATTAGAATTCATTATTAAGAAAATTTATAATATAGCAGTATAATACATAGGTTACAGATAATATTTCTATCTCTGTCTATCTTATGTTTATGGTTAAGCGTTAGACAGAGACAGCAATACTGGCCTATAGTAAAATAAACTGTAGGATAATGTAAGTTCATATTACAATTTGTCAGATATTTATGTTATTTTAAAATTATATTTAAAAGTTATTAACCGAAGTTATTTCATACCTAATTTATAATTATAAAAAAATGGGGCGATATTACCAAAAAAACGCCATGGCCATCACTGTATCACTGCTATTTCACTTGTCACTATCGCCATGGCGAATATCATGTCGCGCAGCTTTGCCTGACATGCGTGTTTCGATCCGCATGCGGGCGATTGCACGCTACTGGCATGCCGCCCGCATGACAGGTAAAACATGACATGTTTATATGAAATGATAGGTTGCGGGCGGTACTCATGCAAATCAAAACACGCATGACAGGAAAAAGGCTCTTACTGTCACATATTATCGCCATGGCGAATATCACGTCACTGTCACTAGCACCTATTGCCACTTTATGCCACTTGTTATCGCCATATCACTGTGACTAGCCTAGCTTTGCTTCATTACACATATCGCCATGGCGTACACTGCGTCACTGTCACTAGCGCCTATAGCCACTTCAGTCCGCATATCGCCATGGCGTCATCACGTCACTGTCACTAGCACCTATTGCCACTTCATTCTACTTAATCGCCATGGCGTACATCACGTCACTGTCACTAGCGCCTACAGCCACTTCGTTCAACTTCACCAATGCAGCACCTCGACCTCGTAGCAGTGGCTGGAGGCGCCGGCCGGCCGCTATGTGTGCGCCGGCGGCTGCAGGTACACGTCAGTTTCGAGGCGGCGCACGCGCACACGCTGCCTGTAGTGGTACTCCTTCAGGTAGGACCGGAGGCGGCCAGGGAGCGGGAGTTGTTCCACGCCTGTTGGGGGAGAAATGTGTTTGTGGTGTGAAATTTTAAAAGAAATAGAAAATGTTCAAGTCGCGGAATGGCCACGAATGTGAAATGTCCAAAAACGCGAAACGTCCTATTCGCAAAATGTACTAATCGCGTAATGGTCATATCGCAAAATTTCCAAGTCGCGAAATGTCCAGTCGCAAAATGTCCAAATCACGAAATGCCCTATTTTGCGATGAACATTAGAGGACATAAACACTCCGTTTAAAAGCTATACTGACCATCGTAGCTAGTATGCGACACTATCGTAGCACGGGCGAGCTGTTGCAGTGTGAACGGCTCTGTACGTGGCAAAGGCGCCGTTAGCATCGGCTCGAAGAACATCACGCACGCCGGGTCCTGTAAAAAATGGAAATTTTGACATGAATAATTGTTCTGCTTACTTTCTTATGAGCAATTTTAACATCCCCAGCCCCAGGCCCCACTAAAGAGGCACGAGTCGTTTGTGAGGATGTTTGTTGCTCTTTCACGCAAAAACTACTGAACAGATTTTAATGAAATTTTACAGTAACTTAGCTTGGACATCAGAATAACACATACGCTATTTTATATCAAGATATTACATACATTTTCCAATATATAACAATAAACTCGTACGAAGTCGCAAGCAAACTCTAGTATGAAGGTAACCATTATTAAACCATGAAATATACTACAGCAAAAATTCTCCAAATCTCCACGCTACATCTATCTTCTATCTATTATATAAAAATGAAACCCGTTTTCCGTTGTCACGGCATCACGCCTGAACGGCTGGACCGATTTCGCTAATTCTTTTTTTAAAATGTTCATTGAAGTCCAAGGATGGTTCTTACGGTGAGAAAAATTCGAATAATTGCCGGGAAAGCCCTAAAACAGACCTTTTCTTTTTCCCATACAAATGTTTTCTTACTAAAATGTAGGGTCAATTTGAACTTTATTCCTACACAATAAAGTTCATTCTAAGGCGGGACGAAGTTCGCCGGGACAGCTAGTACCTTATAATGCTCAATAAGCGACGTGACAGTCGGCGCGGCGAACACCGCGGGATCGTGCGAGTCGAAACTGAACCTGTGCTGGTAGTGCTCTATCCGCGCGTGCAGCGACCTGCCGTATTTGCGGAACGACACCGAGAACAGGTGCTCCTCTTGAGCCGAGTCGCGGAGTAGGAATGTGCCTGGAAGGGAAAACGAAACAGTATTAATTTTACGAGTAGGACATTTTGTGTTTTGGACATTTTGAGATTAAGACATTATGCGATTTAGGCATTTTGAGTTTTGGACATTCTGCATTTAGGAAATTTAGGATCTCAGACATTTCGATGTCCATTACAGTATCAACCACTACGTTTACCTTCCGGCTTATTATCCAACAATCTCTCGGCTTCGTAGCGGTCCATCTTGCCCCAGTAGAACGAGCACGCGGTAATCTCTTGCAAGTCCGGCACCAAGCAGTGGATGTAGTCCACCTGGAATGCGTATATTATGCGTATGAGACATTATGCGTATAAAACATTATGCGTATAGGACATTATGCGTATAAACAATATGTGACTTACCTGCGTGTGAACCTTAGGCGGCGGCAACGGCTGATGCGGCGCAGCGGGGGCTCTCAGTAAAAGTGCTCTCAGTTCTCCGCCGCATACCACCTGGGGAAATTGATGAAAATATAAAAGGTGTAAGTGTAAGCTTTATTCGTCATCAGCTCTTTTAACGTCCCCACTACGGGGGCACGAGCCTACTCTCTAAGTCTTAAGATTAACAATAACAGTAACTTTAACTTAGTAAATTTTAAAATAACAATGTTTAAGTTATTACAATATGTTTGTAACTGATCTCATTTTAGTTTTAAGTTCGTAGCTTTGCTACACAATTTGCCGTGCCCTAATCAGGGACCACATTTGGTACTTCAAGTTGCTTATAAGATCTGTAAAAACCTGTGGAGTGCAATAAATGATTGGAGTACTGAGTAGCGCGAATCTAGCGTTAGAATAAAAGTAATATTATATTATTAATTAATTAATTATATTACCTCTAAAATGTGTTTATGTTACTACTAACATAATCAATGCATAAGTGCTTTGTCAATACTTTATTATGTTTCTATTTGTGAAAACGTGTAGTTGGCTCCTTTGTTAATTTATAATTTTCTATTTTGTATATTGAAGCTGTTGGTTTTCCAATAAATAAATAAATAAGTTAACATGTTCAAGTGCAATTCCGTGCAATAGATTTGCCTAGATAATTTAACTATATCTCTTACCTGGAAATGTTGATGCAACCGTATAGATCCATCGTTGCTTTGCGTCAGTTCTCTATTATTGTCTTGGGACGCTTCGCCTTCGGTTCTGTAAAATAACACAAATTTGGTATTATATTATAGGAAAGTGACATACTAAGTCAAAACTAGCATTTTTTTTTTATGGAAAACATACGGGTTTTAGTTTGCTAATTTACAACACTTATTCTTGCTTGTGTGTCAGCAGAGCGTCAATGAGAGAGGTAAATTTTTTGAAACATTTGGTCGCAATCAGTGTACAGATCTACCAAGTTATCTGTGAAACGGCCGTTATTGGAACTCCGGCCATTAATATGGAAATGTCAAATTCCAGAACTGCTGCGATCGGTAGAAATACAATTTTGTATTACTGCTAGCGCCGCCGTTCATTTCACAGATAAGTTGGTCTATCTGTAAGCCAATTTTTAGCAGAATACCAAATGTATTAAAAAATGCCATTGACACACTGCTATTAGCAGACTTGGGCCCTTTACCTACAATAGGCATGACGACAAAAAAAAATGTTTTAGGCCCATTACATAGTTTATTTTTAAATATTCGACACGTATTTTTTCTTTTTTCTCTTAAACTAAAAATTACAAAGATACACTGGGTTAAAGTTGCTCGTGACGTCACGCTTACGTACAATTTTTACGTAAGAGTGACGTCAAAACCCCCCACTCCATAACTTTGATGCTCTGTATCTTTGTATTTATTTGTGTATTTAATCAGGTAAAAATTGTGTTCCAAATATTTTTTAATAGCCTAAAAGACGGACTAATTATTTTTTGAATTTTTGAATGTAGTCGTCATCCCTATTCATTTGCTTAAACAAATTTAAATAACACATAGCAAATTAAGTTTTCACTACTAAATCAATACTTATTTATTAAAATTGAGTTAGCAAAACTATAATTAATATAATACTCACGGTCGTGGCGCGACGGACAACACATACACTTCTGCTGTTTGCTCGCCGTTCTCTCGCACTGTGTCGCCATCTGAAATTATAACATTAGAGTTTTCAATCATCATCATATCAACCTACAGCTGCTCACCGCTGAGCATAGGCATTTGCAATGATTTTCCAGCGCGAGGAACGGTCCATTTCTTCCATTATTAAGTCCGAGGGACCAGTTTTCAATTGTTATATTTTTTTTAAAGACTACTAGTAGTAGTAATCATAATAGTAAATAGTAATCATTAATCGTTCGTCATTTTTCTCGCATTAGCCCATCGTAGTGGACCACTATGATGGGCCAATGAGCACTGGAGCCATAAACCGACTTCCTTCTTCTCAGCCTATAGCTGTCCACGGCTGAACATTGGCCTCTCCAATTTCTCTCCAACGCAACCTGTTCATTGCCAACTGCATCTGACGAGACCCCACGATTTTCGCTATGTCATCTGTCCTTCTTTACAGACTATACAGACAGCCAATTTTTGTCTTCCCTTCACCTGTCTCCCTGCTCTCTTCCCGAGCGTTTCGTACTCATCTTTCACTAATTTCCTCTCCATACCTCTCACTTCCCTCATCGCACATATATTACGAATATATTCAAATGTTATTTACCTGCATTAATGACAATAGCGTCGAGTTCTCTTCGTAGATCCCTCGCGCCTATAGTCAGAACTGTGGCCAATCTGAAACAAAATACGATAACAAATAAGTTAATGAGTATTTATAAAATTTGTACTGACTATGTCACATATGTGCGTCAATAGGTATATCCCAACCTGTGCGCTTCAGCTATCGTTTTCATGTTTAGCTTGCGTTTCATCTTTCCGTTTGTTTTGCGTCAAGCGCTGCCATACTGTTCTCTTAATAGGATAATATTCTAAACCAGTTAACACAACAAATGAGCATCTTAACTTCGAAGCGACTACATCTAAATGTTATGTCAACTGATTTTGAATATTATTCTAATGAGAATAATGTTGATAATAATATATTTTTTTAGCCTATGTTGTCCCACTGCTGGGCAAAAGCCTCTCCCATGCTTCCCCACACATTTCTGTTGGTGGCGGTTTCCCACCAATTCTTTCTCCTTCCATAATAATATGATAATTAAATATGCTCTGTGCTGCGCTCCGTCAGGTGTGCGTCGGCCTCATGGCAGGTCACCACTGCCATCAGTTACTTTGCTTCATCACCATCATTTAATATAAGAGTTAGACTATTGTCGGTGGAGTGTTCGCCATCTAGGCCTAGCCTCTGCCAGTGCTTCGACTTCTTGATACGACATGACATTAACTTTCTCCTTTACTTGAGTAAAGTAGGTACGTCGCGGTCTTTCTCTGCCTCTCTTCCCCTCAACCTTACCTTCAATGATGTTTCTCAACTTACTCAAAGTAAATCTGCTTTTAAGCTAGCGTAACTGACTCTTACCTATCATCCCTGCAATGATCGCTGACTCTCCGATAGGCTGTGCACACACAAGCTGGCCGACGCCAGCGGCGGCGTCTGCAAGCACACTCGCGGCCGTTCCATCTGTAATAAACAGGTATAAGATGTTTCTTCTTTATTCTTTATCAGCCCATATAAGTCCCCACCGAGGGGCACGAGCCTACTCTCATACAGAGAGTGATTAGGCCGTAATCCACCACGCTGGCCAAGTGCGGGTTGGCGGATTTCACATACACTTTCGAATTTCTTCTCTGGTGTATGCAGGTTTCCTCACGATGTTTTCCTTCACCGTTAGCAAGTGGTAATCGAATAAATTGATCCGTACATGAGAAATAAACTCAGAGGTACGTGCCCGCGCCAGGATTCGAACTCGCGCCCTTGGAGAGCGAGGCAAGCGTTCTATCAACTGGGCTACCACCGCTTTAAGATGTTTCTTAATAAAATAAAATTAGATTAAAGTATTATAATAGTTTACTTACATATCTGCCATTTCTCTTCCCCATCGAGGTATAAAGAGACCACTTCCCTCCACTTGACACGATACAAATCGCTTCATTCGCTTCATCTACATTCATACTTATTGCTCTTTGTATTTCCTTCATTTTATGTTTGTGCCGATGGATTGATAGATGGATGTAAGTCTGTGAGGATGTTTGTTACTCTTTCACGCAAAAACTGCTGAACAAATCTTAATGATTTTTACAATATTGCAGCTTGCACATCAGAATAACAGATACTTATGCTATATTATTTTATAAGACATAGTATTTGATTTGATAAGCGGTGGTAGCCCAGTTGGTAGAACGCTTGCCTCGCACTCCAAGGGCGCGAGTACGAATCCTGGCGCGGGCACGTACCTCTGAGTGTATTTCTCATGTACGGATCAATTTATTCGATTACTACTTGCTAACGGTGAAGGAAAACATCGTGAGGAAACCTGCATACACCAGAGAAGAAATTCGAAGGTGTATGTGAAATCCGCCAACCCGCACTTGGCCAGCGTGGTGGATTACGGCCTAATCACTCTCTGTATGAGAGTAGGCTCGTGCCCCTCGGTGGGGACATATATGGGCTGATAAAGATAAAGTATTTGATTTCCAAGTTACGGCTATGAATTCGTACGAAGTCACAGCGGTTTATAATTCTATTCTTAAATATACCTGGTTGTCTGGAAGAGATCACTTTTAGTGATAAGGCCGCCTTTGCGCACAATGTTTTAGTTTTAAGTTGTATTTGTATTTCTTTGTGTGCAATAAAGAATTTCTATCTATCTATCTATCTAGTATACCTGTCAGTCAAAGCGCTGACGTATCTGTGCACGCTGGTGGCTGCCTCGTCCCCCGCGCGCCGCTCCCACCCGCAGCCGCAAGTGCACTCGCCGCCTTAAATTACAATAAACACTTAACATGGTACAAATACTTACAAGATTATTTCATAATTGAAACACGTGTAAAACTACTAGGTACCTGGATAGATGTGAGGATATTTGTTACTCTTTCCTGCAAAAACTAGTGAACAGATTTGGATGAAACTTTACAATAATATAGCTTGCACATTAGAATAACACCCAAGCTATATATAATTTACAATCCTAATCTATATATATAAAAATGAAACCCGTTTTCCGTTGTCACGGCATCACGCCTGAACGGCTGGACCGATTTCGCTAATTCTTTTTTTAAAATGTTCATTGAAGTCCAAGGATGGTTCTTACGGTGAGAAAAATTCGAATAATTGCCGGGAAAGCCCTAAAACAGACCTTTTCATTTTCCCATACAAATGTTTTCTTACTAAAATGTAGGGTCAATTTGAACTTTATTCCTACACAATAAAGTTCATTCTAAGGCGGGACGAAGTTCGCCGGGACAGCTAGTAATATTATAAATGTCAATGTTTGTGCCGATGGATGGATGTTTGTTACTTCATCACGCCGAAACTACAGAACAGATTTTGATGAAACTTGGCAATATTATAGCTTGCACATCAGAATAACACATAGGCAATATTATTTTAAGATATCATGTTTATTTTCCAAGTTAGGACGATAAATGGGTACGAAGTCGCGGGCAGCCTCTAGTAAATAAATAGAATCCATTAATTACATAATTAACTTACTTTTCCTTGAATTCTGTTGCCCCATGATTTAATTCACACCAACCTGTGGAGGTTCGACCAGCGAACTACCATCTGTAACAAATACAATACAATAAACTACTTGCATCAAATACAATACAATACATTTTATCATTACATATGCAAGCTAAATGAGTCATATCTGCCTTGAAAACGGGTTAGATTGTCACATTTTACTGGCCTGTTTAACCATCTACGGATAAAATATATCTGACGGATATTTTTTACCTGTCTCTGTCTAAATTTTAGACTGTAGAGTCTACTATGATAGACAATTCTAGTTCATAGAAACAATCTTAATTGCATCTATAACATTTAATTGATGACAAAGTAATTTTATAGCTAAAACATTGTTGTTAATTGGACCTAATTTATTTTATCTTAATAGCTGACTGGTGATTCTTATCTGTGGTTTTATACTAGTTTTAAACCCCGGACATAAAAAAGATGAGGTCTTTTAGGGTTCCGTACCCACAGGGTGAAAATGGGACCCTATTACTGAGACTCAGCTGTCCGTCTGTCACCAGGCTGTATCTCATAAACCGATATAGTTAGAGAGTTGAAATTTTCACAAATGATGTATTACTGTTGCTGCTATAACAACAAATACTAAAAATAGAATAATAATTTAAAAGGGCTCTCATATAACAAATGTGCATTTTTTTGCCTTTTTTGCTCGATATCAATAATGAACCGTACGGAACCCTTCCTGCGCGAGTCCGACTCGCACTTGGCCGGTTTTATTATTAAGTCAGTTAATAAAAAATGCTCATTATAGCTTTCTGTTACTTCAACTGTTTAATAAGCAGTATAAAAAATTACATGATCATACCAGGTTCTGTGTTTTTATTAAACGGTTTTTTAAACGGTTTTTTTAAACGGTTTTATTTAGCTCACCCCGTTTGTTTTATAATTTTTTTATTCTTGGGTCAAATTTAGTAATTCAAATTTCACCCTCTTCCTGTCAACCGATTAATCTGAAATTTTGTATACACTTTGGATTTTAGTGACAATACAATTATGTTTATTCATTATCATTATAAATTCAAGATGGCCGCCGCTACAAAATGGCGGATAATTTAGGTTTTATTAATCCCATCAATATGGGTATCAAATGAAAGGGCTCAATAAGCAGAATACAATATACTATAAAATATTGAAATCCAAGATGGCCGCCGCTACAAAATGGCGGATAATTTAGGTTTTATTAATCCCATCAATATGGGTATCAAATGAAAGGGCTCAACAAGCAGAATACAATATACTATAAAATATTGAAATCCAAGATGGCGGCCGCTACAAAATGGCGGATAACGTAGGTTTTATCAATCCCATCAATATGGGTATCAAATGAAAGTGCTCAACGAGTAGAATACAATGTACTATATAAAATTAAAATCCAAGATGGCGGCCGCTACAAAATGGCGGATAACTTAGGTTTTATCAATCCCATCAATATGGGTATCAAATGAAAGGTCTCAACAAGTAGAATACAATTTACTATGCAAAATTGAAATCTAAGATGGCCGCCGCTACCAAATGGCTGATAACAATTTTTATCAATCCCACCAATATGGGTATCAAATAAAAGGGCTTGCCAAGAAGAATACAGTGCACTATACAACCTCAATATTTAAGATGGGCGCAGCCACTAAATGGCGTATAATAATAAGATTTAAATTTAGAAATTGAATCTGTAATTTAGGTATCTGATTAATCCAGCCTGAATCCACCACCCAAGTCAAGATTTATGCAGGGCAGCACTGTGGATCACGCAGTCGTATACTTAGGTGCGAAACTGTTTGAAGAAGGTCAAGCCTACGTGGCTCTTTGTAGAGTAAGAGCTTTGCAGGGACTACGTATAGAGGAGTTGGACTGCAATAAACTAACGGGCAAGAAACCTTGCAATAATGAAGCACTAAATGAATTAAACAGAATGCGAAATAAAAACTAAAAACTAGAAAATAAAAATAGGTAAAAAAACTTTTTAAGTTAAACGGTTTTATGTTAAACATACATTGCAATGTTTAAGATAAATGTACTAAAAACCAAAAAATAATAAAATAGATACAGTCGTGGGAATTATAAACATATTCATAGACTAGACTAAAATAAAACCGTGGGGCACGTCAATTGTCTACAAATTATCGACATAATGTGCGATAGAAGAATCGTTTAATTCGTCGTTAGGCAGTTTTGTTCACAGTACCTTTTAAAAATAGGAGAGCTCAGTAGAAAAGGCAGGCTTTTAGCTCAAAAAAATCACATGAATAATATAGGTCGGCCATCTTGAATCCTATGCACTCAACCCATGCAAGAAAAGTGCATTACACAAACAAATAATTCACAATGCACTTACGTCTGATAAATTACATCGAATTTTTTTCGTATCCAGTCGTTTTCGAATTCATTTCACTTCGTAAATCCATGAAAATTGTAATCACACAAGTTTTTCAACTTTTTCATCAACACAAAACAACAAAACTGCTATCTAAATCAACAAAAGTTTCGAATTAGGTACACATATCTTAATTATGTACAGTTTATTTACAAATACAGGAAAGGATATAAAGGTATTTAAATTAAATAGCACGAAATAATACGCACTTCCTTGGTTGACCTGACATTTTTGTTTAGTGGTGTTCCGTTTCACTACAATATTTGTCTTTATTCCAAACTTTTGATGTCATTTTCTTTTCACTTATTTAGATAAGCCTTTCACAGTAAATTGATTTTACTTTGCAACTTAAATAAAATATTCGTTTAAATGTATAGTGTTTTTTAGTTTTATTTGATGTTTCTTTTTTCTATAAGAAGTAAGAACGATTGTGTAAAACGGCTATAAATGAAAATTTCTTGTAACTAAACGTAAAAACTTTTTTATGGCAAAGGTTTCTTTGTATTCCGCCTTTGTGTTTTGTTTTATGCGTGATTTCAAAAATATAGCACCAATATATTCAAAAGATGCATATTTTGTTCAATATGTTGGTGTGGATTTATTTTCTTGAACATTTATTTGATTATTACCAGTTTTCACCAAAAAATTAAATAAAATGAAATAGAACCATAGACCAGCAAGATATTGACATTTTATATCCATAGACAACTCAATTTCGAAAATCCATTTTCTGTCGGTCGCCATTTTGTTGGCCGCGTTTTGCTGAAGAATTTCGCCGATTTTTCAGTGTTTCGTATTGTTTTAGTGGTGTATGAGTTGATGCAAAAATGTCTAAACGTAGAATAGAAGTTCTGGATCCTTTCATCAAGAAGAAAAGGTAATAATTACGAGATATTTTGCAACTTAAATATCATGCCATGCTTCCAGGTACATTTCACGCATTTTTTCTTTGTTGTTATTTTCCGACCACGCTTTTCTTCAAATACCTACAATATTTAAAACAAAACGGTCTAACCTGAAATTTAAATTCATTTATTGGGCGTTGGTTGATCATTGCATTGCAGTCCTGAGGCAAATCCTTTGAATTTTGGGGTGTTATTTTTTTTTCGTTTGTATCCCGGTGTTTTAATTCATTGGCTATAATATCGCTAAACTGTTCACTTATTAATTTCATACATTTTACGATTTTTTCGTGGAATATCCACTTCGACTGTGATAGCCATTTTCCAAATTGTAACGTGCGAGTTTTGTTTTACTTTCGCACTCATTAACTTTACCTTTACTTACGTGGAAAACGGATAAGGCAATCCTCGATTTAAAAGTTTGCTAGGTAAGAGTTCGTAATATCCAATTAATCGATATTTGTATGGATTAAATGATGCATTCAATCAATCTGTACAAATCCATTTTGTCCTACCTCTGGGCAAAGACCTCTTTCATCTTCCTTCTGATTCTCTTCCTGAGCTTTCTCTGCCCAGACATCCATGAAAGTGTCATGGATGTCTCGACAGAGCTCAGCCAATCACCTTTTTCATCTAACTAATAGATTATTTAATTCAAACTTCAGGGAGGAGAAAGCAGCCGCAGCAGCCAAATCCGGCAGCAGTGGAGAGACCAGCACAGATAAAGCAGCAACCCTCGGCACCACCATGCCGCCAACTGCGAGCAGTACTCCTGGATTCAACACCTTTACTGGTGAGATGTTACTTCATCCTACTGATATTATAAATGTTGTGAGGATGTTTGTTACTCTTCATGTGAAAGCCACTGAACAGATTTGAATGAAACTTTGATGCAAAACTTAGCTTAACATTTTTTGAAGATATTGTGTAAGTTTTCTTAGATATGACAAAAAATTCGCATGAAGTCGTGGGCAGCCTTTGGAATAATCTGAAAAATTTTGTCCTATTCGAAAAGAGCATCGAACCTAATTGGTATAGTAAAAATTTTTGATATCACTTACACTTCTATATTTCCGAAAGTATATCTCTTTCGACAATTGTCCAAAATACTATTGTTTTATAATATTTTTCTCTATCGATTGACGTAAGTTTCAACAGTGGCTGCCAACTTTTTTTCTCCATACTATCTCAGATAGGGGATTTTGAGTCTAATTGATACGGGTTTTTTTACTATACCAGGCTCCATGTTAATATGTTCGATGCTATTTGTGACTGAACCTTTGAAATTATGAAATTCAGAATTAAAAATTGCATAATATGATGAAATAGAACATTGCAACAGATTGCAACAAGCTTAGAAATTGGCATTTTGATTACGTTATTTTTTGTTTATAATGTGATTGTATTTATTTAAGCCTTTATTAATCAGAATTTATGTAACATAGATAAAATATTAATTAGACACGCATTTTTCTTATTCTGTGTGCCTTTGGGCGTAGGCCTCCCCCAACTTTTTCCATTCCTCCCTGTCGTGCACAGGTCTGGTCCAAGTTTTTGTTATTCCTGTTGCTTCTTCAATTACATCAGAAAATGTGATTTTATGGAGTGTTATTAGTGTAGTTTGATTAAGTGGGTTATGGTCCACCAAATAACTAAATATGGAAATGATAGGGCATGCTTCATACATTACAAAATGTAAGTTTTTTTGTCTAACAAATGATTTCTTCCCCCCAGGCCTACCCCACTCACAACGCTACCACGAACTTCTCCGCCGTCGTCTCGGCCTCCCAGTTTGGGAATACAAAAACGACTTCATGAGACTCCTTAACACGCACCAATGCGTGGTCCTCGTCGGAGAAACTGGCTCAGGGAAGACCACGCAAATACCACAGTGGTCTGTTGAATTCGCAGCCGTCACCGCTGGCAAAAGCAAAGGCGTAGCTTGCACGCAGCCTAGAAGAGTCGCAGCCATGTCTGTAGCACAACGTGTGGCAGAAGAAATGGATGTGGCTTTAGGGCAGCAAGTCGGTTATAGCATACGTTTCGAAGATTGTTCAGGACCCCAAACTGTACTCAAATACATGACAGACGGTATGTTGTTAAGAGAAGCGATGTCCGATCCAATGTTGGAGCAATACAGAGTGATTTTGCTTGACGAAGCTCACGAGAGAACGCTTGCAACGGATATCCTAATGGGTGTACTCAAAGAAGTGATTAAGCAACGCCAAGATTTGAAGCTGGTCATCATGTCAGCTACGTTAGACGCTGGGAAATTCCAGCAATATTTCGATAATGCTCCATTAATGAACGTCCCAGGCCGAACGCATCCCGTAGAGATATTCTACACACCTCAACCAGAAAGAGACTATTTGGAAGCTGCTATACGTACCGTAGTCCAAATACACATTTGCGAAGAAATCGCTGGTGATATTTTACTGTTTTTGACGGGTCAGGAAGAGATAGAAGATGCATGTAAAAGGATAAAGAGGGAGATAGATAACTTAGGGCCAGATGCAGGTGATCTGAAATGTATACCGTTGTATTCGACGCTGCCACCTAATCTTCAGCAAAGGATCTTTGAGCCAGCTCCACCTAATAGGGCTAATGGAGCGATTGGGAGGAAGGTGGTCGTCTCCACAAACATTGCTGAGACTTCCTTGACTATTGACGGAGTTGTGTTTGTGATTGACCCTGGATTCGCTAAGCAGAAGGTAAGTTCACTCATCGCCTCACATAAAAGTGGGTCAACAAAGAGCGAGCAGCCTCGCGCGGCAACCGTTTGGCCAATTAAAAGAGACCCCTAAGAACTATCCAACTCAATAGGATAGCGAGGTCTTACCTGAGCGGCCAAACATCTGGCGCTCGAGGCTGTTCGCTCTGTGTGGACCTTAAGAATACACATACATATCCGTCACGCCTCTTTCCCATCAGGGTCGGCATAGACCACGATCCAACACACTTCTTTCGCATCATCCACATTCATCAGTCTCCTCATTCATGCACGTCGATTTAGGGTACTCTTGACAAACAAATTTGGAACTTTCAAATTTTCGAAATTAGAAGTTTACATACATTTTAATCATGACACGCCTCGCGTGTCACTTAATTCTTGTCATTCGGCTTGACACGCCAGGCGTGTTCTCGATAAGGAATTCATTAAATCAACTTTATAGTTAGTTTACTTTTTTTTTACTTTTAGTTAATAAATCGCTAATCAACCAAACTTAACCTCTCCAACAGGTATACAACCCACGTATCAGGGTGGAGTCTCTCCTAGTGTCACCAATCAGCAAGGCATCAGCTCAGCAAAGAGCTGGAAGAGCTGGACGCACCAGGCCGGGAAAGTGCTTCAGACTGTACACGGAGAAGGCTTACAAGAACGAGATGCAAGATAACACGTACCCTGAGATTTTGAGGTAACCGGGGAGGGGGGCAGAGTAGTAGGTTAAGTTGGATAAAAAAAATATTGTCCCTAATTGTAGACTTTTAAAGGTTGTTGGTTTGATTCTGTTTGAGTGAGCAGTAAATGTTTAGCTTTTTTGTGAAAGTGAATTTAATTTCGGCTAATTTTGGTTTTGACACGCCTCGCGTGTCACCGAATTCTATATATTTTTCTGGACTCGCCGAGCGCCGGAACCATAATTGTCACACGTAACGTGGGACAGCGTTGTGTGTGACAAGTGAATTTCTAACACAGAGCACCCCCTAATAGAGTGCACTTGCAAGGCAATAGACGTGCACCGTACATATGTCTTTTTCGGCAGATGTAGCAAAGCGAACTATGTCATTCAAGTCAGTACTGACCAGCTGTCACATCCGTACGCACAAGCTTTTTCGCAATTTACATGGCTCTTATTTTGCTTTAAAGCGTAATAAAATGACAGTGTGTTTTGTGAAATGGTACGGGAAAAATTCTGGGACATCTTGCTTTAAGAAAAATGGAATATCTTTTCACCGATAAGTATAAACAATTTTTGTTTTATATTACGCGGAGTTCATGTTACACTGGACAACAAATTTTGATTTGCCTACATCCCTTTCTGTCATTATGCTAATTACTATGTTTATCCTTTTTCGTTTCCGAAATTTCAGTACTAGAGTTGTAACAAATTTATCGACTGAATGTAATCGATTTATTTTATCAAATACAATAATAATATACACTTTTTGTTGAGATGAGATGTAGATAAAAAATAACTAATAATTATTATTAATATGTAAAGAACAGTACTTCGATATTTTTTTATTACCTATCATCGCAAATAATAGAATAAAGTTAGTGTTTGTTTTCTTTTAAAGATTTCCTAAATGTCCTGAGCAAAAAAAGTACAGCATATTTATTAGAAGTTTCTAAATAATAACCTAGTTTTGGGTTATTTGGGACACTGAAATTCAGTTTTCGGAAGCATGTATTTATTTTCAAATTAATTTTACCGGTAAGTGTCGTCAATTGTCATGCAATTTTAACTTAACCTCTCTAATTATTTAATTTTGTTATAACATCGAATTGTTCAACAATAAAAAATGTAACACACTTATGTAAATGTTTTATCGATAAACCTAACTGTCGTCACGGCACATCTCTAAGCGATGCGTTGACCTTGATTCAGCAAATCACAGCATAGTTGTCACGTCCCCCGCACTTCATTCTTGCCGCCTAAAGTTGTGAGTTTTGTTTCGAATAAAATTGTAATGATTCGGGCTCTATAGGGGGTGCTCTGTGATTTCTAATCATATTTCTATGGAGCAAATGTCATGATGAGTTGTGAAAGTTGCGTACCGGGACCGGTCTGAAAATGAAAATGATAGTGTTTTACTCGAAAATAAAATTCATTACACTTTTTTGATCTAAAACTACTGCCGGTTCACAACCTGTATAGCCGAGAGGAAGAAAACGGCAAGAATCCTGCGGCACAGGGCCCTACGTTATGTGCAATATATCTTTTTTTTTTTTATCGAGACACTTACAATTACATGTTGGTCTGTTTCATTTCTACCTTTTAATTGAGTTGAGCTAGAATTGAAGCAACGACCCGTTCGCTCCCGTCCAAGCACCTGTCTTAACGAGCACTGCTAGCTTAGCATACACTCCGTGACAAGACGTTGTCATGGGTTTGTCACGCTTACGTCTCTATCCATAGTTTTAAAGGCTTTGTCAAACAGCGAGCGGGAAGGTAGCGTGGCGCTGGCGCGACGCGAGGCGAGCGGGTCGTAAGCTCAGCGCGATAGCCACACC
Organism: Anarsia innoxiella; assembly: GCA_947563765.1. Lineage (NCBI taxonomy): Eukaryota > Metazoa > Arthropoda > Insecta > Lepidoptera > Gelechiidae > Anarsia > Anarsia innoxiella. Next base: position 411,719 of record OX387418.1, on the reverse strand, counting down.
GCCGGACAAATGAAATAAATGTGATAAGGACAGCATGACGTGAGATAATTGTCGCGGCACGTATGCTAAGCCTCCTGCAGTACGAACTAAGTCAAAGACACGCGAGGCGTGTCTCAACCAGAATTAGCTAAAAGATAAAAATTTTTTATTCATGTAGTGGTGTCATTTACTGGTAAATAGAATCAAACCAACGACCATCCACCCCCGTGCTCGCACAAATCTAACGCGTACTGCATTGTTGGCCCGTTCCAGATCGAACTTAGGCTCTGTAGTTTTGCAGTTGAAGAAGCTGGGCATCGATGACCTCGTACATTTTGACTTCATGGACCCGCCCGCGCCGGAGACCCTCATGCGGGCCCTCGAGCTCTTGAATTACTTGGCTGCGCTTGGTAAGGACTCACTTATGAAACTACTTTTTTTATGAACTAGAAGCTGCCCGCGACTTCGTACGCATTTATCGTCATATCTTGAAAAAAAAAATCTGATAAGCTACAATATTGCCAAGTTTCATCAAAATCTGTTCAGTGGTGTTTACGTGATGAACTAACAACATCCATCAGCACAAACATTGACATTTATTAGGATTTTTTATTTAGGGCCCGTTTTCTACTAATTGTAACAGAGGCTAGCGATGTTGGAAGCAGTTATCGTCTAATCTACAAAAGCTTAAAAAAAAAAAAAAAGCTTTTTTGCTTTTTATCTTAATAATAAATAATAATATAGCCTATTAGCAACCCGCGACTTCGTACGCTTTTATTCGTTAATGACATTTTATATGATATCATAAAATAATGATCTGTAAGCTACAGTGTTGTAAAGTTTCATTGACAACTGGGTAATGGTCTTTGCGTGAAAGAGTAAACAACAACCTAACCTAACATCCATCGGCATAAATGTTGATGTTATCACGGATTTTTGCCACTAGACGTGTGATTCATTAAAAAAGTGTTATTCACAAAATAATATGAAAATAAAATATTTTTACCTAGTCATATTAAACATTGTAAGAAAAATATTATTTCCGACAACTAATGTAGTCATTATTTTATTTTCAGGTTTCTATCAAAACAAGAAATATATTGCAACATATTTCCTCCTTTAACAATTTACATACTTGACCTCAAAAATTAACTTCATATAACCTATTTTCAGATGACGACGGTAACCTGACAGACTTGGGAGCTGTAATGGCTGAGTTCCCCCTTGACCCTCAACTTGCCAAGATGCTGATTGCAAGCTGCAACCACAATTGTTCTAATGAGATATTGTCTATCACTGCTATGTTGTCAGGTAAAAACTATTTATTATTTTAATTAATTTAAGCCTTTTAATACAGAATACCAAATAGTAGGTTTAGAAATCTCACTTCTAAAACCCAAATAACGACTCATGCTCAGATACTACTGAGTTCAAATTCCGACCGCGCAACGCTGAATACCTACGATTTTAGACTGCGTTCTCTTTCTAACGCGTAATTCGTACTTTTTCTGACAGTATCAAGGATTCTCTGTCTCCTTTGGAAAATAATATATATTAATATAAATATTTAAATAGTTTATTTTCCTTTCGAAAAATCCCCTTGCTAAGGCTCGGCTATCCTTTCTGTCTGTCCGTCTGTCACCAGGCAGTATCTCATGAACCGTTATAGCTAGAGCATTGAAATTTTCACAGATGTATTACTGTTTCTGCTACAAAAACAAATACAGTTGCATAGATAGATTATTAAAATTCTATTGAAACTTTGCGTGAAAGAGTGAAACATCATGAAAAACATTATAATTTTGTATTGTTCCAGTACCGCAATGCTTCGTGCGACCGAACGAGGCGCGCAAAGCGGCTGACGAAGCTAAGATGAGGTTCGCGCACATCGACGGCGACCACCTCACGCTGCTCAATGTCTACCACGCTTTTAAACAGAGTGAGTAGTTCAGGAGACTCAATACTCAATCATTTATTGCACTCCACAGGTTTTTACAGCTCTTATAAGCAACTTGAAGTACCAAATGTGGACCCTGATTAGGGCACGGCAAATTGTGTAGCAAAGCTACGAACTTAAAACTAAAATGAGATCAGTTACAACAATATTGTAATTACTTAAACTTAAACGTAGTTATTTTAAAATTTATATACCTACTAAGTTAAAATTACTAATTGTTACTAATTACTAATTGGTACCGACGTGCATGTATAAGGAGACATTAATGTGGATGAAGCGAACGAAGTCTTTGGATCGTATTAAGTGGAGGGAATTGGTTTTTATTCCGATGAGAAATAGATGTGCGTTATTTATGATACATAATATCGGTCACGCTTACACACATACACTGTTTGTTTGTTTGTGTGTGTGTATGTACGAGTAATTCACATTATTGTATGTATACTAGAGGCTGCTAAAACACAAAATATCTACAAATAATATAGCCTATGTGTTATTTGATGTCCAAGCCAAGTTATTGTAAAATTTCATTACAATCTGTTCAGTGGTTTTTACGTGATGAAGTAACATCCATCCATCCATCCATCGGTACAAACATTGACATTTATAATAAGTATTAAATTTTTTGGATTTACTCATGTAGCCTATACCACAGTGTTATAACATTATAATAATGATTTCTTATTCAATTTCCAGATATGGAAGACCCGCACTGGTGCTACGACAACTTTATAAACTACAGATCTCTCAAATCCGGCGACAATGTGCGACAGCAACTCAGTAGGATTATGGACAGGTAAGTGTTATATAGATAGTATAAACTTTAGAGACAGTAATTGTTATAATGTAAACTGTAAGAATTGTAAAATTTATTTGAAAAGTGCAACCCCACAAAGTTTCTTGTTAGGTTCTTCTCTGGGGGAAACTGCGCTTTGCGAATCTAGCGCTAGCTTTAAAAAAAATGTATAATATAATAATGTAACGGTTTCAAGAGCATTTTTTGTGCCTATGAAATAAATATAGTTTTGAATTTGACATTTATAATATTAGTAGGACTACTACCTACCAGCGACTTCGTACGCTTTTATCGTTATAATAAAAAAAAACGTAAAAACATATAAATTACATAGCCTATGTGTTTTTGTGAATATAATTTACAATATGGGAATTCGGTTGCTTCGGAGATGGATTGTGGCACTTCGGAGCGGAATTTGTTTACTTCGGAACTGATTTTTGTCATAATAATACGTCCCAGACCCATACGCCTGACAGGAATCTATAAAGAAGCATGGGACAGGCTTTTGCCCAACAGTGGAACGAGACAGGCTAATAAAAAAAACAATATAGTAGAGAATGAAATTTAAAAATAAGATAATTCATAAATGTAATGTATGTATGTTTCAGATTCAGTTTGAAGCGAACAAGCACAGAGTTCACGAGTAAAGACTATTACATTAATATAAGGAAAGCACTAGTTAATGGATTCTTTATGCAGGTGATTATTATAATTGTTAATTAATTAGTACTTACAAGTGGCGACCACGCACCAGAAGACGCAGTGTGGTGCGGCCTCCAACTAGGTGGACCGACGACCTGATGAAAGTCGCGGGGAGGCTTTTGTCCAGCAGTGGACGTCCTTAAACTGATGTGATAATGATGATTACACAAGTTCTTAGTATAGCCTATAAGAGACTGCCCGCGATACTTCGTACGCATTTGTCGTCATATCTTGGAAAACATACACAATATCTTAAAATAATATAGCCTATGTGTTATTCTGATGTGCAAGCTACAATATTGTAAAGTTTCATTGAAATCTGTTCAGTAGCTTTTGCGTGAAAGAGTAACAAACGTCCATCCATCGGCACAAACATTGACATTTATAAATGATATAAGAAGGATATACGGCGCCGCCGAGCCGTGCCGCCAGCACTCATATCTTTAGATATATTATTATGAACGAATATTTATTATGATTCCAGGTAGCCCACCTAGAACGTACAGGCCACTACCTAACAGTAAAAGACAATCAAGTAGTGCAGCTACATCCATCCACGTGTTTGGACCACAAACCTGACTGGGTGATATACAACGAGTTCGTGCTCACCACTAAGAACTACATACGGACCGTTACCGATATTAAACGTGAGTAATTTTTGGATTTGGTCACTTCGGAGATGAATTTGGTCGCTTCGGAGTTGAATTTGGTTGCTTCGCAGCTTATTTGGATGCTTCAGAGATGTTTGTGCCGCTCCGGAGATAAATTTGGTACCTCCGAAGTTAATTTGGTCGCTTCGGAGGTAGATTGTTGAGCTTCGGAGTTGAATTTGGTTGCTTCGGAGATGAATTCTGTCGCTTCAGAGTTGAATTGTGGCACTTCTATTCTAAATTAAGCTACTTTGTGTCTATTTGTCAATCAAAATTCAAATTTTCTTATCATTCAGTTTTTAATTTGTTTAAAAAAGAGAGTCTTAATACATAAATGTGATAGAGACCACTTCCTTCCACTTTCTATATAATACTTCTCTCACTTCATCTTCACTTCTCATAACTTCATTCATCAGTCACCTCATACATACAGGAGAGAGAATCTATAATGTACTTATAAATACTGGATATTTACTTTTCAACTGCATTGTATTTGTAATACATATGGTGTGCTAATTAACATTTTGAATTTAACTTTTTTTTTCTTTCCCACAGCGGAATGGCTACTAAAAATCGCGCCACAATACTACGAGCTGAACAACTTCCCTCAGTGCGAGGCGAGACGACAGCTAGAGTTGTTACAAGCGAGACTCGAGTCTAAAGCTTACCAGGAAGGGTTCTAAATAAGGTAGCATAGTATTAATTCAATTTCTAGAGTCTGTAGGAGGTTGATTCATCATTGTGATTGGATTTTTAACCGATTTTAAACTAAAGAGTGGTTCTCGATTCGGATGTGTTTTTTTTATGTTTTTATATTTGTTATATAAATAGGCATGATGACAAAAAAAAATTTGTAGCTAGTGTTGAAATTTTCACAAATAATGTATTACTGTTGCCGCTATAAAAACAAATATTAAAAATAGAATAATAATTATAATTAAGGGGGCTCTCATACAACAAACGTGATTTTTTTGCTCGATATCAATAGTGAATGGTACGGAACCCTTCCTGAGCGAATACGATTCGCACTTCACCGGTTTTTAATATCGCTACCAATTGGTTCCTAAGTAAAAGTCGTTTATAATATTACAATTATGAATCAACCTCTCGAAACCCGTATGCGGTGATATTAAGGTGTACATTTTGATGTAAAATGGAGTTTAAAAGTGATTTATCATATTTCCGAATTGTATGATAATATTTTTTGGTTAAGTTTAGTGTGGGCTAAAAATGTATGAAATGTATGGAAACATGTATACAGCAGGGGTGGCCAACTTAATCAGACCCAAGATCTCCTATTTACTATTGAATCTATGTGCGATTTACCAATTACATACTTATTGAAATCTTAAACGAAACGGCATAGTTCAGTACGCAATCATATAGTTATTTTTTTTTAAGAGAAAAGATAAATGTGCAAATGGGCATGATGAATAAAAAATTTTTTTATTCCATCACATAGATTATTTTAAAATATTCGACACGTATTTTTTTCTTTTTTCTCTTAAACTAAAAATGACAAAGATACACTGGGTTAAAGTTGCTCGTACCTAGGAGTGACGTCAATAACCCGTAACTTTGATGCTCTGTATCTTTGTATTTATTTATGTATTTGATCAGGTAAAAAATGTGTTTCAAATATTTTTTAATAGCCTAAAAGATGGACTAATTATTTTTTGAATTTTTGTATGTAGTCATCATCCCCATTATTCTTAGTAATTAGGTACTTTTAAACTTCATATTAGTGTGAGTATTGCGTGGGCATCTTCCACTAGTTTAGATGCGAGGTCTGGTTTACGTATTTATATAATTTTTGCCGTGCCACGATCTACTGGAACAACAGTCGCGATCGACCTTTTGGCCATCCCTGACTATACAGGATGTAACAGAAAGGGGGTATAATGCCAAAACACGCTAAAAATTCGCCTCCCCATACAAAATGTCCGATCAGCTGATCGAGTAAGTATGGGCAATCCAAATTTTTTTTTTTCGAATTACGACCCATGTTCGTTGGGGAAAGTTTTCAGTTTCATGAGGACTATCGCTGTGTTTCGGCTTTATAGGTACCCCCTTTCTGTTACACCCTGTATAAAAGTCCACATTTGGTTTGTATCTCAGTTCTCAATTGTAATATAGCGTCATAGTGAAACATTGTGCGAATTGGTGTTGTCGCATTTTATCATAGTTTTCGCAAAATGTCCTGTGCTAATTTCGCATTTGGTTTATGCAATATGTCGCAACTCTCATTTTCATATTTTATTTATGTAACTGTCTTTAGTATGAATAAATGTATAACTTGGTTTCAGTTAGAAATCTTAGAAATGTGTTGCCTAGCATAGATTGCTAGCAATAAGCCCGCCTAATCTTTACCGCAAATGATACCTTGAGTTATCTGTAATATCCATTAAAATGGAAGTTATAAATAATATAAAACATATTTTAAGCCTTTTTCTGTGTTTTATTCGATGATTTCTTCATATCGCAAAATGTCTAATGATTGGGACATTTTGCTATTAAAAATATTTGAGGGATTTTTCATTTCGACTCTCACAAGGAAATGTAAACAAACTGACAAAGACCCGCCAGGCGTGCCCTAGATCAGGTCAAACTCACTTGGAGTATCATGGACCAGTAAATAAATAATTTAAAATATTAATAATTGACGCTTCTTCATCAATTTTCCAAGTTTTGGCAGGTTTTACATCTCGACTCGCCTCGCGCGTCACTGGCTCCTCATATACTTTGCTTGGCACGCCTAGCGTGTTCGTACTTGAAATAAAAACGAAAGTGTATCAGTAAGTAGTTTTATTAAAATAGTCAACACAATGCGATTTAAGTATAATAAACAGATCTTATATTATGGTAACATGAAATAATCTAGTTAAAAAAATAAACTTTTTATCCATGGACGTTTTTGTTTTAAAATTGACATTTAATTAAGTAATAAAGGGAAATATAAATAATTAACGTGATTTTAAAGATTTTGTTATAAAACATTATTTCGTAGGACACTTGGAATATTTGACAATAATATTTTTTTAAGGCTAATTAATGGTGCTCCCACACATTTCATGTTATAAAATGTTTACTAACATATTATGACAAACTTTTAGTATATATTATTTATTTATTTAACAGTTTATTGTAAGATGATAGTACATAGAGACAGAAAAAAAGAGAAGTTATACAAAAGGTACTACAGCATATTTCTAAAAGAAATTTCTTCCTGCATACCCCACAGAGAGAGAAGTTAAAAGTTTTTTTGTTATAAAATGTTAGTAAACATTATATAACATTAAATGGGGGTGCACCATTAAGCGCACGGTCTTACAGTTTTCTCGCGTCATGCTGTCCTTATCACATTCAAACTTTAGACAGAGACGGGAGTATGAGAAAGCGCTACATCTTGGTAAGTACTTATTTATATTATTTTTCTCAATAAAGTTTCTTTAAAAAAGTTCTCATATAATATATTTTTTTAATATTTTGAACTTATTCTGTGCATGAGGTAAGAAGGACGGTAATGTTGAAGATATGAGAAACTTCTAAAATTATTGCTAAATGTAAGTTTCATGAAGTCTTTTTAAAGTTAATCGTCCATTAAATATTAACCCTTTTAGTTATGACATAGGGTCAGCTTTCAGGCTAATTGAGCGACCAAAGCAATAAGCGACCCAAAAACCACGAGCAAACCAAAAATGACACGCCTGGCGTGTCCAAAGCTACGTTTATAGATATGTCTACCAACGCGCTTTTACGTTCATCGTGCGTTTTCATTTGAAGCATGCCCGAATAACCATAGCGCATACAATAGCGTACGCCTCAAAATGTGTCAAACAGTAGAGCATAGCGCTTAACGCAAAACGAACTGAAAATTGAATCGCAAGCTGAACATGATAACGAAAGCGCGCATGTTCACACACCTTATTATAGATTTTTGTTGGGGACACACCTTATTATAGATTCAACTGCATGCCTTTTAGGGGGTGAATTTGGGGCGATACATCATGCAATTTACATTCTAGTCTTGTCACCCCTCGCGTGGCACCGGCTACTCGTGATTTCTCTTCTGACACGCCAGGCGTGTCATTGCTATATCGGTGCTCTATTTTATTAAAACGTATCAGTTTCGACGAGTCCAACTCGTATTTTTAAATTGATTTACTAAAATTACTTTGAAAATTAATTGTGCGGTACAAAGTGAAAGAAATACATCACATTTTCACCATAATTATTTTTACCCGACTGCGCCAGAAGGAGGGTTATGTTTTTCGAGAGTATGTATGTATGTATAATTCTTTGGCACGCTCTTTAGCCTAAACGGCTTGATAGATTTTAGCTTGAGAGGTGTCGTTAGATTCTTATTTACAGTGAGAGTGACACTGGGTACATGAAAATTAAAAAATAAGTTTTTTCGCAGTCGGGTTTTTTCAATAAAAGATTAGGTTATATTTATTTAATAAAAATAATAATAATTAAACTATTAAAATCTAGCTTTCTATAACAACAGGTAGGACTTCCCTGAAGATGGTGTAACAGTCGTCCCAAGGTACCACTTTGGCTTTGATCTGAGGGTTGGGAGACGCGAGGGTCTTCTTGATGAGCTCGTCGAGGGGGTAGCCGCGGCGGGGGAATACTGTTGCCTGGGAGAAGATTAGGTACAATTTAGAAGGTACCTAAGTAATAATGAAATACCTACTCTAATTGTTAAGAGTTAGAGTCTAACGTAATGTAAAGTAGTATATTAAAATGAGGACGTTACAAAAAATTGTGTAAGTTTACATGTGCCGCTCTATCAGGGCATAATAGCATTTTTTAAGGGGGAGTATTACATTATTATCTTTCTTTGATCAAAAGTAGTATAATATACAAAGATCAACCTTCTGATAGTTAATTATCTTGGATCTAAGAACTTTGATAGCGTCCATGATGTTTTCCGATTCTTCCCCCAAAAATAAAGATACTAAAAGATACTTACAGTGGCAGGTAAATTAGTAGCCGGACAGAAATCATTCCTTCCATCCCCGCTGTATATAATACGAGAGAACGGCGGCCGCGTCGACAGCCATTGCGCTAGAGCAACACTCTTGCAAAGGTTATGAGGGCAACGCGCGCATGCGGTCTGACGCATACAGGGCTCGATGTATAGTCGGCCATTTTGGAAGAACGCGCGGTTGGTAATTACTTCTGTTATTGCGTCCTGAAAAAAAAGTTGTTTAAACGCTATAGTGAAACAGGTAGAAGCAAATAAGCATGTAGGTATTCGTTTTAACAATATTGTAATTGATCTCATTTAGTTCGTAGCTGTGCTACTCAAAATTACCATGCCCTAATCAGGTGTCCATAGATAGCAATATCATTACCATTATAAGACCTATGTAAACCTATGTAAGTATGTCGCGTTATCAGCCCTTTTAACGTCCCCACTACGGAGGCACGAGCCTACTCTCACACGAGAGTGATTAGGCCGTAATTCACCACGCTGCTGGCCTAATGCGGGTTGGCGTGTTTCACATACAACTTCGAATTTAGGTGCTTTCGGTACGTCGAAACGCTCTTCTTTCATTTCATCCACATTTATCAATCGCCTCATACATGCACATCGGTTTAGGTTAGGTACTCCACTCCTCCTGACTTAGCGTTTCTTTAACAAGCCCCTGATATGATCGAGATACCTACGCCTTGGCCTTCCCTAACATTTCCATATACTCTCGTCTTGTATACCTCTGTTAATCTCCTTGCGCTTATCCTTTCTACATAAGTCTGCCAAAATCATTACCCTTTCTTTTGGCTCTACCGCAGTCGGTTAAAAAAGAAATATTTGATTAAGAGCCGATTGTTCAATGATCGAGTACGGTCAACAATATCATTTCATTGTGACTTCATTCAATACAGTATGAGGAAGAAGTGTGGTGTGACGTAAATTTATAAAGGATGTTTATGCACTCTCTGAAACGTACAGTAAGCGCCAAAACACACGGTGAAACGCAAATGCAACGCAACTGAAACTGCTAGTTACTTTTGAGTTGCATCGAAGTTTCTGCTATAGACTATAGAAGTCGCGGGCAGTCTCTAGCAAAATGGCATCGAACATATTTGTATGGAGCCTAGTATAGTAAAAAAACGGTATCAATTAGACTCAACATCCCCTATTCAAACTTGTATGGAGGAAAAAAAGTTGGCGGCCACTGATGAAACTTACGTCAATCGATAGAGAAAATATTATAAAACGATAGTATTTTGGACAATTGTCGAAAGTGATATACTTTCGGAGATATAGAACTTTGAAAATGAAAGAACTTTGAAAATTGTTACATGCGATTAGATGCTCTTTGACTCAAATAGTTTTGTAAAGACGTCAAAACTCATCTATCCACGTGATCGACCACGATATGACCATGTGAATCGATTAGAGCCCACACATTAACCAGTCATAACTTGAAACACGTCTATTCGAAACAATACGGTCTAATTATAATTAGGACGTAGAGTATGGATCTTGTAAAATAATTTTGTATCTAATAATTATATATATAGGCATTTATAATATTAGGATTTGTAAGGTTCCATACCTAAAGGGTGAAAACGGGACCCTATTTACTAAGGCTCGGCTGTCCGTCTGTCACCAGGCTGTATCCCATGAACCGTTATAGCTAGAGCGTTAAAATTTTCACAAATTATGTATTACCGTAGCCGTTATATCAACAAATACTAGAAATAGAATAATAATAATAATTTAGGGAAACAAACGAACGTGATTTTTTTGCATTTTTTGCTCGATAACAATACTACTACCCGTAGACATTATTAGGCTATTGTTAACCCAGCATATGGTACGGAAACCGTCGCACGCGAGTCCGACTCGCACTTGGCCAGTTTTCTCCTTGAGTTTTGTCTCAAATGGTAGTTGTTTATATATGAAACTCGGCTGCAGGCCTCCTCTTATAGTACCTATTCATTTAAGTATTCAATGCATTGTTTAATTAAACATTTTATTCGAGAAATAAACGCCGCGCAAGACTTAAGTATATCTTGGAAAATTTTGCAACATCTTTGAAATAATACGAGTATGTGTTATTCGTGGACTGACGACTTGGTTAAAGTCGCTGGAAACCGTTGGATTGCGCTGCCCACAGCAAGACCGGTCGTTGTGGAGATCCTTGAGGGAGGCTTTTGTCCAGCAGTGGACGTCCATAAGCTGACATGACGATGATGATGTTGATGTGTTATTCTGATGTACAAGCTACAATATTGTAAAGTTTCATTCAAATCTGTTTTATAGTTTTTGCGTGAAAGAGTAACAAACATACTCATCAAACGTTTCAAATTAGTTGCGTCGTGTGTGGTTTTCTAAAGGAATCTATAGCAGAAACTTAGATGCAACTCGAAAGTAACTGCAACTGCTAGTTTCGTTGCAGTTGCGTTTCACCGTGTGCAACGGCCTTATAGACTACTATTTTGGGGGCTTATGCTTACCCTATAAATCAAATATTTGTAGAGTATTAGTAAGGAATTATTTCTATTATAAAGTACTAGGTAAAGTCAATTATCCTAAACCTACGGGCATGTATGAGGCTTGATGAGTGTGGATGAAGCGAAAGAGGTGTGTTTGGATCGTAGCGAGAAGGAAGTGGTCTCTGCCTACCTCAATGGGAGAGAGACGTGACGGATATGTATGTACTAAAGGCAGCCCGGGACTTCGTGCGCATTTATCGTCATATCTTGAGATTAATCATTATACCTATTTTAAAATAATGTAGTGTTACTGTGATATATAAACTACGATATAGCCAAATTTCGTCAAAATCTATCCAGTAGTTTTTGCGCAAAAGAATAACAAATATCCATCCATCCATCGGCACAATCATTCACATTTATAATAGAAGCAGGATGAATTGGTTAGAAAGTATTTCTATTACTAAGTAGTTCTAAGTTTTAGCACCTTACCTGCAACCCATGCACCTTAATCCAATGATGCACGAAGACACTGTTAGCGTCAGTCAGCACCAACACCTGCCAACCTGCTGCCGAGAGCGCCGTGATCAGCTTCTCTGCACCAGCTGTACCTTTCATTCCACCGATGCTTTCCAAGATGTCTTCTTGGGTTAAACCTGCTGTGTACGCGTGTTCGAAGATCTGGAAGTAAAAAAAAATATAGTTTAAATAACAGATAGTTTCAAAAACTAAAACGCGCTTTAGCTCGCAGTAAACATGCTCCATCATCAGATCAGTAAAAGTACCTACCATATTATTGTATTTTCATCAGAATTCAGAGCGTGTGCAAAATTTCATCCTATTCGAAGACCGGGAAGTGGGTCATATTAAGATTCCAAGATGTGTTTACATACATAGTTACCTCTACTTAGTTACAAGTGAAGCTAATATAAAGCGCATAAAAACACTAGAAAACTCGCTTTTTTACCCGACTGCGCCAGAAGAAGGGTTATGTTTTTCGAGAGTATGTATTTTATGTATGTATAATTCTTTAGCACGCCCTACAGTCTACACGGCTAGACGGATTTTAGCTTGAGAGGTGTCTTTAGATTCGTATTTACTGTGAGAGTGACACTGGGTAAGTACATCAAAATAAAAAAATACCTTTTTTAAACGAGTCAGGTTTTTGTTTTTTAATATAAACGTCTTACAGTTTATGATAGGTTTAAACAAGCATTAGTTTAATGTCCTTTTAAACAACAACTTAAAACACTTTATGTAAATGGCCAATTAAGTTTTAATTGCCAAAATTTAAAGTCTTTACGTTACAAAGTTGGGCCGTTAAAAGCACTTTAAATATGGAATTTCATGTGGCCTTCAACTCATGTTTCGGTCGATATAGTGTGTAGTAATTTTAGATCTTATATGATGTTCTGTAGACAATAGTAGACATAGTATAATATTAGCAGAAGGTTATATTTCTAGTGCGCGATTTAGTATGCTTAGGGTCCGTTTCGTAACCTAGGTACCGATCAAATTTTACTGCCTGATAAACCTATATCTATTTCGTAAAACATGACGTTTTAGACAGAGACAGGTATACATCTGTCCGATATTTTAACTGTAGATGACGAAACGGAGTGGCCCCATTTTTTTTTTCATATAGGTACAAATGAGTTTATGACAGCGTGCCAAGGTTGGCGCAAGTTTTTCATAGTTTTCTTGGTAGATGACCTGTCAAACGATAAGAAATTACATACAAAAAGGTAGCCATTTTGCGCCAGACCAGGCACGCAGATCCAGACGGTATGGCTCCTCCTTATATATTCTATACTCAAAGGGGAAACAGGCACAATATACAGATATTCCATACCTGTCATTGTCTAAACCAAAATTTTATGTTTTATGAAATAGATGTAGTCAAATCAGTCAGTCATCTATCAGTTAAAATAAATCTGCAAGTGATGAATGAAACGTGCCTATAGTCTGCATTTATCTGATTCACATAATATTATAAAGTAGGTGACCCGGCGAACTTCGTACCGCCTTAGCGTAGCTTTGATGCACTACTTTATTTTGTATAGCTGACCTATCTTATGTATGAGTACCTTTATTTTTTTTTTCCTTAAGAACCTTGTACAGAGTATTAGAAAACTACAAAAAAAAATCAGCCAAATCGGTCAAGCCGTTTTCATGTTATGTCGTGACAACGGAAAACGGGTTTCATTTTTATATATATAGATACAGGATGTAACAGAAAGGGGGTATAATGCCGAAACACAGCGATAGTCCTCATGAAACTGAGCAACTTTCCCCAAGGAACATGGGTCGTATCTCGAAAAAAAATTTCGGATCGCCCATACTTAAATCGATCAGCTGATCGGACATTTTGTATTGGGAAGCGAATTTTTTTTTCGAGTTACGACCCATGTTCCTTGGGGAAAGTTGTTCAGTTTCATGGGGACTATAGCTGTGTTTCAGCTTTATACCCCCTTTCTGTTACATCCTGTATAGACTAGTAGCTGCCCGCGACGTCGTACGCATTTTTCGTCATATCTTTGCACTCACTCAATATCTTAACAAGCCTATGTGTTATTCTGATGTGCAAGCTACCCACTTAAAATATTGCCAAGTTTCATTAAAATCTGGGGGCTTAGCACGGCATGCCGCGACAATTATCTCACGTCATGCTGTCCTTATCACATTTAAAACTATAGACAGAGACGTAAGCGTGACAAACGCATGACAACGTCTTGTCACGGAGTGCATGCTAAGCTAGCTGTTCAGTGGTTTTAGCGTGACACGTTACGACCGCATGAAGATTAGACAAGCTGATTTATTTCCCCTGTGGTACGTAAATGAAGCGACGAGGTGGACAGATATAGATCGAATACGTCTATAGGTAGATTTATAGGTATCATTTCCTCTAAACTAAACTAAGAATAACTATATGCGTTATGTTTGACGTCACAGGGTTTATTTTAGAATGACACATTAGATGCATAATAATTAGGCTTACGTCATGTTTCTGCCGATGGATGGATGGATGTTTGTTGATCTTTCAGGCGAAAACCACTGACTGAACTGATTTTAATGAAACTTGCAGTGTTGTAGCTTGCATATCAGAATAACACATAGTTTACATTATTTAAGACCCGTCATAATTTAAGAGCGTCGCTCTTGTCGGTGGAGTCTACGCCACTCTTCTCTATTATCTGCCGTCCGTTTGAGCACCTCTTTTATTTAAAGATATAGTAAGTTTTATAAGATATGACGGATAAATGCGTACGGAGTTACAGGTAGCTTTTAGTTAAAAGTACCTAGTACTAAAAGTACCTCCTAAATGTACCTAGTACTATCAACTAAAAGTACCTACCCCTTAAAGTACCTTTAAGTACCTAGATATAAACCTCGCGCAGGAAGTCACAGGCAATAGCTAGTCAAGAATAGAGTTTTTCGAATGATTCATAATACTGATGCATACTTTATAACGTAGATACGACTATTCTCTGAATTTGTAACATTCTAGGAATTGGTAGAGTTCAGCTTTGGGCGCGAAAATTAGCGATTTAGAATTTTGCAACTTTGCTAGTTGCATCATGAATTCCATTTTACAAAAATCCTAAAAAAAACATCATGGAAGGAAAAGTAGAAGGTAAACGAGGAACATATAAATTCTTTAGGAGTTTTAGTGGAGTCGACCTCGTCTCGTCATATTTATTTTGGTCTTTCGAGATTTTAACATAGGTACATCTGTTACATACTACATACATATCCGTCACGCATCTCTCCCATCGAGATAGACAGAGACTTCCCTCCACTTACTAGTATACAAACACACTTCTTTCGCTTCATCCACATTCATCAGTCGTCTGATACATGCACGGAGTTTTCGAAATGTTAAACCTGTTCCGGCCAGGAAAAATAGGTGACAATAATACGGCGCAGTGTTGTTGCAGAACTTATATTTGGTGTTACATGATGCTGGACAATAGCAATGACTTAGAGCTACGCTTATATACTAAGATGTTGGCCGCGCGTTGATATGTACGGACGTGATAGGCTACGTGATTGCTGATGCCGCGGAACCATATCAATGCAGGAATATTTTCACATTCGCTGACTTATCTATCACATACTCGAGGTCCGCAAACCTAAACACTTTTATTCATTCGTAAAGTAACCAGTCGATCTTATGACACTAAAAGTCATTGCCAAAGCCGCAAGGCCAGGGTGAGTCCATTGGTAAAGTGCCAAGATCTTACGTCTAGCAACTATATCTAGGTATTGTATGCTTTGCTGCAGTGTTATGTATTTAGGTTTTCGTACCATATGATGAAAACGGGACCTTATTCCTGAGACTTGGCTGTCTGTCCGTCTGTCCGTCCGTCCGTCTGTCCGTCTGTATCTCATGAACCGTTATAGCTAGAGCGTTCAAATTGTAGGAAGACCGCGACGTACCCAAAGATTAATTTATTCGACAATTTTATTTCACTCCGTGTTCAGATGTGTCACATCAAATGAAAGATGAAAATGAACAAAACCGGCCAAGTGCGTGTCGGACTCGCGCATGTAGGGTTCCATACTATTCACAAGATGAATAATAGCGTAATAATAATGTCTACCAGTAGCCATTATTAATATGAAGCAAAATAGGAAGAAAAAAAAACACGTTTGTTATATGGGAGCCTATCTTAATTATTATTTTATTTTTAGTATTTGTTGTATAGCGGCAACAGTAATACATGATTTTTGAAAATTATAACACTCTAGCTATAACGGTTAATGAGATACAACCTGGTGACAGACGGACAGACAGGCAGCCAAGTCTCAATAAATAGGGTACCGTTTTTACCCTTTGGGTATGGAACCCTAATGATAAAACTGAATAGAGACCCATTGCCCAGCAATGGGATGATTTGAGCTATCTTTAACCTTGAAGTGATTATCTCATGAGTCTTAAACTACACAAAACCTTATATGTAACTAGATTAAACAGATTAATCATAGATTAAAGTAAATATTAGATAGCTTCCTAGTTTAATCTCAGATTAATTATAGTGCATCAATATTTATTTAGAACTGGAGGCTGCCCGCGACTTCGTAAGCATTTGTCGTCATATCTTCGAAAAATATCATGATATCTTCAAATAAAGTAGCCTATGTGTTATTCTGATGTATAAACTACATTATTGTAAAGTTTCATACAAATCTGTTCAGTAGTTTTTGCGTGAAAGAGTAAGAAACATACATCCATCAGCACAAACATTGACATTTATAATATTAGTAGGATGTAAATAATACCTAACTAAGATTTGTTTAAGGTGCTAGTTATCACATAAGTAAACAAATACCTAGAAAAAATAAGTAAACAAATAGATACGACACAACGACTTGTAAAAAACATGTTAGAAGGAAAAGTAGAAGGAAGATGAAAGAGAGGGAGACCGCTAAGGACTTACATAGACCAAATAAAAGAGGGAATAGAAGTTGTGTCGTATCAGGTACTCAAATAGATAGAGAAGAGTGGCGCAGACTCCACCGACAAGAGCGACACTCTTAAATTTATGATGATGACACAAATACTTAGTTTTATAGTGATGTAATGTTATAAAAGGGTAACCTACCATAATTATAGTATGACTACAGACTGCATGGGACTTTGTACGCCTAATATCCTTATAGCTTTTTACTTTTTAAGTGCCTATTAACATCTTTTGGTTTATTTTGGTTGCTGCAGAGTTAAAAATTTATGTAAAACTTAAACTACTCATACTGTGATATTCATGTAAATAACTGTGATAACAAGTTAAGTACCAACATGTAACTGTATAAGTCTGTTCATTTAAAAAAAAAGACACATACAACGTAGGGCCCTGTGCCGAAGGTTTCTTGCCATTTTCTTCCTCTCGGCTATGCAGGTAGTGAACCGGAAGTATTTTTAGATCAAAAAGTATAATGAATTTTGCCTATTTTTGAATAAACACTTTTCATTTTCATATCATGGAAAACTTACGCAATATAACCATGTTATTCTGATGTAATGGACAATATTGGAAAGTTTCATTAAAATCTGTTCAGTCGTTTTTGTATGAGAGTGAATTGCTTAGATTAGACTGTTTGAAAATATACATGGGTATTATATTTGGATGTAACAAAATTTAAATAGATTTAAACATCTATTAAAGTCATAATATTTATGTTAAATCTTTTGTGAATAGAATATGAATCTTTTGTGAGTAGAATATGTATTTAGGTAGGTACCTATGTATGTAAGTAAGTACCTAGTTAAGGTAAATAGAGCCTATTTGTTTAAACAGGTAATTAAGAAGACAATGTTAAATATTTAGAGTTAGATGTTAAAATAAAGTAGGTACCTACCTACCTACGTAAATTGTTTCAGAAAATGTAAAACCTTATACTAACACATAACTAAAAATTAATGTCCATTTAAAAATTATTAAATTTTGAATTTTGAAATTAATAATTTTGTGATTTTTGAGTATTTTCATTGAGTACTATAATTCGTAGGTAAGTATAATAAAAAGTTAAGGTAACTACTAACTACACAAAAAAATGTTACGAAATAAAATCAGCTGTTTGGTAACAGCCCGAAACGTGTTAAAAATGAAAAACTTGTATGAAAAATATATTTTTAAACTCACATCGCTCATGTAAGGTGTCCAGTCGTGGTTGGTGGAGTCCCATTCTGGCGGAGGCTTCTTTTCTCTCAATCTGTTTATAATTGTTGCGTCCGAATCATCATCCACTATCGTGCGATCAAAATCGAAAATTGCTAGTTTCGCCATTGTTTTGAAATACGCGCGCTGCTGACCACACTCGAGGTGACACTGCGATGGGAAGTGTTTCAGAGGTTTATACGTAACCACGCGATCCGATCCGACCGCTTTTCCTCATGCATTGTGGGATTTTTCCCATTTTTTTCAGCTGCGACGGAAAAATCTTTGAAAATTATGGTCTGCTGACATTGACATTGATTTATATTGCGCGCTTTCTAAGATTTTTCTCTATAGTAGTTGAAAGTAATAAGTACAATTGTCTATGGTTTTACTGAAGCATCTGTCTTGGTTGTAATAAACAATTGTTGTTCAAACGGTGCAAAATAAGCACAACAAAAATAAATGCGCTTATTTTAGTCAATTATTGTCAAAACTTTTTTTATAGAAAGAGAAAACGCTATACAAAAATGGGCTGTTTATAATTTATATAGCGTTTTTATCGTTTGTAAAAAACACAATTGAAGTTTTGAAAAATAAAAAGTTTTGTCTATGCCTGAAGAAAATTGACATTGACAGATAAGAAAATTAGCTTAACCTCTTTCCTGCATTTTTAGCACAAATTATTCGAAAAATACATATTTTCAAGCAAAATGGCTTCGTTGAAAGTATATTCAGTGGGTAAATTAGCTAAATATATCACAGAATCAACTTTACGGTGTTATCGAGCAACTGTGTACAGGTAAATTGCGCAACCATAATCTTACTTCATATATAACCTAATAAAATTATATTCCATTGGTTTTTTAACAATATTCTTTGAATTATAACACTTTTCGACTATAAGCAACACATTACAATTGTCCAAAATAACATGATAATAAGTTTTTATTCTGATGTAATAAATGCTCTATCTTCAGTCATGATTCTCATTATCGCTACAAAAGTAGTCAAAATTCTATGACATGTTGTCGAAATTCACACAATTCTTGCAAAGGAAATTGTGTACAAAATTCTAGTTATTTCTAACTGTTTAGGGGTATCAAAGTCCACTCTGAAATACCCATCATCTTATCTTATCAATTTTTTATCATCCCATTGCTGGGAAAAGTCTTCTCCCTCTATCTTTCGATCCTTCTGATTAGGTCATAGCATAAGAATTCTAAAATAACATACATATCTGTCGCACCTCTTTCCCATCAGGGTAGGCAAATTCCACTTCCCGCTTTTTAAAAAATGTCGTATTTATCGCCACAATATCTTATTCTAGAACATCAGTACACGCATACAGCACAGAAGAGAAGAAGAACGTAGAGGCAGAAGGAGAGAAGAGTCTACCGGCTACAGTAGAAGAGTGTCATAAGAAGATTGACGAGCTCACGGCCGAGTTGACAACGTTGAAAACTCAATCAAAAGACTTTGAGGTATGTAATTGATCTGAAAGTATTTCAATGGCTCCTATGAGGCTGGCATAGCCCTTTAAAGTGGATGAAGCATTGTTAAAAAAATACATTTAAAAAAAGTAATTAGTCAACATTGCCTTTGCCTTTGCCCAGCTGTGGGATATGGTAGCCTAGCTGTATATTCCTAGGTACATCTTATTACAAGTCCTAAAATTATTTTGAATGTGAATGTTTTTGCCAATTGATGTTTGTGACTCTTTCACACAAAAACCACTGAACAGATTTTAATGAAACTTTTCAATATTGTAGCTTACACATCAGAATAACACATAGGCTATGTTATTTTAAGATATTGTGTTAATTTTCCAAGGTATTTAGCCTCTAATAACCCTTATTAGTACTACTCCACAGACAAAGAGCCTGGCTTTTAAATATGAAGCCTATAAATTCTGATATCTTTTCAGGACAAATACAAGCGCGCTCTGGCTGATGGGGAGAACACCAGACGCCGTATGATGAAGCAGATTGACGACGCCAAGACCTTCGCCATCCAGAGCTTCTGCAAGGATCTGCTTGATGTCAGTATCTTCATCATCAGTAGGATGTCCACTGCAAGATATTATAAATGACAATGTTTGTGCTGATAGATGGAGGTGCATGTATGTTTGTTAATCTTTCACGCAAGGACTTCTAAACAGATTTTGATGAAACTTGGCAATATTGTATCTTACACATCGGAATAACACATAGGCTATATTATTTTAAGTTACGTGAATGTTTTCCAAGATTTCATTAAAATATGTTCAGTGGTTTTTTACGTGAAAGAGTAACAATCATCCCCACATCCATCCACCAGCTTAAATATTGACATTTAGTATAGCCTTCTTTCTAATCCATCCTTCTTCATACCATCCAGGTAGCTGACACCCTTGCGGCAGCCGCGGAAAGCGTCCCAGAGAGTGCAGTGTCGGAGGGAGGCGCGGGGGCTTCGGACCAAGGCACGGGTGCCGCGCTACGGCAGCTACATGACGGCGTGAGGCTGACTCGGGCTATGTTGACGCAGGTATGTAAGGTTGAAGCGATGGAGGGGTTTTGTGGGAAGAGGGCGGTTATGGGACAGCTTCATGACGGTGAAAGCTGACAAGGGCTATGCTGACGCAGGTATGTAAATTTGAAGCGATGGAGGGGTTTTGTGGATAGAGGGGGGTTGCGAGAAAGCTATATGACGGCGTCAGGCTGACTAGGTCTATGCTGACGCAGGTGTGTGAGGTTGAAGTGTTGGAGGGGTTTTGTGGGAAAAAGGGGGTTTATGGAACAGCTACATGACGGCGTCAGGCTGACTGAGGCTATGCTGACGCAGGTATAAGGGGTTGAAGCGATGGAGGGGTTTGTGAGTAAAAGGGGGTTTGTAGAACAACTACATGACGGTAAAAGATGACCAGCTAGCTTAGCATGGCACTCCGTGACAGAAGTTGTCATGCGTTTGTCACGCTTACGTCTCTGTCTATAGTTTTAAATGTGATAAGGACAGCATGCGTGAGATAATTGTCGCGGCACGCCGTGCTAAGCCCCCTGGGCTATGCTGACGCAGGTGTATGAGGTTGAAGTGATGGAAGGGTTTTGTGGAAATAAGAGGAGGGTTGCGGAAAGAGAGGAGGTGTCGTTGAAAGTGGGCTGAGTATTTTTGAAGAGTGTAGTGTTTTATAATGTGTGTAGATTTATAAAATTAGAATAATGGGGGGGTTTTGTAGAACAGTGTAGAGTGCTGTAGAGAAACAGTATCATACAAAACTTCGGGGTTTTGTAGAATTTTTTTATAAAGATTTATTATTACGCGTCATATATCGTGAAGAAAGAAATGCCTTTGCCCAGCAGTGGGTAACTGACGGCTAAATAAGATTAAATAGTCATTTCTTATTTAACTAACTTAATTATATCATTGTAATTTATAAATTTTCAGGTGTTCAGCCGACACGGTCTCGTCGCCGTATCGCCGCTTCGTGAGAAATTCGATCCCAATTTACATGAAGCGCTATTCCAACAGGTATGTTATATCTCACTAATATTATCAATGTCAATGTTTGTGCCGATGGATGGACGTTTGTTACTCTTTCACGCAAAAACTACTGAGCAGATTTTGATGAAATTTGACAATATTGTAGCTTACGCATCAGAATAACATATATGCTATATTATTTTACGATATCTTGATTTTTGTCCAAGATATGACGATAAAAGCGAAGTCCCAGGCAGCCTCTATATTTTATAAACTTATATTCATTATTTTCCAGGAAGTAGAAGGCGCAGAGCCAGGTACAGTGGTAGCAGTAAGTAAGGTAGGTTACAAACTACACGAGCGGTGTGTGCGCCCCGCGCTAGTCGGCGTAGCCAAAGGCAGCTCCTAGTGTAACCACGTCTAGTGCCACCTAGGTATACAAACTGATAAATAAAAGGATTCTACCACAGATAATTTTACGATAGATAATTTTCTGACAGATAATTGTTGGATAGTTATCGAAATTGACATATTTTTCGACTTTGCATATTGAGTGGATGATTTATCGAATAATTACTCGTTTTTTGTCTTTTCAAGTCGTTTTATCCCACTGCTGGGCAAATGCCTAAGCGTCATATATCGTGTTTCGATAATTTTATATTAGTTAAATATAATAATTATCAAATAATTTGAAGTTACATATACAATTATCTATCACTTTATTAATTTCACACTTACAAACACACGGCTGTATGATAGCTTCAGAACTATTACCTAGAAAATATAAATGGTATTCTTTTTAGCGACTGATAAATACAACGATGATCAGATAATTATTCGATAAATTATCAATTACCGATAAAATTATCAGCGAATTATCAAATATCTTACATAATTAATTATCAATGTAAAAGTCTATTGTCGGTCAAATTAAATTGAAAAAGGTGGTGTTATGTAAATAGGTACCGTAATGAAAATATTTGACCATTATATGCATTTATAAGTTAAATTGCTAAAACAACACAAAGTGAGGTATTTAGAAATTACGTGATTTTTTTTTAATTTGGGGATAAACATACATACAGACAGAGCTACCAAGTTATCTGTGAACCGGCCGTTATTGTAACTACGGCATACGGAAATGTCAAATTACAGAACTGCTGCGATTGGTAGAAATACAATTTTGTATTACTGCTAGCGCTGCCGTTCAGTTCACAGATAAGTTGGTCTGTCTGTACATAGATATCTATCACGCCTCTCTCCCATCGAGGTAGATATCACTTGCTACGATCCAAACAGGGGCAAGTCTACTAATTTAAAATAGCCTCAGTTGTGTATCGGCAGAGGGCATTTTTTGACACATTTGGTATTTTGCTAAACAATGGCTTACACTGATTGCGACCAAATGCCTCGAAAAATGCCATTGACACTCTGTCGACACAAAACTAAGGCTATTTTAAATTAACAGACATGGGCCAAAGTATGTTTTGCTTATTATGTTTTTCCACTCAAAAATTAAAATCGTAATTTTTAAATGTCCTCACAATTTTTTTTTGTTCATTTTTACTTTTTTTTTAAAGTAGTTTTAGTGTCTATTCAAATAAACGACTGTGTGCTTAAAGACTATTTATGGCAAATGCGATTAAAATATTAACATTTTTGTTTTTTTTTTCAAAATGTTGCCATATTTAAATTCTTTCGTACAAAACGAAAGCTGTATACAGGTTGATTATAAAATGAAATTTGAATATTTCAAAATGCTTATTATAAAAGGTGTTTATTTATTATTATTGTAACTACACTAGAGAAGAATTTCGAAGGTGTATGTGAACTTCGCCAACCCGGGGACCAGCGTGGTGGTTTACAGCGTCAATCTCGTATGAGAGTAGGTAAGCCGTTGTAGTAGGGACGTTAAAACGGCCGATGATATTAAAATGACACCTGTACATAGTTTTCGCATAATATTTAGATTAGATGAACCAAAAACGTAGCTCAAAGCTATATTTGCTTCAATATGAAGATTTAGGAACTGCTTCACCATGTACAGAAAAAAATTATCTGACAGATATTCTATACCGGTCTTTGTCTAAAACGTTTTATGAAATAGAAATAGGTTTATCTGTCAGTTAAATTTGATCTGTAGATAGTTTAACTGGCACTTAGTAGATGAAAAACTTACTTCAATGAAAAACAAACAGGCATTTTTCTGTTCAGAATGTATTTAAAAACCTTTCCAATTTGTATGATGGATGAATTTAAAATAAAAAACGCCTTTTTGTAAAGGCAATGCCGTATTTGCTATGTCGTTTAGCGCGTACAGTGCTACCAAGTTATCTGTGAACCGGCCGTTATTGTAACTACGGCCACTAATACGGAAATGTCAATTTACAGAACTGCTGCGATTGGTAGAAATACAATTTTGTATTACTACTAGCGCCGCCGTTCAGTTCACAGATAAGTTGGTTTGCCTGTTTTGCGTTTTTTACGCATAAAGGTGGGTCCACAACATCTGACTCGCGGCAAATGTTTAAACAGCAGATCAAAATGTGTTTTTGGAAGTCTTCACGAGCGAGTTATTTAACATTGCCTTGTGTAATTCGGGTACATTCGCGACTAATGCCTCTTCGCAATTCGCGACCCGCCTGGCGCGTCAAGCAAAACATTCACAAGGACACGCGACGCGTGTCAACACCAAAATTGTACAAATCAGCCTAAAATTCGGCACTACGCGTGTCAATATTCATCTTTCACATCCCAGAAAAAAAAGAACAATAGAAAATCAATTATGTCTTGGTGTATGGTTTTTATTTGTTTTTTTTTTGTGTCTGGTGTCAGTGGGATATGAGAGGTTGAATTCTGAAAAGTGCTACATACATTGCTTGCTAAATACAATACAATACAAATATTCTTTATTGCACACAAAGATATGAGGTACAGACACAAACAAGAATATAAGAAGCAACAGGTGGCCTAAATATTTTTTTGTTGATGTTACCTTTGACACGCCAGGCGTGTCCATATACAATTTGTTTGTGATTGAGCGATTTTAACTCCTCCTAGCCCATTACTTTTAACTTCTAGCTTGGTCGTGAATGAAACTGTATAGAATTACGTGTCCCAAGTTAACATAGACGAAACCTCGCTCGTGTATACAGCACCTAATAAAACTATATTTATAATTGGTACTTTTGTGAGGTTATGTAGCGATGTATGTTCGAATTTGGTTAAATAGATGTTGGATATAAATAAATGAATAATTGTTGGTTAATTTTTGTTTTATTTATTTACATAACTGTCTGCGACATCGTACGCAAATTATCGTCTTAACTTGGAAAAAAAATAATATCTCAAAATAATATAGCCTATGTGTGTGTTATTCTGATGCTCAAGCTAAGTTATTGTAAAACTTCATCAAGATCTGTCTAGTGGTTTTTGCGTGAAAGAGTACCAAACATCCACCCATCCATCCATCCATCGGTGAAAGAAAAGATCGTGAGGAAACCTGCATACACTAGAAAGGAAAATCGAAGGTGTATGTGAAATCTGCCACTGGGCCAGCGTGCTGGATTACGGCCTAATCACTCTCTGTATGAGAGTAGGTTCGTTCCCCTGTAGTGGGGACGTTAAAAGGGTTGATGATGATGAATAAAACAACAAAATAGGTAAAAAATCTAAAGTTTATTATTTATTTCAAATAAATATCCCTCTATATACAAATTAGGTAAAATACCTACATTTTTAATAAAATGTTATTTACAATAGAAAACACATAGCATACGAGGCTAGCACAAAATCAAAAATATATTTATTTCATAGGCACAAAAAATGCTCTTGAAACCGTTACATTATTATAAAGGTAATTTTTTAAAGCTAGCGCTAGATTCGCAAGAGTGCAGTTTCCCCCAGAGAAGAACCTAGCAAGAAACTCTGTGAGGTTGCTCTTTTCAAATAAAGTTTTACAATTCTTATAAACAGTTACACAGGTATAAAGGTACATATTTCCATTATTATAATGATTGTCCCTAAAATTAATTTTGATCCTGCAGCATTCAAAGAAACCACAAGGTGTAAATAGCTAAAAAGTAAACGGGACGCACGGGACGGGGACTTGCCTATACTAATTACATACATATCCGTCACGCCTCTACCATTGGGGTAGGCAGAGACCACTTCGGGGACTTGTAAAAAAGGCAAGTCAAGAGTACCCTAAACCGACGGGCATGTATGAGGCGACTGATGAGTGTGAATGAAGGAAGTGGTCTCTGCCTACCCCATACTAATCAATGGTGGAAATAGTATGGAAGAGTTCCCGCAACCGGCCTAGTCACGCATGCTATGTGTTCTCCGCTTAAGTATAATAATATAATGATGAAAATACTAGAAATTAAAGATTAATTCAAGAATTATGCATGAAATTTGCATTTTTTTTTAGAAAACACTGATATAATTTTTAGGGTTCCGTACCCAAATGGTGAAAACGGAACTTGTCTATGTCCGTCTATCGACAGGCTGTATCTCCTGAACTGTTATAGCTAGAGCGTTAAAATTTTCACAGATAATATATTACCGTTGCCGCTATAACAACAAATATTAAAAATATAATAATATATTAATAATTAAGGGGGCTCTACGACAAACGTGATTTTTTAACCTTTTGGCAAAAAATTGCTTGATAATTTGATATCAATAGTGTATGGTACGGAACCCTTCCTCCGCGAGACCGACTCGCACTTGACGAGTTTTAAAAAATGCTAGCTAAAGTATAGATGAATTTCATATATTGTCTCAATATTATTTCTAAAATTAGATACATCTTAGATTATTTTGAATTATTGCTTTGGTTATTTGATACTTTTAGGCCGTGGCCCCAGTAGGCAAACTGTTAGCGGCCGACTGAGTGAGCCGCAAAGTGGCGAACTGAAAGAGTTAGCTGCAAACTCAAATCAATGAAATCACCGGTTTTGGTGGGAGTCGGCCGCTGTCTGAGATAGTCAGCGCGCGTAAAGGTGCGTACAGACCATGTAACATAACATGTTATTTAACATTGTTATATAACATGTTTTACATAATGTGGACACTGAATGTTATAAAACAATGTTATTGATATGTACAACAATGTTATATAACTTTGATCGCGTGGAGGTGCGTACAGACCATGTAACATGTTATTTTACTTGTGTTTATGTAATAACACGTCCACACTATGACCTTGTGATTCAACATTGCAACATAAAAATATAACAATGTTATATAGATAACATTGTTATATTGCATTGTTATTCTAATGTGTACAGTATTATTTTATGTTGCAATGTTGAATAACAAGGTTACATAGTGTGGACGTGTTATATAACACAAGTTATATAACATGTTACATGGTCTGTACGCACCGTAACGCTGCAAACTGCGTACAGTGAGCGAAAACTAGCTGACTGTGGACACTCCATTTCAAATATATGGAAGGGCGTACTAAATCGATACGCCGCAAACTAGTCAGCCGCTAACAGTTTGCCTACTGGGGCCACATCCTTACACGCAACTTCGTACTCATTTATCGTCAAATCTTGTAATACGCAATATCTCAAATTAAAGCCTTTGTGTATTCTGATGAGCAAGCTACAATACTGGAAAGTTTCATTAAAATCTGTTCAGTGGTTTTGCGTGAAAGAGTAACAAACATCCATCGGCACAAACATTGACATTTATAATATTTGTAGGATAATATTTTCCCAACATTGGGATACAATACAATACAATAAAAAGTTTTAATATGTCAATTTATGAGTTAATATTTTTATATTGTCATTTTTTTTAATAAGTCGTAGGTGGACTTCCACGGGGAAACACGAACGTGACACGCGAGGGGTGTCAAACTTATTTTTGACACGCCTCGAGTGTCTTGAGCCAGTATTTATTTCGCAATACTTTTGACTAATAAAGCGACATTTCATCAAAATTCGACGCTAATTTGACATTGTTTTGAATAAGTTTACACTTTGATCAAGACTCGCCTCGCGTGCCACGGTATTTTATGATTTTTTACTTTGACCCGCCTGGCGTGTCATTGGTTATTGAGTAATTAATTTTAAGACATGTTCTGCAAGCAATGAACCGTTCACGTTGGAGAGGCCTATGCCCAGCAGTGGGCAGCTATAGGCTGAGATGATGATGACGAAAATAACTCAAAACTCCTTTAAAATGTTAAAAAACATCGAGTCAACAAATCATGAAGACAAATCCACTTCAGAGAAATCTTGCAACGGGTCAGAAAACGGTTTTGAAGCCGAACTATCTTTTGAACCATTTTTCGACCCTACTGACTCATCAACTGAAACTTTCGAACCATTTTTCGACCCAACTGACTCATCAACTGAAACTTTTGAACCATTTTTCGACCCAACTGACTCATCAACTGAAACTTTTGAACCATTTTTCGACCCAACTGACTCATCAACTGAAACTTTTGAACCATTTTTCGACCCAACTGACTCATCAACTGACAGTTTTGAACCATTTTTCGACCCAACTGACTCATCAACTGAAATTTTCGAACCATTAATTTCTGCTTGCGTAATTTTCGACCCATTTGACTGTTCAATATTAGGTCCTTCATTTTGGGTTTCAACCCCATCAGCGCTAACTAGAAACCCATTTTTATTGAATTCCTGTTCTAACATCTCTTTTACTGCTTCATCGTCGTCATTTAATTTTATTTCCTGGATTTCTGAATCAGAAATGTCTATATCATCAAAGTCTCTCTCTGTCTCGCTCGGTGTGGCATCCCCCTTACATTTGGAGGGGGATAAGTTCTGAACAGCGGTTTTTGATACAGTTTTGAAAAGGTCCTCCATATTAGTTTCTGTTGATATTTTCAATGCTTGTTCCCAGCCTAGGAGGACCTGAAATTTGAAAATTGTTTTTTAAGTAGGTAAGTATTAAGTACTTACCTAAGTAAAATTTTTGAAGAATTTAATAGAATGAAATTATCCGTCATATCTCGGAAAAAAACGTAATATCTTAAAATTATATAGGCCATGTGTTTTTTGGATGTATAAGCTACAATATTGCCAAGTTTCATCAAAATCTGTTCAGTAGTTTTTGCGTGAAAGAGTAACAAACATCCATCCATCGACATTAACATTGACATTTATAATATTAGTAGCATTACGTCTTTCAGTATATTTGTAATGCAGCAATTGGAGGGAAGTGGTCTCTGCCTACCCGTGACAGATATAATATAAACTCACCTGCGTATACATAGCCACCTGCCTATCCGCCAACTCCCTCAGTATAGCTTTGACGTCGCGATGTGTCTTCGTCGTCCAATCAGCTAATTCAGTGGTCTCTGCCTACCCGTGGCAGATATAATATAAACTCACCTGCGTATACATAGCCACCTGCCTATCCGCCAACTCTCTCAGTATAGCTTTGACGTCGCGATGTGTCTTCGTCGTCCAATCAGCTAATTCAGTGGTCTCTGCCTACCCGTGACGGATATAATATAAACTCACCTGCGTATACATAGCCACCTGCCTATCCGCCAACTCCCTCAGTATAAGTTTGACGTCGCGATGAGTCTTCGGCGTCCAATCAGCTAACTCAGCCCTTAAAGCTTCCGATGCCTGTTCTAGCCGGTTGTGAGTTTCGTTTGAGTTGCTATCCGATACGTGGGCGGCTGTAATTGGGAAAATAATCATGTTTTATAAATATCGTTTTAATAAAGGTGTACCTAACTGATAAAAGATAGCCCAAATTTGATAATTTAAAAAATAGGTAGTTTAAAAAACTAAAACACGATTTAGCTCGTACTAAACAAGCTCCATCATCTGGAGGCTTAGCATACGTGCCGCGACAATTACCTCAAGGCATGCTGTCCTTATCACATTTAAAACTATGGACAGAGACGTAAGCGTGACAAACCCATGACGTCTTGTCACGGAGTGCATGCTAATCTAGCAGATCAGTTCGAAAGTAGGTACCATATTATTGTATTGTCATCAGAACTCAGGGCGTGTGCAAAATTTCATCCTATTCAAAGATCGGGAAGTGGGTAAAATTATGATTCCAAGATTTGTTTACATACATAGTTAGTTACAAGTGAAGCTAATATAAAGCGTGTAATAAATAGCTTAAATTGCGTGTCGGCAGAGTGTCAATGGCATTTTTTTGACAGATTTGGTATTCTGCTAAATAATGGCTTATACTGATTGCGACCAAATGTGTCAAAAATGCCATGGACACTGCCAACACACAACTGAGGGTATATTAAATTAGCAGACTTGGGCCCTTAGGCCGTGGTCCCAGTAGGCAAACTGTTAGCGGCTGACTAGTTTGCGGCGTATCGATTTAGTACGCCCTTCCATATATTTGAAATGGAGTGTCCACAGTCAGCTAGTTTTCGCTCACTGTACGCAGTTTGCGGCGTTACGCGCGCTGACTATCTCAGACAGCGGCCGACTCCCACCAAAACCGGTGATTTCATTGATTTGACTTTGCAGCTAACTCTTTCGCTACAAATTCGCGGCTCACTCAGTCGGCCGCTAACAGTTTGCCTACTGGGGCCACGGCCTTAGTCAGCCAGTTCTGAAAAGACAACTTATCACTTACCATGTATAGCATCTCTCAACCGTATCTTATCGACATGCGCGGCCGCATACGCAGCCAGCAGGGGTAACGTAGCGTTGGCTCGCGCCGGTCGCCCCACCGCGCAGTGCGCACGCGCCGCTCCCCCCGCACCGCGCGCCACTCCAGCCGCCGCAGCGGACACGCGACCGAGGGACTGCGTGCTGAATGCGTCGCATGTCCGTTTCATACTGAGGGTATTATTGTACTTATTACATTTCTAATCTAATCTAGCCCAATGAGGCAGGAATGAGGCAGGAGTGGCCCCATTATTTTTTTCATATACAAATGAGTTTATGACAGCGTGTCAAGGTTACGC
This sequence comes from Anarsia innoxiella, assembly GCA_947563765.1. Classification (NCBI taxonomy): domain Eukaryota; kingdom Metazoa; phylum Arthropoda; class Insecta; order Lepidoptera; family Gelechiidae; genus Anarsia; species Anarsia innoxiella. Next base: position 381,124 of record OX387418.1, on the reverse strand, counting down.
CAAGTTTTTCATAGTTTTCTTGGTAGATGACCTGTCAAACGATAAGTACCATACAAAAAGTACCCATTTTGCGCCAGACCAGGCACGCAGATCCAGACGGTATGGCTCCTCCTATTCTAACCATTTGTGTCCCACTGCTGGGCGAAGGCCTCTCTCCTCATCCACCATGACTTACAGATAACAACATTTTTGGTTCAGAAAAATGGCACTTTCATTCCTGCCTTCAAGAAGATGGCTCGTTTACCGTGCATATGTGATAAAAAATTACTTAATCGTCGTATCTTGGAAAACTTACAGAATAACTTAGAATAATATAGCCTACTACGTATTTTTCTCCGTAATGAGTTTAATGTTGATAAAAACTACAATATTGCCGAGTTTCATCAAAATCAGTTCAGTAGTTTTTCCGTGAAAGAGCAACAAACATCCTCACGTATATTCATCTATCCAGTAATACATTCGCAAAAACATTGACATTTATAATACTAAAGGCTAGCCGCGATTTCGTACGCATTTATAGTCATATCGTCGGTGATACTGCAAAACCGCTAATTTACAATTTGCAATACTGCGTAACAAATTTTGACAAATTGACAAATTTTTCAGGAGACAGTACGGGCGGGAGCAAAATGACATCCATGTAACCACGGCGCGCTAATTTGAATTTCGCTATTTCTTGTATTTACGTGGTATTGCATATGGTACATCAGCGGTTTTGCAGTATCGTCGACGATATCTCAAAAAATAAACACGAAATATCTGCAAAAAATATAGACTATGTGTTATTCTGATGTCTAAGCTAAGTTATTGTAAAATTTCATTAAAATCTGTTCAGTGGTTTTTACGTGATGAAGTAACAAACATCCATCTATCAATCGGCACAAACATTGACATTTATAATATTAAAATTATTAGGTTTTAATAAAACTATGATTATAGTAACCTCAACCACTCGCTGCAGTTTTAATCATAAAACGTAAAAGCGATACCGCGAATATCTCCGTCTCTTTCCCACTCACCTAGCTAGTCGAATGAGAAAGAAAGAGAGAGAATTTAGATGACTGACAGTAGAAAATAATATCATAACACTCACCCTTCATACTCTTTCCCTACAGCGACAGAGCCCTTATAAAGTTTGCTAGTGAGAGAGCATAGAGTTGTCAACTTCTGTTGCAAAGATTGTAGGTACTCCGACGCGGAGGTAAACTCGGGGTCGCGGACTCTGGAATAAAGGGGTAGCAAAGTCAAGAGTCACAGTCAAAGTAAAATTTATCTTTATTACATAGATAAATCTATTGCACTTGAACAAGTTGATATTTAATACACTCTTTTAATACAGATATTTATATTTAACACAGATAGATTAGGTATTATAATAGGGTATTTGACTATATTCAAAATATACAACAAAATGTGGCCATCCTAAAAGATTATATTATAAAGAAATATATTTCACTTTATTTTGATGTAAAACATGTTTATTTTTAACAAAATAAAATAAACAAATTGTAATATTTTTAAATTTTTTATCTGGAACACGAACGGCCTGTTATTTGTTGACATTCTGGTGACGTCACACGCTAGTAAACAGCTGTCATAATAGTGCGCTTCGTTAGTGTTTTTGGTGTTTGTTTACTCGCATGTGACGTCACGCGTGACATGTGACCAGCGCCATTACAGAAACAGTGTTATTCGCGGGTTTTATTAAATTTGAATTTCAACATTGATTTTTCATCATTAAAACATTAAATATTTCGGAAATATCAATGTAGGGTAATTATTATCATATAAACATTAATTTAAAATTATTTTCCAAATGTTGTCAAATAGCCTATTGCACCTAAATAATTATAAGTAGGTAGCTGGTAATCGATAAAGATGGAGAGGCGATCTGGATACATTTTCACGGGAATGGCGGGTCGCTACCGGAGACCGTGTTAAATGGAAAGTCGCGGGGGTGGCCTTTGCCCAGCAGTGGGATCTTAATGGCTAACAAAAAACCTGGTAATGCGGTTTCTACATAGCTAGCTAATCACCAGTTGCATAAAAGAGTCATTAAATTAATTATCCACGGAGGAAGGAAGGAGGACGTCTGTTTTTGTATCGTAGCAAGTGGAGGGAAGTGGTCTCCGTCTACATCGATGGGAGAGAGGAGTTATAGATATGTATGTACTCACCTAGCACCATTCACCGGCTTTGCTTCAGAATTGCTAGTTCCATATAGTGCGCTGCTTAATCCCCAAAGATTTAATGCGCTGTTTTCACTTTTGAATATCTGAAATTGTTGATAAAATAAGGGCCCGTTTTATTACATCATCATTTATTTAAGAGCCAGACTCTTGTCGGTGGAGCATATGCCATTTAGGCCTATCTTTTACCAATGTAAAGTAAATATGAATCTAATGACACCTCTCAAGCTAAAATCTATCAAGACGTTTAGGCTGTGGGGCGTACCAAAGAATTATACATACAAACTTATGTATATAATCTCGATAAACATAATCCTGCTTCTGGTGCAGTCGGGTAAAAATAAAATGTATTCCTAAGGATATCGTGTTTTATGAACTTTTTTATGCCTTAGTGTGTAGACTTACCTTTTCCAATTCATCGTCAGGCGTGGTTAGAAATATTTTAAAATCTTCACTGTGAGTCAGTATGGGATGCTTAGCCACGCGATCTGAGGAAAATAGATTATAGATAAAAAAAAAATAGATAATAGATTAAGTTAAGTTAATTAGTAGTAGTTTTTTTTTATTAGTAGTTTAGTTTAGTTAGTTAGTTTTTTATTTAGTTAATAGATTATTATTATTATTTTTTTATGGATTTTAGAAAATTCTAACTCAATTTATCCTTATATGTATGTGTGTATGTATGTACGTACTAAGGCTGCCCGCGACTTCGTTCGCATTTATTGTCATATGTTGGAAAAAGAATGATATCTTCAAATAGCATCGCCTATGTGTTATTCTGATGTGCAAGCTACAATATTGCCAAGTTTCATTAAAATCTGCTCAGTAGTTTTCGCGTGAAAGAGTAACAAACATCCATCCATCGGCACAAACATTGACATTTATAATATTAGTAGGATTTGTGTGTGTGTGTGTGTGTGTGTACTTACTCGTGTAAATGTATGTACCTATACTTATATGTATAGTGTTTATGTATGTACTTACCCAAGAAAGCGTTTAAGGCGAGCGTCCTAACAGCCACGAACGAGGGCGAGTATCTATCGAGCTGTTGCCGCGCCGAGTGCAGTGGCGGCAGCGCGGGCGGCGCCAGTAGAGGGTGCGACGCGCACAGACGACGGTGGAGCACCTAAGGGATGCAATATATTTGAGTGAATATCCCTTAGGGGCCGTTCAAGTATTACGTTAGCACTAAATTATTTGCTTTGCTTATTTTGGATGACATGGGGGGTAGGGGAGTCTAGATGATGATTACGTCATCGGTAGTTATTTACTTTTTTACACGAATGGCAACCCTCACATTGTCTTTGCTTGAAAACAAAACGCATTTTCGGGGATTCCCGCAAATAATGCATACGTTTAGGCACTGTATCAGTAAAATCTAATCTATCCTAATTTTATTTTCTTATTTTTAAAATTATAATTATATTATAATATATAGGTATATTATAATTATTAAGGGGGTAAGAGCTTTGCTTACTTTTGCTGACAAGGGGGATGGGGGGGTAAATAATTGTAATAAATCTGCTTACGTAATACTTGAACGGCCCCTTATCGACCCTTTTAACGTCCCCACTACTGGGGCCCGAGCCTACTACCCACCACGCTGACCCAATCTAAGACAAAAAGCTAAAATCTTTACTTTTTTTATTATTGCCACGATGCGACGTACGAATACGTGGCACGACGACAATATCGCCGCGATTTTTTCGCTCGAGGAGGCAGCGCCTTAGAAGATAACAGCGCCACTGCCTCGTTAATTGAAATTGATAAACCATCACTAAATATTTTAAGTTCTAAACACAATACTATTTATATGATTCCTTAAATTATTTTACCTTAAAATGATTATACCGCCGCCGCACAGATGGCGGTACGGGCCAACGTGCGCACGCGCAACGCACTCGATATGTCACGAACGTCTCTAGCGTCGACAGCTGTTTCATTGGGGCGTCTACCTGTTAAATGAAATATTTTGTTTGTTAATTAACTTTAAGATTTATTTTTTTTCTAATGACACATCTGCGATCAGTCGCCAGACTATAATCAGATAAGTTCTGCGAGTTACGGCGTTTGTAGAATTGGAGGCCACTGCCTCAGCATCTACTCAGTATAATATAATTCGTCAGTGGAAAGGATAAAATGCTAAAGCGCCAAAATGGCATTTGTGGGAAATCGAGTTTAAAGTTTTTTTTTTACGAAAAAAAGTTATATCTCTGATATTATTAGAGTTAGAGAGATGTTGTAAAGAGACAAAATATAATTTGATTTTTTGTCTAAATATTCAGCATAACTTCGAGTGTCTATCTCTTTCCGTTACTAAAATAAGTGGCGCTTTAGCAAAAAGACGCTGAAAAGTAAGAAAAACATATTCAGGAAAAAAATGCTAAACTCTATATACTTTGAAAAACCAATTCATCATAAAATGCTAATAAACAGCAAAAGTCTCTTATCCATCCAACGGAAAATACTAATCCACCTGATTTTATCAAATGATAATCATGAAAATTTTGCTAAACATTACCATATCCTAGAAAAAAGCTGCAGGAAAAAAATTCTAACAGTATGATTCAATCTGCATTTGTTTAAAACATTTGTTAAACAAAATGCTTATTCACCCATATATGAAAAAATCAATTTAAAAAATATAGCTAACCGTCTAATTTATTGATGTTGCTTAAAGGGAACTGTTATCAACTTTTATAACAAATGAAAAATATTTTTTGGGTCTACCTTTTTTTGTATAAGATTTATTTTCCTAATCGTACCTATTGCATTATAATGTTTGGCTAAAGTATCTTATAGCCGAAAATGGTATCGCAGAATTTACTAAACTTATATCGTTTTATCTTGTACGTAAATTTTGATAGGGACTAATAATATTTTATACGTCTGTCACGGACCTGTTTTCTGGGTTTTCATAAAATAAAATATCTAAATCAGGTTAGATTTTTCCGTGTCGGTGTGCCTGCATTTTGCTGTGTCGTCTGCCTAATTTTGGGTTCCTAGTCATAAAAAATAACCTATCAGAGACGGGGTGCCTTATTTCGGTGCTTATGAAAACACATTTTAAACATATTTTCGAAGAAATAAAACTTTGCGAGAAACTTAAAATTATTTGAATAGAGTTTTAGACGAAATGAGTCATATGCCACGTAAATCTTTAGGCGATAAGTGTTATGTTTAATGAGTTTCGGACAAACCTTTTTCTTTTTGGAACTCACTAAACAAAAAATACTACTAACAAAATGTCTTCTCTTCTTAACTAATTGAAGTCAACTACGAATAAATATAATTTTGCTTAACCCGTATAGATGTTACGGGCAATTAGATAAGTCCGGTCACTATTAATAATGGTCGGTGTGTATTAATAATGCCCGACTCAATTGGACAATGTAATTAATACTGCATGATTATCACTTTTCCCTATTGTGAATAATGCCCATATTATCATGGAAAAAGTAACAAAAAAGATGAACCTGAGTATTTTTGTTCATGAACCTAACCTTTTCGTGTCGGTTTTTCGGGCTGTCATAAAAAAAAGTAACCTGAACTTAATCTATTTGAGTTGAGGTGCCCCATTTTGGTTAGGTAACTGGTTAGTTATTTTTGCATTTACATTTTCTACCATCATCTAAAATCAATTTTTGACAACGGCCGCGGTCCAATTTATCATATTGCACGGTTACAAGTAAGGAATTATTCATATTGCCCGGTCCAAGTCATAAGTTTAGTCAGTTTTCCCGTCGCTCTTGGGCGTTATTAATAATGATCGGACCCTACTTATAATGTCCGTTGTTAATCACGTTAATCACGTTGGAAGTGGAAAAAATAACGCGTACGCTCCGCAAACGCGCGTACGTCTTCAATGTCTCTTAATAATGCCCAGTTAATCATGTTGTTGATCACATAAAACTAAGCATTTTTGCTAACGTTGACAAATGGTAAGTATTGATAAGAGGAATAGTAAGTGATTTTTGCTAAAGCGACATCCATACTTATAATATTATTCAGCGAACTTTTGCTAAAACGCCATACAGTTTGAAATCATAGTGTTGGAAAATTGCTAATGAACAAAGTTATATAGAAACACAAAAGGCATTTTTGCTAACCGCTGCACAACTATCAAAATTAAAATCAACGAAAAAATGCTAACGTCACAGTAACAAAAAAAAAGCGTAAAAGAAAAAGTTCTTAAGCGACTTTTGTTAATAAAAGCCCGAAAAAGTGCCGCTTTAGTCATTTTGCCGGCTATGTTTTAAGGTTTTTATCAAAAATTTGGAATGCTAAAGCGCCAAAAAAGTGCTCAGATCGCTACGAAACCTAGCTAGATCGACGCAGAAAAAAAAATGCAGTCGAACTGTATATATAACTCAATATGCCCAAATTGGCGCTTTAGCATTTTATCCTTTCCACTGACGATATGGTTTCTTTTAACTTTAAGAATATAAGAAAATTTATTTATGTGTCCTCGAGTAATGATGCAACTGTAAATTAAGCAAGGCCATAAACAAATTAACTTCTAAGTATAGAAGCCAACAGCAGAATTTTCATCTACCTACTTTGAAACAGACATGCAAAAGACTTCTATATATGCCAATCTAATCTAGCCACTTGTGGCCCACTGCTGGGCAAAGGCATTTCTCCTTATCTGCCATGGCTTTCTTTTTCTTAGTCTTAGAAACTTACTCCACATTTTGTGGTTTTCAACAATATCTTTTAATAAGTCTTTGTGTTACTCTGATGTGTAATCTACCATATCCTAAAGTTTCATTAAAATCTGTTCAGTAGTTTTTGCGTCAAAGAGTAACAATTCATCACATCCATCTATCAACGCAAACATTGACATTTATAATATTAGTAGGTTGTACCTTTACAGCGATATCATATCCATGCTCCATGAGGAGTGGTACACCTTCAGGAACCTCATCTGTCACCGATGCCGCCTCCGTGTCTTCAGTGTCTGCATCATTCAGGTCTAAGACCGCTGAACTGCTTTCTGACGCCATTTTTGGGCTGAAATTTATAAATGAGGTTTTATGTATAAAATATGTAGCCACTTAAAGTGGTAGAAGCTTTGTCAAAAAATAGATTAGGAAAATATATTTGATTTATTTTTCTATATATTTAAGAACAAGATGCTATTACTTAAACTATGAAATTAACCCAAAACAGTAACTTTTTAAGTCTTTATTTTAACGTCTAGCTTCCTGTTACTAGTCTACTTTTAAGTAGGTACTACTTAAAAGACCTCAATTTAATTGTAATGTGAATAATATTTATGGTTTTCCTCAAGTACCTACTTGCAGAAGGGACTAATTTCCTAAAAAAAGATATTAAAATACATAAAATTTTACAGTTACCAGAAAGTGGGTGGATTTCTATAGTGCCAATAGTCAATTTCTTTCCAAATTTAGTGAAATATAACGAGAAATATGAAGATACTAAAACAATGTACGAAAAAAACTGCATACAATAACAGTAACTTACATTATTTACTTTCTCTTTGTGAAAGTGTGATTAAAAGTGGGCGTCACTGCACGTACTGCATCCAAACACACTTATCACCATGATAACACCAAAATAGAAGCAGGACAAAGCGAAATTTACACAAACACGGCCTTTTTTACACAAAAACGGATCGATAATTTCACACCGAAAACTTACTCCATTCACTCAAAACTGAAAGTGTATTAACGAGAAAATTTACTGATTAACTCAATTAGTTTAATTTAATTAATGTTTTATCTGCAATATTGTTGTAACTCGGCATTATTTGCAATAAATCGCGAATTTTCAGTACCTATCGTACGTAAGCGGATGACAACATTGACAGAATTTGCGTTCCTATGCATGCAGTTTCCTATGTGGCTAGTCTAGTCACCATGTTGCTTAAAGTTCCGTCAAAGGGAACGTTATCGATTATGATTTTGCATTGATAGCAGTGACACATCACTAAATGCTATCATTTCGAACAATAATAGCTACAAATAGTTTTTTAGAGAGAGATACTTTCATACGTCGAATTCAAAGTCGCTCTTTCTGTTAAACAAACTATACACTAAATAGTGTCAAATAAGCGAAATGGTGACGTTTGTTGTCATTCGTCAACAAATGTCATTTGTGTGCTCTATTTTGTCTCATGTCTACCGTGCTTGACCAGAAAAAAGTGTTTTGTGTTCTTTTCTTTAATTTTTGCCAAATAATCGCTGAGAAACCGAAGCATTACATTTTAAACTGTAGATAGGTCTTAGAAAACCGCCACCATTGCTTCCAAAATGCAAAGCGCGAGCGTCCCTCGCGAGGGCGCTCCGCCTGTTCTAAACACAAGTTCTACAATCCTCAGTATGAGGGAAAAAGAGAAATACATAGAAGATTTCGACTTCCCATTCTGCGACGAGTCTTCTAAATACGAAAAAGTTGCTAAAATCGGTCAAGGCACCTTCGGAGAAGTGTTCAAAGCTCGCGCAAGGAACAGCAGTAAAAAATTCGTTGCTATGAAAAAAGTGCTCATGGACAATGAAAAAGAAGGTTTCCCGATCACAGCGTTGAGAGAAATCAAGATTCTACAACTCCTTAAACACGAAAACGTCGTAAATTTAATTGAAATCTGTCGTACGAAGGCCACAGCTCATAATAAATACAGGTCAACGTTTTACTTGGTCTTCGATTTCTGCGAACACGATTTAGCGGGTTTACTATCAAACGTGAACGTCAAATTTAGTTTAGGAGAGATTAAAAAAGTCATGCAACAGTTATTGAATGGTTTATACTACATCCATAGTAATAAAATTCTGCATAGAGATATGAAAGCTGCAAATGTCTTAATAACTAAGAATGGAGTGTTAAAACTGGCAGATTTTGGTCTGGCGAGAGCATTTAGTGTCGCCAAGTCGGGACAGGTGAATAAATACACAAATAGAGTGGTCACACTGTGGTATCGGCCTCCAGAACTCTTATTGGGTAAGCACCATTGTATATTGTATTCATTATCATTATTAGCCGAAGAACATCAACTATTGGATGGAAAGATGTGTCGATGTTTGTTACTCTTTCACACAGAAACCACTTAACAGATTTTGATGAAACTTTACGATTTTGTAGCTTGCACATCAGAATAACATAGGCTGTATTATTTTAAGATATTGTCAAAATTTTCCAAGATTTAATGAGGTACATATGTGTACAAAGTCATGGGCAGCCTCTAGCTCTACATCATGCCCACAGGTGACAGAAACTATGGCCCACCAGTGGACATGTGGGGTGCTGGCTGCATCATGGCAGAGATGTGGACTAGGTCACCTATCATGCAAGTAAGTTACTACGCGACTGTCATCTGTATGTCGGAGATGACCCCGTAGCTTCATAGGTATTCGCTGGATAAGCTCATAATTTTGGGCTAAATAGAAGGCAGACGTGCTTACAGAGCACCAATGAGGTGAACAGACACACTTAAGAATGCTGCAGGTGACTGTGTGTACAGTCAGCATCATAAGTCGATTCAGATTTTCAAAAATAAATATACATACTTGGGGTAGGCAGAGACCACTTCCTTCCACTTGCTACGATCCAAACACACCTCTTTCCCTTCATCCACACTCATCAGTCGCCTCATACATGCCCGTCGGTTTAGGGTACTCTTAGAAGTAAAGGCATACTTATTTTCCTTATTTTGAATCTTTCGATGTTCATTCTACTCTATTTTTGCAAAGCGATTTTTGTCTAATAATAGTGTATTAGTTTTGAAAATCTGAATGTGTTAATCTACTTATGATGCTGCATACCATGCGATCCACTTGACTTACAACCACACTGGGGTCTAATAATATGTGCTCACAATGAGCACTAAGAGAACGACGAAGAAGAACTTGATCATGAGCCCATTAACCCTTTCTTCTTTCCAGGGTCCAACAGAACAACAGCAGCTAATCCTGATCTCTCAACTCTGTGGCTCCTGTACTCCGGACGTGTGGCCTGGAGTCGAAAACCTGGATCTGTACACCAAGATGGAGCTGCCGAGAGGGCAGAAGAGGAAGGTTAAGGTAGGTTGGAGTAATTTCTAGAAGAGTGAGTGAGAGGAATGAAATAGAGGAAGGTTGGCAAGAGAAATTGTGCTTGATATGTCAATGGGGCAGATGTGGAAAAAAATATGTACATATAGGTATATGTATATATTTTTTTCCACATAGGTATGTCCCCACCAAGCACCAGTGCGTTTTTATTTGAAGCATGCTTGAAAAACCATTGCGCACACCTTGCGCACACAATAGCGCACACCACTAAATGTGTCAAACAGTAGGGCACAGCCCTTAACGCAAATCGAACTGAAAATTGAATCACAAGCTGAACATGAAAACGAAAGCGCGCTGGTTGGGACATACCTTATGTAACATGAATGCAAAACCACTAGTTTTTTGCTGTTTCTTGCTCTCGGCTATACAAGTGGTGAATCAGTAGTAGTTATAGGGCCGGATCACATTTTAAAGGTGTCTACACACCAAAGCCGACGGTCTTATTAACAGATTTTGAATATTATTCTAATGAGAACAACGTCGATAATAATATGACAATCAAAAATGTTCTCCGCTGTGCTCCGTCAGGTGTGCACCGGCCCTTAAAGGTGTCTACACACCAAAGCCGACGGTCTTATTTGTTTGAAAATGAGGTCAATGTATCTAATAATTTTGATTATAATTATTGTTTTTATAGGAACGCCTAAAACCCTACGTCAAGGACCCGTATGGCTGTGATTTACTGGACAAGTTACTGCAACTGGATCCTGCTAAGAGGTGAGCTTCATTATTTTTTTCAGTGGCTAGTACTAGCCTAACTTAAATACTAAGTAAATTTTTTCAATTTACGAAACTTTTTTTGGCTGATTTTAGATTTTAGCTAAGTCTTTGAACGGCAATACGGCATGGCGGCCGATTGGCGCGCTCTCGGTTGATATTGTAAGCCCCGCCCACTGAGGTTGTTATTTCGCAGAACCATTTTTGAATTGGTTTCGTTTCTGTAGTATTGTAATGGTGCTCCCACGCTGCATGTTATAAAATGTTTACAAACATTTTTGTATACTAAAAGTTAAAAACGTTTTATCACAGGCAATATAGGAGCACCATTATTCGTAGCATAAGGCCGTGGCCCCAGTAGGCAAACTGTTAGCGGATGACTAGTTTGCGGCGTATCGATTTAGTACGCCCTTCCATATATTTGAAATGGAGTGTCCACAGTCAGCTAGTTTTCGCTCACTGTACGCAGTTTACAGCTTTACGCGCGCTGACTATCTCAGACAGCGGCCGATTCCCACCAAAACCGGTTATTTCATTGATTTGAGTTTGCAGCTAACTCTTTCAGTTCGCCACAAATTTGCGGCTCACTCAGTCGGCCGCTAACAGTTTGCCTAGGCAGACCTATATTAACCTGATCAAATCCAATATCAGATACGACGCCGACACGGCTCTAAACCACGACTTCTTCTGGACGGACCCAATGCCGTGCGACCTGGCCAACATGCTGGCCCAACACACGCAGAGCATGTTCGAGTACCTCGCGCCCCCGCGCCGCCCGCCGCACCTCCGCCACCACCACCACGTGGGGCCGCCGCCCAAACCCAACCAGCCGCTGCAGGACTCCACTTATCAGGATAGGGTGTTCTAGCATGCTAGATGAATAAGGTTTCGAAGACGTAATCGCGGACGAAAAAGGAAAAGGACTAGGCGCTACGACCAGGCCCCGTGATCCTTTTTTCGGTCCTGACGTCACGAAGTCACGAAGGGGGGTTTATGGCCAGTACGCTATTTAGGTTCAAATGAAACAGTAGTCATTTGAAATTTCAATATTTTCAAATTTTATATACATTGACGTGTTACGCCCTCTAGTGGTGAATAGTGTAACAAGTAGTTCCGCTTTCCGCCGCTAGATGGCAAAAGATAAAAAGGGCGGAGTCACCCTCCCCGCGTCTCGGACTTCGACCCCGCGCGATGTTACGCTCAATGTGTATGAGAATGTTTACAGTGCTAAGTCCTCTTCCTTTTTCGTCTGTCGGCATTATTTATTTATCTTGGATCATTTAAATGATCGGATATTTGGTCTATACCCATTGCATTATCCAATAAATCATAGTATGTAGTGATCAATGAGTATATTATACTCAAAGATCTATGATCCAAGATAAATGATAGTGTAATAGCGAATCCGCTCTTACATTAGATGAGAACGACTTATAGTATGGAACCGTGATTATGAACTAAGTTCGGGTGTATGAAGACTCACAACTTTTACTAAGGAACTATGACAACTAGCAACTTTTAGTATGGTCTATGATAACAATCGACGATAAGTAATCGTGATGAAAGTATGGAACTAAAAAAGACTTTTATTATGAAACCAAATGTTGTGTTGTGCCGGTTTCTGTTAGGCCGTGTTCAAACCAAACTGACTGTAAGCTGCCGAATGTGAGCGAACGTTACGCAGTTTATTGTATTTCCATACATTTTCACTTATTCGTTCACATATAACCGACAATACGTTATTACGTAGTTATTACGCTATGCGTAGTCGCTGACATTCGGCGGCTGATGCTCCGCGGATGCTAATTTACTACATAGCTGTAAGCTAGCGTATTGTCAGCATGGTGTGAACGAAAAATGCCATTTACGTTCACGTTTACACTGGGGCTCACAGTAAACCCACATTCGGCGGCTTACAGTCAGTTAGGCGCAAACGGGCCACCGACCACAGCCACCGCACACGTGTAGCCGGTGGCGGCCAGTCGCTACAGTAGTGCTCGGTCGCTCACTCGCATCTGAAAAGACGTGTTAGGTCGCCGTCGCTGGCCACCGGTGGCTGTGGTCGGTGGCCCGTTTGCGCCGAGCTTTAGGTTTGAACACTGCCTAACACTTTGTATTTATGCATAAGACTATATATTTTAGTACTTATTATAATAAAATACATCCTATTGTACATTTACTAGGTAGGTGTTATAAGATAATATAAAAAAAAAAAAATATTTTGTAAAAAAAATATATTTTTTATTTTACCTTATCCTTCATTAAATTATATTTAGGGCCTGGTACACCATTTAAAGATAAATTTTAACTGACAGATAAACCTATATATATTAATAGCTGTGCCCCGCGGTTTCACCCGCGTTTTTGTCGTTTCCGTGGAAATACCGAGATAAAATATTGCCTATATTATAGCCTCCCTCAATAAAGGGACTATTGAATATTTAAACAGTTTTCATATCAGATCAGTATTTCCCGAGATTACCGCGTTCATAACAAACAACCAAACTTTTCAGCTTTATAATATTAAGAAAAATATAGATTTAGTTAAATTGTATAAGTCGCAGGCAATAGCTGTCTATCTGTTCGACATTCAGCCAGACACATAGGAATTACGACTACAGGCAGGAGTGTCCGTCCACTTTAAACCGGGTTAAAATATTATTTTAAAGTAGGTACTTCTGAGTAAATTAAATTTTTCGTTTTATTTTCTTGTGGCAGAAGAACTCGCCCGCCGCGCCGCGCCGCCAGCGTCATTGTCTTGCTTGCATCAAGCGCGCGTGGATTTCCTTTTCCTTAGCAGAGTTAGTTTAGAAATGTATTTCTCATACTCTTCAAAGATCTTATACTTACAATCATCAACAAATATATTATTACAGGATTTTATGTTGATAAAAAACTCTATGGTCCATAACTCATTAATAGGTACCAACTCTTAAGATCTTACACACGTGATAACTTTTAAACGAAATATCCGATTGAGAGGAAACAAAAAGTATTTTACTTCTACATAAATACTCTTGATAACATAATGCTTAATTTCGATAAAGATTAATATTACGATACATATTTAACGCAGTTTTTTTTCCTTCAGACGATTTAATAATTATTTTGAACACAAAATCGGTTATTGTGATTAAACCATGATAGCTAGATATATGTTCTCGCGGACTTTTTTGTAGGTCTTAATGGGATCTACAAACCCGTAATACATTATTTTGTTCTATTGTCAATAGTTTTTGCAGCGCACGCAAAAATAGGTTTTCGATTTTACACCTTGTGTTACAAAATAGCAATTTTATTACGGATCCCTAATTTAGAATAAAAAAAAATATAGCCTATAGCCTTCCTCAATAAATGGACTACACAACACTGAAAGAATCATTCAAATCGGACCAGTAGTTCCAGAGATTAGCGCGTTCAAACAAACAAACAAACAAACAAACAAACAAACAAACTCTGCAGCTTTATAATATTAGTATAGATAACCTATACAGGGTGTAACAGAAAGGGTATATAAAGCCGAAACACAGCGATAGTCCTCATGAAACTGAACAACTTTCCCCAAAGAACATGGGTCGTAAATCGAAAAAAATTTTTGGATCGCCCATACTTACTCGATCAGCTGATCGGGCATTTTGTATGGGGAGGCGAAATTTTTTTTTCGAGTTACGGCCCATGTTCCTTGGGGAAAGTTGTTCAGTTTCATGAGGACTATCGCTGTGTTTCGGCTTTATATACCCTTTCTGTTACACCCTGTATATATCTATTTCATAAAACGTGACGTTTTAGACAGAGACAGGTATAAAATATCTGTCAGATAAATTTTATCTGTAAATCGTGAAACAGGCCCTTACTAATGTTTCACTTAATCTGTTTAAAAAACTCAACAACTTTCCCCAAGAAACATAGTTTGAAATGTGAATAATTAATACTATGCCGCAATCTTGGATGGACCGCCATATTGAATCTAGAATGACGTCACATACCATATCATGCATTGACCTACAAACTAAGAAACATATTACACTATAATATTTTGGATCATAGATCAATGAAGTCAGTGTTATTGTATGATGTAATATAAGATCTATGATCCATTTTCTCATAGTCGATTATCTTGGATCTAATACATGATCATTAATGATCCAAGAAAAATGATAGTGTAATACCCCCCATAAGTAGGTATATTTTTAGGGTTCCGTACATAAAGACTGAAAACGAGACCTATTACTGAGACTCAGTTGTCCATCTGTCTGTCCGTCTGTCTGTCACCAGGCTGTACCTCCTGAACCGTTATAGCTAGAGCGTTGAAATTTTCTCAAAAAATTTACTACCGTTGCCACTATAACAAAAAATACTAAAATTAGAATAATAATAAGGGGGGCTCCAATACAACAAACATGATTATTTGCCATTTTTTGCTCGTTATCAATAATGGCTACTGGTAGACACTTGAAACAATTACAGAATATTTAATTATACATTTTCTTTCAAAATATATAGTAAAATTTAAATTAAATACATACTTAAGGAGGGCTTCCATAAAACAGAAGCAATTTTTTCAACATGGTACGGAACTCTTTCGGAGTCCGACTCGCTCTTGGCCGGTTTTTTTAACATAATACCTTAAGTAATATGTTGCTTCCCACAAAGTACTTGATGCCTGTTTCTAGTTCGCGGTTTAAAAAATCCGGTGCCACAGTAAATGCATTGTATTAATTTCACACCAGCGTGGACTAACATATGATCTTGATAACGGTCCGCCATCACTGAATCACCACACTCAGCACAATTCTTCAAAATATGTCCACGCATATGACTTTTCAAAGAATATTCGTTTTGTGTAACCTTCTTGCATATGCTACATTGGAAATTTAATTCGAAATGAATTAGAGAATGATTTAAAAAACCACTTTTAAATTTCAATTCTACACCACACTCTTCACATACATGAGGATATTTGTAGTGACCGATTAAGTGTCTACGGAAATCCAGAAATGTATACATTATTTGAAAACAGAATTCACAATGGTACTCCGATATTGTTTCATCGTGAACTTTTTTGTGTTTTTTCAATTCTTCGTTGTCTGCAAACGTTTCTAGACACAAACTGCATTTATACTTGATCTCTGTGTGTTTCTTTAAATGCAATGCGAAGCCCGTAATGCCGAATGCCAAATTGCATATATGACATATTGTTAAGTCCGCACTTATGAAGCTGTCAGCTCCAGTTTTGACTTCAGGATTCATCTTGATTTTATTTCTTTTTTGTGGCAAAACTACTTTTCTGTAAATAAAGAATTATTGTTTGCAATGTTGTTGATAGGTAGAAGTATATAGTTGTTTGTTATCACGAGTACATGCATATCATTTTCTATCGTTCACTAATTTGAAGATGACATATATCTGTCACACCTCTCTCCCATCGAGGTAGACAGAGACGTCCTTCCACTTGCTACAATACAAACACACTTCTTTCACTTCATCCACATTCATCACTCTCCTCATACATGTACTAGGAAGTCCCTTATTTCAATGTAGGTATAATAAATGTTTATATAATTACATTACATTATATTAAATAGAATATACTTACTTCTTTTTGCAGTTCGGAGAATAATCTTTTTGAGGCTGCAAACAAAAATAAAATTATTATTTAATTAAAATGTCTTCAGACATACTGAAAAACAACTGCAGTCAAATAATTAGGTACCTCATCTTAGCTAGCCATCGGTGTCCCACTGCTGGGCAAAGGCCTCTCTCCTCTTCATCCTCATAGTCAATGATACATAATAGGTCGTATCTTGGTAAACTAATACAATAGGTATCTTAAAATATAGCCTATGTGTTATTCTGATGTGCACGCTACAATATTGCCAAGTTACACCAAAATAAGTTCAGTAGTTTTTGCGTGAAAGAGTAACAAACATCCATGCATTCATCAAGCGGCACAAACATTGACATTTCTTTTTAATCAAATTTTTGACGAGGCTTCAACCACTGTGAGTGACTATGCCAGCCTCATGGGAGCATTCAATTATTTATAGATCAGGTTACAAAGCTTGGCTTAGGAAGCGATAAAGCGCCAACGCTCTGCTGGACAATGGTTCTGACAACCAGCAGTTCAGCTGGACAGAATCAACACTCCCCAACATTGACATTTATAATATAAGAAGGATGATAGGTAAGGCTAGTTACCTGCCAAACATAGACTTTACGTCGTTTAGGCATTGGTCCTTCACGGATTTCTTCATTAACCACCTGACGGGCTTCTGTCTGCATATTAGGACGTTCTACTAACAAATTCTGACTTACACCAGTGTCTACATCAGTTTTTTGTTCTTTATTAATCTTTGGTTTGTCTTGCAAGTTATGTGTTAAATGCGAGTGTTCTATTTCTTCCTTTTTATTGTTTTGTTTCTTTTTGATTAACTTTTTTTTAGTTTTACGCGATTTTTTTCTAATTTTTTGATCTTTTGTGTCGTCTAGTGATTCATTTTCTTCTTGAATTAAGTCTTTTAAGTTGTTTCTCTCTAAAATGCTATCTTCATTAATGTTAACGAGATTTTCTTCTAAAATTTCATCTGTTTCTAGTTCGTTCTGTTCTTCTTCGTCGTTTTCTTGGCTTTGACTCGGATTTAAGTCATCAGTGTCGTAAGTCATTTGGCTATTTTGATCTTGGCCATCAAGAGTATTATGTTCCCATATACTCTTGCTTTCAACTGAAACGATTCGACCAAAATGTTCAAAGGCAGGTTCTCCTTCAGTTTCTTCTCCTTCTAGAACATAATCTTCGTCTTCTGTTACCTCATCTTGCATACTAACCTCTTGGTCTTCTTGTTCTTCAAACGCTTGACTCAAATGCGTATTATTTAGGTCTTTCATATTGACGTTGTTAAAATTTTGCTGCGCGTTATTTGCTGCCATTTCAGAATCTTTTGGTTTGTCAATTGTTTCTTCCACTTTCTCTTTGTATTGATGTTCTTGTATGTTTTGGTTACTTTCGACGCTTGTGCTTTCAATATTTCTTTCCGAATTCTCGTTATTTTGGTCTATGGTTTCTTCTTCATTCAAATTCATGGTTGTAATTTCACTGTGGTCTAAATTCGTAGCTGTTTCATCAGATTCCTGTTCAGTCATGTCTTCTTTTAGATTTTGAGCGTCGTTTAGAAACTCCTTCTTACTATCGCTATTAATTTCTATAGGTAAGTCTTGAATTTTGGATTTAAGTTCACGTTTACTATCTTTATTAGCATCCAGTTGAACACAATCTGTCCTATTGTTTTCAAATTCTTTATCACCCTTGTCTCTCTTTGAGTCTTGTATATTCTTAGTTTTATCTGGAGACCTTTGGTTATTTTGTAAAACATCAAGTGTTTCAGATAACTTTTCTTGTACTATTGCATCAATATCAGCATTGTTGTCATTATTTTGTGAAAGGTTCTCATTTTCAGTTAACTTTTCTGTCATAATATCACCTGCTTCTTCTGTCACGTTTTCTGTAGCCGTCGTGGCATCGTTCTCGCAGTTTTCTGCTAAATTTTGGTGTTTTAATATTGCATTTAACAATCTTTCCTTGTTCAATTGGATATTCTTACTTGTTTCGTTCGTGTTACCTAATTCTTTATCATCATTATTCATTGAGCTTGGTTTAGATATTGTAATTTCATTATTTACTGCATTACTTATATTAGCTCGTTCATCAATATTAGAAGTCTGAATATTCATTATTTCATTATTTATTCCTTCAGTATTTTGATTACTTTTCCTTTCCTCAATTTTACTGTTCCGCAAAGATGGTTTTCTACTATAAGTCATAATCGGTTTCTTGACTGATTCCTGACTCATCGCTTGATTTTGATTAATTTTATTGTTCCGCTTAGAAGGTTTTTTACTAGAAGTCTTAATGGATCTTTGACTCTTCGCTGGATTTTTCTTAATTTTATTGTTCCGCGAAGATGGTTTTCTACTAGAAGTCTTATTCGATTTCTTGACCGATCTTTGTCTCTTTGCTCGGCTTTTTGTAAGTGGTTCCTGACTCCTGTGGCCACTATCTCCTACATTTTCCACGGTTACTTCATAAGCCATTTCTACGTGATTTGTTTGTGTTTTAAGTCTTTTATTCACATATGGTTTTAATGCTGTGGTGTTTTTGTTGCCCATGTTGTTCTTTGTATAATCAATACTCAATACTCAATCATTTATTGCACTCCACAGGTTTTTACAGATCTTATAAAGATAATCATTTAAGAGCTAAGGTCTTGTCGGTAGAGTATCTTTATTGTGCTCCCAGAAACTTACAGAATGGTCTTAAATTATGGTTACAGAATGGTTTCTTCCGTTCATTTCATTTGTGTTGAATTATATTTTGATTCAGATATTCCACCTCTTTGCTCTGTAAAATAATAATAAATGTTAGTATTAAAGAAAATAGGCAATAATAAAAGAAAGTTCAGTATTTTTTCAGAACAGAACTTTTTCTGGTACAACTTGAACTGGTAAGTACAGGTTCTGATAGAGTAAGTGCCCGTATCATCTACAGATATAAAACTGAGACATAAACCTATTTCATAAAACATGACTTTTTAAATAGAGACAGGTATAAAATATCTGTCAGATAAATGTTATCTGTGGATAGTGAAACAGCAGCTAAGAGGGGTTAAGCACTACATCGGATCCAATGAAATTACTATAGAAACAGTTCTTGGATCTATCTCAGATCTATACTATGCATCTGGGGTCGGTTTCACATTAGATATAGTGCATAACCACTTTAGCCACTCACAGTGGTGGAAGCCTCGTCAAAAATTTGATAAAATAAATAATAAAGAATCGCCCAAATCTGATGGCATATCAGTACTATTGGCTTGTCAACATTTAAAGATTGAAAAGAAGGGCTACTCAGGACCTACTACAAAATAGCATTAGAACTATAATATTCTTTGGATGAGGTGATGTCTTCAGTCCGAGCAAGACATTTAAAGAGAAGAAAGCGAGCCACTCTTTCACAACTATGACCGATGTGCTTGTATGTGGATGAAGCGAAGGAAGTGTGTTTTTATTGTTGCAAGTGGAGGGAAGTGGTCTCTGTCTACCCCAATAGGAGAGGGACATGTCAGATATGTATGTATGTAAGTATTGGACAAAGAGGTTAAGATTGTTAAAGACAGTTTACTGAATGTCAAGAGAGACAGATTGCATTACAAAAAAGTGTTCTTTAGTGAAGAAGAGATGGATGATGAGGTTTTTGGATCGATGATGAACCAATTCAGGTAGGTAACTATCGAATTTTACATCATTACCTACGAAAAAGGTTATGAACTGATGAGCTAGGCACGTATGTAAGATTTAACTTGGATCTTCAGCAGTACAAATGCAGATACTGCTCTGGTCTCGAGATAAGATAACTTTTGTAAAATTACAAGGAAGAAAAGCGGAAACGCTTCCAATAAATAGGACGACATCTACCGGCAGTGTTTATCTGGTATTCTTATAAGATCATTCTTGACTGCTTAGATGCAATAGATAGACTGAAGACAGCCCTCGGAAACTTGAGTAAATTAGGTGATGAGGTTGGGAGACCCTGATCAGGAAATAACAATATATGGATGGTAGGAAAGTAAAGTTGAATATATTTTAGGTTACCTGTGTTAAATCCAGACCGGTGGCGATTATGTAATTAATTGTTTGAAGACAAAAGAAAATTATTTATGAAAATTCGATTCCAAAGAAACTTTATTGGTACCTAGCAAGTAAGTAGGTACCTACCTAGTGTTTTTTTGTATATTGATAGTGTTGTGCTTGTTACGCATCGATATTTAATCAATTATCTGTCGATAAAATAATCAACTCTAAGAAAATTAAATTATTTATTAAAAATTGCTTGAAGTTTCAATAAATAAATATAATAATACGAAAGAAAAGTTTTAACAGATTCCCTTTGTTAAAAAAACTACTTTTGTGATAAATTCTATCAACCATTTTATGTAATCGATCGATTATAAAAGTGGTATAAATCCCCCATCCTTTGAAATAGCGCATCACTAGAAACGTCAAACATCCAAATAAAAAAAAAAAACCAAACGCAAGTCGTAAATATTTTTTCGTTTTTCCACCTTTATTTGTGTGTTTAACGTGTTTATTGTGTATAATTAAGTGTAAAACAATCATGGCGACATATTTTTTACGTATTTTATAGCTTTCACTTTCTATCTTATGGTATAACATAGGTAAGTTCAGTCGGTAATTTTTGTTATTCCTAACCTTGTTTTGTTTGTTTACGCGCGTGATTTGACACCACGAAGCGCAAAAGTTTCAATTAAAACTATATTTTCTTGTCAAATCATTGTTAAAATGAGAATTTTAATCGATTGAAATTAATTATTTCGAAGCCTTATTCTGGATATCGCTTCGAAAAACCATAGAACTGATTTATTCAAAAATATACCTTATTGCTATGGGCATAGAGTCGAAGTATTAATACGATTTTGTTACTACTACTCTTGTCCAGAATAAGGACGTCTGTAAGTTATTGGTGTATGTTCACACTAGGCGACTTTTGTCATGAAATTATTATTTGTAATTAAAATTTTTGGTAATTTGCATATTGTTTACATGGCCACACAAGTTGGCGCCGAAAATTTTTCGCAACATTTCAAAAGTTTTTAAAGTGAAAATTGATTTCGAAATGTGTAGGTATACTATGTTTGTGCCGATGGATGGATGTTTGTTACTCTTTCACGCAAAAACTACTGAACAGATTTTGATGAAACTTTGTAATATTGTACTATTTAAAGATATCATGATTATTTTCTCAGATATCACGATAAATGCGTACGAAGTCGCGGGCTACCACTTGTAATATGTAAAAGAGAAACAAACATCCTCACATCCATCGGCACAAACATTGACATTTATAATATTAGTAGTATTAATTACAGATTTAACAAAATGGGCGTTTGCTGTGTGGACGGCTGCGAACCTGATGACAATGAGGACATCACTTATTTCCCGTAAGTATAATCATCTATCAATAATATACCTATTCATAGTTGTTGCAGCAAACTCTGTTCTGCATACATGTCCGTCACGCCTCTCTTCCATCAGGGTAGGCAGAGACCACTTCCTTCCACTTGCTTTGATCCAAACTCACCTCTTTCGCTTCATCCACATTCATCAGTCACCTCATACATGCCCGTCGGTTTAGGGTACTCTTGATTTGGCCTTTCTTTAGTAAGTCCCCGATTTTATCGAGGTACGTTCGTCTTGGCCTTCCCCTCCCAGCATTTCCATCCACTCTTGCCTTGTATATGTCTTTTGTATCTTTTTTTCTCTTTTGTTCTGCATTAGAGTCATAAAATTAGCAGATTTTTTATTTAAACAGGATCAAATGTTTCCTATATCGTTCTCCTGGTTCTAAGCTACCTCCCTTCCAAACAACCAAATCGGTTCAGTCGTTATTAAGTTATAAAATGTGTAACTAACACATTCTTTTAGATGAAGACTAGAGGCTGCCCCCGACTTCGTACGCATTTATCGTCATATCTTGGAATATAATCAGGATATCTTCAAATAATATAGCCTATGTGTTATTCTGATGTCCAAGCTAAATTATTGTAAAATTTCATCAAAATCTATTCAGTGGTTTTTACGTGATGAAGTAACAAACATCCATCGCTACAAACATTGACATTTATAATATTATTGATGTATTTATTGCCCCCAGGTTCCCAATAAAGCCAACATTAAAAAAGAAATGGCGGGACGCGATCAGAACGTCCACAAAAATCCACATAGACAGCAAAGTGTGCAGCAAACACTTCAACAAGAGCGACTACGAGGAAATCCGCGGGAAACTACGACTAAAGGGACGGGTTGTACCCACGCTGTTTCATTATAACCAGGTAAGATTCAAAAGTATGTATGTATGTATGCATTTGTAGGTAACTCAATATAATACTGCTGTACATTTTGTATAACTTCTCTTTTTTTCTGTCTCTAAGTGCTATCATCTTACAATAAACTGTTAAATAAATAAAGAAAAAAATAATACTTGAAATTGTCGAAAATACGTCGATAATTAAAAAAAATAAAGAGAGAAGCTACGCTGGATACGGTCGGTGTGTGATGTTGGTGTGCCAATTGTGGATTTGGTGGGATTTTGTTGACCGGAAAGAGGAAATGTTAGTAGATTTTCTTTGTTTGTTTGAGGCAAATAATTAGTGAAAGAGAAATATTTTTGAGCATTACAAATTTCAAAAAATTAAATTACTGACCTATTGAATCAGTAACGCTCAGCATAAAATAATGAATAATATTTTTACAGAATGGATCTACACCACCGACAGAAACAGAAAAATCTAAAACGCCCCCACCCCCGGAAGTTCTTACAAAGGGCCCCCAATCCCCAGAAATAGGCCCCGCTTCCCCCGCAAAAAGCCCCGAACGCTCAGAAAGTAGAAACGACGATGCTGAAGAAATAATAACGGCTCCTTACTTTGATTTGGCGAATTTAAACGGAGATGATAGTGCGGAAAATTGTACAATAGAATGGTAAGTACATTCTTTTCTCTTCTCTTTTTTTTAACCTCCGACGCCCAAAGAGGGGTGTTATAAGTTTGACGTCGAGGTCTGTCTGTCTGTAGCACTGTAGCTCCTAAACGCATGGACGGATTTGGATGCGGTTTTTAAAATTTAAAGCTGGTATTCCTGGGAGTGTTCTTATCTCATATTGTTTTATCAAGCCGTCTCTGCCGTCCGTGTCTGGGTAAAAAACTCCTCTTGTAGGCCTGTAGCTTTATAGTTGGTTACAGAAAAATCTTCAGCATGTTTGCAAATTTTAGGATTTTTTGTGACATTGCGACTTCACACATTTTATGATATCATGGAAAATTTCAAAGAGCT
The DNA here is from genome assembly GCA_947563765.1 of Anarsia innoxiella. Classification (NCBI taxonomy): domain Eukaryota; kingdom Metazoa; phylum Arthropoda; class Insecta; order Lepidoptera; family Gelechiidae; genus Anarsia; species Anarsia innoxiella. The sequence continues at coordinate 357,246 of OX387418.1, read as the reverse complement.
CCGAGGCTTGTCAGTCAAGAGCTCGCGACTACCCGGCTAGACGGCTAAGAGCTCCGGCTATACAGTAATTCGACCAAAATTAGGATTTCTACTATCTAACTGGCAAGTCGCCCAAGACTATTCCTCTAGTCGGCCAAGAGCTGCAACTATCTGTTTAGTCCTTTGAGTATAGAATATATAAGGAGGTACCACATTTTTATTGCATACACAAATGAGCTTATGACAGCGTGCCAAGGTTGCGCTAAGTTTTCTCATAGTTTTCTTGGTATATGACCTGTCAAATGATAAGTGGTACCATACAAAAAGAATCCATTTTGCGACAGACCAGACACGCAGATCCAGACAGTATGGCGCCTCCTTATATATTCTATACTCAAAGGTTTAGTCAGTCAATCTCTTGATCGCCACATCTCTAATTTTAATAATCTAATTTATTTCTTAAATTCTAGTGTCCCCGAAGCGCTATTAGATCACGAAAGCGACTCGCATTCAGAAACGGACCTACACAAGGAGGACATAGAGGATATAATCGCAAACTACCATATAAAACAGAATAAAAGGGTCGTGGAACGACTTAAAGCTGCTCAGGAGAGAGAGGGGAGGGAAGGGGGTGATGGGAGAGAGGGGAGGGATAGCCAGGGGGGTGAAGGGAGCCAGGGGAGTGATAAAACAAAAGATGAAAAGGTAAGAGACACGCTTTTGGCATTTGACTAACGTTCCCAATATTCGATCTCTGGTTTTACCCTACTGGAGACAGAAATAGTTACCTATCTATCTTAGAATTTTTCGTCCCTATAAACCTACAGCTGTCAAAAAATGTATGGGATTCTTCTGTAGGATAAATCAAAAGTGACAACTACGTGACAATTAAGCACTGCGGTCTCGGATAGTTTTCTGTCTTTGAATATTGGGAACGGCTGTAAGTGTTTTATATACATGTCTCTGTCTAAAACCTCATGTTTTACGAAATAGACATAGGTTAATCTGTCAGTTACATTTAATTATAATTAACTATATTTTTAGGCGACGGACAAATTGAAAACGGACCCAACTGTTCAGGAAAAGCAGGGTGAAAACGTAAGTGTTACCTTTCATTAATATGACAAACAACTTTTACTATAGAAACCATAAGACAATCCAAATTATTAAAAATTTCTTTTCGATAGTTACATACCGATCAGCTGATTTGTGTCCCACTGCTGTTACAAAGGCCTCTTCTCATCCTGATTTATTTTGTTTCGTTTTTTTTAACACAAGTTACTCAGTAAAAGTGGTCTATCTCAAAGCAAATTTCTTATTTAACTATTTCCATCAAATTAGAGAAAACCTAATCTATATATATAAAAATGAAACCCGTTTTCCGTTGTCACGACATAACATAAAAACGGCTTGACCGATTTGGCTGTTTTTTTTTAAATGTTCATTGAAGTCCAAGGATGGTTTTTACGGTGAGAAAAATTCGAATAATTGCCGGGAAAGCCCTAAAACAGACCTTTTCTTTTTCCCATACAAATGTTTTCTTACTAAAATGTAGAGTCAATTTGAACTTTATTCCTACACAATAAAGTTCATTCTAAGGTGGGACAAAGTTCGCCGGGACAGCTAGTATAAAAAAAAATAGAGGCTGCCAGTTACTTCGTACGTATTTACCGCCATATCTTAGAAAACTTACACAATAACTTAAAACAATATAGCCTAGTTTTCATTTGATTTGCAAGCTACAGTACTGCAATGTTTCATTAAAATCTGTTCAGTGGTTTTTGCGTGAAAGAGTAAAAAACATCCTCATATGCATTGACATTTATAATAATAGTACGATTTTTTTTCAGTCAAATCTCACACCAAGGCCCCTAGAAGACCGTCGCTACAAAAAGAAGAGAGAGAGTAAGAAGGAGAGACGAATGAAGAAGAGAACAGAAGGAGCGGTGGGGGGCGAGGTGATAGAGGTAGAGGATGACGTCACGCCGCAGAAGGACCCCGTCTTTATTGAGATCTGTGTGGACTCAGGTAGGATGTAGACTAAATTAATGTTACATTGAAGCAAGTAGCAAGTGGAAGGAAGTGGTCTCTGCCTACCCCAATGGGAGAGAGGCGTGACGGATATGTGTATTGATAGTTTTGAATTGTTGATAGTTTGGGAAAGTTGATAGTTTTGAATTATTGATAGTTTTGAATTGTCAATTGTTTCGAATATATCGGTAGTCTGGAACTGTCGATAGTTTTGAATAAGGATGATGATTACATTCAAAAATTCAAAAAATAATTAGTCCGTCTTTTAGGCTATTAAAAAAATATTTGAAACACATTTTTTACCTGATCAAATACATAAATAAATACAAAGATACAGAGCATCAAAGTTACGGAGTGGGGGGTATTGACGTCACTCCTCGGTTAAAATCGTACTGAGGCGTGATGTCACGAGCAACTTCAACCTAGTGTATCTTTGTCATTTTTAGTTTAAGAGAAAAAAATACGTGTCGAATATTTTAAAATAATCTATGTGATGGACTAAAATAATTTTAATCAACATGCCTGCTCTGTCGATAGTTTTGTGCTGTCGATAGATTTGTACCGACGATAGATAGATTTGTACCGTCGATAGTTTTGAACTGTCGATAGATATGAAATATCGATAGATTTGTATTACTTATCGATAGTTTTAAATTACTAACAGTTTTGTTATACCTATCAATAGTTCTATTTGAATTGTCGATAGTTTCGAATTACTGATAGTTAGCTAATCCCCCTTCTCCATATCTCTATCAGCCAAGGACAAGGAGCCATCCACCGAGGGTACCTCATCAGCGACTGAGGGTGACTGCATGCTGCTGTTGGAGAATGTGGAAGTCCAAATTGACCCTTCCACGCTGATGCTGGACCCCGAGCCTGAGGAGAACAAGTGAGTATTTGATTTAAAGGCTAATTTAATATAAGGTACCTATAGTAATCTGAAAACATCTACGGTTTTTCATAATGAACAACTTTTACCAAGAAACATTAGTCGAGTTATAAAAAAGAAAATCTTCTTTTATATCTTACTTACCTACTAATATTATAAATGTTAATGTTTGTGCCGATGGATGAATGGCTGTGATGATGTTTGCTACTCTTTCACGCAAAAACTACTCAACATATTTTCATGAAACTTTACAGTATTGTAGATTGCACATCTGAATAACACATCATTCATTCATTTAATTTAAAAGTTAGACTCTTGTCGGTGGAGTGTTCGCCATTTAGGCCTATCCTCTGCCAGTGTTAACTTCTTGATACGATATGACGTTAACTTTCTCTTTTACTTGAGTGAAGTAAGTACGTCGCGGTCTTCCTCTGCCTCTCTTCCCCTTAACCTTTCCTTCAATAATAAAACATAGGCTATATTATATTTCAATATTGTGTAAGTTTACCAAGATATGACTAGGTATTATTGTGTACAAAGGCGCGAACAGCCGTTAGTATTTTTTTGTTGTTTCGTACTAAACAAAACTAACAAACATCCTTACATCCGTCCATCGGCACAAACATTGACATTTATCTTTTTCTATAATATAAAAATGAATCGCAAAATGTGTTGGTAAGCGCATAACTCAACAACGCCTGGACCAAATTTTATCAACTCTTTATTTTAAACTAGCTGTCCCGGCGAACTTTGTCCCGCCTTAGAATGAACTTTATTGTGTAGGAATAAAGTTCAAATTGACTCTACATTTTAGTAAGAAAACATTTGTATGGGAAAAAGAAAAGATCTGTTTTAGGGCTTTCCCGGCAATTATTCGAATTTTTCTCGCCGTAAGAACCATCCTTGGACTTCAACGAACATTTAAAAAAAAGAAATTGGCCAAATTGGTCCAGACGTTGTTGAGTTATGCGCTTACCAACACATTTTGCGATTCATTTTCATATATAAAGAAGATGTTCATTGAAGTCCAAGGATGGTTTTTACTGTGTGTAAAATTCGAATAGTTGCCGGGAAAGCCCTCTCTAAGGCGGAACAAAGAACTAAAAGCTAGTAATATAAATAAGAATAGATATCGCAGATTTACATATACCTAATGTAGGTACCTTCTTTTCACAGAAAAGACGACCCAATAAGTCTGTTAACATCAAGTGATGAAGACGACGTCATCATCCAAGAACCTCATATAGACACAGTTGAAGTCTCAGATGAAGACGAAGATGATATGCCATTAGTAAAGTTAGTCACCGATAGTTGGCAGGAAAGCAAGCAAGAAGCCTTAGGGCAGATTTTCTGGGGTAACGTATATGAATATTACTGCTACCAATGTCACTTCAAAACAACAAAAATAAGCGAGTTCCGAGCACACAAGCAAACACACTCAAAAGTCTTACATGTATGCGAAGTCTGCAATTTCGTGACCTCTAGTAAATTCCAATATGCGAAACATAAAAAGAAACACAAAGAAGAGAAAAGATTTAGATGCCATTTATGTGATTATAAAGCTAAACATAAAATGTCTTTGGTCTACCATTTGAAATCACATGCGAATGCGAGATCTAATTTAAATCCTGATTTGACACAAGTGTCGAAATTGTCTAAATTGAAGTGCGCGTGCGGCTTCAAGACAAAGAGCAAGGTGAATTTGTCGCGGCACAGACAAAATTGTCGTAAATCGAAAATAATTAAGTGCGGTGACTGTGGGTACACTACGAAAAGTAAGTCTGAATTCGCGAGGCATAATCATCGACATAGGTTGTTAAGTGTCGATGATGATGATGATGATTAAGAATTGATGATAAGGTGATTTGTTCATCAATAATTAAGAATTGATGATAAAAGGTGATTTGTTCATCAATAATTAAGAATTGATGAAGAAAGGTGATTTGTTCATCAATAAATTAAGAATTGATGATAAAAGGTGATTTGTTCATCAATAATTAAGAATTGATGAAGAAAGGTGATTTGTTCATCAATAATTAAGAATTGATGATAATAGGTGATTTGTTCATCAATAATTAAGAATTGATGATAAAAGGTGATTTGTTCATCAATAATTAAGAATTGATGATAAAAGGTGATTTGTTCATCAATAATTAAGAATTGATGAAGAAAGGTGATTTGTTCATCAATAATTAAGAATTGATGATAAAAGGTGATTTGTTCATCAATAATTAAGAATTGATGAAGAAAGGTGATTTGTTCATCAATAATTAAGAATTGATGATAAAAGGTGATTTGTTCATCAATAATTAAGAATTGATGATAAAAGGTGATTTGTTCATCAATAATTAAGAATTGATGAAGAAAGGTGATTTGTTCATCAATAATTAAGAATTGATGATAAAAGGTGATTTGTTCATCAATAATTAAGAATTGATGATAAAAGGTGATTTGTTCATCAATAATTAAGAATTGATGATAAAAGGTGATTTGTTCATCAATAATTAAGAATTGATGATAAAAGGTGATTTGTTCATCAATAATTAGGAATTGATGAAGAAAGGTGATTTGTTCATCAATAATTAAGAATTGATGAAGAAAAGGTGATTTCTTCATCGATTGTTAATCAATAATCATCTTCATACAGGGTGACTTTTAACCTCTCACATCCCACTGACCCATTATAAACCCAGACACAATAGATTTTCTATTGTTCTTTTTTTCTAGGATGTGAAAGATTAATAATAATTAGTGAACGATAGAAAAGGATATGCATTTACTCATGATAACGAACAACTCTTACTATGGGACCAAGTTCGTAATCATTCAAAAATTTTCGAACTGCCCATACAAAAATCAACGGCTAGTGTTAATGGGAGAACATTTTTTTAAATGATTTCTAACTTGGTCCCATTGCAAAAGTTGTTTGTTATCACGAGTACATGCATATCCTTTTCTATCGTTCACTAATTAGAAGTCACCCTGTATGTATAGGTTACTGTTGTCGTCTCTGTCTAAAAGTCGCTAATAATAAAGACAGATTATGTAAAAGAAATATAACTTTTGTCGATGGACGTGCATGTATGAAGAGACTGATGAATGTGGATGAAGTGAAAGAGATGTGTTTGTATCGTAGCAGGTGGAGGGAAGTGGTCTCTGTCTACTTCGATGGGAGAGACGTGAGAGATATATATGTATGTAAGATTTTATTGTAAAATATGTATCTAAGTTAAATTAAGTACCGAATGGTAAAAGTTGCTTCTTATTTTGTTTTGGAATTTGAAAATTATTGAATGAAATATAATATTCATTTGGGTTCTTTCTTTTGAAAAATGCCTCTAACCTTCAAATGAATGAATAATTTTACAAAATTATGATTAACACAAATTAAATTGATTTGGCCAATAGCCCAATCGTGATTGGTCAATGGCCTAATGAAACATTTTTTCACTTTTGGGCCGACGACCCAAATTATACAAGCCATAACATTCCATAATGAAATATTTGTGTGTACACAAATGTTTACTTTGCCAAAATATGTTGTCATTATAAAAAAAAAGTTTTTCAAATTTTTTTTTTGTAAGTAGGTATTCATTTTGTATGAAATATTTTTTGTGTAAAAATAAATGTTTAGCTCTAAGGGGGGCGATGCCCAACCCCCTTATTACAAAACAAGTTTTATTTATAGTTCTAGAACTAAAAACGGTTAAAATCACATAAGTTCTAGAACTGTATTTAAAACTCGTTTTGTAATAACGGGGTAAATGTTTAGATAGGTAGGTTTAGGTTTTTCAAATAAAATGAATACTTAGGTACCTATTTATAAAATTAAACAATCGATGTACTCGCAAGAATGAAGTTGAGACGTCATTTCTATTAGCACGCATACTAGAGATGCGCCGAATATTCGGTTAAAATGACCATTTATTCGTTTATTTTGTTTAGTAAAAATTTGCTTGATAAAACAAGATATTAACCTCGTATTCAATTATTTCAAACCAAGGAGCAGTCAATCTTATATCCTCATTTTCAAATCTAGGTATTACTAGAGTTATTAGGAGATGATAAAATAAAGATAAGTTAATAATTGACACTTAAAGATAGAATTTAGAAAATTAGACATTCTGCTCTATCTAGTGACAGTCAAAGTCGCTTTTCTTTATAAACTTGACCTATTTGTTGTATCAAAATTAGTGTAAATGAACAACAGTAGGGTTCCAAACCGAATAGTATTCGGTATTCGTTATTCGGCAAAACCCATATTCGGCGCATCTCTAACGCATACTGCTCTGGTCTCAACCATTTCGAGTTTGCAAAAGTCTCTAACTCATGTATTTTTACTGTGTGTTAAAATGTCATTGAAACAGACAAACTGACAAAGATTGACTATCTCTTTCGCACATTCATAAATCATTATAGATGTGAAAAGGATAGATTGTCTTTGCTAGTTTATCTGTGATTTTCAAATTATGGATCGTGTAAATATAGTTGTGTCCGAAGTGATGATTTTGTATTATTTAGCAAAAAGCCCCTTTTTGAAAAGGCCCCACTTTGAAAAAGGCCCCGATCTTAAAAAGGCCCCATTTCTGTTTTGTATCTTAAAATGTTACTCTTGTAATAATTTTTTGATTGATAGAAATATAATTACAACAAAATCGTTATGCCAAGTGTGTCTGTAGTATGACGCAAAGAAAATGACGAATATTTAATCAATCATTTTTTTTTAATAGTCTCTGCTTACCCCAATGGGAGAGAGGAGTGGCGTATATTACAGAAAGGGTGTATAGAGCTGCAACACAGCAATAGTCCTCATGAAACTGAACAACCTTCCTCAAGGAACAAGGGTCGTAACTCGAAAAAAAAAAATTGCCTCCCCATACAAAATGTCCAATCAGCTGATAGAGTTAGTATGAGCGATACAAATTTTTTTTTCGAGTTACGACCCTTGTTCCTTGAGGAAGGTTGTTCAGTTTCGTGAGGACTATCGCTGTGTTTCGGCATTATACCCCCTTTCTGTTACACCTGTATAATATGTAATGTTGTATAAGTTAAATCAAACACTTTTTAGAAGAACCTTAAAATGTATTTGAAAATATTACAAAAGTTTATGTCTTAAAAACTATCTTATTCCTAATGGGTGAACTACATTTCAAATTAATTCGTGCTGGAATATTTAACAAAGATATTTATTACTTGTACTTTATACAGTGATTATGACAGCTTACAGGCAGTGGAGGAGGGCTTGTTTCACCACTAATAGATAAAATGGCATCGAACATAATTGTATGGAGCCTGGTATAGCACAAAAAGGTCCAAAAAAAGGGTCCTGAAAATCAGCATTAATGCTGAGGATTTTTCTCCTTTTCCTCAAAATATGTATGGTTAAGTCATAAGTTTGTTATTAACACTATAGGTATCTAAATCTCATTTGCACTGTACATTTTTTGATGAATAAAGTTCTTTTATTATTATTATTATTATAATTTTCGGTATCGATTACACTACACATCCCTATTCGAGCTAGTATGGAGAGTAAAAAGTTGGCGACCACTGGTGAAACTAACATCAATCGATAGAGAAAAATATTATAAAACGATAGTATTTTTGACAAATGTCGAAAGTGATATACTTTCGGAGATATAGAAGTTTGAAAATGTTCACATGTAACAATTTTCAAAGTTCTTTCATTTTGAAAGTACCAAAAATTTTTACTATACCAAGATGTTGGATGCTCTTTAATGAATAGATAAACCTATGCTTATTTCATACATTTCATAGAACGACGTTTTAGTAAGACACAGTTATAAAATATCCCTAGGAATAAATTTTATCTGTAAGAGGTGACACGGGCCCTATGTGTTTTAAAATATGTTAAATATTATACGCACTACACTATTTTCAATGAAATTAATAATGTATTCAAGATTTTTCTGATGAATAAGTTAAAGTCAGATGAATAGCCGTATATTCATTGAGCTAGCTAAGAAAGACCTCTCTATCCTATTGAGTTGGTCAGTTTTTAAGGGTCTCTTTAAATTGGTCTACTAGACTTTACTGTTCACTCAGTGAATACTCAGCTAATTGCGGCGGGTTTTAAAACTATTAAAAGTTCGCATATTATACCGAATTCATGTTTTCACTGTTGTCCATACTAATATTATAAATGCGAAAGTGTGTGTGAAGGAAAACATTGTGAGGAAACCTGCATACACTAGAGAAGAAATTCGAAGGTGTATGTGAAATCCTCCAACACGCGGGCCACTTTGGCGGATTACGGCCTAATCACTCTCATATCAATACTCAATCATTTATTGCACTCCACAGGTTTTTACAGATCTTATAAACAACTTAAAGTACCAAATATGGACCCTGATCCGAGTAGGCTCGTGCTATAATGGGGACATTAAAAGGGCTGATAAGTTTATCATTACATCGATATAATTTGCGGACTCTTATATCACTGGTATTTAGCAAACAGAAGGTTTGTTTACTGCCACGCGACATACGACTTTCTTCAGGTCCTTGAAAGCCTCGTCCTGGAGAGCCTGGTCGAATTTCTGGAATTTAAAAATGTATTTTAAGTTATTTTTTGTTTATTACGTACCCGACTATGTCAGGGTTATGTTTTTCGAGAGTTTGTATGTTTGTATTTATAATTCTTTGGCACGGCCTACATCCTAAACGGCTTTATGAATTTTAGCTTGAGAGGTGTCGTTAGATATTTACAATGAAAGTGACACTGGGTGCATCAAATTAAAAAAAGCGTTTTTTGAACGCAGTCGGGTAAATAATAAAAAAGCTTAGGTTATTATAGCTTTTCGTGTAGGAAACGTGTTTCGTAGCAAGTGGAGAGTTTTCCCTGCCTACCCCGATGGGAAAGAGGCATGACAGATATTTATGTATGTAAACCTACCTCATTGATGACAACAGTAGGCACAAACGTCAAAGGTCTTTGCACAGCATTGCTTTTGTCTCCGTTGGACGCAAGTAAATCGTCTCCTTGAGTGCCGGAAGCGCAGGTCTTCAGTTTTGATGCTTCCTCGGACTTGCCGTGTTTTGATAGGCACTGGGGTGTGGAGATAAAAAAGAATTAAATAATGATTTAGGTACATACACTATTATGATTATGATTATTTAGATAGATAGATACAGGTACGTCATTGTAAGATACGACGATATCTTGAAAAAAATACACGAATTAATATACAGGGTGTAACAGAAGGGCTGAAACAGCGATAGTCCCCATGAAACTGAACAACTTTCCCTAAGGAACATGGGTCGTAACTAGAAAAAAAATTTCGCCTCCCCATACAAAATGTCCGATCAGCTGATCGAGTAAGTATGGGCGATCTGAGGAGATCCAAAATTTTTTTTGAGTTACCTACGACTTATGTTCCTTGGGGAAAGTTGTTCAGTTTCATGGGGGCTATCGCTGTGTTTCGGCATTATACCCCCTTTCTTTTGCACCCAGTAGATACCTAACTTATGTGAAATTCTGATGCACAAGCTATCATACATATTGTGAAGTTTAATTTTGAATATAAAAATCAGTTTTGTGGTTTTTGCGTGAAAGACCAAACATAACCAAACATCCATCCACCCATCGGCACAAACATTTACATTTATAATATTAGTAGGATGTCACTTACGGTGTCCAGAGACTTGTCAGGCTCGCTCTGTCCCATCAAACAGATGACTAAATCCATCTTCTCAGTGTCTAACAGTCCTTTGTTCTTTAAGATACAGGCTTGGACCTGAAACGAGTCATATTTTTTTTATAAGAGTTAAGGCCGCCGCGCACCTGACAGAGCGCAGCGTAAAACATTTTTTATTGTTATATTATTATCGACATTGTTCTCATTAGAATAAAATTCAAAATCAGTTGACAGAAAATTCACATGTAGTCGCTTCGATGCTCATTTCTTGTGTTGTTTGTTTGTTCTTTTTTATTAAACCTTTAGTGTCCCACAGCTAAGCCCTCTCCTCTTTCTCTACGTTTCTCTATCCTGAGCCGTTTCCAACCAATATCTTTTATTAAAATCACAGTGGTTAAATTAAAATTACCTTATTGCCGTAACATTCAGGAGCTCCATGGTGACAATTGAACTGCCATTTGCCATTCACTTTGTCGTGCTGAAATTAAAAAGAATTTCTATAAAGTGCCGATGATTTACTTGGCGATTGCTTTAGAATAGTTTGTAATCATCATCATATTTAAGAGCGTCACTCTTGTAGGTGGAGTCTCTACTGCACTCTATTCTTCGCCGTCCGTTTGAGCACCTTATACGACACAACTTTTATCTATTCCAAAATTCTAAAAAATACTGGCTTTAAGCGACAATAATTAAAGCACTTACAGTACTCTTCCCATAAGGTACCATCTTCACTTTGATAGCACCACGGAAGTCTCTCCAAACAGGCGCCAGTTGCGACGTGATGAATGCTTTACTGTCCGGGCACAGGGACTCGTAGTACACGGCGATTTTTACCTGGAATATCGTTGGGATTATTTATTTAATTCTGTTAAGGTTTACAGACAAATATAGGACAATATACATAAGTATAGCTATGTCTACCTATGTTTGTTTAAACACGTTTGAAAAGGCCCCTTTCTTATGTTGGTATAGTTTTGAAAAGGCCCCGTTAGTAAAATATCGTCTCAAAATTGTCTTTTGCAATATACCTACGTAAGTATGTTCTAAACTAAACTTTTAAGTAGTTTGAAAAAGGCCCCATTTGTATTTTGACAGTTTGAAAAAGGCCCCGCTGAGGTACTTAGGTAAGTTTCCTTTATTGACTTCATTTATTCCTTCCTTGTATACTACTTAACTGAGTATTTACGTAGATACTACTTAGCTACTTAAATCTAGTAACGGTACTTAGATTCTAAGCAGTGGCGGATTTACAAATTTGCCGCTAGTAGGCTATTCAATTTTTGCCGCCCGGTTTAGGGAAAACATAAAATCATGTTGTTATTATAACACCCTCCTTGATTTGTCAAATCCCTGTTTTTATCATATCCCTAGGTCCTATATGACTTATTTCTGTAAGATAAACAAAATTGGGCTAAATTCGCCGCCACTGTAAATCTGCCGCCCTAGGCTCAAGCCTACTTAGCCTATTGGTAAATCCGCCACTGATTCTAAGTTAACTTTAATAAAAAATCCAGGCATTACCTTCTCGTCTTCCTTCTTCTTGTTCTTAGCGAGGACCCCCCACATCATCGCCAGCAGGCACGCTACCAACAGAGTACGCATTTTGTTCTGGAAGAAAATACATGTTTTATATTATAAGCAAGGCGATTGATGAATGTGGATGAAACGAAGTGTATTTGTGTCGTAGCGAGTGGAGGGACGTTGTCTTTGTCTATCTCGATGGGAGAGATGGGTGACAGATAGGTACCTACTTATTATTTACATAGAGCAGTGGCGGATTTACGAACAGGCAAAGTAGGCTGAAGCCTAAGGCGGCAGATTTACAGGGACGGCAAATTTTTCCCAATGTTTTTTTTAGGTATAAGTAACAGAAATAGGCTTTAGAGCGTGCCAAAGAATTATACATACCTACATACACACAAACATACCTACATAGTCTCGAAAAACATAACTAAATACACTGAAGTATTGAATTTTAAAGGACGGTAGGGGTGGCAAAAATTGAATAGCCTACTGGCGGCAATTTTGTAAATCCGCCACTGACATGTCTGTCGGGACACACACACAGGTGACAGGTATTATTATCTACAGACAGGACATTATTACCTCGGAAATTATTACAGACAGGCCAGTTAGCGTAGTCGGTAGTGAGTCTGCCTCATACGCACGGGTCTCGGGTTCGATTCCCGCCGGTTAACAAACATTTGTGTGATGAGCATAAATGTTTGTTCCGTGTCTGAGTGTTATATATTTATCTATGTATGTTTATCAGTCCCTGATACCCACAGGATTTGCCTAGTTTGGGGTCAGATGACGGTGTGTGAAATGTCCCCCAATAAGTATTTATTTATTACTAGGGGCTGCCCGCGACTTCGTACGCATTTATCGTCATATCTTGGAAAAATGTCATGATATCTCAAAATAATATAGCCTATGTGTTATTCTGATATCTAAGCTATGTTATTGTAATATTTCATTAAGATCTGTTCAGTGGTTTTTACGTGATGAAGTAACTAACATCCATTTATCCGTCGGCACAAACATTGACATCTTCTATATATATAAAAATGAAACCCGTTTTCCGTTGTCACGGCATCACGCCTGAACGGCTGGACCGATTTCGCTAATTCTTTCTTTAAAATGTTCATTGAAGTCCAACGATGGTTTTTACGGTGAGAAAAATTCGAATAATTGCCGGGAAAGCCCTAAAACAGACCTTTTCTTTTTCCCATACAAATGTTTTCTTACTAAAATGTAGAGTCAATTTGAACTTTATTCCTACACAATAAAGTTCATTCTAATGCGGGACAAAGTTCGCCGGGACAGCTAGTTTATAATATTTTAGTGGCTGCCCGCGACTTCGTACGCATTATACCTACTATTATTATCTTGCGCGGCGCTTGCGTCGCGTTTGCTTAACCTGCGCTATTGAATTCAAAAGTAGCCTGTGTCCTTACTCAGGCTATAGCCTATCTGTGTGCCAAATTTCGTTTTAATCGGTTCAGCCGTTTTAGCGTGAAAGCGAGACAGACACACAGACAGAGTTACTTTCGCATTTATAATATTAGTAAGTATGGATTTTTTAATACTAGAGGCTGCCCCGACTTCGTACGCCTTTATCATCATAACTTTAAAAAACGTTATAGATAATATTTTAAAACAATATAGCCTATTAAGACCTAGATATTTGTTATTCTGCTGTGTAGGCTTGTTGTTTATATGGCCAAGTTTCATCAAAATCTGTGTAGTGGTTTTTCGTGATGAAGTTACAAAACATCCATCCATCGGCACAAACATTGACATTTATAATATTAGTAAGATAGTATGGATGGATGTATAGGTTCCAAAAATCTGTTTTTGTAGGTAATATTTCTTTCTGGGAAGCATCAAAACTACTAAGTATAATAAACAATATACAAGAAACTGATAACTCTTTTCCAAAACGATAACCTCTCGTTTTTTTGAGGTCGGTCAAATGTTGACACTCTACCACTCGCCTGAGGTTAAGGGGTCATACTGGGCAGTCGTTCACTTCTCTAGTTTCGCTTGGTGAAAGTGTAGGTATGTACATGACTGGCATACTACGGCTGAGGTTTTAAATAGGTACTGAGAGAATCTGCTCGCTACAATTGCTCGCTACCTACTTTGTGACGAGGCATACTACCTCGTCGCAGTTGGACGGTCTATTACGGTATTTTCTTTTCGGCTTCTAAATTTAAATTCAAATTTGGCAATAGAACAGTCCAACACTGCCTCGCTGGAGTCCAACCGGGTCGATTCAGCGGTGAACGTCAGCATGGACAGTCGTTTATGTTCTGATTTAAAGTTTACCATAGTATTTAAAATTTAGCACAGACAGTTGTGTTCCTAATAATAAATAATAAATAAATAAATTCCTGTTGTTTGTTGTGCGCGGCCCTCGACCTCAACTAGCAGAGTTACAGTCTCACGGTCTCACTGTTTCAACTTCGTACGCGTTTATCGTCATATCTAGGGAAACTTACATATATATGACATTTAATTAGTGAACGATAGAAAAGAATATGCATGTAGTTGTCATAACAAACAACTTTTATTATGGGGCCAAGTTCGAAATCATATAAAAATATTTGGTCCCCAATACTATCAGCTGGTGCATATTGTATGGGGAGTTCAAAATTTTTTTATGATTGTGACCTTGGTCCCATAGTAAAAGTTGTTTGTAACCACGAGTACATGCATATCCTTTTCTATTATTCAATAATTTAAAGTCACCCTATACACACATAGGTCACTCACGCCTCTCTCCCATTGGGGTAGGCAAAGACCACTTCTTTCCACTTGCTCCGATACAAACATACTTTATCTTCTTTTGAAACAATATAGCCTATTTGTTATTCTAATGTGTAGGCTACAATATTGTAAATTTTCATTAAAATCTGTTCAGTAGTTTTTGCGTGAAAGAGTAACAAACAACCGTCAATCAATCCATTAGCACAAACATTGATAATTATATTAAATAAGTACCTATTTAATGGAAAGTCGCGGGGGAGGCCTTTGCCCAGCAGTGGGATCTAAATGGCTAGGAAAAAGAAACCTATAGTAAGAAGAATAGTAGGTACGACCAATAAACATAATAATGTGCATATTAAGTTAGCTTTAGGTACTTCAGTTGACATTGGTCAAATCCACGTAGTTTGCTATTTAATAAAACCGGTCAAGTGTGAGTCGGACTAGCGCAAAAAGGATTCCGTACCATATTATTGATATCAAAATCATATAAAAATCAAAATCGACCTGATGACATCGTCAGATCGACAGGGCCGCTATGGGTTAGATTGGCACAGGACCGTAGTGAATGGCGCAAAAAAAGGGAGACCTATACCCAGCAGTGGGGAGAAATGGGCTGATTTGATTGATTGATTATTGATATCGAGCAAAAATCAGTAGGTAATAAGGTCCCGTTTTGACCCTTTGGGTACGGATCCCTAAAAAGTTGTCTTTAGGTAGATGTAGGAGGTACGTAAATGTACATAATAGTATGTTCTTAAAATAGAAAAAAGAAACTGTTTAAATATTTATACAAGCAACTAAGAAAGTACCATAAGTGTATTTACATTTAAAGTTACCACACGTACGAGAAAGTTGCAAGAGTTTAAAACATTTTCTCTTTATACCACCTTTGTGCTAGGTTCGCATTGTTTATGTAATTTTAACTAGAAACAGCAGTTTTTCTCTTTCACGCAAAACTGCTAAACAGATTTTAATGAAACTTTACTATATTGTAGCTTATATCTACATCAGAATAATATATTACACCTACATAAGAATACGCAAAAAGCACTGAACAGATTTTAATGAAACTTTACTATATGGTAGTTTTACATCAGAATAACAAGATTAACCTAACAAATTTTGATTAATTGTTGCTATCTACATAATTCTCAATTTTAATTTTATCTAAAATCAGGTCATGTAAAATATGACCATTTTTTGGCATAGTATTTTTGTATAAGTTATTTCCTTAGTTAGAATAAGTCAATCAAGAAAATTGTATCGTTCGTTTCACCTTATAATAATGTTTCTACTAGCATACAGTGGATTATAGTCTAGTTCATATTATCTTTTAACATGTACTTAACCTACTATTGACTGTAATCTGTTATGTGTGTTTCATAAATAAATAAATAACAAAAAGGCTATATACCTTACTATTATTATAAGATATGTTTTTTTTCAAAGATGTAGGTAAGATGTGGATGTATAAAGCGTACGAAGTCGCGGGCAACATCTATCTGTTATAGACCCAGATCCGGGAGGTGTCTGACCTAACTTACAGTAGAATGGATAAAATCTTAGGTTATCCACAGCTTCTCATGTGCCTTGAACACCTGCGAATTGGTGTAACTGTAACTGGGGACGTTCGGCAGGTATCGGATGACGAAGGTTACCAAAAGTTAGAGTACCTTAACTTGTTTTTAAATGGCTGATTTTTAACCCCCGACGCCAAAAGAGGGGTGTTATAAGTTTGACGTCGATGTCTGTCTGTGTATCTGTCTGTCTGTCTGTGGCACTGTAGCTCCTAAACGCGTGGACGGATTTGGATGCGGTTTTTTAACCCCCGACGCCAAAAGAGGGGTGTTATAAGTTTGACGTCGATGTCTGTCTGTGTGTGTGTGTCTGTGTGTCTGTGGCACTATAGCTCCTAAACGCGTGGACGGATTTGGATGCGGTTTTTTTTAAATTAAAGCTGGTATTCCTGGGAGTGTTCTTAGACATATAATATGCAAATCAGTTCAGCCGTTTCAAGGTTATCAGCTCTTTTATCCGCTGTGGTAGGGTTGTAGATCCAATATAACAGCAGATATATCGTGTTTGGATTCGTTTTGATCAGTGTTTAATTCGTAATATAATGCAATAGTGACAACAGATGGAGCTAATGCTGGAGCCAGGATTTCCAGCACTCCAACCATTCTTTAAAAAGTAACAGCAGATATGTCGTGTTTGGATTCGTTTTGATCAGTGTTTAATTCTTAATGTAACGCAATGGTAGCAACAGGAGGAGCTGATGCTGGAGCCAGGATTTCCAGCACTCCATCCATTCTTCAAAAAAGTAACAGCAGATATGTCGTGTTTGGATTCGTTTTGATCAGTGTTTAATTCGTAATATAATGCAATGTCGACAACAGGAGGAGCTTATAATAATTATTATAATAAACGTTTAAAAACTTTGAAATAAAAATTAAATTAAAAATTTAAAAAACCCCCGACTATAAAAAGTAACAAATAAAATAAATAAAATTTTTGTCAACTGAACATCGCATTATATTTAATACAAATTGATAACTTTCATACAAACTTTATTTTGTCGGGGGACCGCTAAGTAGCTAGGTAGGTACGCAAAAATATATACCTATCATAAGTAATCATAATGACATATCAAAATTAAAAAAAATAATAGAATGCGGTCCCCCGACAAAATAAAGTTTGTATGAAAGTTATCAATTTGTATTAAATATAATGCGATGTTCAGTTGACAAAAATTTTATTTATTTTATTTGTTACTTTTTATAGTCGGGGTTTTTTAAATTTTTAATTTAATTTTTTAAATTAAAGCTGGTATTCCTGGGAGTGTTCTTAGATATATAATATGCAAATCGGTTCAGCCATTTCAAGGTCATCAGCTCTTTTGTCGGCTGTGGTAGGGTTGTAGATCCAATATAACAGCAGATATGTCGTGTTTGGATTCATTTTGATCAGTGTATAATTTTTAATATAATGCAATGATGACAACTGATGAGGAGCTGATGATGGAGTCAGAATTTCCAGCATTCCATCCATTCTTGAAAAATTAACAGCAGATACATTGTGTTTGGATTCGTTTTGATCAGTGTTTAATTCTTAATATAATGCAATAGTGACAACAGGCGAGGAACTGATGATGGAGCACGAATTTCCAGCACTCCATCAATTCTTGAAAAATGTAACAGCAGATATGTCGTGTTTGGATTCATTTTGATCAGTGTTTAATTCTTTGTATAATGCAATGTCGAGTAATGTCGACAACAGGAAGAGCTTATAATAATTATTATAATTAAGGTTTAAAAACTTTGAAATAAAAATTAAAATAACCCCCGACTATAAAAAGTTACAAATAAAATAAGTAGTATTTTGTCAACTGAACATCGCATTATATTTCATACAAATTGATAACTTTCATACAAACTTCATTTTGTCGGGGGACCGCTAAGTAGCTAGGTAGGTACGCAAAAATATATACCTATCATAAGTAATCTTAATGAGATATCAAAATTAAATGCAATTAGAATGCGGTTTTTTTTATTCTAAAGTCGTATCATAAGTATCAGACAATTTCTCTGGGCCCAAGCTTCTGTCAGACATATTGTACTTAAAGTATCTACCTATGCAAGTATTACCTACTAATATTATAAATGTCAATGTTTGTGCCGATGGATAGATGTATGTGAGGATGTTTTAATCTTTCACGCAAAAACCACTAAACAGAATCACATTAAACTTTACAATATTGTAGTTTATCCATACGTGAGAAATAAATCTTAGATTTACTTAAACATAAATCGATTATGTACATACATTATTAAGTAGTTTAGAATATTGAATATTTTACCATATTAGTCATGGCGTGTAATAAACATTATGGCACACGTGTTAAATGCAGGGTTACTCAAACATAATATGAAATGAAATGAAATGATCATTTAATCCTGTAGGTTTTGACAACACTTAGGACGGGTCATTTTTTAAAGTTAATGCTAGATTCGCAAGAGTGCAGTTTTCCCCAGAGAAGAACCTAGCAAGAAACTCTGTAGGGTTGCTCTTTTCAATTTAATATCATCATAAAGCCTTTAAATGTCCACATTTTGAGACACCCTGGTTAAGGAAGGTACCTAAGTATACTAAAAGCTACCCGCGACTTCGTACGCATTTATCGTCATATCTTGGAAAAAAAACATGATATCTCAAAATATTATAGCCTATGTGTTATTAAGATGTGTAAGCTACAATATTGTCAAGTTTCATCAAAATCTGTTCAGTAGTTTTTGCGTGAAAGAGTAACAAACATTCTCATATCCATCGGTGAAACTTTAACAGTAAAAAATACTTATAGACTGCCCGCGATCCCCTCATATCTTGGAAAAAAATCATGATACCTTAAAACATATGTGTTATTCTGATGTGTATAAGCTACAATATTGCAAAGTTTCATCAAAATCTGTTCGGTAGTTTTTGCGTGAAAGAGTAACAAACATCCATCCACCCATCGGCATAAACATTGACATTTATAATATTAATAGGATAGGATCCTATGTTTATGCCGATGGATGGATGGATGTTTGTTACTTCATCACGTAAAAACTACTGAACAGATTTTAATGAAATTTGGCAAATTGTAGTTTATGTATCACAATAACACATAGGTTATATTATTTTGAGATATTATAATTGTCTTCCAAGATACTCCTATACATACCTAAGTAAATATTACTTAGTACCTAGGAAGTAGGATTCTAAAATCAAGCACTAAGTACCTAGATGTAGGTAATATGATATCATTAAAGCACTATGGCTCAGTTAACACAATGCAAAGATACCTAGGCATCGCTTACATCTAGACTAGATACTTTAAGACCTAAGTTTTGAACAAAGTCTAAAACATATTTCATCTTAGGTATTGAGATTTGGACCTAACGCATTTCCAAATAAGTTATATGTGATTTTGGATGAATTTTCTCATTTAAAATCACTGTTAAAACGACTTAAATGTATTTATAACCCGACTAAGGAAGTGGTCTCTGCCTACGCGAATAGGAGAGAGGCGTGGCGGATATGTATGTATTTATGTATGTAGGTATAACCCGACTAAATAAAAATGAATGCCGGTAGTATAAAAATAATGACAATGGCAGGCGTTAATTTAAAAAGTTGGGTTATAGAGTTAAGTTTTTGACAGTTATTATCATTAACGAGAAAAACCGGCCAAGCGCGAGTCGGTCTCGCACAGGAAGGATTCCGTACCATCCACTATTGATATCCAGCAAAAAACGCACGTCTCACGTTTGTTGTATGGGAGCCCCCTTATTATTATTCTATTTTTAGTATTTGTTGTTATAGCGACAATGGTAATACATCATCTGTGAAAATTTCAACGCTCTCGCTATACAGGGTGGCCCGTCGATTGACGTCCAAAAGGAAAATTTGAATTCCTCGTGTCGTGGGGTATCCGAATCACCCCCATGTATGTTCCGCGATTTTTTACGGTTTCCGAGGTATGACGTGTTTTCTGATTTTTTGAGATTTTTCAACCAATCACCATAAAAAGGTTCGTAGAAAAAAAAGTTCAACACTTTTTCATAATTTTATTTTTGCATCAGATGCTTCATGACGCGTACTTTTATACATAAAATATTCACCTTCGTAACTTTAATAAAAGTTGGGGAAATGTAGGTCGGAAGAGGAAAAATTGTATTGACTTAAAAAAATCTAAATCTTCAAACTTAAATTAAGAGGTTAAAATGATGGCTTTATGGATTTTAAGCCAGCATAAAAACTGCGCCAACTTCTCAGCTTTCATAATCATCGAAAAAAATTGGTACTTAATGGGGTACTGTTGCTAAAATCAGCCTTTAAAGAGAGCAAGGTGGAAAAATTTCAGAATTGGACGTTTGAGTAAATTTTTTTCTTTCATATTTTATGATCACCTAAGCCTCAGTAGGTTTAAAGACAGTGTTATCTTACCGAAAAGTACAAAAAAGGAGCCAAGATTAACACTTTTGGGGGTTTTGGAGCACCTGTAATAGATGAGTTACACCTTGAGAAAATTATGCAGATATCTCTCATTTCTAAGGGGTTGCAGAAGGAAACGGCCTTGAAGCGGCACGACTGTATCGACTGTACTGTGGGGGTGATTCGGATACCCCACGACACGAGGAATTTTTCTTTTGGACGTCAATCGACGGGCCACCCTGTAGATACAGCCTGGTGACAGACGGACAGTCTCAGTAATAGGGTCGCGTTTTCACCCTTTGGGTACGGAACACTAAAACTTGGTTAGGTAATAGAGTTAAGTTTATGAAAGGTATTATTAGTTTTATTTTATTACAGAGGAAATGGCGCCTCTAAAAAAAAAGAAAATGGCGGCGCGTTTCGAAAAAAAAAATACCAACCTTTAACACAGACTGACCCAATCTCACTAAAATAATTCGCATAAGGGCGCCAAACTATCAAAATTAACCAGAGACAATAAAAAACAATATTTAATTTACTTTTTTAATTTGAATCACTGCCTAACAACCTCACAGTGTCAAGTTTAAATAAAAACTGCATTTGTTTAATAAAACAAACTTAATAGATAAGGTTACTCGCAAGAGTATTTAAAGGACTTTATTTGTTCTTCTGCGGATAGTAATCAAGTCTCTAATTGGTTAATTCGATAGCTGTACTTATAATTAGCGCGGAGTCAGTGTTATCTGACCTCTTTGGTCTTTGATCTTTGTTGATACATATATACATAATCTACTATTTATGTATATGTAGAACCTTACTTCCAACTTACTTCATACCTGTATATGTAACTTTTTTTTATTTTATTTTTTATTAGCCTATATTGTCCCACTGCTGGGCAAAAGCCTCCCCCATGGTTCTCCACACATTTCTGTTGGTGGCGGCTTCCCACCAATTTTCCCTAAATATGCTCAGGTCGTCGCGCCATCGTTTCTTGGGCCTACCTCGGCGGCGCTGGCCGTCTTCCGGCACCCATTTTGTGGCTATTCTCGCCCAACGCTTTGTGTGCAAGCGACTGACGTATATTATAAATGTCTATGTTTGTGCCGATGAATGGATATTTGTTACTTACTAAACCACTGAACAGATTGTAATGAAATTTTACAATAACTTAGCTCGGACATCAGAATAACACATAGGCTATATTATTTGCAGATATTTCGAGTTTTTTCAAAGATATGACGACAAAATGCGTACGAAGTCGCGGGCAGCCTGTAGGTAGATAAATTATGATTTTCTTGAGCTTTCATTGACGTGGTAAGATCCAGGATAGATGGATGTTTGTTACTCTTTCACGCAAAAACTACTTAACAGATTTTGATGAAACTTGGCAATATTGTAGCTTATACATAAAAATAACACAAAGGCTATATTATTTTGAAATATTATGTAAATTCTCCAAGATATGACGACAAAATGCGTACGAAGTCGCGGGCAGGCTCTAATACCTAAGTTAATAAAATATAAACATAGCAAGATTTATCACACAAATGACAGTTGAATGACCTCAATTGCGAAAGGATTTGAGCAATCTGACCTGCGCGTGCGCGTGCGGCTCGGACTCGTTTTAAAAACGATTAAAGTAACGTTGGGGGACCTAAATCTAAGGAGATGTTGAATTTATATTAAAAAATATATTTAAGTGGGAACTTTGTGGAATAGCAATGAATAAATGCTAATGATTATCCTATTCTACAGTTAGGCCTAGAACACACGGGGAAACGCAACTGCAACTGCTAGTTACTTTTGAGTTGCATCAAGTTTCTGCTAAGTATAGACTCCTTTAGAAAACCACACACGACGCAACTAGTTTGAAACGTTTCAGATTATTTGCTTTGTGTGTGGTTTTCTAAAGAAGTCTATACCAGAAACTTAAATGCAACTCAAAAGTAACTAGCAGTTGTAGTTGAGTTGCAGTTGCTTTTTCCCGTGTGTTCTGGGTCTAATAGTATTAATTCTACTATCCTTCTAATATTATAAATGTCAATGTTTGTGCCGATGGATGTTTGTTACTAACTAGTAGCTGCCCGCGACTTCGTACACATTTTATCGTCATATCTTGGAAGAAAAACATGATATCTCAAAATATTATAGCTTAGAGTATCCTAAACCGACGGGCATGTATGAGGCGACTGATGAGTGTGGATAAAGCGAAAGAGGTGTGTTTGGATCGAAGCAAGTGGAAGGAAGTGGTCTTTGCCTACCCCAATGGGAGAGAGGCGTGACGGATATGTAGGTATGTATGTTATAGCTTAGCCTATAATATAATATAGAATAACACACATTATTCTAATATTTCATCATTAAAAAGAGCTTCGCTCTTGTCGGTGGAGTCTACGCCACTCTGTTCTATCCTCTGCCATCCTTTTGAGCACCTGATACGACACAACTTCTATCCCTTTTGATTTATGTAAGTTCTTCGTGGTCTCCCTCTCCTTCTCTTATTTAAGCTGCAATTTTGCCAAATTTTATCAAAATCAATTCAGTAGTTTTTGCGTGTAAAAGGAACAAATATCCATCTATCGGCACAAACATTGACATTTCTCGTTATCAGCTTATTTAATACTTAAACATGGCACGAGTGAACTCTCAAATTGATTGAATAGCTCGTAATCCGCCACGCCGGTCAAAACCTAATTCCGATTTCACACCTTGTACCTAAATCTTTAATCTATTACTCATGATATTCCCTCTTCAAACAAGATGTATTTATTTCTTTATTAGGTGCTATAGGCTGCCCGCGACTTCGTACGCATTTAATCGTCATATCTTAAAAATGTAGGTACCTAAGTAATATCTTAAAAAAATACAGCTTGTGTTATTCCAAGTAAGCTATAACATTGATAAGTTTCATCAAAATCTTTTCAGTGGTTTTGCGTGGAAACGTCCATCCATCCATGGGCACAAACATTGTCATTTTATAATATCTAACTAATAGAAGGAAGTAGGATTTTCAAGGTACCATCTTACATAAGTTGGTAGTGTTTGTGAATTCTAACAGGCCACCAAGTCATCCTAATTTAATGTTCAAGATATACTGGGAGATGTTCTCTACATTCTACATCTCCATTCCGAACCGAACCTATCCCATCTAGTAAATTAAATTACATATTGTCAATTCAGCGGAAGCTACCATTAGGGCGTCCTGATCTCGAACTAAAGGAATTAGGCCATTTCTTAACTGATCGACTTGGTCAGATCGAGTATTAACTAGATTTCAAACGAACAGGAAGGCATACCTAATATTATAAATGTCAATGTTTGTGCCGATGGATGGATGTATGTAAGAATGTTTGTTACTCATTCGCGCAATAGGACTTTAGACAAATTCATAAGTAGTAAGCATAAACCGATCTGTTAAAAGTCCTGTTATGGGACTCGCCTCAAACGGGGGGTTTAAGCTAGATAATTTTAAAATAGATACGTCAATAAATGCGTTAGTAGGTAGTTGCTTAAAATCTAGTGTTTTATAAATCACGGAAAACGGAAAGTTCATGAAAACATCCTATGTACTAAATATGAGTAGGTAAGTATTATAAATGTCAATGTTTGTGCCAATGGATATGAGGATGTTTAATTCTCTTTCACGCAAAAACTACTGAATGTATTATAATGAAACTTTACAATATTGTAGCTTGCACATCAGAATAACATATAGGCTATGGTGATTGAAGCAACTGCGTAAGTTTTCCAAGATATGACGATAAATGTGTACCTACAAGTCGCGGGCAGCCTCTATGACAATGAAAATGAAAAGTGTTTTATTCAAAAATAGGCAAAATTCATTACCTACACTTTTTTGATGTCACTTTTTTTATCTAAAACTACTGCCGGTTCACTACCTGTATAGCCGAGAGGAAGAAGACGGCAAGAAACCTTCGGCATGTTCATAAATAATCGTGTTTGATTATGCCAATGTAAAGATGGAAAGATGTAAGTTGTATCTAACTTGGTATCGTATTTCAACCATATTTAGCACATTTTGAATAAAAACAGCCAAGTGCGAGTCGAACTCGCGCAGCAAGGTTTCCTTATACCACTACTGATATCGAGGAAAAAAAACCAATAAATCACGTTTGTTGAATGGGAGCCCTTAATTATTATTATTCTATTTTTAGTATTTGTTGAATAGCGGTAATGCAACGGTAATAAATCATGTTTGAAAATTTCCGCTCTAGCTATAAGGGTAGGTGACAGACTGACGAACGGACAGCCAAGTCTCAGTAACATGGTCCCGTTTTCACCATTTGGTTACAGAACCCTAAAAAGCAGCCGCAATACGCACAATAATTAACAAAGCCTTTTTAGGCCTAAAATTCTCACAAAACGATCTATTATACCTAATTAGTAAAGCTACAGATATGGGCACGAACTCGAGATGTGACCTCGACATACTTTGTGGTCATTCAACGAGTGGCTTTGAAACTCGGACTGGCTAAGCTCTAGAACTTGGCCCTTCTTGATTCTAGTCCCAAGTCTGTTTAAAATAGCCTCAGTTGTGTGTCGGCAGTGTCAATGGCATTTTTTGACACATTTGGTCTCAATCCCCCTTATTACAAAACGAGGTTTAAAGATAGTCCGATGTTACTTCGTTTAGTTTGACGTTTCGACTATGGACAAAACGTCAAAAGAAACGAACTAACGTCGGACTATCTTTAAGCCTCGTTTTGTAATAAGGGGGAATCTGTTTAACTAAGCCAGCAGAATACCAGATGTATCAAAAAATGTCATTGACTCTCTGCCGACACACAACTGAGGCTATTTTAAAAGGCTCCGCATTTTACAGATTTTTCAATCCGGGCTCATAATCAGTAAGTAGATGTACCTATGCAAGTGCGCATGCTATGAACATTAGCATTTGTGACGATTTGTAGGTAGTAGCAGGCCAACCCGACTACACTATGGGCCGACAGACAGTCTATCTGCGGAGGCTCTAAAGCCGTGGCCCCAGTAGGCAAACTGTTAGCGGCCGACTGAGTGAGCTGCAAAGTGGCGAACTGAAAGAGTTAGCTGCAAACTCAAATCAATGAAATCACCGGTTTTGGTGGGAGTCGGCCGCTGTCTGAGATAGTCAGCGCGCGTAACGCTGCAAACTGCGTACAGTGAGCGAAAACTATCTGACTGTGGACGCTCCATTTCAAATATATAGAAGGGCGTACTAAATCGATACGCCGCAAACTAGTCAGCCACTAACAGTTTGCCTACTGGGGCCAAGGCCTAAGGGCGCGTACTGATTAGCAAGTCGTAACCATAAACATTGCATGCACTGTAACCAAAAACATAGGGTGTGCAGTCGCAGCAGGTTCGCGAACCATGTACCTACGTCACTAGGTTTTTGGGTTACAGTGCATGCAACAGTTACGGTTACAGCTTGATAATAACCGCCTTTACACTATACAATAGGCATTTACGCAGCCGCGTTTGTGATACATCAAACCGCAAGCGCACCCCAAACGCAAGTGCATAACCGCTTATAACGCACAACAAAAAAACCTAATTAAAAACACACAAATAAATGAAATCCATGAGAAAATTAACACAATGTATGAAATTAGCCTCGTAATGAAGCGTGTTGGTCTTTCTTATGAAACGACAATGTAATCTAATCACACGGTTTCATTATCTAACTTAAATGAAGGCTTTTTATTCGTTGCACAAAGCCGTGTTAAAAGTTAATGGTTCTTTAAGCCGATAGCTAATCGAAAGGTTTTCAAAAAATAGAAAAGGTTACCTATCTAGTAGGTACTCTAGTTATAGGATGTTATTTCAATCTTTGTCGAAAATCATGGGGAGGAAATCTACGCTTACAGACTGGCCAAAATGAGTAGAAATTAGTGGCAACACTGTATGTCGTCCCATTTTTCTAAGATTGATTTGAAAGAGACGAGGCTACAGTGTTGCCACTTTTTAATGTTTTCTACTCTTTTTGGCCAATCTGTACTTACTTAACCCCAAGAAACACGGGACAATTTAAGTAGGTAAGTATGTCAAAAATTGACTTTCTTTTCACGATAGGTACTATCTTAATAGGTAGGACTAGTGTCGATCAGCTGATCGGGCACTTTGAATGAAAAGAGATTCCTTTGTCTTGTTGATAAAAACCGATTCATGAGATACAGCCTGGTGACAAACAGACAGACAAGTCTCAGTAATAGGGTCCCGCTTTCACCCTTTGGGTACGGAACCCTAAAAACCAAGTATATTGCGTTTAAGTGTTTGAATTAAAATACCTAAGTACCTACCTATCATAAAGCACTCTGCTAAACACTTATGATAATGTAAAAGAGATATGAATTCATCCTTGGCTAGATAAATGTGTACGAAGTTGCAGGAGGGTATTAATAATATTAACCAATAAGATTATGTTTTTTTTCAGGCTGTTATTTCTCAATACTCAATAATTTATTGCACTCCACAGGTTTTTTCAGATCTTATAAATAATTTAAAGTACTTAGTTACCAAATGTGGACCCTGATTAGGGCACAGCAATTTGTATAGCAATTTGTACTATATATATACGTATTTCTTGCAGCATAATGCGGTCGTAAGTAATTAGACTAATTAGGTACACTTGGGATGTTGTTGTTTAACCAACTAAAAGAATTAGTTTACTTCCTTTCCGCGTTTCTAATTATTTGACGGATTTCGACGTCCGTTTTTAGTTTGGTGAAACTTTAAAATATGTTATTAATTTTAGTCAATGAAGGTTTTTTATCTAGTTTTCTAAACACTTTAAAAAACTTGAGAAATATGTTACAGATGTCTACCTAATTAATTAAAGTTGTATCCATTTTAAAATATTGTCCATTCTGATTGATTGCAAAACATAAAAGTCACATAAAGTGGGTAGGCACAATTTAAAAATGTTTCACCTAAATACCTACGGTCGATAAATTGGCAAAATCAAGGTTAGGTATTATAACCGAAAAACAGTTAAAAAAGAGTCAGGTTAACAGTAAAATTTCGTATATCGCAATGATCGCAACGCAATAAAGAATTTGTGTACATTGCGAGACTCTTGAACAAAAAACCAGTTTGCATCGCAAAACGCAACAAAAAAACATAAACTTCCTTTTAAAAAACTTAAATAAATACTCTTTGTTAAAAACTTACCGGAAAAAATGCCGCTTCAATCCTTTTTTTTTTAAATTAACCAAAGAGGTTTAATACTTTCAAGGTCTTAAAACTTTTTTGAAAGCTTTTTATTTTTTAAATCTTAACTTTTGAAACGCGCGTTGCGGCCGCGAGTCATACGGCGACTGAGGCGTTGTGAGAAAAAATCGTATAGTAGCTAGCTACACAACTTGCAATTGTTAACTTGGTGCTCGTTTTGTATCATTTCTAACATTTCAAAGTGTCGAGTTATTATGTTTTATTAAGATTGCATTAACTTTGCATGGAGAGATCGCTTGACCACTCTATGATGATGGATTATCGTCATTTTGACTGACTAAACTTTAATATATTTAAATTTAAAAACTTTTGTTTGACAGGGTCATAACTCATAACATAACTCATAAGTTACCTATGTAGGATAAAATAAATAGGATATATACTTATAAGTTAGGTTTAAGTGAGCACTATAGAATTTCAATGTACCTACTCACTTAATCTATCTTTTTACCAAGATTAGAAAACTGGACATTAGATGACCATTAACCATGTTGGTTGTAAACCTAGCTTTGATATTGGAAAGTCAAGGGAAACGTTAAATAACTAAGTAGGTACTTAGTTAAAGGTATAAGTATCGTACTTACAACGTACACTTAACTTATCTATTAATTATTAACACTTAATTAAGCCGATTAACTTACTTAACTATAACTAACAAGACTATTTTAGAAGTGTGTTTCCTTTAACTTTCGAAATGTTTCAGAGTTTCTACCTGCCGCCATTTTGCTGGCTAGATGGATAGGTATTTAGTGTCAATGTTTTGTGTATTTAACCAATGAGGAAGGAATATAAGTATCTAGTGGCCCCATTTTTTTTTATATCTTACAAATGAGTTTATGATAGCGTGCCAAGATTGTGCCAAGTTTTTCATAATGTTCTTGGTAGATGACCTGTCAAAAGATAAGAAATACCATACAAAAAGGTAGCCATTTTGCGCCAGATCAGACACGCAGATCCAGACGGATCCAGACGGCACCTCCTTATAAAATCTATACCTACTCAAAGTTGTTTAGTATTATTTACCATGTATTTAACTGTCACTTCCGATGTCAAAACAAATCAAAATCAAAAATGTTTATTCGATGCAATGTTCATAAACATTTTAAGTAGTAGGTAAGTATTTCACCAACGCAAATAAATTGCAAAACTCTACTAAGTAGGTAGGTAGTCTACAGAGGCGGATCGTGAATTTTGTGGGGCCCTGGGCTAAAACTACTTAGGGGCCCCTAAGTACCTAAGTACTATACAAAAAACATAAATTTTACCTAGATTTACGTAAGTATTAGTTGTACAAAAGGCGACCTTACTGCTTGGTAGCAATCTCTTCCAGGCAACCTTTGAATGAGAAACTGAAATAGTGAGGGTTGCCATCATTGCCAGCATTAGGTAATTTAATAAAAAAAAAATCGCCTTTGTTCTAGCGGGGTCTGGGGGCCCCTTGTGACCTCGGGGCCCTGAGCTGCAGCCCAAACAGCCCTGAGGGTAATTCCGGCCCTGGTAGGCTAACACCTGTCTCGTATCAAGTGTTTTTAGTTCTTTACAAAAATGCGACCTTTAATTGTCAACTTACCTACTTACCCAATAAATTACATTGAATAGAATGAAACAATGAAAACTGCGGTTGACTAATTTTGGCGCGATTCCTGTTTTTTTTTGTTACTCGTCCATTCAAGACAGGCAAAGGCCAATGACCAGGAGGTGACATACCGTCTGGATCTGCGTGCCTGGTCTGGCGCAAAATGGCTACCTTTTTGTATGGTATTTCTTATCCTTTGACAGGTCATGTACCAAGAAAACTATGAAAAACTTGCGCCAACCTTGGCACGCTGTCATAAACAAATTTGTATATGAAAAAAAAAATGGGGCCACTCCTTATATTCCTTCCTCATTGGACGATACAGCCTAATCTTCAGTAAAATTGGCGCGGTTTCATATCAAACGTCAAACCGCAACCGCGGTAAAACTGCACGTGCGAAAGAGCCTTTACGGAACAAAATGTTCATATAAAGTTAAATTATTTACACTAGGTCATCCATAACTAATGCAGATAGGATATATTCTATTTTGTAATTTTGGATAAAATGTAAACTCTCTCTTGTAACACATAGGTACCTATATTGTGTTCAAATAATGAAAATAACAAAAGAGTAGGCAGGTGGGCACAATTATGTACAGACTGTAACAATAATGCACTATACATATACAGGGTGTAACAGAAAGGTGATATAAAGTCGAAACACAGCGATAGTCCTCATGAAACTGAACAACTTTCCCCAAGCAAATTGGTTTGTAAATCGAAAAAAAAAATTGGATCGACCATACTTACTCGATCAGCTGATCGGACATTTTGTATGGGGAGGCGAAATTTTTTTTTCGATTTACGACCCATGTTCCTTAGGGAAAGTTGTTCAGTTTCATGAGGACTATCGCTGTGTTTCGGCTTTATACCCCCTTTCTGTTACACCCAGTATACGTACATACATTACAGTATTTATTTATGCCCTGCTCTACTCTACAGTCTTCCTAAACTAGTCCTACACTAAAGGTTGTCTGGAAGAGATCACTTTTAGTGATAAGGCCGCCTTCGCGCACAATGTTTTAGTTTTAAGTTTTATTTGTATTTCTTTGTGTGCAATAAAGTATTTCTATCTATCTATCAACACAGTTTTTAACACCCGACGCCAAAAGAGGGGTGTTATAAGTTTGACGTCTCTGTCTGTGTGTCTGTGGCACTGTAGCTCCTAAACGCGTGGACGGATTTGGATGCGGTTTTTTTTAATTTTAAGCTGGTATTCCTGGGAGTGTTCTTAATTATATACTATGCAAATTGGTTCAGCCATTTCAAGGTCATCAGCTCTTTTGTCGGCTGTATTTGTTACTTTTTTTTATAGTCGGGGGTTTTTTAAATTAACAAACTTTTACATATAAAAAGTTAATATTTCTTATATCCTTATATCTTTTTGTGCAATAAATAATATTTGTATTGTATTGTATTTCTTTCTTTTTACTTTAAATTGGCTTTCGTGTCGAGGCTTAGTAGATCCGTTTGACATCCATGTTAGGGAAAATGAGCGCACTCAAGCATGAGTAGTTTGTTTGTCATTCAAGAAAAATATGACGCACGGATACTTTTTGATGCTTTTTTTACATAATTTGAATTTCAACGATTTTCATAGCTGAGAATAAACTGTAAGCTACTGCATATAACTAAGTACCTATGTATTATCTAAAACTAGAGGCTGCCCGCGACTTCGTACGCATTTAAAGACATATCTTAGAAAAAAATCATGATATCTTAAAATTGGATAGCCTATGTGTTATTATAATATATGAGCTACAATATTGCCAAATTTCATTAAAATCTGTTCAGTGGTTTTTACGTGATGACGTAACAAACATCCATCCATCGGCACAAACATTGACATTTATAATATTCGTAGGATACAAGATGTACCCACCCTTCGTCATCATTGCCATAAATAGATAAATAGCATCCAACTTAATTGGTATAGTAAACATTTTCGGTATCAATTAGACTCAACATCCCCTATTCGAGCCAGTACGGAGAAAGTTCTATATCTCCGAAAGCATATTACCTTCGACATTTGTCTAAAATACTATCGCTTCGACATTTGTCTAAAATACCCACGAGAATTTCATAAATAAAACTCAAATTTTTTTAAAATCAAACTTTATTTTCGAATAAAATCTCTTTTCTGTCATCTATATTTAGTATTTTTTCTTCTAGTTCTCCATCTTTGACTGTGTATGCAGTATGGCAGCCGTGCGGTGTCGTCTGGTACACTTCGTATGAAGGGGGGTCTTCTAAGGTAGATCTGCCACATACTATAATGTTTGGGTAGCCTATTCTGTAATGAAACGTAAAATAATGATATTTTTTCGTCAAATGTACGGAAAATGTGTCATGTCTATGCTCTGAAAATTGGATTGGTATTTTTCTGACTTAGGACTTTTCATTTTTTAAATTACATAAGTACCTACTGAATACCTACTGAATACAAGCCACATGAGAGCGCACGAGCGCCAAACTAACCTATAGGAGTCGAAGTGGTCGCCATGGCCGGAATCGGCCGGATAGATATATTAGGCTGCTTGACACTTCGTATGCATTTATCGTCATATCTTGGAAAACTTACATGATATCTCAAAATAATATAGCCTATGTGATATTATGAATGTACCAGCTACAATACCACAGAGTTTCATTGAAAACTGTTCAGTTACTTTTGCGTGAAATAGTAACAAACATCTTCACATCCATCGGCATAAACATTGACATTTATAATATTAGTAGCATTACAAGTTTCAGGAGCTGTTACATCAAATACAGATAGAATTAACTGACAGATAAACCTATGTCAATTTTATAAAACATAGCTGTCCCGGCGAACTTTGTCCCGCCTTAGAATGAACTTTATTGTGTAGGAATAAAGTTCAAATTGATTCTACATTTTAGTAAGAAAACATTTGTATGGGAAAAAGAAAAGGTCTGTTTTAGGGCTTTCCCGGCAATTATTCGAATTTTTCTCACCTTAAGAACCATACTTGGACTTCAATGAACATTAAAAAAAAAAACAGCCAAATCGGTCCAGCCGTTCAGGCGTGATGCCGTGACAACGGAAAACGGGTTTCATTTTAGATAGATATAGATAACGTTCTACACAGAAACAGGTATAAATAAAATATCTGTCAAGTAAATTTTGGCTGTAAGTGGTGAATATGTACTGGTTTTAAAAGTCACTAAACTCTTTCAAACTTACTTATCGGCCATCATTAGTCGTTTCCCAATGGTCAAGTTATGTCTGTCATCGACAATGACGTCATTTCCTACAATCTTCTCTACTCTATGGTATAGCTGCTGAATTTTGTCTATGCCGTGGGACGACCATTCCTTTGAGCCTTCCTGTGGGATTTAAAATACAAAATAATGTAATTTTTTATCATTATTAGCCCTTTTAACGTCGCCTCTACAGGGGCTCGAGCCTACTCTCATACGAGAGTAATTAGGTCGTAATCTACCATGTATTTTTTTATTGTGACCTACCCAGTGTCACTCTCACAGTAAATACGAATCTAACGACACCTCTCAAGCTAAAATCCATCAAGTAGTTTAGGCTGTAGGGCGTACCAAAGAATTATACATACATACAGCCGGCGCACACCTGACGGAACGCAGCGCAGAGCAATTTCGATTGTCATATTATTATGGACATTGTTTTCATTAGAATAAAATTCAAAATCAATTGACACAACATTCGCATTTAGTCGCTTCGATGCTCCGATGGCCATGTGTTGTGTCAATTGACTTTGAATTTTAATCTAATGATAACAATGTCGATAATAATATGACAAAAAACGCCTTGCGCTGTGCTCCGTGAAGTGTGCGCCGGCGCATTATCACAAAAAACATAACCCTCCTTCTGACGCAGTCGGGTAATAAAAAGATCTGTAAACTGTTCTATATTTACCTTCGGTCCAATTATGATAGAATTGTATGGCGCTATAGGTCGCGGCCATCGCATACATTTATCAGTGGACAGCGCTTCCAAACTTGCCGCTAGTAGTCTGAAACATTAGACGTACTTTGTTTAAGGAGATAATGTAAATAAGGCAACATAAATAGCTATTATATTGTTATAATGTGCAAGCTACAATATTGTAAAGTTTCATTAAAATCGGTTCAGTGGTTTTTAAGCGAAAGAGTGACAAACATCCACACATCTACCAAAAGACACAATCATTGACATTTATTTTATTAGTCGGATGGGTTATGTGAGTGATCGGTAACCTAGTTGGTAGAACGCCCGCTTTCAATCTTGGAGACGCGTTTTCAATCCCCGGCCTGTACCTATTATATTACCTACTAGCTGTCCCGGCGAACTTTGTCCCGCCTTAGAATGAACTT
Organism: Anarsia innoxiella; assembly: GCA_947563765.1. Lineage (NCBI taxonomy): Eukaryota > Metazoa > Arthropoda > Insecta > Lepidoptera > Gelechiidae > Anarsia > Anarsia innoxiella. The sequence goes on along the minus strand of OX387418.1, from coordinate 323,291 downwards.
TATTGTGAAGGAATAAAGTTCAAATTGACTCTAAATTTTTGTTAGAAAACATTTGTATGGGAAAAAGAAAAGGTCTGTTTTAGGGCTTTCCCGGCAATTATTCGAATTTTTCTCACCGTTTAGACCTACCCTGGACTACGACAAACATTTTAAAACCAAAATCAGCTCAATCGGCCCAGCCGTTCTCGAGTTTTAATCAGACTAACGAACAACAATTAATTTTTATTTATATTACCTATTATTGTATTTATTTCTCATGTATACGGATTGAACATTCGACTTAGAATAAATTGTGAGGAAAGCATACACTAGAGAAGAAATTCGAAGGTGTATGTGAAATCTGCCAACGCGATTACGGCCTAAGCCTAATCACTCTCTCTCACTCTCGCTCGTGCCCACTACAGTGGGGACATTAAAGGGGCTGATGTTGATGATATGAAATAGATACCTAGTGGTGCCTATACCATAGCACGCCATCACAATGTCTTTAGCTACTCCATTAGATGGTATGTACTGTGATTGTAGCGGCTCGCTGTATTTCGTGCCGAGAATGAATGTATGGCCGACCTGAAAGATATTAATATTAACGATTAACTTTTAAGCTCTATTTACACACATCCGGGCCGTGTCAGGGAAAAAATATCATTCCATACATTTTCTATGGATTCGTTCCACCCTTTGTCATGACGACGTGTGTGTGTGGACACGGCCCGGATGTGTGTAGATAGCACCTTTAGCAGTCACTTTTATTGCACAAAAGACCTTTGATTTCACCATATACAGATAAAATGAAACTGCCAGATAATCTTATGTCTATTTCATACAACGTTAAGCGCTAACCACACATTTAATCCACACGTCCCTGACGGAACGCGACAAAAATCGGTTAGGTACATACAAATTGTATGAACTTGTTCACACAACTCCGTGTCAGAGCGTCTATAGTGAAACGAACCACTCTGAACACGGATGGCCTTGACCCGGAAATGTGTGGATAGTAGAGGTGGGCCGAGTACTCGGTTAATACTCGGTACTCGGCTTACTCGGCACTTTTTTCACTACTCGTAATCGGCCGAATAACTCGGTTAAAATGCCGAGTACTCGGTATAAACAAATCTACCTTGCGCATTGGATCTGGTTGGTAGATCATAGTCTAATTCCTTCTAATGGTATATATTTAGGCCTTCGCCCAGCTAGAGCAATGTTATGAATTGCTATTATCATAATTATTTAGAAGAAAAATTCATAAGCAGTGCTTTTTCAAAAAAAATTTGCCACTTGACGGCAACCGTCAAGTGGCAAATTTTTTTTTTTCATTATAAATAATTAGCGGGGTGCGGAGGGACAGTTCTAACACCATTATCACCACCGCTCCCGAACTTCTTCGCGCGAAATTCTACCTACTTTTAACTACACCGAGTAACTCGGCCGAGTACTCGGCTCGGTAAACTTAAAACCGAGTAATACTCGGTACTCGGTTACTCGGTAAAACTGGTACTCGGCCCACCACTAGTGGATAGCCTTTAAGACAGTGACAGGTATAAAATATCTGTCAGTTTTTTATCTGTAAGTGGAGAAACGAGCCCTCACGTAAACTTACCTCAACACTAGCAACCATTTCCACCTCCCCCCCGCACTGTCCACACCTCCCCCTCTCACTAAGCCCTGCTCCTCCGCACCCCGCACACACGTGTAGGCAATCTTCTCCCCCCGGAGCGGGGAGCTGCCACTCGTGGGACAGTGTGCCGCCCATGTCCCCGGACGGGGCCTCCACTGGGACAGCAAAATAACAGGGTAAGATAACAGATTTTGATGAAACTTTGCAATACTGTAGTTTGCACTACAAAATAACATCAGAAGAGTCTAATGTGTAAGCTGTAATATTGCCAAGTTTCATCAAAATCTGTTCAATAGTTTTCGCGTGAAAGAGTAACATAACCTCACATCCATCGGCACAAACATTGACATTTATAATATTACTAGTATTAATTAATTAATAAAATATACTTACCTCTTTTTACATCAAGCCCAAGTTCCCCAAAAAGTCTCGCATATGCGTCACTAACTCGCATGTAAGTTTCATGCGCGTTTTCATGCGACGCGTGCGCAGCATATGCGTCCATCATGCGAAATTCTCGCGCTCTTAATAGGCCGTGCTTAGGTCGAAGCTCGTCGCGGTATTTGTTACCTATCTGTAATGGTTTTTTTAAGTAAAATAAATTCAAAATGTTTTTGACTAGTTAACACAGAATGTTCATATAAAATTCTAATAATATATGGTTTTTAGCTACCCGCGACTTCGTATGAAAATAATGTAATATCTCAGATAATTTACATGATATCGTAAAATAATAAAGCCTATGTGTTATTCTGATATGTAAGTTACAATACCGCAAAGTTTCATAAAAATCAGTTCAGTAGTTTTTGCGTGAAAGAGTAACAAACATTCTCGCATCAATAAACGCGCACGAAGTCTCAAGCAGCGTCTAGTAATTTAAAATATAGTGTATGGGGAAGCAATTCTGCAATCAATTTGGTTTTGATCGCACTCGTAGCTAGCTTCACAGCTAGACTTAGTTATCAGAATTAAATACTGGTTGATTAAACAAATGACAAGTTAACATAGACAGTTGGTACAGGCAGACCAACTTATCTGTGAAATGAACGGCGGCGCTAGTAGTAATACAAAATTGTATTTCTACCAATCGCAGCAGTTCTGAAATTTAACATTTCCGTATTAGTGGCCGTAGTTCCAATAACGGCCGGTTCACAGATAACTTGGTAGCTCTGTACAAACTTACTTGATATACTAATAGTGGTAGATTCTTGTAGGAGATTGGGCCAACATCTGCCAACAAATCGGATATCGCTTCTTCGTGGGTCTGCAAAATTTTGTAATAAAATAATTAAGGTAGATATTAATTTAATTTTTTTTTGCAGGAAAAGATCCAGGCCTGAAATTACCATTAAGGACCGGCGCACACCTGACGGAGCGCAACGCAGAGCATTTTTGATTGTCATATTATTATCGACATTGTTCTCATTAGAATAATATTCAAAATCAATTGGCATTATATTCGCATGTAGTCGCTTCGATGCGTCGACGCTCGTTTATTATGTCAACTGATTTTGAATATTCTGCTGCGCTCCGTCAGATGAGCGCCGGCCCTTAAGTCCTATCTTCAGGGCAGATGTCTCATTTTCCATGTATGTATAATGACTAAAAAGTATTGAAATACCTACAGGAGCTAGAATATACTTCTTGTCATGTCTGTCTGTGACTTTAACTAGCTCAGCCCCCTGGTCTGCTCGCCCCGATCGCTTCCAAAGTGACTCTGCTGTTAAACATGGTAGGGATATCGGTTGGGCTCCTATGTTCTCTGAAAAAAAAAAAATATGACTCATTTAGTGCAATAGTCACTACGCTGAATTGGCATGGGAGATCCTGTGTTTGAATACAAGTTGAAAAGAAATTTAAATCAGAAGTTTTAATTAAAACCGGCCAAGTGCGAGTCGGACTCGCGCTCGTAGGGTTCCGTACCATTCACTAGTGATATCGAGTAAAAAAGGCCAAAAGTCATGTTTGTTGTATGGGAGCCCCTTAATTATTATTATTCTATTTTTAGTATTTGTTGTTATAGCGGCAACGGTAATACATCATTTGTAAAAATTTCAACGCTCTAGCTATAACGGTTCATGAGATACAGCCTGGTTGCAGAAGGACACACAAACGGTCAGCCAAGTCTCAGTAATAGGGTCCCGTTTTGACCCTTTGGATACGGAACCCTAATAAAATAGGTATAATTAAAATATGACAGTGTCAATGTTACCAATATGTTTTCTGATGAGATTCTCCAACTTATCAAGAGCCCGGCGAGCGAGTGGTAGAAGACAGAAGAAACCAGATGATGTTGGTCGCACTAAACCATTTTCTAGAAGGAGCTGAAAATGAAAGACTTTTTTTATTTACTTAGATGAGATGATTTCTTCAGTTGATGTAACATATTAAGGTTAGGAGTAAATAAAAATCTTAGATAGGTAACTACTAATATGATAAATGTCAATGGTTGGCCAATGGATGTATGTAAGGATGCTTGTTACTCTTTCATGCAAAAGCCACTTTGAAGATTTTGATGAAACTTGCTAATATTGTAGCTTGTACATCAGAATAACACATAGGCTATATTATTTTAAGATATTATGATTTTTTCCATTGGATATGTGAAGATATTTATCACACAGAAACTATTAAACGGATTTTAGTAAAACTTTGCGATATTGTAGAATATACATCTAAATAAGATACAGGCTATTTTGTTTTAAAATAATATTTAAGCGTTTCAAGATTCTTATAAGAAAAGTGTAGGTACGAGGCTGCTGCCGGCCACTTTCTGGCTGTATTGTTTTATAAGTTTTAAACGGTTGATGATAAGATATGTGTACGGATTCGCGGTCGGTGGTTTATATTGTAATATTTTAGGCAAAAACTTTGCCGTTTAAACAGTATATCGGGACATATCAAGTTAATTTCACCTTTCAATATTTACCTTCTGACTTTTGCAAGTTATTTCAGTGTTTTTGATCTTAGCGTTCTTCGGTATTGTTATAATAGGTTGAAATAACTGTGAAACATAACGCATATTGTATAAAATTATACTTTTCACTGAAAAAAACACCTATTTCCAATCGATCCACAGATTCTTTGAGGTTATATTGCACAGCTGATTGTCAAAGTCAACTGTCATATTGACGTTTGTTTTTTTTAATGCGTTTCGTTTTTGCAAAATGCATTTGCTTTGATCGAGTCTTTTGGCGCCTTGTTTTGAAAAAGTTTAAAAAGTTAACTTTTATTTTTATATGGGCTTTCTAGGACTCTTTACCTCAAACCTATCTTTGAATGCTTTATATTGTTTAAATAGCTTAGATATTGGCAGAGTAAGCTTAGAAATGAAAAGTTACGTCAATGTTACGTAGTAATAATATGTTTAAAAAGTTTTTATAGTTCTCTGATAAGAAATAAATAAATCACGCGAGTTGATAAGAATCGTGTTAGAATCACGCTAATTAGTACTTTAGATTAATGTTGGATTTTAAACGACTTCCTGCGACCCAACAGTAAATGTCTACGTGTCCTAAGTACCTACTTGTATAAAAGTAATGTCCGTCATAGACGATTATTTAGAAAGGCTTCGAAAAAGATAGAAATAAATATGTCTTTTCGTACAGTTGTAATTTTGTTCTGCATTTTGGCTGTCGTTATATTAAATAAGTATAGGTAGGCATTTTGTTTTTTATTTGAAGTTCAGAAAGTCATCGTTCAGTGTCCTTAACTATCGGGAACAGGAGAGACAGGGAAAAATATAGGTACTTAGGTAAGTAGGTAGGTATCTACATTTAATAAGTACTTATTTATAGGTCTCTTAAATACGTGTCATTTTATTTTATAAGGCTAGGATTCTTAGTTTACGAGATATTTTAGTTTTTTGTTTAGCCGACCCGGATTCATTGCTCTCGGGTGTAGTACCTACCTACTCATTTTTAGTTATTTGATGCGCGATATAGTAAGTAGGTACCGACATTGTTAAAATTAAATTAATTAAATAATTGTATTTATGTCAAATTGTATAAAAAAAAGAGAATACATTGTTTTTTTTTCTTTTTTGGTGCCATGGTCTTGTTTAATATGTGTGTTAAATGATAAGTACCTAATTTCTTTGTTTTGTTTTGTTTATTATCTTAATACTCGTACTACAGTGTCCCAAATTATAATCTCTATTTTTTTGTTCATTATTTTAATTTTTTAACGCCTAACAGTGCTACAAGGATCTAAGGATCTATTGGCATTTGAGTGACATTGTCAGGAGGGCGTTGGTTGTGCATAAATTACTCGAAATAATGACAATTTACAAGATGATATCGTTAGTTCTAATTTCCGCCACGTGCCAAAAGTTTCTTGTAGCACTGTATAAGTATAAGTAATCTACCTAACTATGAAAGAAAAGACTTTGATGGCTAGTTTTTTTTTTATTTTTCTATACAGGGTGGCCCGTCGATTGACGTCCAAAAGGAAAATTTGGATTCCTCGTGTCGTGGGGTATCCGAATCACCCCCATTTATGTTCCGCGATTTTTTACGGTTTCCGAGTTATGACGTTTTTTCTGATTTTTTGAGATTTTTCAACCAATCACCCTAAAAAGGTTCGTAGAAAAAAAAGTACAACACTTTTTCATAATTGTATTTTTGCATCGGATGCTTCATGACCCGTACTTTTATGCATAAAATATTCAGCTTCGTAACTTTAATAAAAGTTGGGGAAATTTAGGTCGGAAGAGGAAAAATTGTATTGACTGAAAAATAGTCGAAATCTTCAAACTTAAATTAAGAGGTCAAAAAGATGACTTTATGGATTTTAAACTAGCTTAAAAAATGTGCCGCTTCAAGGCCGTTTCCTTGTGCAACCCCTTAGAAATGAGGCATATCTGCATAATTTTCTCAATTTGTAACTCATCTCTTACAGGTGCTCCAAAACCCCCAAATGTGTCAATCTTGGCTCCTTTTTTGTACTTTTCGGTAAGAGAACACTGTCTTTAAACCTACTGAGGCTTAGGTGATCATAAAATATGAAAGAAAAAAAAAATTGCTCATACGTCCAATTCTGAAATTTTTCCACCTTGCTCTCTCTAAAGGCTGATTCTAGCAAAAATACCCCATTAAATATCAATTATTTTCGATGATTATGAAAGCTGAGAAGTTGGCGCATTTTTTAAGCTAGTTTAAAATCCATAAAGTCATCTTTTTGACCTCTTAATTTAAGTTTGAAGATTTCGACTATTTTTCAGTCAATACAATTTTTCCTCTTTCGACCTAAATTTCCCCAACTTTTATTAAAGTTACGAAGCTGAATATTTTATGCATAAAAGTACAGGTCATGAAGCATCCGATGCAAAAATAAAATTATGAAAAAGTGTTGTACTTTTTTTCTACGAACCTTTTTAGGGTGATTAATTGAAAAATCTCAAAAAATCAGAAAAAACGTCATAACTCGGAAACCGTAAAAAATCGCGGAACATACATGGGGGTGATTCGGATACCCCACGACACGAGGAATCCAAATTTTCCTTTTGGACGTCAATCGACGGGCCACCCTGTATATTCTCCTGCAAGTGAAATACACTTATGACATTTGCAAATAAGTGATATCATGCCGTTATAATAGTAATTTTTATTTTGCTCGTCAAAATGGTCAGTCACAGGCTCACAGCCTCCTTCATTTCTTCGTCCGTCGAAAATCTGCGACCCCTCAATTTTTTCTTTAAATCTTTGAATAAGAAATAGTCACAGGGAGCCAAATCTGGACTATAAGGTGGATGGTTAATTTCTGTGAAGCCGTTTTTGCTCAGGGCTGACCTCGCCGTTAAGGCTGTGTGTACAGGAGCATTGTCTTGTAAAATCACAACACCTTTGCTGAGTTTGCCTCTCCGCTTTTCTTTGATTTGTTCACGAAGCTGGTCAAGCAAGTTTGCATAATATTCAGCATTCATTGTTGTATTTTTAGGCAAATAATCTATCATCAAAATCCCTTCGACATCCCAAAATACGGTGGCCATTAGTTTTCCAGCCGACGGCCGAACCTTGAACTTCCTTGGCGGCTTTTCACCTTTAAATTTCCATTGCATTGACTCTTGTTTGCTTTCCGGATCCCACTGGCGAATCCAAGTTTCATCACAGGTCACAATTCGAGAGATAGTCTCTTCTTCTTTACCTTTGACCAGGTCTAGAAATGCCTGACAACATTCTACTCGCCTTTGTTTGTCAAAGGGGGTCAACATTCTAGCGACCCAACGCGCGCTCACCTTGGACATGCCCAAATGTTCGTGAATAATTTCATGAACTCGTTCCTTGCTAATGCCCACATCTCTGGCTATCTCCCACTGCTTGATTCGCCGATCTGCAAGAATCAGGTTCTTCACCTTTTCAACATTATCTGCTGTAACAGCAGAAATTGGCCTTCCACTACGTGGGTCTTCCAGGCTCTCACGGCCATGTTTAAATTGCTTCGACCAAAACTTTATGACGAATTCAGAAGGGCTTGAATCACCAAACACCTTTAACATGCGCTCTCTGATCTGTGTAGGCGTATTTCTTCTTTACTTAGGAATTTAATCACTGCTCGATGCTCAAATTTCATCATTTTGCAATTTTCTTTCGACATGGTGAAATCAAAGCCGCGCCAAAAAAACAAAAGCTAGCGAAAAAAAATAAACGTCATGATTTTGTAAAAGGAATAAATATAGAATATGATTTTGCAGTGGCCAGTTCGATTTTCAAAACTTTCTTTAACAAAGTAGATTTTATATCAGCCACCCCTCGTATCTGTTTGTTTCTTGACTGGCATCGGCACAAATTGGCAAACCATCATATTTTTACTATTGTTTTAAATAGGTAGGTATAGGTCGCGCCACGTAAAAAAAAAAAAACCGGCCAAGTGCGAGTCGGACTCGCGCACCGAGGGTTCCGTACAAACCTGCAAGGTTTACAAAGTTCGTTCATTACGACAATCGAGTCATAACTATGGTATTTTTATTGCAAAATGAAATTCATAACATTACAATGGGGAAAGATGGAGGAGCATAAATTTAAGACAAAGATCTCTTTATCGTTTAAGTAATCCTTTATTTTATATTAACACATATCATTTATCTATAATATAACTGAAACACTTATACTAGCCTTGCAGCAGACTTGCGAAAGTTCTTTTATTAAAGTTATTTATTTACTAAGTTTTTTAGTCACTATTTAGAAATCTGGTTCAAAAATATTAATTAAGTATTAAATTTGAACCAGACCTGTAAATGGTGACTGAAAAAGGTGTGAATAGCCCCGCGTGCCACCCGTGCCACCAGCGTCCCATCAAACTTCGCCAGTAGAAACAATACAAGCAAGCTGTCTGATAATAACCAACAATAAGAAATATAATAATGTCATTGAATTTAATTATAAGTATAACACTTTAAGCAGTTAGGACGCATTTAGATTCTACAGCTACATTCACCAAAACATCGGGATTGAATGACGATGAGTGACGTCGTCTTTGCCGTTTGAAAAATGTCGCCCTCCCCATACATAGTATAATAACTCGCGGTCATTGCTGTAACTACAATTATGTTTACAATCACAATTTTTTTGGTGGTATAACTACTTAAAATTTTAAGCTTTTCGGAATTTTTCTGTTACCTGTGCTGTAAGCTATTGCTTCTTACCAAATTTCGAGATTCTATGTCAACGGGAAGTGGTCTTTAGGTTTTAATTCCCTTGCGTGTAGTTGCGAGTTTCAAAATATGCGGTATCAATGGTTGTACTTTTGCGTTTTGCGTTTTCGGGTTGACTTATAATTTTTTTTTTCACGGGTTAAAGGCAATTAGATCTAAGTATTTGATATGAATTTCAACTTGATAGCTCTACGCGTTCATGAGGAAAAAAGTAATAAGTTTATATTTATTAAAAAATATATATTTTGTAATGTAACTAAAAATTTAAGGTTTTCGGAATTTTTCCTCTATGTGTGGTATAAAACGTTGCTTCATGCCAAATTTCAAGATTCAAGGTCGACTGGAAGTACCCTTTAGGTTTTGATTCCCTTGCAAGTACTTGCGAGTTTCAAAATATGCAGCTTAAATTGCTGTTTCTTTTGATTGCGTTGACATAGAAGTTTGATTTTGCTACAGCTTAAAGGTATTATAGACCTGAGTATTTGGTATGAATTTCAATTTAATACCTCTACGCGTTTATGAGGAAATGGGTAGTAAGTTTAAGATTATTAAAAAAATATATATTTTGTGATGTAACTAAAAATTTATGGTTTTCGTAATTTTTCCTTTATCTATGCTATAAGACGTTGCTTCGTACCAAATTTCAAGATTCTGAGTTCACGGGAAGCACCCTGTAGGTTTTGATTCCCTTGCAAGTGTCGAAAATTTGCGGCATAAATGGCTGTATCTTTTGATTGCGTTGGCTTAGAAGTTTGATTTTTTCACAGCTTCAAGGGACAGTAGACTTGAGTAATTGATATAAATTTCAGCTTCATACCTCTACGCGTTCCTGAGAAAAAGGGTCTTGACAGACGGACAGACGGACAACAAAGTGATCCTATAAGGGTTCCGTTTTTTCCTTTTGAGGTACGGAACCCTAAAACTTTAGAAACAAATGAAAATTACGTGTTCGCGCATGGGTACACTTACGCTCGAAAGTACTGGAGCTATTTATCGTTTCATTCTTGTAAGAGTCTTTCGCACGCGGTTACGTATGTTGACTTATAGACTATACGTAGGGGATGATGATTCTGATTACAAAGGTTATGAAAGTGACGACAACGATGATAATAAAATGGCCACTTCTGGCATCAACGCGTCCTTATCTGCTTTTCGCGCCACCCATGAAGACTGAATGGAAGAACAATATGTTTTTTTTTTAAATTTTCGAATATTTTTTTACATTTTTACACATTTACACTAAATCCAATATTGATTGGTAGTTGTGTATTTTTTTTTATTTATATTCCACCTTACTAATACTACTAATAATATTTTTCTTTCCTTTGTGCGTAAAACCATGACTGTAATTAAACACTTTTGTGTGCGATGGTATTTTAAAACAAATGTTAATCGTCAGACTCAAAAATCGTCTAATGCGCATCTGTCAAGCTAGGGTTCATTTTACGTGGCGCGACCTATACCTAGGTTTAAATTTATTTATGCACTAGCTGTCCCGGCGAACTTTGTCCCGCCTTAGAATGAACTTTATTGTGTAGGAATAAAGTTCAAATTGACTCTACATTTTAGTAAGAAAACATTTGTATGGGAAAAAGAAAAGGTCTGTTTTAGGGCTTTCCCGGCAATTATTCGAATTTTTCTCACCGTAAGAACCATCCTTGGACTTCAATGAACATTTAAAAAAAAAAACAGCGAAATCGGTCCAGCCGTTGTGACCAAGGGAAATAGGGATTCATTTTTATACAGGGTGTAACAGAAAGGGTATATAAAGCCGAAACACAGCGATAGTCCTCATGAAACTGAACAACTTTCCCCAAGGAACATGGGTCGTAATCGTAACTCGAAAAAAATTTTTGTATCGCCTATACTTACTCGATCAGCTGATCGGGCATTTTGTATGGGGAGGCGAAATTTTTTTTTCGAGTTACGACCCATGTTCCTTGGGGAAAGTTGTTCAGTTTCATGAGGACTATCGCTGTGTTTCGGCTTTATATACCCTTTCTGTAACACCCTGTATATATAGATTATGCTACTTTACAGTCTTCTTTATACTACTCCTGCTCCAAAGGTTGTCTGGTAGAGATTACTCTTAGCGATAAGACCGCCATTGCGCACAATATTATAGTTATAAGTAGGTACCAAATGCATGTATCTCTTTGTGTGCAATAAAGTATTTTTATCAAGTTCATCTAAGTATAAATACTTACATACATACATATCCGTCACGCCTCTCTCCCATTGGGGTAGGCAGAGACCACTTCCCTCCACTTGCTACGATTATTTCACTTTATTCACACTCATCAGTCGCCTCATACATGTCCTTCAGCTTAGGGTACCTACTCTTGACCTTGACTTGGCCAATCACTTGGTAGACCTAGTTATGTAATTAATTATGTACCTAATATTATAATAAGGCCGGGGGCACTGCCCCCGATAAAATCATCTTTCAAAAAAACGCGTGCGCATGACGAAAACATCATTACTCTGATTACTAGAATATCTCTTAGGTCGCGTATACTCGTAGCCTCTTGATAGGCGGGTCCACGCAGAGCGAGCAGCTTCGTTAGGCAGATATTTGGCAGCTTGACGGTTTCTTGAGAAACAACATTGAAGGAAAGGTTGAGGGGAAGAGAGGGAGAGGAAGACCGCGACGTACTTACTTCACTCAAGTAAAAGAGAACGCTTAACGGCATGTCATGTCGTATCAAGAATTTAAAGCACTGGCAGGGCATAGGCCTCAATGGCGAATGCTCCACCGACAATGAATGATGAATGAAGACCTCACTAGTCATTGAGTTGAGTAATTCCTAGGGGCCTCTTTTAACTGCCCAAACGGTTGACTCGCGAGGCTGCTCGCTTTGCATGGACCCGCCTGAGATAGCTACCACCCGTCGCGACCCGCGACACTTCAAAATGAACCTACGTATCCTAACACAGGCTATCATCGTTATCGCACTGATTAAAGTCAAGCCTGACCTTTTTGAACTCAGATAATGTAATCAAGTTTAAGAAAACAATGGCAAATATTATAAAAAAGGATGACTTTGATGTTTTTTTTTTAAATAGATAGGTACCCATTTTATAAAGCTTGACGACAATCTTACATAATATATATCTAATAATGAAATGAAAATTAAATGAATGAAATGAATGATTTGTCTGAAAATTGGTAGCGCAGAAGGACAGTTTTTTTTTGTTAACCATTTCCCACTGCGGGGCAAAGGCCTCCCCTGCGACTTTCCATTTAATCTTTCACATCCCAGAAAAAAAGAACAATAGAAAATCTATTATGTTTGGGTTTATAATGGGTCACTGGGATGTGAGAGGTTAACACGGTCTCTGGTAGCGTCCCGCCATTCCCGAGAAAATGCATCCAGATCGTCTCTCGATCATTTGAATGTATCCAGATCGTTGGGCCAGAATAACAACTGAATGGGCGCCACTAGATGGTCACAGACGCCGAGGTAGACCTCGAAAAAGATAGATACTTTGATGAATATAAAATCTGCTCATTGATGGACTCGGGTCAGCTAGTTAAAACTTTATAGGTAAAACCGCCGCAAACTAAAGCCGCCGGCCTGGCAACAATGCCGCCGGGGTCATTTTCAAACAAAATGAAGACCATAGACACTTTAAAAAGTATAAGGGCGCGTACTCACATTAGCAAGCTGTAACGGTAACGAACAGTTACAGTAGGTAACGAGGTTCTAGTGTGTACAGTCTTCTTTCTTCTTTATCAGCCCATATACGTCCCCACTACAGGGGCACGAGCCTACTCTCATACAGAGAGTGATAAGGCCGTAATCCACCACGCTGGCTAAGTGCGGATTGGCGGATTTCACATACACCTTCGAATTTCTTCTCTGGTGTATGCAGGTTTCCTCACGATGTTTTCCTTCACCGTTAGCAAGTGGTAATCGAATAAATACAGTGTACTGTCATGAGCAATATTACACATTCACATTTTCAAAGTATCGTAACTTCTATTGTTTCAAATATATGTGTTTATCAATTTGTTCAATAACACAACCAACAAACATACAATCATTAAAAAAAACGAAAACATACGAGGGGTGGCTGATATAAAATCTACTTTGTTAAAGAAAGTTTTGAAAATCGAACTGGCCACTGCAAAATCATATTCTATATTTATTCCTTTTTCAAAATTATGACGCTTATTTTTTTTCGCTTGCTTTTGTTTTTTTGGCGCGGCTTTGATTTCACCATGTCGAAAGAAAATTGCAAAATGATGAAATTTGAGCATCGAGCAGTGATTAAATTCCTAAGTAAAGAAGGAAATACGCCTACGCAGATCAGAGAGCGCATGTTAAAGGTGTTTGGTGATTCAAGCCCTTCTGAATTCGTCATAAAGTTTTGGTCGAAGCAATTTAAACATGGCCGTGAGAGCCTGGAAGACGACCCACGTAGTGGAAGGCCAATTTCTGTTGTTACCGCAGATAATGTTGAAAAGGTGAAGAACCTGATTCTTGCAGATCGGCGAATCAAGCAGTTATAAGCCTCTGGTATTTAGAACTACACTTACATATTATTAATTATTATTTAAGTATTGTTTTCTATTACCTAATTGATAGATATGTAGGTACTTGGGTATGGAAAATGTTTATAATTGTGGGTACTTCAGTTCTGCAATAAACGTGAGCTTGAGCACTAGTGTTTTCTTTGTTCTCCGACTATAGGATTCCTAACGGCTAAATACTTATCACTAATTTTATCAATTATTGCTTAATAAGCTTTTAACAAGTACTTATGTACTAAGTGTACTTAGATTCAAGTTCAAGTATCTACCTACAATAATAATTATCTATCCTAATCCTATAATAACTATTATACGTCCTATTACAAGCAAAGTCACAGGAAAAAACTAAATTATATACTGCACAAGGAGAATCACGAGTTTTTAGGGTTCCGTACCTGTTTAGGTCCTGTCGCCCTTTGGACAGGACCCTATTGCTGCAACTCGGTTGTCCCTCTGTCTGTCTTTCCGTCCGTAGTCTGTCCGTCCGTCTGTCACCAGGTTGTATCTCATGAACCGTTATAGTTAGAGCGTTGAAATTTTCACAAATGATGTATTACCGTTGCCGCTATAACAACAAATACTAAAAATAGAATAATAATAATACTTAAATGATTTAATGGAGGGTTCACATACAATAAATGAAATGGGATTTTATTGCTATACTTTGCTCAATATCAATAACGACCACTGGTAGACATTTATTATTAGGCTACTGTTAACCTAGCAAATGCTACAGAACCCAACCTGCGTGAATCCGACTCGCACTTGGCAGGATTTTTATCTCTAATTGATGTATCTTTGGTTAGCCGTTAGGTATATAAGTAATATGTTAGACAAAAAATATTGTACAGTTATGCAAAGATTGGCAGAATAATCAGTTGTGTTACTTCCTTTACGTTTAAAAAGTTTCTTTTTATTGAAAAAACATATTAATAGTTTACGAAATTAAATTTAGATTTTCTTAATACTTTTTTTTTTAAACTTGAGCTTAAAAGTCAATTCTTAAAAAATATAAACTTTGATTTAACGAAAGTGCGCCCTAAAAAATTCTCACTTTTTTCTGTATTTTCTTAAATCTAAATTTAAATCTTTAATCTTCAATTCTTTTTTTATTTATTTTAATTCGTATTTACAATGTATAAACCATCTTTGTATTCGAATTACAACTCAGTACCTCGTCAAGACTCGTACGAATGTCTCGTAAAGTATGGGAATAGAATGAAATGGGGCAAAAACGACACCATTGCAGATTTAGGTTCCGGCGATGGTAGTGTCACCGTAGATGTATTAAAACGGTAAGTGAATCTCATAAAACAATTGAATTTTATTCTACATACATACATACATACATATCTGACACGCCTTTCTCCTATTGGGGTAGGCAGAGACTTCCTTCCCCTTGCTAAGATTCATTTTCACATTATGTTCTATTGTAATTAAATCTTTATGTTATTTTAACTATATACAAAACTGAGGAAGATTTCATAGGTCATATTGATAGAGGGAGCGAAAGAGCCAGTTATTAAATTATAAAAGAAAATTTATCTAACTATTTAACACAAGCTGGTGCATTTTGCATGGGAAGTTCAAAAAAATTTGAATGATTTGAATTCGTACTTACTTGGTCCCATAGTAACCTTTTCTATCATTCACTAATTAATTCACCTTACTTATCAGGCCTTTAACGTCCCCACTAGGGCAGGGGCACGAGCCTACTCTCATACGAGAGTGATTAGGCCGAAATTAGGGAAAATACCTAATTGCAACTTAATAGAAAATATATATTTTTAACCCTTAAACAGGCCCCGTGTGCACTGGCATTAAAACATATTTTTAAATATGGTGGGGTCTTAATTTTTACATGTACAATGTATACCTAAGATCTGTTTCTAATCTTCTATATATATAAAAATGAAACCCGTTTTCCGTTGTCACGGCATCACGCCTGAACGGCTGGACCGATTTCGCTAATTCTTTTTTTTAAATGTTCATTGAAGTCCAAGGATGGTTCTTACGGTGAGAGAAATTCGAATAATTGCCGGGAAAGCCCTAAAACAGACATTTTCTTTTTCCCATACAAATGTTTTCTTACTAAAATGTAGAGTCAATTTGAACTTTATTCCTACACAATAAAGTTCATTCTAAGGCGGGACGAAGTTCGCCGGGACAGCTAGTAAATAATAAAATAAGGTAAAAAAAAAGTGGTCGTATTATGCACAATGCCTGTTGAGGAGCTTTCTGACGTTTCATAATTTATTTCCATTATCCATATTTATAATTAGGAACTGCATAGTTTGAACTTTGATCTCTTTACTGATAACAGGCAATGAATATTGTTTATTATAATGATTTGTAATATCAAAGTCAATGTGTCATTGTATATGTCACTGAACGTATATCGTTGCATATTTTATAATTAGATTTGCTTTTCTCTGGAAAAAAACTGCAACATTTAACAATAAAACACTGTTGTGCGCTAGACTCAATGCGCTCATACATTTGATCTCTCAGACTAATGTGTGTACGTACGACTTATTATCGCACTCGCTTCCTCCTATCGAAAAAAGCTATCCCAAAACGTAGTATGTCA
This sequence comes from Anarsia innoxiella, assembly GCA_947563765.1. Taxonomy (NCBI): domain Eukaryota; kingdom Metazoa; phylum Arthropoda; class Insecta; order Lepidoptera; family Gelechiidae; genus Anarsia; species Anarsia innoxiella. The sequence continues at coordinate 306,895 of OX387418.1, read as the reverse complement.
TTTTTGTTATGTTAAAAAAACGTAGTATGTCATTTTTGTTATGTTAAAAAAACGTAGTTGGTTATTTTTATGTTAAAAAAACGTAGTATGTTATTTTAGTTATTAATGATTAAAAACGTAGAATGTTATTTTTATAAAAAAAAAATACAATTATATTTTAATTTCAAAATTTATTAATTATGTGTATTTTATTATGTATAATGGAAACAGTGTCCATGTCATACCACTGCCAGACGGGCATAGGGCATATAATGACCACTTTCTTTGAATAATGATTTTTCCTAAAATGAAATGTTTAGTTAAAAATGTTTAGCTTCATACGAAAGATACAAATATTGGTAATCAAATAAAGGTTTAATCAATTAAAAAAAAAACAAAAATCACTATAAAACTCCAATTACCTAGGTGGTCGATAAATCGTACTATGCCTGATTAAGGGTTAAATAGGGTAAATTAGCCGGTTTACCGGCCTTCTCTGGTTTTCGGCCATTACGAGTATTTACGCTTATATTAAGAAAGTGATAATACGCTTAATAAAAAAATCTATGCCTCTAACATAATTGCAATGTCTTCTCTTACTCTTTAAATTGGGAGCATAATAACACGCCAATTGTCTCGTCAGTGATCCCGCAAAGGTTGACAGGTCAAAACGTGTCGCAAAATTAACGAAAAAAATAGTGCGCGCGATCTCTTTGCAAGGTAAGTCTTGATCACATTTATTGTTTTTTGAACGTAGGTTTCATTATTATTAGATAGATATGATATTAATTTAATGTTATTCTATTTTAAAATGATGATTTCTTTTATTTAAAATATAATTTTGAGGTGGTCGGATAACCAAAATATCAAATGACGAATTTTTTGGTTCTCGGCCTGCCGGCCGGAAACTAGATCTTATCCTATTATCTTTGACTATTTACATTCTACATTTATTGTATACTTCTTTCAAAACAAAATTATTATAAACAAAATATTTTTGCAAGCTGAATAATTTTGTTAACAGCCGGCCACATCTTTAAAAAGAAGTATTGGACAAATTATGCTAATGAATTATCTATTATTTGGCGGCCGAAAACGGAAGTTCTAATTACTGTTTTTCGGCCTAGCTAACATAGAGGTGGCCGAGAAACAGGAAATCTTTTGTTGATTATCGGACACTTAAAATTTTATAAAATAATAGTAATAAATTTAAAATATAAATGATTTTGATTATAGGTACCTATCAGAAACTCTAGTACAATCATTTTTAGGAACTGTTCAATCGAATTTTTTGAAAGCAAATAGTTTAAAAAGCGGCCGAGAGATAACTTTTTCACGTTTAGTTTTTTGCCATTGGCCGAGAGCTAGTGTTTTTATTTGCAATTCTCGGCCCTTTAATTTAGAAACGGCCGAAAAATGGTTGTTATTGGTTTAGTTTTCGGCCCTATGGTAAAAAAGTGGCCGAAAAATAGCTGGCACTAATTTAGTTTTTCGGCCGTGTTCTAAATGATGGCCGAAAATGTGATTAATTAATTCAATTGGCGGCCATGTAATAAACATGGTGGCCGAAAATACATATATTATATTGTAAGATTAGTTTTCGACCGTTCTTTAGAATATGGTCGAAAAACAGCTGGTAATTTTTATTTTTCGGTCGTGTATTTAAGAGATGGCTGACAATCGGTTCGGATAATTTGACTTTTCGGCCCATGCAGATAAACATCTAAATCAGGCCGCATCCTTTAAATTTTTACTAACTTCTTAATTTAAAATAATACTTATCATCAATTTTCAGATGCCAGCTGTAAAAAGAACTCGTATAAAATCAGATGAAATAAAAAAGACACAAAAAAACAAAACCAATGACCAAATGAAAAATAACACTATCACCAAGAAAAAAAAGAGAACTCATTTTAAATATACAGAGGAAGCATTATCGCAAGCTATCCAAGCAATAAAAACTGAAAAAAAAGAGGTATCAGAGAAGCGTGTCGTCTATATGGTGTTCCTCGCTCAACAGTCCAAGACCGAATTTCAGGCAGGACTTTGGAGCAGCCTCGAAAAGTAGGTCCAGAGCCGATACTAGGATTTGATGGCGAACAAAAGGTGGTAGACTGGATTATAAATTTAGCTAAAAGTGGTTTTCCAGTCAACAAAGAGCTTCTGCTGGAGACTGTAAAAAAAATAATAATTGACATTGGGAAAGGTGATAAATTACCGGAAGGTAAGCGACCAGGTCAAACGTGGTATCAAAATTTTCTTAGAAGACATCCGGAAATCAGTATTCGTGAACCAGAAAATATTAACAAAGCTAGAGAAGCGGTAAGAGAGAGCTCAATCAGGAAATGGTTTTCAGAACTTGAATATTTCTTGTCTGAAAGGGGATTAACAGATGTTATGAAAGATCCTGATAGGATATTAAATGGTGACGAAACAGGAGTTTCACTTTGTCCTAACACTGGAAAAGTGTTAGCTCCTAAAGGGTACAAGAACGTTTACACCGTGAAAAAGGGCAACGAAAAAGAGACTCTTACAGTTCTTATAACAATGACTGCATCAGGAAAAATATGTCCGCCTCTTGTGGTGTTTCCTTACGTCAGACCGCCAAAAGCGGTCGTACAAAATATGCCAGATGGATGGATAATAGGAAAAACGGAAACAGGCTGGATGCGTTCTGATGTTTTCTATGAATACATTGCAAATGATTTTAATAACTGGTTATTACAGAATAACGTAAAAAAGCCTGTGATATTATTCGTTGACGGACATAAATCTCATATGTCAATGGCTTTGAGCAAATTTTGTGAAGAGAACGACATAATTCTATATGCTTTACCTCCAAATACTACACATATAACACAACCCGCAGATGTAAGCGTTTTCAAACCACTAAAGCAACATTGGAAAAAAACTTTGAGTAATTGGCAGGCTAAACCAGAAAATCAAAACAGTACTGTAACAAAGATCAACTTTTGTAAAGTATTTAAAGAAACTCTTGATAAAGACATGACACAGGCAATAAGAAACGGATTTAGAAAATGTGGATTGTTTCCGTTCAATGTGGAAGCTGTTGATTTTACAAAATGCGTGAAGGATTTTCAAGAAAGGAAGAAAAAAAGATCAATTTCGTCTAGCAGATTAACAGAAAGTGATTATTTTACTGCACAAAAAGTTATTGCAACAATAAAGGAGAATTTGATAAAAAAAGGCATTGATTCTGAAATTATTTGTAGTGAAATAGAATTGGCCAGATCTTCTTTTAAAAAAAGTCGAAATTCTGCTTCCAAAACACCAAGGACGTCCACAGAGGTAGCCAATTCTTCTGCTCTGAAAACTCCTAATCCAATCATAGCAGCTCCTACATCTAATGAAACAATAAATAATATGGTTGTTGATAATGCTGGTTGTAGTACTGTTAATGATTTAAGCTATCCATTGCTTGATGAGCTCTCAATTCCGGATGTAGGATCATACGTATCACTAAATGACATATCTGTTATGAAATTAAGCGACATCCATTTTGAAGATCAAAATGAGACACAGATTCTTAATGCAGAAGAGAATTTTAAAGAACTTCAAGATATTGATACGATGCCAGAAACACTATCTTTCCCAGATAACCAAATTGTTGTGATAGCAGAAATACATACTCCGGCTAAAAATGAAGAAACTTCTCTGAAAACCCCACACATGAGTTCAACACCGATTCAAACACGATCGCTTACAAATGAATTTGAAGAAAGTGGGATTGATCTTGAGTCACCGTTTAAGCAAGTATCACCACAACTTATCCAAGACAATAATACCACAAAATTTGAAAACAAAGATATTACACAAAGAAACAAAGAAGCGTCGTTGACAGAAATGACCGAATTGACAGATATTACTAAGATAAAAATACCAGAAAATAATAATATATTGCCTGATCCATTCACAAAGCATTTAAAATTTCTGACCGATACAACAAATACTAAAAATAAAAAGAAGAATATTGTTGATAAATTACCTAGTGCTATATCTGCAAAAATGTGGAGAGATTATTATGAATCAAAAGAGAAGGAAAAGCAAAAAAAGATCGACGCGATAAATAAAAGAAAGATCGAAAGAGAACAAAAAAAAATCAAAGCTGCTGCAAAAAAAGAAAGAGTTACTCAGCAGAAGAAGCTTAAAATTAAAACAAATGAAACCAAACCAAAGAATAATAAAGTAAAAAGGAATAAAGAAGCAGAAATCGAGAAGATTGTTGAAGTTAGTAAAGCGACTGAAGAAAAAATTAAGACTGCCAAAAAGTACGAAAACCCTAGTCAAGAGAAAAATGAATGTAAACAAATCGTAAATGAAGAAACTGAAAATGGTGAAGATACAAATAGAACTGTTGAGGAAATAAAAACAAATAAGCCCGATGATGAACGCAATTTACAGGTAATTTTGTAACTTTGTTTGAATTCTAACAATAAATTCGTACTTACGTACCTATTCTAAAATATTTTTACTACCTACAGGTCATGGACAGTGAGAAAAAAACTAAAGAAGAAACAATAGAAGAAAGAGAATATATAAAAGAAACTGATAAAGAAAATGAATGCGAGATGGAAGAAGCAATATGCGAAGAGACAGTTGAAATAAATAAAGATTACAATGAAGATTTTGAAAAGGAAACTATTTTCTAAATATATTTTTCTTAAATATTTAGTTTTTAAGTAAACTTACATTTCGAAGGCTGATTATGCAACCAAATATTCCTACACTTTATAATAAGTAATAACTATTTTGAAATAAATACAGATAAAGACAGAGAAGATTATGAAGAAGAAAAGACTTATAGTTCTTAAATATTTAGTTTTTAAGTATAATTACACTTCGAAGGCTGATTATGCAACCGAATGTTCCTATATTTTATGATAAGAAATCGTTATTTTCTGTGATTAAAAGTCTAATTTGTATTGATTTCCTTTTTAATTAAAAATACACCTTGATATAGAGTAAATAAAAACTAATTTATAAATTGGAAACGGTGGCCGAAAACTGATTAGATTTATGGCCGAAAACTAAAACATGTGGCCGAAAATGGGCCAAATCGCTCACTTTTCAAGTTTTGTGTTTTATCATTTATGTAGACTTATTTTCAAAGAAAATAGATGCATATTTAAAAACTGCATTGTCTATTGAGTACAATACCATTTCATTTATCAGTGTAAGCTTAATCTTTCATTTAAATAAATCATCCCGAAGTCATAATATTGCTTAACTGGCCGAAAACCGGCTATTTTACCCTACACACACTTTCTTTGTATCTATTTTTGACAGGTTCATCCCGCCAAATTACAAGCATCTCGTTGGCTGTGACATTTCGTTGTCTATGGTCTCCTATGCGAACGAAACGCACGGAGATCTGAAAACCTCCTTCGTGGTGCAAGACTTGGGCGGGGTTCTACAGGAAACGCTGGTTGGAGCGTTCAACCATGTGTTCTCTTCTTATGCTTTACATTGGATTCAGGATCAACAGTAAGTAACCGCTACAGTGCTGCAAGGATCTTTTGGCACGTGGCGGAAATCGGAACTAACGATATCATCTTGTAAATTGTCATTATTTTGAGTTACATAATCACCACCCACGCCCTCCTGACAATGTCACTCAAGTGCCAATAGATCCTTGTAGCACTGTAGGTAATCCTGTGAAGATGTATTGTAGGATTGTAGGTAGTTCTTTAATTTACGAAGATTTAAGTATGGCGATTCTGTGTACATCTACAATAAGAAAGTCATTTTTTAACCCCCGACGCCAAAAGAGGGGTGTTATAAGTTTGACGTCGATGTCTGTCTGTGTGTGTCTGTCTGTGGCACTGTAGCTCTTAAACGCGTGGACGGATTTGGATGCGGTTTTTTTTAGTTTAAAGCAGGTTTTCCTTTTGTCAGCTGTGGTAGGGTTGTAGAGTCAATATATATAACAGCAGATATGTCGTGTTTGGATTCATTTTGATCAGTGTTTAATTCTTAATATAATGCAATGGTGACAATAAGTGAGGAGCTGATGATGGAGTCAGAATTTCCAGCACTCCATCCATTCTTGAAAAATGTAACAGCAGATATGTCGTGTTTGGATTCGTTTTGATCAGTGTTTAATCCTTAATATAATGCAATGTTGACAACAGGAGGAGCTTATAATAATTATATAATAAAAGTTTAAAAACTTTGAAATAAAAATTAAATAAAAAATTTAAAAAACCCCCGACTATAAAAAGTAACAAATAAAATAAGTAGTCTTTTATCAACTGAACATCGCTTAATATTTCATACAAATTGACAACTTTCATACAAACTTCATTTTGTCGGGGGACCGCTAAATAGCTAGGTAGTAGGTAAGTACGCAACGCGAACGATACCTATCACAAATAATCATAATGTGATGTCAAAATTTAAAAAATACCTGTGAAATGTTTTAATTGAATTGATAAGTATAATTTAAAATATTCATAAGGAAAATAGAATGCGGTCCCCCGACAAAATGAAGTTTGTATGAAAGTTGTCAATTTGTATGAAATATTAAGCGATGTTCAGTTGATAAAAGACTACTTATTTTATTTGTTAGATACTTTTTATAGTAGGGGGTTTTTTAAATTTTTAATTTAATTTTCAAAAATCGCGTGCACATATCAAGATGACAAGTTTTTTCGAAAACGTCATTTTCCTGAGTTTTAATTTTCTGGAGAGAACTGTAAAAGCCCCACGATTTAAAAAAAACTGTGTCCGACATTTTTTGACACGAAAAAGTTTCTAGAATATTATTATCTCTTTCATTCCTAACATGGCTGAAATTCGATCTTATTATTAAAATTCGTTGCGATTGTTTTTTTTATTAATGGCGTCCATTTTATAAGTAATTCAATCTTATGGAGTCTTTATCATCTTAAACTCAGTTACATAATGACTAAATCAACATGTCACGGAAATTAATTCCACATGAATGTGTAATAATTAGAAAATAAGTAGGTATATTTTCTAATTATTTAAAAATAACCTTATGTAATAAGCTTAAGTAATAACAAATAGTACCTTACCTTGTAGAAAATAATTACTTACAAGGAAATACATAGGTACCTATACTTATAATAACTTATAGGTATTTTTAATGCGATTTGCACAAGACTTAACAGATTCTAGACTTTGATTGGTACCTATCTTTAATTATTTAATTAAGTATAAAATAATGACTTACGTTACGCAAGATTGTTGGATAACTTGAATTCATCCTACTATACGTAGACACCTCTCTCTATGTCAATATTTGTGCCAATATGGTCGGATGCCAATTGATGTTTTGCCTCTTTTTGCTTGAAATTAATATATCTACCTAATGGCTACTGATAGACACTTGAAATATCCACAATTTGAACATAAACATTAAAAACAAAAAATATAGGTACACTAGGTATACATATTAGGTATAATAAGTATTTAAGGATTTTTTCATTTTTTCAATAGAATGGTAGGTACGGAACCCTTCGCTCGCGAGCCCGACTCACACTTAACCAATTTTTTTTTTAATTATTTCTATCTTATGTCCCCAGACGCGTGTACCAAAACATCCACAAGATGCTTGTAGAAGGCGGCGATTGTTTGTTACTCATCGTGAGTAAGACGTACGTGTTTGATTGCTACCGGATCATGGCGAGGAAACCCAGGTGGCAGCACTGTATGCGACATGCCGAGAGATACATCTCGCCGTATCACGATCTGGAGGTTAAGTAAAAAAAAAATATTTGTCGATTTATTGCTAGGAAGCGTTTCAGCCTATGCACACAGTGATTTTTTTCCGCGCGGTTTTTTCCCAATTCTGTAATGTAACACATAGAATCATAAGCAATTAGCCGCATCGGCGGAAATAATATCACGCGGAAAAAAAACTGATTTGATACAAATTAATCGCTATTAGGCCGTGGCCCCAGTAGGCAAACTGTTAGCGGCTGACTAGTTTGCGGCGTATCGATTTAGTACGCCCTTCCATATATTTGAAATGGAGTGTCCACAGTCAGCTAGTTTTCGCTCACTGTACGCAGTTTGCAACGTTACGCGCACTGACTATCTCAGACAGCGGCCGACTCCCACCAAAACCGGTGATTTCATTGATTTGAGTTTGCAGCTAACTCTTTCAGTTCGCCACAAATTTGCGGCTCACTCAGTCGGCCGCTAACAGTTTGCCTACTGGGGCCCCGGCCTTAAGGTGTATTCTTACCGCGGATTATTATTCGCGCGAATAAAAAACGCGCGGTGAAAAATCGCGTGAAAAATCGCTAATGCGGATAGAGAAACTGCGGGTCTACTGCTGGCTGGCTGTTAATTCCTGCTAATATTATAAATAACAATGAACGATATCGTGGGCAGCCTCTAGTTTAACTAAACCGACGTGCATGTAGATTGATGAATGTGGATGAAGCGAAAGAGGTGGTAAGACCTAGCATGTGGAGAGAAGTTCTGCTACCTCGACGGGAGGTGTGACGGATATGTATGTAGGTAGATGAACTAAATTGGAGGGACAAGGGAACGGAAGTAGATTCTGGTAACAATGTAGTTAAATGTGGTAACAATGTGGTAACAATCCATTACTGTTTCAGGACCCAGAAAAAACTGCTCATAAGTTAATGCTGCAAGTTGGATTTAAAGATGTGTTTGTAAAGAATGAGGAAAAGGTCTTCGTGTATGACGCAGAGTATTTCAAAAGTGAGTAGAAATTAATATTTTATTTAGTTTAAGGCTGACATTACCTTAGTGTTTAGGCTACTTTAGTTAAATCATGTAAAGCTAGAGTGAACGGTAGCTTAGTTGGTAGAACACCGACTTCCAATCTTGCAGACGCGAGTTCGATCCCCGGCCCTGTACTTCTGAAATTTATTTCTCATGTATCGATTACAACTCGCTAGGTGAAGGAAAACATCGCAAGGAAACCTGCAAACACTAGAGAAGAAATTCGAATGTGTATTTGTGAGGGCTGTTTAGGCTAAGGATATTCATCATCAGCCTATTTTCCAGCGCGATTAGTTCTTTGCTGGAAATCAGGCTGAAATGATGATGGTAAAGGATGATGTTGATGAATGATGATGATGATGAACGATGATGATGGTGATGAATTGTTTACAGATACAATGGAATCAATTGCTCCGTTCGACATCCCAGCGGACCTTAGAGAGCAATACAAAGAGGATTTTCTCGAAGCTGCGCGTGAGTTGAAAGCCGTTGAAGAGGTCGACGGTAAAACTATCATGAACATGTGTTACTCTGTTCTCACTATTTCTGCAACTAAATAAGGTTAAAAATAGTAGTATACATGTATTGCCTAGGTGTTTTTGTTGTTATAAGTTATGTCGCAATTTATTTTTTAGTTTTCTAAAATTTTTACCTGAATCTTAAGTACGAAGTACGAGTACCTATAATGAAATAGTTTTAAGAAAAAAAAAATACATTACCGTTTATGCATTAAAGATGAAGAAAAGAGAAGCCTCCACTCTTTCATTTGGTGCCCTATAGCATAATCCTTTGCAATATAAGTAGCTGTAAGCTGTTTTTGTAAAGTTTTTATACTTAGTGCAATAAACAATTGAGTACCTATTGAGTTTTAAATAAAGAATTTAAAAAAAAAATTCTTATTTTACGATTTTTTGTTCAGAACCTTTTTCGTTAATTTAAGTAGGTAGGTCTTAGGTAGGTAGGTACCTAGTCCATTTCACGAAAGAAGTCCCCCGGATATTTTTGAAACTAAATTTGACAGGTCTGTTCCCCAATTTTCTGATCTTTTCCCTGATAGTAGGTAGAAAAAACCTTACTTATCTCAATAAACATATACTTTTTACATAACAGAAATGTAGGTAAATAGATGTTTTTATCAAAATGTATACCAACCTACTCATGGAATGACTAGGACACTCAAAGTATGCAATTATCAGTAAAATTTGATAAACTACAACTGAAATGTAAATAATATGAAATGTACCAACCTACAGTTTTTGAACATGAAGGTTTTTAATTTAAAAAAATACATTTATTTTTTAAAAGTCTATTTTTTTTTGTACACAACCTCTTTCGTAAATCCGCCGTCAAAACACGGCCATTGTGCGCGCTCATCGCACCCATAGATACGAGATGAAGTCAGTGAGAACGTTTAACCCGGGACCCAATGAATGCACACATTTTATAGACGCCACTGGTTCGAGTGGTGGTGGTATGGTGGAGGGGGAAGCGGGTTTTATTTAAAAAAAATTAGTGAAATGGCGAAAGGGTTAAGTATTAGCCTACCTGTGGCTTGAAGAGGCATAGGACATACTCGTAGGTGAGTAAGTAGGTACTTTATGTCAAAAACGTGTCTGTCTAATGATGATAATGAAAGTACTGACAAATATTGACTGTAGCTGTCCAAAGCAGAACAAGACGGCAGGGATAATCCTACCAAGTAATATTTACTTATTTATCACAGTTTGTGCCGATGGATGGATGTAAGTAAGTAGATGTGTGATGCATTGGGAGGAGGATGTTTGTTACTCTTTAACGTAAAAACCACTGAAGAGATTTTAATGAAACTATACAATATTAAAGCTTGTACATCAAAATAACACACGGGCTACTATATATATTATACCTATGAGTAGGTAATTTTTAAATGATATGACGTTAAATGCGCACGACGAGGTCGTCGCGGGCAGCTTCTATGTAGGATTTAAGTAGGTACCTACCTACTATTACCTATATTCACATTACATTCATTTTCTTGTTTTTACATTCATTTTCGCAATACTTTATCGAATCCGCTTTTCCACTCACAGTACACGCTCCCCCCGTTATCACTTCACACTTCATTTCCCGCCAAATCTGCAACGTCGCGCCAAAATGGCCGCCGCCTCGTTATTCTAACCTTAATTATATTTCAGATAAGCTAACTGGGGACTTCCTGTCCTTTTTGTTGCTTTATAAAAGGTTTAATGGAGTGATGTGTAAGTTGGCTTGAATTTTATATCTGCCTAGTCACTGTGTTGGTTTCGATTTGCAAAATCCATCAGCTGGTCTGTGCAAAATGTGAACATTGTATCGAATCACTGACTTTAGTAGGTTCATACAAACACAGCATAGGTAGGCACGAATATTTTGGTGACTAGTTATTAAGTTCTTACTTTGTTTAATATTTAAATACTTAGTTTGGTTTTTTTTTCTGTTTCTTTAGTAGCTAGTACCTTTACTACCTACTTAGTTAAGTAGGTACTTTACCTCTAATATTAAGGTAGGTAGGTATATACCTATACTTAAATTATGTTTGGAAATATGTTATGTAGGTAGATACCTATAAATCCTATCCTATTAATATTATAAATGTCAATGTTTGTGCCGTTGGATGGATGGATAGATTTTTGTTACTCATTCACGCAAAAACTACTGAACAGATTTTGATGTAACTTGGCGATATTGTACCTTGCACATCAGAATAATACAAAGGCTATATTATTTTGAGATATCATGTTTTTTTTTTCAATATATGACGATAAATGCGTACGAAGTCGCGGACAGCTTCTAACAAATTAATTCTAAATAAATGATAACACGGCAGCGCTGATAAAGGTCCTTACGCAACCCTTACGCTATTACAGTACTCACTTTTATACTATTTACTAGCTGTCCCGGCGAACTTTGTCCCGCCTTAGAATGAACTTTATTGTATGGTAATAAAGTTCAAATTGACTTCATTTTAGTAAGAAAACATTTGTATGGGAAAAAGAAAAGGTCTGTTTTAGGGCTTTCCCGGCAATTATTCGAATTTTTCTCACCGTAAGAACCATCCTTGGACTTCAATGAACATTTAAAAAAGAATTAGCGAAATCGGTCCAGCCGTTAAGGCGTGATGCCGTGACCAAGGGAAATAGGGATTCATTTTTATATATATAGAAGATATATAAGATAAAGCTGCATGTACACTATTTGTAAAGATTACTTCCTCGTTAATTTTACCGCTTGACGAGTTCAGGTGTTCCGTCCGTCTAAGCATTAGTTTACACTAATTAATGGCTGCGGGTCTTGTTGGCCTTAGCTTAGATTATGTCAAGTTATCATGTCAGGTATGGATTAAATAGGTAATTACTTATATCTAGAGGCCGCCCCCGACTTCGTACGCATTTACCGTCATATCTTAGAAAAATATCATGATATCTCAAAATCATAGCTTAAGTGCTCTACATATTTTACCCCTATTAGTCGTTAGGGCACACAATTTTTAGAGATTTTGATGCATCGGTGTGACGAACTATAGAGCTCGTGATTTGTAGGTCTTGTAAACTATCGACCAAACATTTTCGAGCTTTTAATGTTTGATCAAACGACATTCGATTTTAAGTAGGAAACTCATATATTATAGGTACTTAATATCTCTTTGTGTTCAATAAAGTACTTATCTATCTATTTATGTATTACTCTGTTGTAAAGCTACAATTCTGTAAAGTTTCATTACAATCTGTTCAGTGGTTTATGCGTAAGAGTAACAAACATCCTCACATCCATCCATCCATCGGCTCACATCCACGACACGTTAAAAATACGTCAAAAGTACATTTTAGGACCCTGTTTATATGGCACGGCAATCATAATATTAGTAGGATCACGTAGTACCTACCTACTCTATGTAAAATAAAAATGATTCAATTATAAAAGCCACTATCATTTCCGAATGTCCCTAAATACAAGCGAGTAAATGGCGTATAAAGGCGATAAGGTGTAACACTATGATTTATACATTCCAACTCACTGACCCGAGCTGTCGGCAGTTTAAGCTCTCGCTGTTGTTTGGTTAGGTCTCTACTGTGTTAGAGATGATTCTGTTACATTAGTTAGGCTTTTAGGCTAAATAATTTTTCGTATTTTATTGAATAGGTACCTACCTAATTACAGAAAAATTTTGTGAGATTTTTGTTAGTACTTAGGTAATGCTGTTCCCATATAAAAAATTAAATGTTTACTATCTTTTTAAAACAAACTTTTAGTGTAAAATACTTAATGTTTGTAAGCATTTTATAGCATGCAGTGTGGGAGCATCATAAGGCAGTCTATTATATAATATATATATATATCTACGTTTACAATAGTATACACAATGTGTCTTAGATAAATAGGTAGTGCGTTGGTACAGTAAGGTAGGTAGGTAATAGATAGATGCCTAATAAAGTACATAGGTAAGTATATCTTGGAGCTCGGCTTTTCCCCGAGCAGTACCTACAAACAAACTCTCTCTGTGCATTTGATAAGATTCCTATATACTTATATTTCGTCAAATACACACACAGGAACAGTTACGCTTGTTTCCAAACAAAAATTAGGTACCCTAAACACGCCGGCTCCGCACGACCGCGTCCCTTTGCCTGCCTCCTGAAAGTGACAGTTGCACAATTTTTCCCGCGCAAGATGGCGGCTGGCTGTCAGCTGTGAAAATTGTCTCGATGTCACATACAGACGAGGATAATCGAAAATGAATGTGAATGAATGAGCTTTTGCATTTGGCAGATAATTTCTGTGATTGCAGTCGATTTACTATACCTACGTATAACGTATGTTTTCACCACGTTTTTACATGAAATTGAGTTTCTAAGTGTCTTTTCATACTTCCCGTAGCCGTCACCGGGTAGGTGCGGGTAGATCATTCTGTCAAATGTATGAAAATGACAATCTGTAACTACCTGTATTTTGCATAACCATTCACCATGCACAACCATGCATAAATAGGTACATACCTACCACTTCCTTTACGATACACCTAAATAAAGTAGATAGGTAGGTACCTAGTTAAAATCTTCATTGTATTGTATAGTAGGTACCTATTACCTATCTTACTTAGGTCCTACCTTCAGTTGATGTTTGGACCTCGAATTTTTGATGCGAATGATGCTCTCTTGCCTCTCTCTTCATGGCACTACCCAGCGAATTGATTCAGTCTCATTTTCACCTTTCATCAAAATAATTACTTACCTACTATTGTAGGTAGCCTACCAAAAAATCCACAATAATAATTTACAATATAAAACTGGCTTGCCCCATAAAACACCCAGAAATAATTTAAAAAGTTCATTCCCAACATCGCGGGGACATATTTTTTTAATTTTGAGAAAAACGATGAAAGCAAATTCCGGCATCCCTTGCAGCCGGTTTGGAACGCGGGAATAATTCAAATCGCCCGTAATTAATCTGTGGTTTGCCGCGCAAATAGGATTCTTTTTTTTTTAAACCTGCTCCTCTAGCGATGGGTTTGTTTCCATTGTTTTATGGGGCGGTATTTAGGTGTCCATTAATGTAAGTAATTTTTCATTATCTTAAAGCAGAAACTGGTAAATCTACGTACCTTTTACTTTCCTACCTTACTTGTACAAACCCCCATAATATTTTTAATGTATGTAAGTAGTTCACTACTTAACAACCTCGTTGTCATCATTCATTGGTGCTGGTGTTAGGTTTTAAGGATCACATGTTACAAGGATGTTCTTACCCAACGTGCTCATAGTTTATTATTAGTTTAACCATTTATTTAGCGCGAAGTAGTAGAGACTCCTTATTATACCAACACAGCTTCGTCTGCTTAAAGGCCCAGAAGATATTTTAGTTAAGTCATTTAAACGTCTTTTTATCGTTTAAACAACATGCAATGGAAACAAACCCACATTACACCCATCAAGGTACACGCATACAGAACATACTGGCCACATATAAAAGCGCGGGAAAACACTCGGGAAGCCATTACGGCATTTTTAGAAAAAGTACAAAATTTTTATGATGGCGCATCGTGCGGATTTTATCTACGTGAGATGTTTGTGATGGTTTTAGTTATCATTTTGTGTATTTACTGTGAACATTTTACGAGCAAAATGCACTTACAGATGGATTGCAAAACATGTGAGCTTCAGTTCATTTGTTTTTTCTGTGCATTTTGTAAATTGACAGGCACCATATTTCATAAGTTCTGTAGAGAGGAAAGATGGTAGAAAATGTGTTCAGTTTACCAATTTGTAACTTTGTTGGTCGTTGTCTATCGTCCCATGACCTACTAGGGTCCTCCGATAGCGATAGTGCCTTAGTGGAATCTAAAACTATGCTATGGACTTACCTACCTAGGCCCTATGGATAGCAGGAGGCAAGTAGATACATACTTACATTTTACTTACCTACTTGTAGAAGTACCTCTAGACGACTTTAAGGCTAAGATTGGCACGTAGATTTAGTTCGTTTGTCTAGAATTTTTCTCTAATGCTTTTGAAGGGATTAAGTAGGTACCTAGTTTATGAGAAAAAAGCTTTGACAAAATGGGTAGGTTATAGGATTATAGGATAAACTAAAATCTTAGGCTGCTGCCGCCGCTGCTTTTGCCTGCAAGTTCTGTGTCGCCGAGGGAGTGTCCTCTCCACAGGTCCTCTCAGATAAGTAGATGTTTGGAGTTTTGCCAGTAATTTATTCGAATGATATTCGATATCTTTGATTAGGTATTTTAGTCTACCTACTCAAAAAGATCGAATATGATTTTTGACAGAATGTGGAATATTATGACATTAGACCATGGAGGAAGAATATTTTACTTATTCGATCTTTTTGTTTAGGTGATGTACAAAGCATTTTTTTAAATGATTTTGAAGTGTGTTGTCATGTCAAAGATTCCTGCCACAAATTACTGTTTAGGTAATGTTTTTAAGTTTTTGTTATCACTATTATAGCAATGTTAAGTGTGTAGGAAAGTATAAATAACTAGGTAGGACATAGAGGCTTTAATTTCTAGTTCTAATCTAAAAAGACAACACCAAAATATTAATTTTAAACCATTTATTTGAAACGCGAATCACCGCTAAGCCCGCGGCTCCCGTCGCAATGTATCCAAAGCTAAACTTTCATACGATAAATATAATTAATCATTATCATTTCTTCACAATAATCAATCAATTAATTAAAAAACTACCAAATGACTAGATTAAAGGCATAATATTTAAGTGACGTGACCATTTCTGTTTCGAAAAAAAAACGAGCAGACAAAAATTAAAATGGTGTAGGTACCTACTCTTTTCAGATTTTCATTTGTTTTGAGAGAAGAGAAGAGAGAAAAAAAGAGAACAGCTAGCAAATATTCTACATTATCATTCAAGATACAATTACCTACCTTTTTCCCTGATAGGCCAGACAAACGACCCTATGGGAAAAGCTTCAAGAATATTCTTTTAGTAGGTAAGTAGTAATGCCCGAAGTTATGTACCCACTGAAAAGCACAAAATTAGGATAGGAAGTAGGCACCTTGGCGCATAGAAGAAAGTGTGCCAAAACGGTAAGTAGGTACTAAATAGTGCCATTGAGCGACAAGATAAAGGAAAGTTTTGGCAAATACTATTAATGCGATGTAAAAAATATTTAAACGAAAAAAATGTCATAAAAATGGCCACGTCACATCCTCAGATGTAATAGTAAAAAAATCTACAGCCCTTACTGAAATTCAAGCTACTTTTACAATATAAGTACAAATGCGTCTTTTATAAGTTCAAATTCGTAGGGCACTTCGTTTACCAGCTTAGTATGAAATAGAAATTAAGAGAAAAGTATGTAACTAGATACTTCGGTAGGTAGGTAATTATTTTTAAAATAAAAGCTGAAACTTTTTTCCCAATTGTCAAAATGGCGTCGTACGGCGGCCATGTTGGATGATTTTTTGAATTCCAGCAAATGTTTACAGCAAGTTTTAAAATAGAATTCTTATCACTTATCACTTTTGACGTAAGATAAAACAAAAGGTAGGGTTATTCAAATAGTGAAGCAATTCTTTAAAATTATAAAGAGGTATGGAAATGCCTATCTATCCAAAAATATCCATGAACTGTAGGTAAGTTTACATAAATAGTGGGTAGGTAGGTAAACAAGTGGTACCTGCCTATAAACTACAATGTCCTCAGTTTACTTTCCAAATAAGCTAAAAATTTCTATTTCATACAATGCTATCTAATGATCTAAAAGTCTGTCATTAGTAAATATAATTCAATTTTAGAACCAGATAATTTTGACAAGAACAGTAGAATTAAATAGTTAAGTTTTATAATGATTATGTCATAAAGAAGTCAAATCTTAAGTTTAATAATACTCAATAACAGACTTATTTAAGATCTACTTCAAAATCGATAGAAAACTATTTTTTAATTTTCCAAATAGACCAAGTGAGAAAAGAGTTCGAATAGGTAATTAAATACCGAAATCTAAAATCATCCTAAATACTTTTTCAATTCGTACTTGATAAAATACACACGCAATGTTTTATAACAATTCTTAATCTAATATTTACAATCAAAAATCAACTATTTGTCGAGTTAATTTCGACTACGAGAAATAACTAAATAGTAGGTTACCAATATAAAATTAAAAACAAAAGAAAATTAATGAAAACCTGAACTAAGATTAAAAAAAAACAACTTTTTAACAATGTTCTATTTGGTTAGGTAAACTATTTTACTCAAAATGATGATGGCGTCAAAAATGCGCCATTTTAACACCACTTTACATCTTCTATTTGTCAAACGCAGGTACTAATTATTTAAAAAAGTGATTGTACAATGTCACATGATATGACTAGGCACTCGGCGTACATAATTCAGGATTTAACTACTGAACACTGGTTATAACTACATGATTTCACTATTCTCTCAATAATTACAAGTACATAAAGCACTTTTTAGACCACAGTTTTTAAAACTAGGCTGAATAATCGCATTGCCTTTGCTTAAAATTTTATTTTTAAAAGAGCGGGAAAATTGACATTGACAGATCTAAATAAGTGCCCTTACAGGTTCTATTTAAAAAAAACAAAATCTAGTGCATCCCAGTGGAGTGGGATAAAAGAAAATGTACACAAAATGGGTGACTACATTCAGTCTATATTTTATAGGAAGACGTGTTTTTATAACAAGTGAATTACAATAAGGTAAAATATCTTATTTACCTACTTTGTACTACTACAAACGGGGTTTACTTTTCAACCATGTCTTTATTGTATAAATCACAATGTTATTTGTAATCTAGAATACAACTACGTTTATGAAAAGTCTAATTCGTGAATTCTTCGATTACAATTTTCAAGTTTTAACAGAAAAATTGTAAAAAATATTGTCTTTCAATTCAACAAACTGTTTGGTCCGTGATCTAAGTTCTAAATGTTTCTACGTTTAAAAAAGAACAGTTTTTTTTTCAAACTAAACATTTAAGGCACAAATATGATTGTGTCTGTTCGGGGTCTCTCATATTGATATGCTTTCAAATTTTACTTTCTTCTAACCAACTACGCGATGCTACTCTACCAAAAAGATACTGATAAAATACTTTTTTTAAGCAGATCCCAAAAAGGAGTTTGTATATCGTCATCACATTTCAAATGTTCTAAGGAAAATTCGTTCATTCAACTAAAACTACGAATTGAACCCAGCACCCATCTATACTACTTAACTAGTTTACTGGGATGCACTTTACTCAATAAAGGGTTATTATCTTCGAAAACACTAAAAAAACACGGGCAAAGACAAGAAACAATAAATACAGACAAAATATCAGTTTGACATTTTGTCTGCATGTAATTTCTTAAAACTACCCGCATTTTCAAATAACCCAGTAAAGAAATAAAATCGAAGCGGCAAATAGACAGCTGAAATGACTCATGTACCTACTGTAGGTATTTACTTTTTAAAATGGAATCTTTCAAAAGCTATGTAGTTAAGTATAATGAAAACCATGCCTTCGACTTTTACTTTAAAACCGCTAGTTTTTTGTCAAAAACTCTTTAAAATTGCTGAAGTTTAAGTATAATTACTTATAGGAAGCAATGAAGTTTTGAAGTCACTAAAGTGGCGCCCAAACTGGGACTTTTAATAAGTTAATTAAAAACTTGCACCAATTTCAATCTAAATACCTACTAATCGAAGATCGCTAACAAAAGAGTTTTTGGCAAAAAGTTTACGTATCCCCCTCAAATATTAACTAATTAGGAAAAAAAGTTACTGCGTCGGTCTTCGCTGGTCTTCAGGGTCCCGCCGTCGACACCAAGTCATGCACCGCCTGCTACAGCTCCTTTAATCCATGCACTATCGCCGAGGTCTGTTCTCCATCTACCTCAAGGGGTACTAAATACTAGTGTCTTGTTACTGGCGCCCAAAAAGGGACCCGAAGCTCTAGACTACATAATCAGAAAATACTTAAATCGTCTTCTAAACTAACAGGTATGAAAATAATAAGCGATAAATGAAAGATCAGCTGTGTTTATTACCATTTTTATTTCTAGATTACTAAGTGAAGATGAACCATTATATTATATTTTTTGAATGGAGGCCGGCTACGCATTCGCTAGCTAGGCGGGCGCTAGCTAGCCCGCTTGTCTATGGCCTATGAACTCTATGGCACGCTCTTTTTAGCTGACACTGACTTTTAAATGAATTCAATTTTTTATTCCAAAGAGGTCATCTTCTGTCGAAGGACCATTGAAATATTCTTTTGAACGCGTTTCTCGATAGATTATAAATGTCACATTTAGCTACTGCTTATTATTTACTTGAAATATAGTTAATATTATTCTTAAATTAAAGGATTCTTTGCTTAGGCCTTAAAAGTTGAGTCTTCAAGATAATTGATTAAACTCAAGTGAAAATTTAGGGCATAACAAACACTAAAAAGAGCGCGTTTTAGAAAATACAAACATCTACTTCGATCTTACCCAATACTAAACATTCAATATTTGCACGTAAGCCACGCCCATACACATAGACTTAAAATAACGATTATACTGCCTTTCGTCTATGCTCCGAAATATTGTAACAATATGAAAGAAATCTACTGCTACTCTCCCCTTTCTACAGATCCAAACATAATATACATAATATTCCTTTATATATTGCACAAAGACTATAGCGTTCAGTGTGAATGATAACTAAAACAGCCCATTTCTATTTTATCTATGGATGAGTATCTATTATAAAGTCTACGACAAAAAAAAGGCAAATTCCAAAATATACATAATATAAAAAGGAATGTCAATCAATACAGCCTCGTTTTTAGGTCTTTCTACATACAAACTAGCAAGTCAAAATCTGAATAGTCGAGAATCGTCGACATTATAAAATACCTTTTCGAAGCAAGAGAAATATGGCTGCACGCCAAAGCAGGCGACACCAACGCCTTAATACATGACTTTAAACAAGTAAATCACAAACTCTCACTTATTTAACAAGTGTTCGCTTTATATCACGATTAATATAACTTGAAATACAAATACCGACTACTGAATACACCAATCCTATTATACAAAAATATGGTAATATTTTATATATTGTATGCATATTGTGTGTAAGTATTATAATAAATCTAACATGGCGCGCGCTGCTGTGCTTGTGTCCTTTACCAAAGAAGTGCTTTGCTTTACTTTTTTTAAACTTATTTTTTTAAATTTGGGTATTTTATAGTCGACGTGTCAGCCAGCCGCAGCGCGCGCGTGCTGTCGTAATAATTATTATTGCTTTCGGTTAGTCATACTTATATTTATTAAATATGTATGTAAAACTTCAAAATTGCTACACTACTTTACTACTCTAGCATCTGCCGTACATTTAAAACACACAACATAATTTTAGTTTTTTTTTTGTTTCATTAACATACTTTATATTATACCAATCCAAAAATTGTATATGTTAATCCATGTATATTATCTTAATAACCTTAAATAGATAAGAATATATTATAAGTATGTTGGTTTACATTGGTCCAGTGATCCTGGAGATGTGAAGAAGCACGGTTGCTCGACAGATGTCGGAAGTGCTCGCTGTGGTTCGTATGGCACTACTTACTGCATTGCATCAAGCTTATTGGAAACTACGTCTAGGCAAGAACAAGTATTGAGCAACATTACACTCTTTTCCCGTCAAATCATTGAGATAGAAACTTATTTTTTAAAATGACTAGAGAGGAATGTTTAGTTTATGGCAACGAAGTTTTATAGCGTCTTAAGTTGGCAACACCGTCCCTTCAGTTTATTGTCTCGACCTTAAGCTATTCTGGCATAATTTAGCGGTTATTTTGGCATTTTATCCATCGCTCCGTAGCCTGAATCGGCCATTTTAAAATCCAAATTTACAAAATGGCGTCCAATTGACCATTTAATTGATCAGTTAAATCTCCTGGTTCAAAAGTGCTACGAAACTAGCAGTGAGGGTTAATTGAGCAAAATATTTGAGTATTTGGCGATTAAAATTTTGGCCTGAAGTTTTGGCAAAACAATTAGGTACTTCGTTAGAAAACCAGGAAGACTTTAGGCCTAAAGCGAAGCATCACTAAATGGTGTCTACACTACGTGTCTACGTAAACAATATTTCTTTCAAAATTAGAACGCAGTTTTAACTTTAAAAGAAATATTTTAATAGCACGTTTCACAACCAACGTGTGGCTATCGCCTTGGAATTGACAGTGAGAATGGAAGATACTTTTTAAACTTTACGTATGAAAAATCCATGCCAACCATGCCTTATGCCTATCTTTGAGTACAGGAGTCAGTTAGTCACGAGAAGACGCTTTAATTCTACACTAATACGCATGCGTCAGAGCTCTACGGCGCCGACTTACCAATCAGAACTGTCTAAGCGCCCCCACCCCCCGTTACTTACAAAAAAGGATTTGGCGCCCGACGTGGGGCAAACATTTTTGCGGAAAATCACACTCAAAAACTACCTTAAACAATAGGTATAACGTGCAAACTATCTATGAAGAAAAAAAGGTGTAAGAACCAAACCATAACCCAGCAAAAACTATGTACCCCACGCTTGAGCTACGTCGAAATAAAACACACAATTTATTGTTCTAATATTATCCATGTAATGACAACGGGTATTACTAGGTGCTTCATTACAGTACGGGCAAACTTCTAAGTCCACTAGATACAAAACTACAGCTAGCCTACTGCCGGCCCTGTCGCCAAACTAAAAATAAAATCAATCTCTTCTAAAACGACAGAGCGCGGCTAAAACCAATTTACCGGTGTATCAAGTACAAGGTAAGTGATTTAAGGGAAAAATATAAATATTATGTTATTGCCGCGCCGAATTCTACTATTGGTAAAACATTATTCTCAACTGGCAACATTAAGTTCAATTGTCAAAATTTTAAGGTTATTTTCAATCTACCCTCAAAAGTAGAACTCGTAGTGGCACAAATACATATAAAATATAAAAAAATTAAGTACATAGTTTACTAAGAACAACCGCATTGCATAGGTTTGGCAACTGGCAAGATACCAAGCGGTCGCACGTTACTAATAAGTGTAGAACATCACATTTATATTAATATCAACCACTAATACTGAATCAGGAAAATGCTAATATACAAAAGGTGTCAATATTGAGTGAATGGCGGCTGGTGTTTGAGTCGAATAACTTTTCATACGTGACCTTTTCAAAAAAAGATTTTCTGTCAAAAATCCGTTACAGCTTGCAAATTAAAAACATTCCGATTTCAAAAAAAGAATTCCCTAATGATTTTTACCACGATAAAACACGCAAAGACAGATTCGTGTTCCAAAAACTAAAGATTTAGCTCGATAAAAGTCAAACACAGTTCCACAACTGCCATTAGTTACGACCCCGATAACAAAAGTTGTTCAATTTCAACTCGGTTTGCCAAACTTTGGTTCTTATTACTTTGACGTGTGACTTTACTAGGTTAAGTGTAAGTATTAAATGTTAGAACTTAATAAATTTTGATTTGATTGCTGATAAGAAAATATTAGTTTTGTGGGTAGTTTGATGACTTAAATCAAAATCTAAAGATTTCGCAACATTTTGTTTTAAAAATAATCATTGATATGATTCGTTGCATAGACTCAAGTAAACTGTAGATAATTGCATTCTAAATTCAAATTTTCTGTTGATTTTTCCCGCTATTTTTTTAAACCTATTCAACTCAACCCAACCGCCTAATCTCGGAAGGTTCTAAACCTAATTATACTAATAATGCTAGAATTAAAGTGTATACATGTGTCATACTTAGCATTCGGTAGCCCTGCTGTGTGGAAGGAAGCGGGTTATTGACAGATGACACTTGACAGCTACATGCCAAATTAGCACAAGTTATTAAAGCGGTTGTCACTGGAAAGTTTTGGTTAAGCATTTGAAGCGGCAACACACGTTTTGCTAACGCATTTTGTCTATTCGTCACGGCGAAAGAAATGTTGGCATTGTAGACGTTTCACAGTAATTTTGTAATTAGCAGATAAATGTATGATACAAAAAAGGAGTGGCTATGTCTTGGTATAGTAGTTTTATATAACAGTAGTATTTAAATGGAATCTTGTAGTCTTGGAAAAGGTCTGTTCAAAAGGAAATGGGTAGACTAGGTATATATAACCTAAATTAAATATTTTTACGTATCGAGTAATCTGATTTTACCACAAAAGATGACTGAGAAAAGGAAATAATATGTAAAGCATTAGAGATCAAATTGAGAATTTATTTAAAAACATCTGTCAAAACTATCAAAACATGTCAAACATCTGCCAAAAATTCCACACATCAGGGTTACAAGTGGATCGGTCGTTACCGACAAGCTACCGCATGCATCGGGCTCTACAGCGCCTGCCTTTGCCTGAATTATTAAAAAAAAAAAAAAAATATCTATTTCACACACAATGCTAGCGGACAGCTGAACATTGTCTATGGAATTCGAAATTCGAAACATAACGGTTGCATTTTGTTTTTCAAACGCGATTAGACCGTATCTTGTTTTAACGCTCGTATTTGTGGGGCTGTCTCTTTTCTTTAATCTACTTTTAAAAGGGACAGAAAATTAATATTTTTTTCTTCATATCCCACAAAGGAAACCCTTACATTTTCAATTTTATAGCCTCAAAAGAAGAGGGTTTTAAATTGCACACAAAATATGCCTAGCCGCGTTTGTATGGGAACCCTTTGGTATAAAACACGACGCAATTTTCTCGAAAGTTGGATCTAGTCTTTCTAATCTATTGAGATTTTTAAAATTATTTATTAGTATTAGGCGCACGATTTGTTTTATTATTGAAAAAGTTTAAGTACAGATCTACAAAGTTATCTGTGAACCGGCCGTTATTGGAACTACGGCCACTAATACGGAAATGTCAAATTCCAGGACTGCTGCGATTGGTAGAAATACAATTTTGTATTACTGCTAGTGCCGCCGTTCAGTTCACAGATAAGTTAGTTTGTCTGTACATTGACTAAGTTTGCAACTTGCAAGATATTTAAGTACCTACATTATCAATGTTTTGAAGTTTGCAAGAGAATTTTGTCAAGGGTTCCCCAATAGTACAGAAGGGTCATACAGACATAGAAAACAAAAAATGTCTCTCCTGTTCCCGAAAGTTAAGGACACTGGGAGCTAATTTCTAAACTTAATGCATATCCGCATAATCTGTGCCCGATGTAGTTTTGGCCTATATAAACAATTTGATGATTAGATGCTCCAGTATCCTTAATCATCA
Organism: Anarsia innoxiella; assembly: GCA_947563765.1. Taxonomy (NCBI): domain Eukaryota; kingdom Metazoa; phylum Arthropoda; class Insecta; order Lepidoptera; family Gelechiidae; genus Anarsia; species Anarsia innoxiella. The sequence goes on along the minus strand of OX387418.1, from coordinate 282,399 downwards.
GGAACAGGAAAGACAATTTTGAACCTAATTCTGTGTATGACTCAGAAATCTATAATTTAATATCAAAAGTAACTACACTTCACTAAATATCGAATCGTATTAATTAATACAATAATACTGAGAGGACTACGTCCCGAAATTTCGCCTAAACCTACAAATTGCACGAACACAACCTTAAACGTCTTTTAATACTCTTTCAATCACAGTTTATAAATAAGATTCTTTTTTAAAAGTATTGCTTCTCAAGAACTATGCTAGTTTGGTTAAGTACTAAGTTAAGATAGAATTTTTAGGGTAGTGGTAAATTTAAAAACGTAGTCTTAAAAAAGTTAAGTACAAAAGAGTTTTTATTAAGTATTTTGCCGAAATTGTTTTACGTGTTGGCAATTTTAGATAGATAAATTAACTATATTTGAATTTTGTGTAAATAGGTTATAGCTAGTAATACTTAATTTGGCGCCCGATTTGGGACTACGACGAAAGAGCCAAAATAATTACTTTTGATGAAATTACCTCAATTTGAACTTAATAAAACTTCCTACTGCGATTGCTTACATTGGTTGCGTAATGGTGCTTCCACATTGCATGTTATTAAATGTTTACTAACATTTTCTAACAAACTTTTAGTATACAAAATATTTGTTATAAAATGTTTACAAACATTATAAAACATGCAGTGTGGGAACACCATAAATTGTGATAAATAAATAAGATTCATAAACAACATATTATGAGATTCACGAAACTGGCGCCCGAACAGGGACAGCGAAATCAAACAAAAGTATTTTTATCTTCCAAATTGGAAATTCCAGGCAAAGTCAGGCGGCATAACAAGTCTAACGGCGCTTATTACCTTATTGTCACGGGACATTGTTAGTACGCATTCCCTTTAAACTAAACTATAATCAAATATATGCTTATTAATAGCTTAGGGTATGGTGGCTTTTCTATGGTTTCCAGATTTAAATAAGGACGCCAAGCGTGCAGTGCGTCCTGTCGCGTACATTCCAGAACGTTCGTTTTACTTAGCTACTCGCCTAGGTGACTCGCTAGGCTCTAGGCGCATAGCAAGCCGCCTGTCAGTGCGGCCATTCTCTTAAGGTTGAAATAGACTGACTACCACCTACGCAACACATTATGACGTTCCATAGAAATATTATGACTAGAAACACACTTGTCACACGCAACGCTATCCCACGTGTATTTCTAGTGTTGTAATATAGCCTTTTTAGTAATAACTTAATCTAAACTTTGTGTTTAAAGAAATAATATTAATATTTGAAATTTCAAATTAAGATTGTGTCGTGTCACCTTTGACATCGTAATATATTGTTTACATGTCACCACTTCAAACTAAGTCATTAATCAGTAAACACGTATTTTTATCTACTCCAACCCTTTGCCTTTTTATTTTCAACTAGCTGTCCCGGCGAACTTCGTCCCGCCTTAGAATGAACTTTATTGTGTAGGAATAAAGTTAAAATTGACTCTACATTTTAGTAAGAAAACATTTGTATGGGAAAAAGAAAACGTCTGTTTTAGGGCTTTCCCGGCAATTATTCGATTTTTTCTCACCGTAAAAACCATCCTAGGACTTCAATGAACATTAAAAAAAAAGAATTAGCGAAATCGGTCCAGCCGTTCAGGCGTGATGCCGTGACAACGGAAAACGGGTTTCATTTTTATATATATAGATATCCTTTTATTTCAACATCTATGGTCCTATGGAACCTATGGATTCCTATGGAGCAGATGTCATAATGCGTTGCGTACGTCGGATCGCTCTGTTTGTAGCGTTTATGTTTTATTATTATAGTGATGAACTTTGTCAATGCTATATTAAATTTAAGGGAATTGTATTCAATAATTGAACAACATTCCCTAAGAAACATATCTAGAAATTACAACAGACTGAACAAGGAATAAGTCCTAATATTTTTAAACCCAAAAATAATTTTCGCCCCAATACTTTATCGCCCCTATATTTTTTTCACCCCAATACTTTTTCGCCCCAAATTTGTTTTCAACCATAGAAAAGCCCCACGTCCCATCTAGGCGCGTAGTACTAAATAGATCTACATAAACAGACTATATATGAGATTGCTTCCACACTGGTTAGATATGTATGAGAGTATAGTGCGAGCGAGACGACGCGGTATGGAGGTTGAGCGTGCTTTTTTGAAATATTTAAATAAATACTTTTTTCGTCATGTCCACTTGATAAATACCATTTTAAGCTAATAATGTTTTATGAAATTGAAATAATAATTATATATTTAAGATATTAAGCTTTATCAACGTACTTAAATATGTTTTTTTCGTCCTATTTTTTTTTTCTAAACAACTGAAATTTTGTATAAAAAATTAAATAAATAAAGATATTATATTATTATTTAAAGTGTAGATATTTCTACATAATAAATATTAAATACTATATTCGTCAGAAGTCCAGCTCCTTCCTGAAGCACGCTCAAAAATCCAAAAAACAAAAAAACCTCAATTTGGCACATTCGATTTGAAAAATGGCACCAAAATTTTAATACTGATGAGTTTACGTATAATTCTTAGGAAAATTGGACAGGCGTTGCACTCAACATGTGATAGTGCCTATTGTAATATTTTACTTTGGCAACATTTCCGAAAAAAAAAGAAAGTTTTCTGAAAAAAAAAATCTTTTTTTTTTCCAGTCAAAGAATTTTACTATAAGCACTATCACCTAGTTAAGCAACAAGCCCGCCATTTTCCTGGAGGAAAAAAAAACAAAAACAAAATGGCTACCGCGTCGTCATCGCATCGTATTAAAATAAATCAGCTGCCAATGATGAAATACACTCCTTACTAATAATATAATTATAGCAACTTGTAATTCGAGATCGATACTCAAACACTAGACAAAAACACTTTTACTATGGATCTTCATTTTCTTAAAAAAATCACTTTTTACATAAAACCAAAAATCCAGTTTAAGTTATAAAAAGTCATTTTTTTTAAATATGTCGTAGGTTCCATAGTAAAAGTTGTTAAATTATGCGATCAGGATCTAGCGTTAGATCATCGATCAAAAATCACCAATCACTGTTTATATTTCGAACGTGCACTATCAACTACTTACTAATCAAAAAAATCAGGGACAAAATAAGAACTTTTTCAAACTAAATTATATTTTGAGATCCTCGTCTTATATTAATATCTTTAATTAATATAATATAAAATAAAAACGAAATGCGTTTCTTTGATTGGGTCCCGAATAGGCCCAAAGTATTGCTTTTCGAATAAATTGACTTATACTATTTTAATGAGCCAATACCTTACGCTATATTTTTAAATACTGATAGAGTACGTGGCCACTCGGCAAGAAAGACCTTACTAAAAAAAAGTATAGGAACTAATTATAAACGCACCCGACGTTCTCAATTCAAAATATGACAGAACACTTTTTAAATCCGAGACAGTTATTCTGTCAAGGTCGTTCTTTAAAAAATCAATAAGTACTTTTTTAAGGGAAAGACAGTTTGAAAATAAAAAAAATATTAAGAAAAATCTGTCATTTTGAGATTCTAAACTTCGGTTGACGTCAACAGCAATCGGAATTGATCGTGTCGGGCGCGTTTGAGAAAAAAAAAGCTCTCGCGACAACCTAACCTTGTAGGCGGGTGGGGTTTTCAACTTTTTAAAAGCCTTAAGACATTTTAGTATAGAGCTTGGCATAACCTACTTGCTCGCCATTCTGAGAACAATTTGACAGCTGTCACTGGATACCAAAGGTAACATCATTCAATCAGTTTCAAACGACAAACTTTTCATATTTTCACACAAAATGGCCGCCAGCATTCTCCTCAAAATGGCGGACAACTGTTAGTAATTGTCTTACAGCTTATTGCTTTACCGATTAGATGTACATGGGTAGGCCATACATCGCGCCCCAGTCGACTCCTTGGAACGAAGACATGTCGACGCCGGCGAGGGAGTACGCCGTGCCGAACTGCGGCAGTGTCGGGGCCGGGGCCGGCGCCGGCGGGGCGACTAAAGCCGCGGTAGCTGCGGTCGCGGCGGTGGGGAGTGCGTACGGAGCGTATCTATACGCGTGCGCCGCGCCTACAGTGGGCACCGCCCCCACTCCACCCGCCGTAGCGTACACGAGTCCCCTCCCGGGGCGCAGAACGAGCCTCTTCCCTAACGCCAGCGGCGCAGCGGCGACCGCCTCCTTCGGCTGAGCGCGCTTACACTCGACTTTCTTATTCTTGATGGTATGGAAGTGAATCTCACAGACCCTTTCGACTGCCTCCTCGGAATGGAAGGTAACGAAGCCGAATCCTCTGTGGCGTTTGGTTTGCTGATCCATGAGCATCACGGCGTCTTCGACGAGACCGAACTGTGAGAAATACGCTCGTACTTCTTCGGCGGAAGTGTCCTGGCCGACGCCGCCGACAAATATCTTCTTGGTTTTGGCGGGGCGCGGCGCGGACTTGGGCGTGGCGTGTTTAGGGTCTATACGCTTGCCGTCTAACGTGTGCACGGGCACGGCCAACACTTTGTCCACAGACGCTGCCTCCTGGAATGTGATGAAGCCGAAGCCGCGCGATCTCTGCGCGCGGCGGCTCTTTAGCAACGTTTACCAATTTAAGCTACATTTACCAAAGTTTTGTGACAGTTACCATAATGGATTAGTGTCATTGTTGTACAAGGATTACCCAAATGGAGCCATAGTTCGGAAATATGATTAGAATCACAAGCTAAATAAGTTTGTAGAATGATTTTTGAAAATATTTCTTAGAGAAAGCTGTTTTCCGTTAATCTCAACACTATGGCTCATTATCAGTTTAAAAGCCATACAACAAAGACATACTAGTAACTGCAACACAAGGAAAATGCCTTCTTAACTAAAGTCTACCGAGTTACAGACAAAAAAATCAAACTAAAGACAAAAAATAGTTTAGTATCGCTAAATACTTTTTAGTTAAGAATAAAAACTACTTGCAAAATTAAGAAGATACTTTCCTTTTTTGAAAAATTTTCGTTTTTTGTCAGATATTTTAAGTTGAATGAAAGAATTATGTTTGTATGAAACCTGCATACACTAGAGAAGAAATTCGAAGGTGTATGTGAAGCCCGTATTGGGCCAGGGTGATGGAGTACGGCCTAATCACTCTCCCATGAGAGAGTAGGCTCTTGCCTCTGTAGTGGGGACGTTAAAAGGGCTGATAAGGAATGTAAAACCTTTTAGTAACTTCAATTTAAAATATCTGACAAACATAAAACAAAGAAACTAAACCTTATGTTAACACTAACTTTATCGTACTCAAAAAAATTAATTAAAAGTACTAGAAACTCCGTCCTAATATTAATTAAGATTTACAGGATGTGTACTCATGCTTATATCTCGCTAATTTAATGTTTAGCACCATTATACCATCAGAGCCAAATCTACCGAAATTCTGGGACAATTTATTTATAGTATTTCAACCCAACTTTGCAATGTAGTGTATCTGTTTATTTTATTTAGAATTTTTAAAGACAAATCGACGTACATGTATGACGAGACTATTGACGATTCGAAAATTCCATTTGTAACTTGAAAATGAAAGACTACATTTAAATAATTTTAAAAAATCTACATAAATGTCAATGTTTATGCCTATGAATGGATGTGAGAATGTTTTTTTACTCATTCATGCAAAAACTACTGAACAGATTTTGATGAAACTTTACAATATCGTAGCTTGTACATTAGAATAACATATAGGCTATATTAATTTAAGGTATTGAGTAAATTTTACAATATATGACTATAATGTACGAAGTGGCGGGCGGCCTCTAGTAATAAAATGTCAATATTTGTGCTGATACTTGTTAGGATGTTTGATTGTTTGATTCATGCAAAAACTACTAAACAGATTTTGATGAAACTTTACAATATCGTAGCTAGCACATGAGAATAACATGTAGGCTATATTAAGTTTAAATTATTATGTTAATTTCCAAGATATGATGATGGATGCGTACGAAGTCGCGGGCAGCCTCTAGTAGGTATAAATAAAGGGGTACGAAGCCACGAAATAAATAAAACAGATACACAAACATTACAAAAACATAACCAACCCTTGAAAAATCAAATCTACCAATTCTGAGCTCAATACATCAGTGTAACACTATACGATATTTCTACCAAAATAGTAGTTTTTCCAAACGCCTAGTATTAGTCGGGTCTACTCAAATAGTTCATTTAATTTCTCTACTGGATTAGTTCGAGTACTATTCGCTTGTGATTTCTAAATTCTAATGAATGATTTCAAAGTTAGATTAGGGTCAGTATTGTTGGTGTTGCCAGGATAAAAACTGTATTTTCTACTATTGTTTCTATGCAATATTGCACAATTTTGATATCTAGCTGTGATTTTACTTCCAGTCATGGTATTTTATTTCAATGGCGACTCTACCTTTGTGGATTTTGCCAATGTTAACTGAACTATGGGAATGTTTTTTTTTTTAAGTATATATTTTTCCAAGTACCTACCTACTAAATCTTTTAAAAAACTGTGCAGTGCAATATAACAAGCTACTTCCTAAATAAAATCCTACTAATATGGATAGATGTGAGGGTGTTTATTACTCTTTCATGCAAAAACTATTGAACAGATTTTGATGAAACTTGGCAATATTGTAGTTTATACATCAGAATATCACAAAGGTAAGCGAAATAAGATAAGATAATAGTACATAGATTTTATTTAAGATAAGTCGCAAGCTGCCACTATCTTATCTAGCCATCAGTGTCCCACTGCTGGGCAAAATAATTTTAAACAAAATCGTTAATGCCAAAGCATTTTTGTCCGACTATAGATATTATAATAATTTAACGGTTTCAAGAGCATTTTTTGTGCCTATGAAATAAATATATTTTTGACTTTGACTTTCCTAATTTTGGATTTTTTTTACCCTGACCACCATGGCAACACCAACGCCAAGAATAAAAAGGGTATCTACCGCAAAGAGTCCTATTCTGTAATTACTCAAGTCGACAACTCTGGTCTATTCTCAACTCTATGTTAGTGGTACTAGCATGCCTTCTCTATTCATTAGTAGTACCTAGTCACAACCTACTGGTTTATTTGAAATTAGCCAGTTTACATTATATACTGTGTGGTGCAGGCTTAAAGGAGGTACATTTTGACGGATTTTGGAACAAAAACCTTAATGAAGCTAAATAAGTGTAAGCCTGCACTGACAAGCGGCTTGCTATGCGCCTAGGCGTCTATGGCCGCACTAGGCGCCTAGGCGTCTATGGCCGCACTAGGCGCCAAGCGAGCAGTAGTGCGGCCAGTGAAAATGAAAATGAAAAGTGTTTTATTCAAAAATAGGCAAGATTCATTACACTTTTTCGATCTAAAGCTACTGCCGGTTCACTACCTGTATAGCCGAGAGGAAGAAGACGGCAAGAAACCTTCGGCACAGGGCCCTACGTTATGTGCAATATATCTTTTTTTTAATCGAGACACTAATTACATGTTGGTACTTAACTTGTTATCACAGTCATGTACGTACATTCCAGAACGTTTGTTTTACATAGCTACTCGCTAGACGCTAGGCGCATAGCAAGCCGCCTGTCAGTGCGGCCATACCCTAAGAGGAAGGAAGTGGTCTTTGCCTATCCTTATGGGAAAGTTAGTAGAGGCTATCTCAAAAAGTGCAAGGTATGCTAAACTCTACAAAACAGTATAGATACAGTCAGCTTATCATGTCCCACTGCTGGGCAATGTTCTTGTTCTCCATGCAGTCCACGTTATAAAAATATGCAGGTATAGCTATGGGAAATAATGTTAGTTTATGGCAGTTACGCATAATGTATAAAAAGTTGATAAAACTTAGTCCAATAGTGATATTGAAAAGTTGTTTGCTGTAAAACTATAGAACATTATAACTGATATACTACTATTTGTTTTGCTTACTTTGTGCAAGTGCAATGAATAAATGAATTATGATTATAAACATTAAAGTTTATGGCAATAAAAGTATAGGTGTCTGTTACCTTCACAGAAAGAAAATACAATGAAAAGATTTAAAATTTAAATCTTTACTTTCATTAGATTTAGATGTTTCATTTAAATTTTAAATTGGAACACTTATCAGAAGTCCTTGGTAGAAAATGTCAGTGGAAAAATTCAAATAAAAAATAAAATATTTGTAATAAAGCCTCCTTTCACACCTACACCACACTAGATACTTCATCCTACTTTGTCTATGGTAGTCTATCCTGTCAAAAGTTCACTGACCCCTTGCAGTTGGTGACCCTTCACGCCCTAGCCTGTCTCCGCAGAAAATCGCATTATTATATGTACATTTGTATAATCATTTAATTATTTTTATATATTTGCATTAATTTTATATAAGTTGACCTGTCGGGAATATCTGTGCACTTTGCTGAAACGCGCTTTTCTACTTTTCGACTATCCAGTACCACGGTACTTGTCACGACAAGTACGTACGAGTTGCATGACGTCACTTAGCTAGATGCGCAGATATTTTCGACGGGTTGTAAATGATAACCAATCTAGCAGATAAACAGAATGTAAAACAGCAGTATGTAAGCTGTGTAGCCCTAATTTAAAAAACCTTATATATAGAAATATGTTAACAGCGTTATTACAAAACGAGGTTTAAATATGTGTACAGTTCTAGAACTAATGTCATGTTCATGACACTTTGTCTATGAAAATAGATGACTTCAAATAAATTCTAGAAATAATTCAACATTTCTAGAACTAATTCAATAGATCTAGAACTAATTAAAAAGTTCCAGAACTTATTTTTAAATCTTGTTTTGAAATAATGCTGCTATAGACTTCATTATTTAACATTTTCAATTTATCTGCCAAATTCATCATCAATTAACAAATTGCATAAAAGATTAACTTTTGACTGTCAATAAAAAAAAACCACTAAACCAACCTGTGTAACAGGATCCTTCATGATGAGCACATCGGTGACGACTCCGAACATGGCGAAGTATTCCCTGAGCTTCTCCGAGCTGGTTTGCCAGCTGAGGCCACCCACGAAGAGCTTTGAGGGCGAGGGGGAGATAGTGCCAGGGTTCTGGGGCTGCTGGACCGGAGTCGACCGCCCTGATGAAGGCGACGCTTCTGTGGATAGAACTGTTCAGGGGTTAGGAATGTTTGTTTAAGGGAAATCAGTTTCTTGAAATTGTGCTCTGAGATTTATATTTTTCATGTACTGATTGAATATTCGATTACCACTCACTATTGATGAAGGAAAACATCATGAGGAAACCTGCATACACTAGAGAAGAAATTCGAAGGTATATGTGACCCACATTAGGCCAGCGTGGTGGATTATGGCCCAATCACTCTCTTATGAGAGTAGGCTTCTTCCCCTGTAGTGGGGACGTTGAAGGGCTGATAAGGAAATACAAATAACTATTGTTATTGCATGATCCCTAATTTGTTCATTAGCATAGAACTTTTACAGCTACATATCCATACATACATACATATCCGTCATACATACCTCTCTCCCATAGGGGTAGGCAGAGACCACTTTAACATATTGATTTGTATTTGTTTGTAAATATCCCTAAATAAATAAATCATTGTGGAAAAGTCACTGAGGTGTGGATGCGTGAGTCTACTGACAGCCAAATATTAATTTAGTTACAAAATTAGATACCTATTTCTTTTCCTATCAGAAAATTGTAAATTAACTAATAGTTAAGTAAAGTAATATGTTTTATTATCCCACTGCTTTGCTTTAGTAATGTTAATCTGATGTTGTCAAGTAAGAGAAATATTTATAATGTGGTTTGTACTGAATTACCTACTAATAATTCAAATAGAAGATTCCAAATAGATTGGAATGACTTAGGACAGCTTTGATTTTGTAGAATCAAGGCTTTTCAAACAGAAATTCTGAATGAAATGAAGGTTGTAAATAATGTAAACAACTTACTTATCTGTTGTTGCGCTATTTGCTGCTGCTGTTGATGCTGATGGGCGGCTGCGGAGGCCGCGGCGTGGGCGGCCGCCTGCGCCGCAGCCTGAGCACTCAACACATGTGACAGCTCCCCGCCCAGACCAGTCTCCAACACTTCCACGCCTCCCAAAGCCCCACTGGAATATAAACCCATCATTTTCACAACACGAAAACACAAAAAAACTGTTTAAAAACAACTCAAAAGTGTTTCAAAAGTCGAGGAATTCGGATGAGAATATTTTTTTTGTTGAAAGCGTCACTTCGCAAGAAAAGGAGTGCGGATGTTTTTTAAACTTTTCCAAACTTGAAACGAGATTCAGCCAGCTAGATTGTTATAAAAACTTCTTTGAAAACTTTTAATTCTTCCGTAAAACCTCTTTGCAATAGATATGAAAATTGTACAATAATTACACATCAACGAAGGCTATCATTTCGTTGTTATTAAAATTTTCACACTGGGCACTAATGAAGATAATATTAAACATCAATAGCAAAAACACTCTTCAAAAAAAATCCTATTTCTATTTCAAAACTGCGGCGGCCATTGATTGCTTCCTTCGTTCGTTAGCTCGCTCCGGTAAGTTTTGTTTATGGTCAAATGTCAAAATGTCGTAATAAGCGATAGAATGTAAATCAGCACGCGTTGCATATTATTTTTACGATTTCATTTCATTATTTATCTTGAACGGTAATTTTCTATTGTAAAGATGTAATTTGTCACGTAAATCGTTGGCTACCATCGAAAAAAATCCTGACCATCGTATTATGTGGTAAAAAGATAAATTACCCACGTCCCAGTTGATTTATAATAGTTGAGGGTATCCCTTGAAGAGATTTAAGAAATATCCATCACGAAACTTTCTGAAGGCAGATTACTTTACTTAAATAAGTTTAATTTCCAGATTTTTTCACGTGAAAATTTGTTACGACTCAGGTGGGGAAAGAAAATTTTAATTAAACTTATTTTTAATGCTATCATTTAGGTATTATTAAAAATTGATGCCAAATAAAAAGCAATGTACTTATATGAAAAAAGTTATTTTATGTTGAAAAAGAATTAATATCCCATTTCCGCCCGTGGGATCCAAAATCCGTTTAAATACAAAGGAACTACATTTTCGATAAAATCATTTATCAAACTTCAGCATTCAAGACTTGTATAACAGATGAAAATTAATTATTTATCAAATTGACGAAACTGTAATCAAATATTTGATGAAAACCGCGCGTTAACAGAGCTCTGAAACTTGAGAAAATACCCTCGGGCGAGAGAGATGGCCATATACAATTCACTGCACACAGTAAAGGACAAAAGAAAATATGAGAGTGATAGAAGATATCCGCGAATATGGAAATGTGAGTGTGTGAAAGGGATGTATGTATGTTAAATGAGATTAATTTCAATGCGTAACTTTGGGTTATTGTTCGAACTTATGCTCGTTTTCAATGGAACGGGGTGCGATTTGTGTACGCGTTTTCAGTTGCGGAAACTGTAAGGAAATTCTGCGCTTGCCAAGGTACCTACATGTAAAAGTAAACTAAAATAAAACTTAGATGCTACCTCATATAAAAGATACGATTACATTTATTTTAAGCTTTGAGGTACAACCTTCAAAAGATAAAGAATTTTGCCATGTAAAAATAATCATCTTATGAAAGACTTGAAAAAAAAACGCAGTTTGAAATCCGCATTACAAATAAAGACAAAAACGCTTTAATTCGACACCTTCCTCTATTCCATCACCCAAATACAAATCAAATGACCTATCTATCGACAGTTACAAATCGTAAATCAGCCGGCGATAGGGTCTGATCTGACTTGACAAATTATATCTCAGTGGTCGGAGGTGAGACGCGCGCCCATCTGTTACGACGATGGGTTAATTTCTGTAAAATTTCTAGTATAGGATATTGTGACCGGTATTAACGCTTCTTTCAGGAATTTTCTTTCATGATTCAACAACATTTATTTGATAAATTCTTTATTGAAAAGACTGCGTTTATGCAGAATAAGTTAGGTTCTCAGCTTACTAAAATTATACATTATCAATGTCTGTGCATATGGATGGATATGAGGATATTTGTTACACTTTCACGCAAAACCTACTAAACAGATTTTAATGAAACTCGGCAGTATTGTAGCTTATAGATTAGAATAACATATTAACTACTTATCTACTAACTCTCTTTCCCTCCCTCTCTTTTTTTCACGTTATTTATCTTAAGTAAATTTTCCTAGCTATGACAATAAATGCTCACGAAGTCGCAGATAGTGATAAATTACGACAATGGAAGTTTGTTTCACGTTTTCAAAATAAAATAATTACCTAAAGTGTTTCTTTACGGATTCTTTAGTGGAACTAGGGTCTAGGATAAGACAGTTACGAGGGTTTAGGTGATTAGAATGACTAAATAGGCTGTTTGAAGGTGATGGATTGGGTTAGGTGGGTATTTAAAAAGTTGTAGATTTTGTACGTTTAGAAATAAATCGAATAAGTACATTGCGTTAAAAAATATAAAGTTTATCAAAGTTCAAAGTGTACCAATGTTCCAATAAATTAACTGGAGGCTGTGCATTTACAAGCACGTATACAAACAGAGTGTCAAGTTAAGTCTTCTCTATTTCGTGGAATTTCATCGGTGGAATGTGCTAAGAGCTTTCAGCTAAAGCGCCCACTAACGGAAACGCAATTAACCACTTTGACCATTTTAATGAAAAGCGCAGCGATCCTGCAGTCAACCACCTTTATTTAATTTGAATTTTTTGACAGATGATGAAAATTTTTTCGAAAGAAAAATCGATAGGTAGTTGATTGAGGGTTCATTGAGGGTGTGTTAGGGAAGAAGGGGGTGTGGAGTACGCATGCGCGGACGGCGGGAGTAGCGGGTGAGGCCGGCTCCACGCGTCACACGCTCGCTGACACCCGCCGCCGCTGCGTCGCGGGTCGCCGCCATATTGTCCTGTCACAGCAGTACAACCTAGTTACTGCTGCGTCAGGACATGCTGGTGGCGGCTTTGCAACTACATCTAACCCACAAAAACCATCAAATATTCGCAAATTCCAAGAAGAATCCTCGTCAAGATAAGAACAGCTTTTCAAAAGTGTTTTAATGATAACCTAAAACTGTTTTTCAAGTTTATGTGCCGTGTAACATTTCTGTTCACAGATTTAGAAGATTCAGCATAAGTATTAAAATGGGAGCGGCTCAATCGATGCCAGAACATGCCTGTACCCGACCTAGATTTTAACAGTGTTGTGTTTTAGTGACTAGATTAACCTACAACATCGTTATGTGATTAAAAATTCTTATGCTAGTGTTTAAAAGTGAAACGTAGAAGTAGATAATCCTAGTGATTCAAGTTTTATAGTTTAGGGTGCACGTATCGAGCGGGATAGAGCGCATGCGCGCGCCATCTTTGGCTGCATCCGACAGCCATTTTCTCGGGGTGGCGCGAATCCAACCCCTCCTTTTCGGTTAATCACCTCATTGCGAGATTTAGTACAGACACTTTATTTGGTCACGTTTTGTTTTAGATGTGGCTTTTTGATGTAGTTCTTTTTATTTGTTAAATAAAGAAACCTTTCTGATGTACGTGGTTGAATTATTTTAAATTGTATTAAAATAATAGTTTTTTTAAATATTTTTTTGTTATTATAAATCCTAGCACAACAGCTACTAAGTATACGTAAGGTATTAGAAATGCACCTTAAATAGTTCATTAACATTTCAATAATTCACATTACTTTTAAGTAAAAATAATTTTTAAATTAAAAATTAAATAAATACACACATACTTGATCCTCTTTCAAACTCCCAAAAGAGGTAGGTATAATTCCAAAATTAATAAAATATTCAATAAGTGACCCCCGCACCCCCAACCCTACACAAAGGTACAAAGAGCAACGCAAGTTGTCACGAACTTCAACAGACACACAATACAGATTAGAACGCGCCTGTGAGGTGAACTGTACGAACGAGGTCATGACCTTTGCTTAAGGGATGTAACATTATTGAAATAGCTACAACCTGTTATTTGGTACCTGTTATTAAGTACCTACTCTTATTTAGAGTAGCTATTTGTTACTTCGTAGAATTTTTAGCAAATATTCAGGGTGTTGAAATTCTTTATAGCATACACCACATACAAACTACAAGCGGCCTTATCGCTAAGATAGATCTTTTTCATATTTCCATAGATTTCATAGATTTCCATGAGATGTAAAGTTGATTAAATTTTCAGCTTTGTGTTGAATCATTTTCTAGAAAAATTGTTTTATATTAATGAGCAGGTTATTATCGCAAGATTATAAATACATTAACTATCGCCCAAAGGACATAAAGACGTAGAACACGAAAAACACATTTAAGTAGCAAAAGGCAAACTTATTGCTATAATAATAGCGAAATAATTCCTACATTCGGCGAATAGGAGAGATAAATAAAAATGATCCAGTTAATATAAATAGGATGAATCGGGCTGGTCGAGCTAAAATAGGTGCCTATTTCTCTCCAGAGCTTTGATGAATGCTTTAGTACCCAGAATAAATGATAGAGTCTAAATATTTGACAGACAATCAAAAGGAGTTCACCCACCACCGATTGTGGAAGGGTTTGCTTTTCGAACTTGTATGGATTTGATGTTTTAAACGTCACTCGATTTATTTGATCGGTGAAATAGACAGTGACGAGAGTACGGTGCCTAAAATGCCAAAAAAAATAAAGTAAGTAAAATAATAATATGGATAAATAACATAACTGAAGTAGTCATGTAAGTGACTGATGGATGTTGATGAAGCGAAAGAAGTGTGTTAGGATCGTAGCAAGTGGAGGGAAGTGGTCTTTGTCTCCACCGATGGGAAACACGCGTGACACATAAGTAAGTATGTATGTAAATAGTCACTTTTTGCGTTTTCAAGCACGTTCCATTCGCGCAAAAAGCTTCGCTAGAACCCACGAAACCAAACAGAATAGGCCTTTGGCGCGTATAAACAGCCTTTGTTTACACGTTTCCAGAGAAACCCGAATTGAATCAAGTAAATGGAACGCGTTTATAAAGACACGTCAAAGAAATGGAACGGAACGCACAATTGTGTCAGTCAGATGTCGCGTGTGCCGTTGATTCGCTTCTAGTGAATTTTGCGTCCTTTTACGTGTCAATATTACGTGGGTTATTTTGTTGTACTTTCGGAAATTGCGAAAGTTTTGTGTACTACCCACGACAAGTAACTTTGGCTATTAATATAAGAGGCAAATAATATGAAGGTCTCACGTTTTGGCGTATTATATAATTCAAAATGATTTCGCATTTCTTAAGAATACACCCTCTGATCTGCCTCCCATTTTATTACAATCAAATGAGGTTCCTCTGAAGGCCTGAAATGTATAGGTACTCGAAAGAGTTAACTACAGACCCCATTTGTATGAACGCTCAAACAATTCAGGACTTCAGTTGTCTCTTGTGGATAATACATCATTATTCATCTCGGAATCAAAGATACCTTTTAGCGGCATCATATCTCTGTACTTTGGATTTCATTATTGAAAATGTCAGTGACAAAAACGACGTGTAATGATATAAAAGACGAAAAAAACGAAGCGAATATTTTAGATTTTTACGGGTAGGTAAGTATTACGAAAGGTTTATTGTGAAAACCAAAAGAAAATTCAACAGTAAAAAGAATTTAAGGAATCCACTTAGCTATCAGTTGCTTTTTTTATTTAAACGGTTTTTTACCGACCATTATTCCATTACATCACAACGAAGTACACAATAGTTAGACTAAATAGATGACATCGTGTCAATTTGATCAACACAAACAAAACGCTCTATACTTTTAGAAAGTAAATTGGAATTGTAAGACGTTTTCCTCGCCCCGGCTAACTAATGAAGCGGCGACGAACAAAAAACGGCGGAAAAAAGGTGGTAAAAAATACGCGACAAGAGAAAACTATCGAAGTGACGTAATGAAGCTAGGTTTGGGAATCGCTGTGTCATCTCTAGGGACAGTTTTTTGTTCGATCAATCAAGGACGCTAACAAATAGCCTTGTCATCAATTAGGTGCACTGGAATTCTTTGGGATAGAATAAGAAAATCGTTTGAGTTTCTTAAAACTTTGAAAAAAAACATTGATGTTAGAAAGGGAAGAAAAGATGTTTCAAAAATGAAGCATAAGGTGAAACACCAAATGAAGAGCGAAACAAGTGTTACATACAATGTTTTTGGAATATTTTCCGTTAATTTCTTTCGTATTCGTCGTATTATAAATAGGTATTTTAATCGTTTTATAACTGTATTTTGCAAAAAGTAATAAAAATTATACAAAAAAGACTGTTCAAAAAAGTATCCATTAGACCGCCAAAAAACCACGCTCATCGCTTTTTTCTTTTTCCCAGCAGCAAGGAGTTTTTTCTTCGTTTTGCAAACTTCATGCTGACGCAAAGAGGCGGTTGATAAAATAATTCTCCTCCGATTGATTGGAGCGCTGACATAATTCAATTCATCGTTTTTAGGGTTCCGTACCTCAAAAGGAAAAAACGGAACCCTTATAGGATCACTTTGTTGTCCGTCTGTCCGTCCGTCCGTCCGTCTGTCAAGACCCTTTTTCTCAGGAACGCGTAGAGGTATGAAGCTGAAATTTATATCAATTACTCAGGTCTACTGTCCCTTGAAGCTGTGAAAAAATCAAACTTCTAAGCCAACGCAATCAAAAGATACAGCCATTTATGCCGCAAATTTTCGACACTTGCAAGGGAATCAAAACCTACAGGGTGCTTCCCGTGAACTCAGAATCTTGAAATTTGGTACGAAGCAACGTCTTATAGCATAGATAAAGGAAAAATTACGAAAACCATAAATTTTTAGTTACATCACAAATTTTTTTTTTTTTTTAATAATCTTAAACTTACTACCCATTTCCTCATAAACGCGTAGAGGTATTAAATTGAAATTCATACCAAATACTCAGGTCTATAATACCTTTAAGCTGTAGCAAAATCAAACTTCTATGTCAACGCAATCAAAAGAAACAGCAATTTAAGCTGCATATTTTGAAACTCGCAAGTACTTGCAAGGGAATCAAAACCTAAAGGGTACTTCCAGTCGACCTTGAATCTTGAAATTTGGCATGAAGCAACGTTTTATACCACACATAAAGGAAAAATTCCGAAAACCTTAAATTTTTAGTTACATTACAAAATATATATTTTTTAATAAATATAAACTTATTACTTTTTCCATAGTTATGACTCGATTGTCGTAATGAACGAACTTTGTAAACCTTGCAGGTTTGTACGGAACCCTCGGTGCGCGAGTCCGACTCGCACTTGGCCGGTTTTTTTTATTTCTTCATTGAGACCCGGGCTTCAGAAAGTGACTCGCTCATTTAAAAAGTAAATTGAATTTTGTTTATTCGTACCCTGGCTTATTAACTTTATAAAGGTGGGAGTCTAAATCTTATTTTATTATAGATTTATCAGTCTCTATAGACTGCCCGCGATTTCGTACGCATTTATCGTCCTATCTTGGGAAAAAATCATGATATCTCAAAATCATTATAGCCTGTGTGTTATTCTGTTATATAAGCTACTATATTGCCAAGTTTCATCAAAATCTGTTCAGTGGCTCTTATGTGATGAAGTAACAAACATCCATCGGCACAAACATTGACATTTCTAATATAAGTAGGATTATTAAAGCCATAGATTGCTAATACTTTGAAAAAATAGCTTTTTGAAAAAAAAATGATGATTAAGGAAGGGAGTAAGCAAAACTCACTCACGACATCAATGGGTAAATTACGAATCATTCAGAAAACAAAATTCGATTTATTATCCATTTCATAATTTATGTTTATGATGGAGTGAGACACCATTAATTAAAACTTACGTAATATAATAATCAAAGCCACAAATGTAAGCTAATTCTAGATTCGCAAAAGTAGCAGTTCGGGAAGAATAGGGTCAAATAATTCGTTAAATAAGTAAAATAAAAAACTCTGAAGAAAGAAAAGTAGTCAGTGTATCAGAAAATCAGCAACGAAGCCTTTCAAAATTATTCAGTCAGTTTATACGTTACTTCAACAAGAAAGTAGTTAAGTCCACTTGTCCGCAGTAAACAGAGCACAATGTAGGCGTGACAGAGAGCTCATAATTCACACTCAGCTGTCAGCAGCAAACACTAGACAAAAGATATTATCTCTCAGGTTTTGTACCCCATCGAGACCTGCGTTTTATAGCTGTGACGGTGCCAGGGTGGGATTCAGATCAAATTTTGCGTGGTTAATTTCAGTGTAGGAATATTTTATATGGGTTTATTGATTTGTTAATTTCATCGTAGTTACTTTATTGCATAAAAACAGAAAAAAAGTATTTTATGTAATTTTTTTGTTTTAAGTAATATATCATACACTTATTGGTTTTAATTTCTGTATAAATATTATTTATTGCAAAATATAAGATTACAATACAAAAAATGTAATTATAATTTGATTGAATCAGCTAGCTTTTAGCCTTTCCCTTAGTGCATTTCTGGAAACTGGGTATTAATATCATATTCACCCCAAGCCCTGTGTTTGATATTCGGCTTAACGGCTTAGAAAACGTCAAAAAGGCTTTCGATGGCGATTTTCACCTCTAAAACGCTTGGATTCTGGCAAACACTTCAAATAAATGTACCTATATTTCAGAAATGGTTTAAATAAAAATAATCCGTTGCGCGTGTTATGTTACGTGCTATCGTTTGTCTATGGTTTTAACTGCCGGAAGTGATTTCGTTTCAAGACTTTTAATTTATTTTTTGCTTTAATTGTTATTATAATTAAAATTAAACTAGATGTAATACGTAAAGCATTTTTCTTTATTGCTGCAGTATTCAAGAAAACTTATTAAAATTTCCAAGAAATTAAAAATACTTTTTGCAAAAAAAAAAAGTGCTCTACTATGTTTATTATTCTCGAAGGTAAAAAAATTATCTTATTATCGAATCGAGAAACACAATAGCCCGTATACATTTACAGTTTTTCTAAAGAATCATAAAGAAAAACTTCTTGCGCAATAAAATAATTAAAAAAGTGAAAGAAAGCATGTTCACGTCATATTTCTACGTAATAATTAAAATTAATAACTAAACCGCGAGAAATAAATGAGTTCTAAAAGTTCCTCGTGGGTAAGATGGCGGCATTTTGCGAATAATTTTATAACTTTGACATCATAAACTTTCGATTATTTACGATTGAGTTTACCGCAAACCAATTTTCTTTTGCACAATAAAAGAACTTCGTTTATAGGCCGCGCAGATATCAGGTAGGTAGGTATAGCCGTGTTTATAGGCTAAGTAAGTAGATAAGTAAGTATGTTTAATGAAGTTTCACTTGTGAAAATGGTTCCAAAATAATTTGCTAGAAAACAAAATACTAGCTTTTATTCAGAATTTCACTCCTTTTCTTACTTGATCACCCAAACAGTATTTGAGGAAGAACATTTATTGCTCGATAAAGTAGATAGGTAGGTAGGTACCTGAAACAATACAAATAAAATTTTATTAAAACAGCGCCATCTATTATCTTTTAAAACGCCTATTTTCGTAAACTCTTTTTAGTAGTACCAAAGTTATCTACTAGATGGCGTTAGTCACAATGAAAACTAGAGGAAATAAAGAATTATTGATTCGTCCCAGTAGAATGGTACATAATTTTAAGCAGACGAAATATTTCCACAATTTAATTTTGTCGTCTTTTTGTGTGCTTTAGCCGGGTTTGGGCGGAATTCAATTAAAAATTTGACACCTGAAAATTGTTTTGTGACGAAAAATAACAATTTAATTTCAAATTATCGTGTTTTTGTTTCTGTCGTTTGATAAAAGTTGTTTTTATTGAAGAGAAGAGGGGTAAGGGCTCTTAGGTATTAGCTGTAGAGCCGCCACTGTAGTTTAACACTTGATACCTAAGTATTAATTAGAAAAGTCTTCGTGCTAGACAATTGATCAGGGTACCAATTCTCTTAAATTAAGTTAAGCGACCATACTATAGCCAACAGATAAATATTCTACAGCAATAGGTCACAAATTTGGTATTCTCTTATGTGCCACGAAATAGTCGATTAGTAGTCGATTAGTAGTCTCTAGAGGGCTTTGTCATTCATTTGTCTTTGCTAATGATTTAGTTGTCGATGTTGCCAATATTTAATAAAATTATTGTTCGAAGAAATTGATCAACCGATTGATAGATTTTTTTCGACCTAGAATAAGCTTAGACATACTTTAAAATACAGAATATTTATTTCTATAAGATTTACATGCATTTTTTGCATAAATTGCACGTTAATTTTCGAAAAAACACCGAAATAGTGTTTGGGTGACCGAACGACTGAACGACGGACGACCGAACGAAATGCCATTAGAGAACAACTGTCAAATAGCGAAGAGAATACCGTTTGGAACTGCCACTCATGTGACATTGCGGAGTAGTATACCAAATAAAGCGTAAAGTAAGTCAACTTATCTGTTAAGAGAATACCAAAATGTGTCATTTCATACAATTCACATTCTAGAGAGACACCATTTTTCATTTGGTAATTAGAAGAATACGGGCCCTGCAGATTTGATACGTAAGTTTACGCTAATCCTATCCTATCCTATTGATATTATAATGTCAATGTTTATGCCGATGGATGGATGGATAAGATGTTTGTTACTTCATCGCGTAAAAAACTACTGAACAGATTTTAATGCAATTTTACAATAACATAGGTAGCTCGGACATCGGAATAACACATAGCCTTTAACATTTGCAGATATTTCGTGTTTTTTCAAAGATATGACGATAAATGCGTACGAAATCGCGGGCAGCCTTTAGCTAATAGAAAGCTCAGAACTAAGATACCTAAGACATTTTACCTGAAAACGCATGTTACATACAACGGTCACAGTTCGCTATTACGCGCCCTAACTGTCTTAATAACCTACCTTTTTATAACTCACTGTAAATACGAATCTAACGACACCCCTCAAGCTAAAATCCGTCAAGCCGTTTAGGCTGTAGGGCGTGCCAAAGAATTATACATACATACATTTAACATCCTCTCATAACCCTCCTTCTGGCGCAGTCGGGTAAAAGACCATGTATAATATCTAAGAAAAACAAGTAGGTACCTATCTTATCTTAACTTATCTTAGGTATATATTATACGTATCTTAGCAACCACCAATTAAATAATATTTATCAGCCGTGAAACGAGACATCCAATCATCGAATTAATTCCCGATATAGATTTTGAATGACACCTACACAAAGATTCTATCTATACTATAATTAATAGATGATACAGTGGGTCAAATTCCTTGTTTAAATTGCTGCCAAAACTAGGTATTTAGGTACCTACTAGAGGCTGCCCGCGACTACGTACGCATTTATCGTCATAAATCTTGAAAAAAAAACCATGTTATCTTAAAAAAATGTTGCCTATCTGTTATTATGATGTATAAGCGACAATTTTGCCAAGTTTCATCAAAATCTGTTTAGCAGTTTTTGCGTGAAAGAGCAACAAACACCCATCGGCACTAACATTGACATTTTATAATATTAGTACGATAGGTAGGTAACCCAACTTTTTAAAATAAACGCATGTCAAGTCGACATCATAACTTTCATTCTGATTTATTGCAAACTAGCTAGGGGCTGCTCGCGACTTCGTACGTAGGTCACAAGTAGGTACCTATACAATATTTTGAAATACTTAATATACCTACATAGACTATGAATTATTCTAGCAAGCTACAATATTGTATGTTTCATCAAAATCTGTTTAGTTGTTTTTGCGTGTATGTGTGACAAAAATCCTCACATCCATCGGCACAAACATTGACATTTATAATACTTACTAGTAGGATGTGTTTTGATTTTACCTACACAGGAGGGCAATACGTACACTATTGACGTCAATTGACGCAAGGAGGTGCCATACCGTCTGGATCTGCGTGCCTGGTCTAGCGCAAAATGGCTACCTTTTTGTATAGAATTTCTTATCGTACCAAGAAAACTATGAAAAACTTGCGCCAACCTTGGCACGCTGACTTATCTCATTTGTATATGAAAAACAAGGGGGCAACTCCTTATATTCCTTCCTCATTGAATGACGCACACCTCATCCTCCACGTCACGTGACCTACCCAACCGCGTTAATACGTGTATAAACGTCTGAAAATCGTAATCAAACTCTCATAACAAAGTTCAGTGAATGAAAATAATCATAACATAACCTGAAACCGGCCATTTTGCGTTTTATTGCGGTCCGAATGAGATTTGGCGGCAAAACGGCGGTGTTAGGTCGGAAATACTGTGTTAAAGGGTCCGAGATACTAACAGGTAATCTACCTGGCTGTTAAAATGTAAATAGGATATCATAGGAAATAGAATCTCTATGGTTCCGTAGTTAAGAGGATTGTGAGCCGATAGTGCGCCGCGCGAATCTTCATACATTTGTGAGAAAAATATTGTTTCGGGCTATAACGTTTTCCAACCCCTAACGCCCGTTATTAATAACCTATCCTGATCCGTTTTTACCAAATCGAGATTGAAAAAACAAAACACAATTGTCACTTGTGTACCAAAAACATGTCAAGAACACAATTGTGTTTTGTTTTTTCAATCTCGATTTGGTAAAAAACGGATCAGGATAGGTTATTAATAACGGGCGTAAACCTATCCGTAATTAGACAGTTTTGGTATCATTTGATTCGATAAACCTTAATCTAGGTCTGTACGTTTGATATTTTTGAAATTAAGTATGTTTAATTTATTACAAAATTCATTAAAAACTAGAGGATGTTTTTAAGTAAAAAATGACGATTTTTAGAAGCTCATAACTTTAAAAATACTCAATATTTCAAAAAAATCAAAGCGTATTGACTTAGATTAAAGTTTACTGAATAAAATAATAATAAAATTGTCTAATTACGGATAGGTTTAGGGGTTGAGAACCGTTATGGCCCTAAACAATATTTTTGTCACAAATGTATGGAGATTAGCGCGACGCACGATCGGCTCACAATCCTCTTAAACCACAGCGCTCTGGGACGTTTTAAACTATCTTAACTTGGATCATAGTTTAAGGCTGCCTGTCCATTGAAGCGCAGCGAGCTGGCGGAGCGGAGAAACGGAGAATTATTAACCAATAATATTGCATAAAAACTCCGTTCAGTTGCAGTGCACAACCTACCTATCGGTTAATAATTCTCCGTTTCTCCACTTCAAAGGACAGGCAGCCTAAGAGCAGTTACGCACTGTATATCCGATTCCGAGACATTTAGTAGGTATGGGTCCGTCTGGGTCCGGACGGATTGGCGTCAATCCAATGAAATTCGGCCGGATTGAAATTGATACCGGATTGCAATCCCTATCCGAAAACTATTTCTATACTAAACATTGCGGGTATGATAAGAATAGTATGTAGTGCGTAACCGCTCTAGATCCAAATTCACTATCATACTTCAGAATCTTTAAAAAGAAATAAATAAGTACCCATCTATACAGGGTGTAACAGAAAGGGGATATCAAGCCGAAACACAGCGATAGTCCTCATGAAACTGGACAACTTTCCCCAAGGAACATGGGTCGTAACTCGAAAAAAATTTTTGGATCGCCCATACTTATTCGATCAGCTGATCGGACATTTTGTAAGGCAATTTTTTTTTCAAGTTACGTACGACCCATGTTCCTTGGGGAAATTTGTTTAGGTTTATGAGGACTATCGCTGTGTTTCAGCTTTATATCCCCTTTCTGTTACACCCTGTATAAGTACGTACCTAGTTATCTTTTACAAAAGGTAAACATTATGTAAATTTTTGAAGGTTTTTCCAGAGTTTTAGACAACGTTTGGTATAAGTCAAGGTACAACAGTTATAAGTAGGTATAAGCCACTGCAGTAACACGCGATGTGGCGATGTCTCTGCCGGCTGCGGGCACAGTTAGGGATGGGACACGGTATCCGAACGGGAAGTATCCGGCAGAGGATATCCGATGAAGGAAATGTCAAAATGACTTTATGATAACAATGAATGTTTTTCAAATTAATATTTAATGGACTTTCTTGCTTGGAATTACAAACAAAAGAAAAAAAAAAGTTGTTACATACCAAACATTCTAAAGATACAGTGACATGTCAAAGGCTGAGTGAAGTCTTTTTCCGAGTTCTATGTTTTTCTATAGTTAACGTGTAAGTTAGCATAGGTACCAACGTGTTTTTTTTGTTTAGATTAACGTTTTATAAGTATTTTATTAAAATGTGACTAAATGACTACTTTACTTTACTTTTCAGTGTCGTAACAACCAAAAACGTTACTAGAAATACGGATAATCCGAATATCAGTAAATATCCGTAATCTCATCCCATCACTAAACCCAACCGTGAACTATAAATTCATGAAAACGCAATACGGAAGCCAAACCGTATTACTGCATGTGATGATCTGCCTGTTTTCTTATTTAGCTATTTTACTATCTGCCTGACTGAAATCGTTGAATTGTGTGTTAATTTAGGCTTTTTGTAATATGAGGGGCTTTTTCCATCTTCCTATTAATATTATAAATGAAATGTCAATGTTTGTGCCGATGGATGGATGGATGTTTGTTACTTCATCACGTAAAAACCACTGAACAGATTTTAATGAAACGTTACAATAACTTAGCTTGGACATCAGAATGACACATAGGCTATATTAATTTGCGATATCATGATTTTTTTCCAAGATATGACGATAAATGCGTACGAAGTCGCGGGCAGCCTCTAGTATTATAATAAAATAACATCAAAACATCTTCGTTATAAAAACTGAAATATGTTAATGTGTTGAGAATAACGATATTCAAATTTAAGCTTCGTTAAAGAGGCATCTGTTGCAAAACTCCATCGTTTTCAGTTTAGCAACGTCTCAGTTGATTTTAATGAAGAATCAAAGGGTAGTTTAAGTGTCATTTTGCCCGGAATCATTAAAATCTGTTCAGTTGTTTTTGCGTGAAAGAGTAACAAACATCCATCCATCGGTACAAACATTGAAATTTAAAATATTAGTAGGATGTATGATAGGATTAGATAATTTAGTTGACAATAATACAGAACCCTTTGACCACAAACCTGACTCGTAATTTTACGTTTTTTTCTTTTAAAAAAATTCTTATACATAGATACCTAGTTACTTACTGAATTAAACATCCTACTAATATTATAAATGTCAATGTTTGTGCCGATGGATGGATGTATGTGAATGTTTGTTTGTTACTCTTTCACGCAAAACCACTGAACAGATTTTATTTTTTTCACGCAAAAACTATTTACTGTACAGAGTTCGATGCAACATGGCAATATTTTAGCTTATATCAGAATAACACATAGGCTATATTTCTTTGACATATCATGTTTTTTTCCAAGATGTAGGTTACAATAAATGCGTTCGAAGTCGCGGGCAGCCACTAGTCGAATCATAAAGTTCGACTAGTTTACATAAACCAATGGATATTAACTCCACTAATATTAACAGATGGCAGATAACTATCCAGAACATAAATTCGACTATCTCATTATGCTAGCCTGTACACTTCCGACTACACGAGCAAACGTGAACTCGGCACCTCATTTGTATGGCCGCGTTTGAGACTCGAGTCTCAATGTGAACGTAACACCAGATTGCCAATATCAATGATTTGTTGATACTGATGGTATTCGCCGATCGGTAATGGTGAGTACACACTGATTTAATAAAGGTTAGGGCACACTAGCGAGCGAGTTGGGCATCGTTTCTCTGTCTGCATCCGGTTATGTAGTGCATAACCGGATTCTTATTCGATCCGAGAACTATTCTAATATAATCTAATCTAGCCACTTGTGTCCCACTGCTGGGCAAAGACCGCTCTCCTCATCTGCCATTACTTTCTGTCTCGAGCGTCCTCCGATACATACAGACATACATAACCCTCCTTTTGGCGCAGTCAGGTAAAAACTGCCGACTGTTTTTCACGACTAATCGGCGGATATATCGTTGTTTCTTTAACTTCAGCAGATCAACCGCTTATAAAGCTTGTCATCATGGGAACTTTTGATTTATTTTCACCACAACAAAGATTATAAACCTACGCCGCCATGACACATCCATAAACACACTAAGGTAGAGATCCAAGATGGCCGTAAACATGCAACGAGTAAACCACAGAGCCAATATGCAATAACTCGCGACCCCGGAGCTCTCCGAGCACGTGCTGTACTAAATACTACTCGAATACATTATGACACTGTATTTAGATCAGTTAGGGAGTTAGACTTGTTGTTTATTTACACCTCAGAGACGATGACGGAAAATTTATAGTCTTCTAATACTAATATTATCAATGTCTATGTTTGTGCCGATGAATATTTGTTACTCTTTCACGCAAAAACTACTGAATAGATTGTGATGAAACTTGGCAATATTATAATTAAATTTATATTAGAATTAAACACATTAGACGGACGTCTAGCGTGTTTAAAACGAACCAGAAGAGCCTTAGCAATGGGTCCGATTTCACCCTTTGGGTATGGACCCCTAAAAAAATTGCTTGTAGGTAAAGTTGAGTGGTTTTGATGTTTTTGACTTTTGAGTATTACCATAAGTAGGTATACCTACTTACCTAATTACATACATACATACATACATATCCGTCACGCCTCTCTCCCATTGGGGTAGGCAGAGACCACTTCCTTCCACTTGCTACGATTCTAACACATCTCATTCGCTTCATCCACACTCATCACTCGCTTCATACATGCCAGTCGGTTTACCTAATTAAAATATGACAAAAACAGTGGCAACGAATGTAATGAAGCGTTAGTTTTAAAAACGGTTTCTGCAATGAGATAACATCTTATTATTAGAGATCAAGGCAGCAAAAATTCCCCTCTTCTTAGCTTGTAATCAATAGGCTCGCAGACATTCAGGCGCCGACCGACGGGAAATAAATCTGACTATTTATCTAGTAAGTGCCTCTAGGGGACTGCCTTCTAATTCTTACACAAGGACTTTTGTGTTTTGGTTATCATTTGTACCTAATATTCTTTCGATTTCGTTAAAAGTCAGTTGCACTACAAATATTTCACTAATTCGTGAAAAAGTAAGTGTTATACAAAATTGACGTACCTATTTTTTTACGAATTCGTAAAAAAAAACACGTAAAAGTCGTACAAAATCTGACGTAGGTACTTACTTTTTTTCCTAATTCATTAAAATACCACGTTTAGGTCGCGCCCCGTAAAAACAACTCTAAAAACAATTGAAAGGGATGTGTTCGCGCATGGGTATACTTACGCACGAAAGTACTAGGGCTATTTATCGTTTCATTCTTGAAAGAGTCTTTAGCACGCGGTTACGTATGTTGACTTAAATAGACTTGACGTAGGTAGTTACTTTTTTATGAAATTCGGACAATTTTTGTGTTGAAATCGACTTTATGGGCGCTCAAGCTTTTGAGGTTATGGCTCGGTTACAAATTGATATGAAACCGATTGAAACGCGAGTTAACCGCGGTTCACGTTCTTCAAATCATACGCTACGCCAACACGGTGCAACCGCTTGTCCAAAAGAGCGTCACTCAACCTGTAAAACCCTATAAGGAGATGCCATACCGTCTGGATCTGCGTGCCTGGTCCGGCGCAAAATGGCTACCTTTTTGTATGGATTTTTTTATCGTTTGACAGGTCATCTACCAAGAAAACTATGAAAAACTTGCGCCAACCTTGGCACGCTGTCATAAACTCATTTGTATACCTATGACAAAAAAAATGTGGCACCTCCTTATATATTCTATACTTACTCAAAGGTAAAACCCAACTTTTCAAATGAACATTCTGTCAATGACATAATTTTCATACAACTGACACTAATTTGCATTTAGTCAGGCTATACAGCTTTTCAACGCGCAGAAATTGACCCGATGTTTAGGTAAGTAGGTACCTACTAAAACTAAAACAGAATCGTCTAAAATACTAACCGATCAATACTAGCTACTGTTTGGAACTAGTACGGAAATATCTGTGACCGGAACAAGTCTCCGCCTGTCTGTTATTCTCGGGGCGAGCTAGGGATGTGACTAGCTTTACCTTTTTATTTATTCAGTGTTATTTTAAAAATATCTGTTAAATGCTATATCTATAGTAAGAAGTATGTTTTACATTGTCTTTTGTCGGATTTTATAAAAGACAAACTCCTATGGACGAATGTCCTAAACTAAACTAATGTCATTTTGACAGATCTGGTTTTGTACATATTTTTCATGCGGAAAATATTACATAAAAATTGGCAACGTGACGTCACGAAAACCCCATAAAAATACATCCAAAAAGGTGAATTTTCCGTGAAAATTTAGATTTTCTAAAATGGCCGCCCGAAATGGCCACCATCAGAACCACATGTGAGTTGTAACGATGTAAATATGCAAATATGTACGCCCATCATAAATCACGGCGCTAGGTAAAGGTTTTCCTGATAATTTTTCACATCTGTGCCTTGCTGCCTTGTGGGTAATGAGGCATAGATCGTAGGACTCTACACACCTGCGATTTAGATACGTTTCTTAATGAAACCGCGCTAAAACCGCAACGAAAAAAGAAATACGAATACCTACATATCTGTCACGTCTCTCTCCCGAGGTACATAGAAACACACTTCTTTCGCTTCATCCACATTCATCTTCATACATGCACTTTAGAAAAAAAGACCCAACTTATTACAAAACGAGTTTTATATAATAGTTCTAGAACTAACTTAGATATACGTTTCGGCTATAGACAAAACTTCATGAACATGACATTAAGTCTAGAATTACATTTAATCTCATTTTGTAATAACAGGGTCTATGTTTTTCATGTCCAATTCTTTCAAATCTTAAGCCATCACAAAATGGCAGAGTGCATAAGTTTGAATGCAAACAGTGAAACTAGACCAAACATTACAATGGTGGTCCACCGCTCCGAAATAGGTCAGCCTCAGTTCACAATCGTTGCTTTTAAATAAGTACCTATTTATATTTTAAAATATGAAACACTGTCGTTTCAATTTAAAATGGAACTGCGGTGTATAATCTGGATTTTGCTTTTAAGTTTGATTAAATGTGGTAAAAATAGTAAAATACTAGGTACTAGGTATTTTTGGTATTTTTATGTAGTTATGTATGTATTCTGTATTATTTGCACAACCCGCAACCATTATTACGTATTTCTCGCTATTTCTTACCCTAAGGTTGCCTGGAAGATATTGCTACCTAGCAATAAGGCCGCCTGTTGCTTCTTATATTCTTGTTTGTGTCTGTACCTTACCTATATCTTTTTGTGCAATAAAGAATATTTGTATTGTATTGTAAAATGTCAAATTGACACGTAATAATACCAAATAACTACATTATGCTACTGAATAACCGACGTGCATGTATGAGGCGACTGATGAGTGTAGGTGAAGCGTAAAAAAAGTGTGTTTGGATCTTAGCAAGTGGAGGGAAGTCTCTGCTCTCTGCCTACCTCGATGGAAGAGAGGCGTGCGTGACGGATATGTATGTAGGTAGGTAGGTAGAATAGAATAGAATAGAAAATATTTTATTCAGTACCAACCAATCAAAACAGATTATGTAGCACATTAAAAGACTTAACACTAGATGGTCTCGATCGAAACTGAAAGGGCCATCCAGCTCAGTATACTGCTGCGACTCCAGGCCACAGCAACTGATTTTCAGCTGGAAACCTAGCAAACTAAAAATAATAAAAGGAAAAAGTGAAAAATTGTTCAGACTTTGTGCAAATGCAAATTGACGCAACGCGATATTAATCTATGTTCCTATTCCAGTCAGATGTGCCTTTCCAAGGTAGGTAACTTTTGAGAAAAACTTAGATTCGTGAAGAGTCAAAATCCATCGTTTGTAATTATGGAAAGTGGCACAGCGCCTCTAGTAATAAGAACTCAAAATATTTCTACTTTAGTGGGTATTAATAAGTCTTTGCAAACAAGATACCCATCGGTCGTTATATTTGGAGGTTACGAAAATGACATATTGTAAACAACATTGTTCTACAGATAATAAATTAGGTTATTTACAGTACCCGCACTCACTTAAGTCATTATATTAATTATTTTCGGTACCGCCCTGATAAAGCACCCAAACGGAGCTTAATTACTAGTGCGGGGATGTTCTGGTAAATATCTGAAAATTGGTATCCGAAAAATAGAGTAGGTAAATAAAATAATTTAAAATGTCTACAAAATTATAAAAACATCAAAAAATCTGTCATTTTAATTGTTTATTCCAGTTTGCGTTTTCTACGTCAAACATCCAACTACGAAAGCCAAACTACCTACTAATACGTTATTGACCTAAGGATTTATTTTACACCACATGTACTCGTAAAACATTTAAGTAAAGATATATAAATCTACTGCAGTATTCCACCTTCTCAAGTTTCACAAAAAATCAGTGCCCAAACTATAATTTACATATTATTCAAATATCCGAAACTTGTAAGTATTAATTAAAATTGCAAATTCTCTCGCCACTATAGGTACACTGTAATTAAGCTCCCGGGCTACAGGCTACATCATTAATGTCATTCTATTCAGTAATGTGTTACCAATAAAGCTGTATTTGCTTTTAGCAAGGTGATGTGCTTGTTAAACTACGCTAGGTAGATAATTATACAAAAGTTTAAAATCTTATTAGCTGGGTTGGGTAGGTAAGCTAGGTAAACTTTATAAACGGCTGAACCGATTTTGCTGAAACAAATCTAAGAACACCCTTGATTAAATTACCTTTCAAACAAAAAAAAACAAAATTAAAATTGCATCACGCATTCGGGAGTTACCATGCCACAGACAAACACATAGACAAACACGTCTAAGTTAACACCCCTCTTTTGGAGTCGCAAGTTAAAAGTCGGTAGCTGTCTTATTTGGTTTGAAGTTTGAGAATCACTGCAATGTAACTAGCTATTTATTTCCCATCTTACGTCGTACAGCTAATTTAATATTTTATGGCATTTTATTACGGTAATTTACAAAACGTAAGTATTTTAATACTTAGTTATGAATTTCGCGTAAATTTTTGGGTAATTTAAACGCGTCGTTTGCCTTTAATGGCTCGTAAAAATGTTTTTAAACGTAATTTAATTTGATCGATTTTGTAATCGAGAACGAATGATACATTCAAACACTAATATCCGAACTTACTAAACGTCAAATCATTGAGAAGGGGCAACCAAAGTGTAACACTTTTAACATATTTATATTTATTTAATCCCTTGATTTTATAAATGTCAACGTTTTTGCGGATGGATGAATGGACTGATGTGAGGATGTGTGTTACTCTTTCACGCAAAAACCGCTGAACGGATTTCAATTAAACTTTACAATATTGTAGCTTACACATCAGAATAGCATATACGTATATTAATTTTAGATATTGTCAATTTTTACGAGAAATAACTATGTACGAAACCGTGAGCAGCCTCTAGTTTTACCTTTAAAATAGGTACAATAGGTACATTTCCAACGGAACTTAAGCCCTGTACATAACGTAATACCCACTCATTCATCTCTGTCCACACATACGAACACCCTAATACAACCGAACCAAAGATCAATGTACTGAAAACAGTGTTAGTGAAAGATTCACTCAGTCGGAATGTGACTTGACTTATTGTTCCCAGCAAAAACTGACTTATGCTACATTGAACCGGTTGGGATTTTGAGATTTTGACCTGTGTTTGACAGTTGTTACAATATTTTGTAATCCCTATCATAAATGGTCGTCAGTTGCAACTGTTGAAGGTAGAAATAGATTGGTAGTATAACTGCTTAACCTGCCTATTTTTTTATAAAATAAAATAAAGACAGCGATAGTTATTCATTATAAAAACTAGATTATACCTATAGTTAAGTGATTTTAACAGTGATCATAAACTCGAAAATTTGCCAGATTGTTTCATATTTTCAACTGTTAGCTCCGTCCAACTTTACGTTACTTATATGAAAACGACTGAAATTGAAGAACCTTGGAAAAACCTCTCTCTGAATTATCACTAAGCAACAGATTTGTTAAGTCAATACTCTGCTATGCACTTTGCTTTAATCACTGATTCAATTTCAAATTGAATTGATTTGAAACCACGACAGAACCGACAGTTAATCGCTGAATGCGTTTTTAATTTTAAAATTTTATTTGGAAAAACAACAGCCTATGCTAATTACAGATTGTTTAGAGACTTATATTACTAAGGGCAATAACAGTTTTTCATATATTCAAACTGTACTAGGCGATTTAACCGCTAGTGCGTAATATTATGATTTATAAGCATGTTTAAAAATACTTCAATCGTTACTAGGCAACCATAACTACAATAAACAAGTAGATTAATGTAAATATCGTATGACAAACGCTAAAGCGGTTGATGTAAGACGATACTCTTAACAAGGTCTGTGCGCCTGGTACCTTCATCGTCAAGTATGAGATGTTTTTGTTATGTTTTACTGCTGAGGTATTGTTTATAGTAAGCTATTATTACTAACATAATAAAATACGAGATAGACGCATAACAAACTACTTTTTCTAAGTAGGTAATCTAAGAAAAGAAATCGTTTTTGAATTAAATAAGATATTTAAATGTCGTCTTCTTCAAAAGTATTTTTAGTTACGTTTGTTACTCTCCGTAGTTAGTTAAAAGAAAAAATGCAACACCACCACCGCCAGGAATTTCAAAAAGCACCCAACACCACCACAACTGTATGCGTAGATTTGTTTCTTCAAAACCCACTACACCACCACAATCCCAATCATCAGTCGCGCTATAAACGTGTCACCGCGATACATGTGCCTGCGGATGACGTTGAAGCATTAGACGCATAATGCAATGTGTGGGGGGGCGCGAGGGGGGGGGGCTGTGACGTCATAACTAACGCGTTGTTCTGACGTCTAGTGGGATTAGATTACTAACATATTGCGAGTCGGTATATGTGAAACATATTTTATGTGAAGAGACTGCCCGCGACTTCGTATGCATTTATTAAAATATATTGGAAAAATATACCAAAATCATCGACAAGAGCTAAGCTCTTAAATAAGAAGAAGAAGAATACCAAAATATTTAGCTAGCCTATGTAATACTCTGATGTTTAAGCTTTAATATTGTAAAGTCTCATCAAAATCTGTTTAGTGGTTTTTACGTAAAATAGTATCCAAAATCCTCATGTAAGTAAATCCAAAGATATAAACTTTGACATTTATAATATTAGGTAGTAGGATTAAAGTTTATCAAGAAAACTACTAAACATTCACTAATTAAAGATTTAATTATAAGACAAAATATAAAAAATAAATATTATTTCTAAAATCATTTTCAACTTTCGGATAAACAAACATCCTACCCCAACACTAATTTCGAAAGCTACGAGCATGCTACGGCGTAGCGTTGCTACGAGCGTGTCTACGCATCTGCTACGAGACAGCCATTAAGTACTTATGTAAAGAATGACCTAAATTACGATAGTGTAGTAGGTAGCGGGGATAGCCTCCAATCTAGGAGGTGCAGGTTTGATTCCCGGTCTAGGGCCCAAATCTGCTAATTTAAAATAGCCTCAGTTGTGTGTCGGCAGGCATTTTTTTACACATTTGGTATTCTGCTAAACAATGGCTTACACTGATTGCGACCAAATGTGTCAAAAAATTACATTGACACTCTACCGACACACAACTAATATAAGGCTATTTTAAATTAGCAGACTTGGGCACCTGTACATCAGAGTATCATTTCACATGTACATAAAGCTTAGCATTAAACTCTTCTAATATTTGTGCAGTAGTTTAATTACTGAACAGATTTTGACAATGCCGCTAGAACGTGTGTAAACTCCGCAATTTTTTTTTATTCGCTACACTAAACTTAATAATCCTAGAGTGGGTAAATACATACATACATATCTGTCACGCTCTTGCCCATCGAGGTAGACAGAGACTTCCCTCCACTTGCTACGATACAAACACACTTCTTCCAATCCATCCACATTCATCAATCACCTCATACATGCACCTTAAGGTACTCACTCTCACTGTGAACTTAATTAAACATTTCTAACAGATCTCAAATGAAATTAAGAAGTAATAAAGTCTGCGAACCGCCTTATTTCTTAATAAGGCGAACGTCACACGACAGGTATATCTATGTCAGCCATTTCATTAGATCCCGTACGTACCTCTATAGCAAATTGAAAAGTTTAAATACTTAGGGCCCCCTTCACCATTTCCAGATAATAATCACAACCTTCACTGTCTAGGTAATGATATCTACACACCAAAGCCGCAGGCTTTTTTGACAGCTGCCATTCGTATGACGTAATGGCTATGATATATGTATGACGTAATGGATATGTATGACGTATGGCTTTGGTGTGCAGATAGCATAAAACGTTGAAATAGACGTAAGTTTATCTGTCAGTTAAATTTTATCTGTAAGTGCTGGGCACTTAGTGTATGTTAGTTATTTCTTGACGTACAAAATGCTAGACCAATAGATAGATAGATAGAAATTCTTTATTGCACACAAAGAAATACAAATACAACTTAAAACTAAAACATTGTGCGTAAAGGCGGCCTTATCACTAAAAGTGATCTCTTCCAGACAACCTTTGGAAATACATGTACATAAAGGTACATGCATATTTGTCGCGCAACTTTCCCATCGAGGTGGGCAGAGACCACTTCCCACCATTTGCTACGATTCAAACACACTTCCTTCACTTCATCTTAGGTACATTCATTTATTCATTAAAGTATAGCTTTCTAATGTCTTTCAGTAATTTTTGTTGACTATGCCACAAATAATAATGCCATGTATAAAATAGAGGTTCCTATAGTAACGTACAATACAAAGTAAACGTAACGTATTTTTAAGGCTTCTCGCATTGCAAAGGCTTCGACCTCTATTCAGCCAGTCGATTTTAAAATGTAATAAATTGAGTCAAACTCTTTGGTAATTATAGCGTTTATTTAATTATGAATATAGATAATAACGAGAGGCTGCCAGCGATTCCGAACGCATTTATCATCATAACTTGGAAAATAATCATTATATCTCAAAATAATATAGCCTATGTGTTAACATAAACTACAATATTGCCAAATTTCGGTTTAGTTTTGGCGGAAATAGTTTTGGCATGATGAAGTAACAAACATCCATCCATCCATCCATTGGCACAAACATTGACATTTATAATATTTATAGGATTAGGATAGGACTAGGATAAATATAGATATTAATGTGTATGCAGTGAAAGAAGTATGTTTGGTTCGTAACAAATGGAAAGCAGTGGTTTCTGTCTACTTCGATGGAAAGAAACAGATATGTATGTATATATGTAGGTAAGTAGCAGCATTATAACAAGGACAAAAAGAACGAAAATCCTCAAGAAATGTTTCATATCAACATAAAAAAAGTCAAACAAATAAATACGACGGCGTTACACATACATTTGCGACCGAATCAACATAAACAAGGCTTTCTTTTTTATTCTGCGGCTGAATGGCGGCGCGCCTTTGCCTGTCTCGGCGCGGGATAAAAAAATAATAATGTCAGCGACGAAATGGCGGGAGTTTCGGTTGTTACAGTTTTATTTTATCTGTGGTTGTTTTCTTACGAAGGAGTTTGTATGTTGTTATAATTAAGAATCTTAAACTTAGCATAAAAAGTTAAGAAATAACTATTCTTTTTGAATATGCTTCGCAATAACTAACTGGGGCCCAAGTCTACTAATTTTAAACAGCCTCAGTTGTGTGTCGGCAGAGTATCAATGGCATTTTTTGACACATATTCTATTCTGCTAAATAATGGCTTACACCTTTGAGTATAGAATATATAAGGAGATGCCATACCGTCTGGATCTGCGTGCCTGGTCTGGCGCAAAATGGCTACCTTTTTGTATGGAATTTCTTATCGTTTAACAGGATATCTACCAAGAAAACTATGAAAAACTTGCGCCAACCTTGGCACGCTGTCATAAACTCATTTGTAAGTATATGAAACAAAAATAGGGCACCTCTTTAAATATTTTATACCTTACACCGATTGCGACCAAATGTGTCAAAACTTTCCACTGACACTCTGCCGACACACAACTGAGACTATATTCAATCAGCAGACTTGGGCCTCGGTAGTGCGGATGTACCTAAACTTATTATAAATTCAAGTGACTCCCTAATCAAAAACCGCTTCGCTCAAAAATTTCGTATTCATCGACATTTTCAATGAACATTCTATAGTCTATGACACTCTATGGTGCTTGTGTTAAGTGTTCCTATATAGAGGGTGCTACACAATTTGATCATCGAGATACAGGACGTTCTTGACGTATAGAATTTGAAACATGCTGTGTAAAGGTGAAATTTAATCGATATTTTGGATTGGGGGCGATAAAATTTAAGTTTATTAGAAAATCGACCACGGAGAGACAGTTCTCATCAAATCTACTTACCTGTATAATCCGACTAAATACAAGAGCAATAGTGATAGTATGAATATTATGACGTTGACAGGTATATTTAAAATTAGGGTTATTTCGTTTAATAACGGTATCCGAGACTGGCCAGTTAGCGTGGTTGATAGTAACCCTGCTAGTTATGCTGCAGATCGTGGGTTTGATTCCCATTTAAAATAAACATTGCTGTGATGAAAAGAGATGTTTGTCTTAAGACTAAGTTTTTGTGTGTATAATAAATAATAGAGGTATATGTAAGTACATAAAGTAAACTACATAGATATTTACATAATAAATGTGGATGAAGCGAGAGAAGTGTAGTGTATCGTAGCCAGTGGTCTCTGTCTACCTCGATGGGACAGATATGTACATATGTACCTATAAATAGGTTAAGCTTTGCCTCACTTATCATTGGCAGAATCCACAATGATAGATACCTACACAATTATACCTACCACAATGATATAATAGCAACATTATAAAAAAAAAAAACTCATTCTGACATACGACCTCTCAGCATCACCTACAACCTAAAAGTTAATAATCCCACACGAGTTCTAAATCTCCATTCAACAAAAGACCGCCTTTACAAATTGAAAAACCTATATAAATCCCTCCGGGGGCCCTCTCACCTCCGGGAGGGCCGGGAGGGCGCTACATTGTGAACTGTGACACTCTTTTGTGTTCAGACGTATAAATTTAAACGCTTTCTCGTGCGGAATTAATTTAGGTGAAGATATCTGCCGTGTAGGTGTAGGTGGTGATAAGGGCGGCCGCACACGGACTGCTTCAAGCAGTTAGACCCGACTGCTTGAAGCCGCGACCGTGCGTGTATGCGCAGCGAATAAATGTATATTACCAAGTACATACACATAGGCTATATGATTATTTTAAGATATCACGTAATTTTTCCTAGATATGACCTAGATATAAATGCGTACGAAGTCGCGGGCAACCTCGACTATAAAATGTCAAAGATTGTGCCGATGGATAGATAGTAAGAATGTTTGCTCTTTCACGCGAAAACTACTTAACCGATTTTGATGAAACTTTGCACAATATTGTAGCTTGCACATCAGAATAACACATAGGCTATATTATTTCAAGATATCATGTAATTTCTCCAAGATATGACGATAAATTCGTACGACGTCGCGACCAGCTTCTGGTAGACGATGAAATTCATTCATAGACTTATATTCCTTACAAAATATCATTAATTTTGTCCACAAATTACGGACACATACCTTTAAATTATAACCTAATACTCCATTGTCGAAATAAATTCCTTGCGGCGGCCCTTCAAAACAAATGATTATTGAATTTGTGTATGAATTATGGCAACACAGAGCAGTGTTGCTACGAAATAATTCCCATTAATTACCTAAATAATGTGGAAAGGACAATGGGTAGGTCTCTATTGTTTTCAAGCCTTTGTCTATGGTTCGAAATGTAGATGTATTGCGGTTTGAACTATTCCTATCTCTGTACATAGACAATTTAATAAATTATAGATTTTAATTTAAAGAGCTAAGAATACGGTTCCTATTCCAAAGGTGGACTAGAAGAGATCACTCGTAGTGATAAGGCCGCCTTTGCGCATAATGTTATAGTTATAAGTAATGCCTGTATATCTTTGTGTGTAATAAAGTAGATATTAAGGTATTTCTATCTATCTAACACGTTCGTTTAAATCACCTTATAAAAAACTAAACTAATATCGCTTCACGCGTTCGGGAGTTACGATGCCATAGACAAACACGTCAAAACAACACCCCTCTTTTTGCGTCGGAAGTTAAACTAATTATAAGTAACCTTAGTACTTGGGAACTGACGCTTTAAAAGTTCATTTAGAGAAACGGGGAAATTCTCAGACTTTTTATATGGGACGTTAAAGTGTCACATACTTACATGGCGCATTATTATACCTACTAGTTAGAACTTAGAAAATGGCTTAGTTAAATGGAAATAATTTCACCAAAAACATAAAATATAAATATAAAATACAAAATGCTATTCAGTTTTAATACCTGTCACATAATATACTAAAATAATTGTTTGTTTGTCCACGGAATTAGACAAAAGACGTAATAATTAATTGTTCAATGTGCGGTGACCTCAAAACCGTATTGTTTCATACAAAACGTTTACCGTTACAAACAATTTGGGTCTTTACACATTAGAGCCCATTTACGTACACTGCGACTTTTAATTTGATAACCACTAAACAGATTTTAGTGAAACTTTACGCACTTCAATAACACATCCTACTTATCCTAATAATATTATAAATGTCAATACTTATTTTGTGAGGTACTCTTCCACGCAAAAACTGCTGAATAGATTTTAATGAAACTTAGCAATGTTTGTGCCGATGGATGTGTGTGAGGATGTTTGTCACTCTTTCACACAAAAACTACTGAACAGATTTTGATGAAACTTGGCAAAATTATAGCTTACTCATCAAAATAACACATAGGCTATATTCTTTTACGATATCATGAAAATTTTCCAAAATATCACGACAAATGCGAGCGAAGCTTCAGGCAGCTTCTAGTATTCAATATACCTAGGTCCCATATCATAAAACCTAGGTACCCTGTCTGTAAGCCCTAAGCTCCGTTCCAAACTTAAACCTACCTTGTCACAATGTGTCCCTGCCCTAACATCTGTAACAATGCTTTGGCAAATCGCCAGTAGTGTACACATGGCCTTAATATCTAGTGATGGCTATTAGATATTAGTTATTTATTACTTGTAGTTACTTTTCAGTAGCTGTTATAAATACTAGGTGTTATTTTGTCACTTCAAAATATTTAAATATAATTACGTTACATATCAGGTAATGTTATTTGATTCTAGCCTTGTTTTGAAGTCAGATATTGATGATTTTTACCTGCAACAAGAAAAATATAAACATTAGAGTGGTTTAAGTAGGTTTAATTTATATTATAGGTAAGTGATTATTATAAGAGAGTCCGATAAACCGACGCGCATGTATGAAGTGACTGATGAATGTGGATGAAGCGAAAGAGATGTGTTTGGATCGTAACAGGTGGAAGGAAGTGGTCTCTGCCCACTCCAATGGGAGAGAGACGTGACGGATTTGTATAATACGCGTACTCAGGGTCTATTAAATATTACTACTAAGATTAGTACATAATCTTAGACTTATCAATAAATATAAATTCAAATAAAAATTACAAATTCATTAAAAGTATCACAATAACAGCTCCAAATTAACAGATACCGAGTAACAGTTACAAAATACCATCTTATCCCATCACTACAGCGATCACAAGAAAGCCTACTACTGTATTGTTATTTTACGACTAGTGCTAGCACCCGGCGCGCCTCGCCTTTAAATCATCTCAGTTAACTACCAAACGGTTAACGAATATTAACTTGAACTCACAGTTAACCGTTTGAAGTTCAATTTTAATTCGAAATTTAACTTTTGACAGTTAAAGTTATGTCAAAGTTGAAGAGTCTTAATTTATCGCTCTGTTTGTTTTGGCTTTGTTTAGGTAGCTTATGCACTAGCGGTTGATTCTACGTTTAGACGTTTGTTCTGAAAAACGTGAAACGCAGTGTGCGGTTTTGATGTGATTTCGTATTAAACTACTGCGGCCCAAATGCAGCTTATTTGTCCCACTAATATCATAAATATTTGTGCCAATGGATGTATGGATGTTTGTTTGTTCACGTAAAAACCAATCAGATAAGAAATTGCCGGGTTTTCCGTTATTGGGAAGCCAATCTAACTCTACACAGATCCGAGCCGTGCCCGGGACGTGTCCTGGCCGTGGCCCGTCAGGAGGGAAAACAATACGTCGTCATGACAACGTGTCCGGGCCGTGTCAGGGAAAAATATCATTCCATAATTTTTTTACGGATTCGTTCACACACGTTGTCATGACGACGTATTGTTGTCCCTCCTGAGAGGCCACGGCCAGGATCTGTGTAGATAGACCTTTATGAACTTAAATTAATGACTTCGTACCTTATATCGAAAACGGTCGATTCCGCGAGCGTAAACTAGTGAACAAAAACAGCTGCTTTCATATTTTAATTCCCAGAAAACCTGCATAGTAATCAAAGTGGCAGCGGAGTGCATTAAACTATAATAAACCTTATAATTTACGAGTTACGTGTGCAACTGCAACTGCAACTGCAACTGCAACTGCAACTGCAAGCCTACTGCATTTTGTTAATAAAAGTGCACACTTCAGCGCCAAGTTTTTGATCGCAGCTGAGCTTATGTTTATTTCGCTTACGTGATTAGTGCACGTGGGATAATTGTACATCCACAGTTAGGGTGGTTGTACACGGACTGCTGGGCTCAAGTCTGTTAATTAATAGCTTCAGTTGTATGTCGGCAGTGTCAATGTCATTTTTTGACACATGGTATGAACGGTATGGAAACCTTCCTGAACGAGTCCGACTCGCGCTTGGCCGACTTTTAGTTATCATAATTTAAGTTTATGCTGTGGTAGCAGCTCAAAAAATACATTATAATGTAAAAAAATCAATTTTCTATCTATTAAGGTTCAAGAGATACAGCCTGGTGACTGAAAGGCAGCGATACCTTAGGTAATGGGTTCCGTTTTTAACCTATTACGTACGGATCCCTAAAAATGACAGATGACGTCTAGCGACCCAGGTGTCGACGAAGCCACGCTCCGGAGCTAGTGCAAATTTGATCAGATAAAAGGCTGTCAATACACGATCGATCAAAGTCCGGCGCACCATGTCGCACCGTGTGTCGGCGGCTTTATGATTAATAGGTTTATCATGCCAGTAATTAATTAGTTATTAACTAGAGGCTGCCTGTGAATTCGTACCTAAGTACGCATAATAACGTCATATCTTAGAAAACTTGTGAAGTATCGAATGATACCCAAGTAGTAGTTTTATTTAAGTTGCGTGAAAGAGTAATTAACATCCATCCATCCTTCGGCACAAACATTGACATTTATAATATTAGTAGGATTTAACTGGAAATGTTACCCAATTAGTTTCTATCTTAAAATACTCGTAGACATGAGCTCGATCTGATTAGTTCGTCGTATGTCTCATCCTATTACTTTTTAAACACATATATTTGTATAGGTCGCGCCACGTAAAATGACCCCTAGCTGACAGATGCGCATTAGACGATTTTTGAGTCTGACGTTTAACATTTGTTTTAAAATACCATCGCGCACAAAAGTGTTTAATAACAGTCATGGTTTTACGCACAAAGGAAAGAAAAATATGTATAAGGATGTTTGTTACTCTTTCACGCAAAAACTAGCGAATGGATTTTGATTAAAGTTGGCAATATTGTAACTTGCACATTGGTTAATTTAAAAAATTGCGTCAATTGCCTAAGATATGACGATAAATGCGTACGAAGTTGCGGGCAGTGTCTAGTATGAAAATATCTCTACGAAATTTAATTTAGTTCACGAAATATCTAGATTTTAGAAGATTACCTAAATATCTGACTGAGAATAACTAATTCGTTATAATTTATCAAAGTAGGTACGAGACAGAAACTTGAATTTAGTCATTTCTTAGGAAATTACCTAAATACCTATCATGACCTAAATACTGTCTTATTATTTTTATATTTTGATATAATTTTAACCCCTGACGCAAAAAGAGGGGTGTTATAAGCTTGACGTGTTTTTCTATGTGTGTATCTGTCTGTAGCATCATGATTCTCGATTGAAGCGAATTTGTTTTTGTTTGATTGGCGATATAATCAAGTATGTTGTTGGCTTTGTTTGGCTAAAATAAGTTCAACCGAGGATACTAGAGGCTGCCCGCGACATCGTACGCAATTATCGTCATATCTTGGAAAAATGATTTTTCCAAGAAAAAAATTCATCAAAATCTGTTCAGTAGTTTTGGCGTGAAAGAGTAAACATCCATCTATCCATCCTTCCATCGGCACAAACATTGACTTTAATACCTCTAGTAGGATCTTAAAAGTGACCACGTGAACACAAAATGACCTAAAGCTGCGGTGTCGTACCTACGGGCTCTAAGTAAATATGCCCATTGCCCGAGTTGGCTACAGATCAGCGCTTGTAGGGACCGTTATTGCCCGATCGTTCCCAAATCATATAAATTCCTTCAAATTTACGAGAACCTCAATCATATTAGCAACATGACCAAAACGCCACCGCACGCTACGCCCAAGAGAGATGGCGGCCCTTAAAGTGCAGTCGGATGCACAAAACGTCACACGCAGCGCCACCTGGGCTGTATGATTAATGAGCAGGACTTAACGACTGGCAGGGCCGGAGTTAGGGACCTTTTTGGGACCTGTTACGACCACAGCGGGCGGGCTAACAAGCTGTGCGCTCTATCTGTTTTTTCAGGATGAAAATTTTCATATAACCTTTTTTTTATTTAATTTTTCACTAGGCGGGTGACGGGTCTTACAACGGCCCAACAAGATCGGGCCACAAAATGTCCTGCTACTGGAGTTCACGAACAAAATCCGTAGAAGAGCGACAAGCAGGAACGAGGTAGGCGGGTGACTTGTGGATTTAACGCGGTTTCCTATCAAACATTAACCAATACCGTTCCACAAAAAAGCTCTAAAGATATTGTTCCCGTCGCGAGGCCCTCCCTAACTCCCTCCCTGGCCGCCATACCATCCTGCGAGTAATTGCGGGTCCTAAATCCTCATCTATTGTACAATGTACGTCAGAACCGACCCAGCGACATTTGTTTTGCCAACTCTTGTATGAGAGTAGGCTCGTGCCCCGTAGTGGGGACGTAAAAGGGCTGATGATGATGAGTGTATTTGACAGTAATTTTATTCTATTCTGAATTCCTAATTGAAAACGAAATCTGCATTATACGTAAGTAACTACGAGTATTTTCTCAATAATCATAGTTTCACATAAATGTTTAGTAACTCAGCCTACATTAGATATCGCACGATCTATATTTGCTATGTCGGTATTAGTATAGTGATCTATTTCGGGTAAATCCGTCCAGTTCTCGTCAACATACTGATTTCTACGTAGGGTTTGCAGTTAATACTAATTCATTTTAAACAAACACAATTTTAAGGGCCCGTGTCACCACTTACCTACAGATAAAATTTAACTGACAGATATAGTTTAGACAGAGACAGGTATAATATATCTGTCAGATAAATTTTATCTATAGATGATGAAACAGCCCCTCAATGTCAATGTTTGTGCCGATATGGATGGATTTGAGAATGTTCGTAGGTACTCTTTCACGCAAAACCACTGAACAGATTTAAATGAAACTTTCTAATTGTAGGTTACACATCAGAATAACACATATGCTTTACGAATGTCATATATTGTGTAGGTTTTCAA
Source organism: Anarsia innoxiella (assembly GCA_947563765.1). NCBI lineage: Eukaryota > Metazoa > Arthropoda > Insecta > Lepidoptera > Gelechiidae > Anarsia > Anarsia innoxiella. The sequence continues at coordinate 238,538 of OX387418.1, read as the reverse complement.
AAATACCTATGACGATAAGTACAAAGTCGCTGACAGCCTCGAATACGTTAATAAAATGCTGTAAGTAAGTACTATTAGGTAGGTACTCCGTTTTAAAACCTAATTCTACATTTTATAATTATTTTCAAGTGACAACCCTAACTGAGATGTAAATAAAATATGATTTACGCTACTACATTAATTGCTACGATTCCGATACACACACAAACATACACATTTATACATACAACACACACTTACACATACCTATAAACACACACACACACACACACACACACACACACATTTCAACACAGTTTCAATGATTGAAGTTATATTTCGGTCACTCGTATTAACATTAAAGAGTTCTGATTATATGAATACGAATGATACAAAATCTGTAATTTTCTATGAAGCGAAAGAAGTGTGTTTGTATCGTAGCAAGTGGAGGGAATTGGTTTCTGTCTACCTCGTGGGAGAGAGGCGTGACGGATATGTATGTAGGTATATATATGTATGTGTTTTATTTTCAAAGTCTTTCATAAGTATATAAAACACTTGATTAAAATTGGAGTAGAATTTGTGGCGCCGCCGGTACAAGCGCTAATGCGTTACCGCAAAAAAACACGGTGAAACGCAACTACAACGAAACGTTTCAAACTAGTTGCGTCGTGTGTGGTTTTCTAAGGAAGTCTATAGCAGAAACTTCGATGCAACTCAAAAGTACCTAACTAGCAGTTTCAGTTGCGTTGCAGTTGCGATTCACCGTGTGTTCTGGGTCTAAGGGTCCTAACGCATCTGTGGTTTCAGTTTGTTACGAAACCGCGCCAAATCGGTTCAAACGCAATCCGCAATTCGTTTTCCACATCAAAGGTCAAATTGTAACCGCAACGCAACCGCTAGTGCATTAAAACCTACTTATGAACATTGCAAAAACCAACTTAGGTGTACCTACAACTTTCAAGCTCACAAGAATAACCAACTACCCACTTTTACAAAAGCACTCTTACTAGCTCCTAGACAATCTTCTAAAAACTGCACTATAGTTTAAGAGTCAACAACAAAGGACGCAGCGAATAGGAATCAATCAGTGTTGCCAACCTCTTACATTGAAGTGAAGGAGCTTTTTGTGTGACAGCTTGAGAGCTTGAAAGCTCGGGTATGTAGCTTTTAAGCTGGGAGATTAGTTTTTAGCTTGGAATAAGGAAAAAGCTGTATTTTGAATATAACTGAAAAAATCTTCATATTTTGTATGGATTTAAATAAAACTAGATTTCACTCGCGGTTTCGTTCCCATTACATCCAGGCGCGGTCCTAAAGGGGGGGTCACAGGGGACATGACCCCCCAAAATCTAACGTCAAATTGAAAAATCTCAACAATAATAAAAAAAAAGGAAATTTCTAGCTATCCCCTAACAGCGATAGATTTATAATTTGCTGATATCTAGTGGTCTGTGGTATTTTTATGAACTACGTAGGTACGATGGCCAAAAGAACTTGGAAATGACATCTAGTTTATAGTCTGATCCTTAATCCGAGTCACAAATTGACAAGTGCAACTGTCAATTATACCAAAAAGGGTGACCAGCTACAAAAGTGATGTTCAGCAATCTATAGATTTAGATGTTTAGTCGAGCCTAATTTTTTTTTTGCAAAATTGTGTCTTGTGCAATAATGTTTTTTTTATTCCAGATACCTATTTTTTATTAGTGTAGTGAGTGACCCCCTCCAAAATTTCAGGCTACGACCGCGCCTGATTACATCTAGATAGCGGTGGTGACAGACTGACAGACAGACGGACACCCTTTGGGTACGGAACCCTAAAAAAAAAACTGACAGATAAACCTATGTCTATTTCTAAAACATGACGTTCTAGACAGTGACAGATATCTGTCAGTTAAAATGTATCTGTTAATGGTGAATCCGGCCCTAAACGAAGTCTCAGTAAGACATCGAGTCCCCACAAATTAAATCTAAAATACAAATATTTATGTAAACTACGTAATTCGTCGTATTTATACACATTTCATGAATAACCTACATTCATTAGCAATTAATTTAAGTAGATGGACTGTAACGAAGATGCACGAAGATCGGCGGAAATCGCCGAAGATATGTCAAACTGATTAGTATTACAGAGCTACCAAGTTATCTGTGAACTACGGCCACTAATACGGAAATGTCAAATTCCAGAACTGCTGCGATTGGTATAATTATAGGTACAATGTTGTATTACTGCTAGCGCCGCCGGTCATTTCACTGATAAGTTGGTCTGTCTGTACTCTTAATTACAGTGATTTTGTCACTGTTAAAATAAAACTCCTACCCCGTTATTACAAAACAAGTTTAATTTAAAGTTCTAGGACTAATGTAATTTTTTGACGTTGTGTCTATAGCCGAAATGTCATATATTTGAGTTAGTTCTGGAACTATAAATAAAACTCGGTTTGTTATATAAGGGGGTTTGACTTTTTAAACTTACTCTGACGAAGGCAGAATTGAACAAGTTGACATAATCTATTTTATAAAAAAATTTTTGCCAAAAAAGAAACAACTTCAAAACGGAAACTAAAAAGTATGAAATAAATTAACTTGTAAAGCAAATTTCGAGTTTATAAGTGACTAAAAGTAACATAAACAAATACATAATTATGCCTTTAAAATTTTTGAAGACGGTGCCAAGTAAAACAATAACTAGATATAGGTAATATAGGTACTTATAATCAATCTTTTTCACATCTCAAGGCTTGGATTATTTAACCAACGGGATACGACATACGCCGCGATCGTGGTACAAAAAAGTCTGCCGATTTTAAGGGGGACGAGGTAACGCACACATTCCAAACACCTAACTACTAACGCATTTTGGCTGTCGTCGCTATTCACGCACACAATACCATTGTTAAACACTAGCTCGAAGTTGACGCACACAATCAAATTCGCACACATAAACATGTATCGGTGACAGTACGAAATGGCCTTCGACTCGTAAGATCGATAGAGATTGACAACACCGATATTTAGTTATCGATGAATATCGATAACGATTAATAGTCGATAACGGTTTTTCTTATTATTTATTTTAAAATATTTATTTATATTAAAAATACTCACTAAGAAATCTGCTAAAGGTATATTTTTTCTAAGTACCTACTTAAATTAAAAAGAATAACTTACTACAGGTTTGTTTATTCATAATTTTATAGATGTTAAGTTTTTAAAACTAAAATCAACTTAATAAATCAATAAACAAACATAAATATAAAGTAAATACAAATATAAAATAAAAATATAAAATAAATATCCATTAAGCCGTTTAGGCTGTAGAGTGTGCCAAATATTTACACATACAAGTAAAACATACATACAAAAATAATTTAAAAAACATACATACATACTCTTGAAAAACATTACCCTCCTTCTGGCGCAGTCGGGTAAAAAATATCGATATATTTTAAGTTATGATAAGTCACATCTCTAATTTTCTTGAAGTGTGACCAGGATGGTACAAGAAAATACTACTTTTTTTTTAAGTGAAATTAATTGTTGTCAATGTTGTTTAAAATATAAATTTGTAGTTAAAAATATGATTATGAAAGAAGTAAAGTCCAAAATTGCTTGTTTTAAACAGTTCCAAGTATAAAAGCACTCAAAAGTTGTTCGAAATTCATAATTAATAATATACATAGTATTTTTACATATCTGCAACAATTATTACATTGATAGTTTAATAAGTAAAGCGGGAATAATTTTCTTCTAAATAAAATCAGCCGTAAAAACCGTTTAAAAAAACGGCAGATTAGTCGAATATCTCATTTGGTGGCAACACTGTTCATCCGATCAGAAAGGATTTATTTTAATGAATTTGTGGATTATTAGATAGTTTATGGAAAAAATAGTACTCAAAAGTGGAAAGAGACATTATCCTTGTGTAAACTTGATGTTTGTGACCTCGTTTTGCAATGAAATACACTGCAATTAGGCATTTTAGCTGGACTACATTCCGCGCGCGCGGCCGATGAGAAGTGACGCGAGTACTTGCGGCAACAGTTTTATATAACGCTTACGACCGGCGGGCTCGTACCTTTGGCAGAGGGGAAATCGTCTTGATGACGACTCCATACTGGTTATATGCTCTAAGTCTCAAGGAAACAGGTGGCACCGTCTTCAAAAATTTTAAAGACATAATTATGTATTTGTTTTTTATGTTACTTTTAGTCACTTATAAACTCGAAATTTGCTTTACAAGTTAATTTATTTCATACTTTTTAGTTTCCGTTTTGAAGTTGTTTCTTTTTTGGCAAAAAATTTTTATTTCACATTTTTTAGTTTCCCTTGACTGGTCTTCATTTTCATTATCAGACCCCTAATAACAGTCACAACCTATTTAGATGAAAGGTCTCAATAATATAAGTTAATCAAGCCCAAACACAAAGTACTTGCTGTAAACCGTTGTCGAGTTCCGTCGACTGCATTTCCGCTCCATCATCAGGTCAACGTCAGACCCTCATTAAACATTAGGGCTTTAAAATTCTTATTATTGCATAATATTAAGAAACACACAGTCGCGATGCAATTTTTCGAGTGTTTCCCTCGATATCTCCAGGTTTCCACCATCAGGTCCTGGTTTCCTTACCATGGGACCACCCTTGGGATACCCCCTTTCTAACAAAAAAAGAATCATCAGAATCGGTTCATGGACGACGAAGTTGTGTGAAGAAACATAAGAAACAGACTAGTCGAAAATACAATTTTTTCGAGAGTTTCCCTCGATTACTCCAGGATTCCATCATCAGATCCTGGTTTCCTTACCATGGGACCACCCTCGGGATACCCCCTTTCCAACAAAAAAAGAATCATCAAAATCGGTTCATAAACGACGAAGTTTTGCGTGGACATACATTAAAAAAATATATATATATATATATACGGTCGAATTGAGAAACTCCTCCTTTTTAAACGGTTTTATTTAGCTCACCCCGTTTTTTAAACGGTTTTTATTAAACGGTTTTATTTAGCTCACCCCGTTTGTTTTATTTTTTATTCTTGGGTCAAATTTAGTAATTCAAATTTCACCCTCTTCCTGTAAACCGATTAATCTGAAATTTTGTATACACTTTGGATTTTGGTGACAATACAATTATGTTTATTCATTATCATTATAAATTCAAGATGGCCGCCGCTACAAAATGGCGGATAATTTAGGTTTTATTAATCCCATCAATATGGGTATCAAATGAAAGGGCTCAACCAGTAGAATACAATGTACTATATAAAATTAAAATCCAAGATGGCGGCCGCTACAAAATGGCGGATAACTTAGGTTTTATCAATCCCATCAATATGGGTATCAAATGAAAGTGCTCAACCAGTAGAATACAATGTACTATATAAAATTAAAATCCAAGATGGCGGCCGCTACAAAATGGCGGATAACTTAGGTTTTATCAATCCCATCAATATGGGTATCAAATGAAAGGTCTCAACAAGTAGAATACAATTTACTATGCAAAATTGAAATCTAAGATGGCCGCCGCTACCAAATGGCTGATAACAATTTTTTATCAATCCCACCTATATGGGTATCAAATAAAAGGGCTTGCCAAGAAGAATACAGTGCACTATACTATACAACCACAATATTTAAGATGGGCGCAGCCACTAAATGGCGAATAATAATAAGATTTAAATTTAGAAATTGAATCTGTAATTTAGGTATCTGATTAATCCAGCCTGAATCCACCACCCAAGTCAAGATTTATGCAGGGCAGCACTGTGGATCACGCAGTCGTATACTTAGGTGCGAAACTGTTTGAAGAAGGTCAAGCCTACGTGGCTCTTTGTAGAGTAAGAGCTTTGCAGGGACTACGTATAGAGGAGTTGGACTGCAATAAACTAACGGGCAAGAAACCTTGCAATAATGAAGCACTAAATGAATTAAACAGAATGCGAAATAAAAACTAAAAACTAGAAAATAAAAATAGGTAAAAAAACTTTTTAAGTTAAACGGTTTTATGTTAAACATACATTGCAATGTTTAAGATAAATGTACTAAAAACCAAAAAATAATAAAATAGAATACAGTCGTGGGAATTATAAACATATGCATAGACTAGACTAAAATAAAACCGTGGGGCACGTCAATTGTCTACAATCGTTGATTAAAATGTTTGTTTTGTAATGTTACACTATAATTAGGCAGTGTGATAAGTAGGGCTAGAATGTGGAAACAAGCTAGCAAGCTCGATTATAAGCGAGTTTTAGGGTTTCATAGTGTTGAGCGAGTAGTACTTTTATCATATGTTTTGTCGATTAAAGACAAACTACGAGCAGTGAAACGATTCTTCGCCAGCCAGCAGTGTGAATGTCCAACGATAAACTAGTTGAAACATCTCTTTTATTTACATGGAGTGTATAACTATTGGAATTTCCATGAGCAAGAAAATAGTAAGTAATTTCCTCACCGTCTGCGGGCCAACTGCCTAACGACGAATTAAACGATTCTTCTATCGCACATTAAGTCGATAATTTGTAGACAATTGACGTGCCCCACGGTTTTATTTTAGTCTAGTCTATGCATATGTTTATAATTCCCACGACTGTATTCTATTTTATTATTTTTTGGTTTTTAGTACATTTATCTTAAACATTGCAATGTTTAACATAAAACCGTTTAACTTAAAAAGTTTTTTTACCTATTTTTATTTTTGAAGTCGTTTAAAAAAAATGTCTCAAAGTTATAAGTTTCATACTACCGGCATTTATTTGTATTTAGTCGGGTTATACCCACAGTTGAGTGATTTTAACAGTGATTTGAACGAGAGTAACTTAACCCGCAGATATTGGTGCAAACCGCAAACATTTTGTGTAACAACTAGAAAGTAACACATTAAGTATGGCGACATTTTTCAACTTCCGTCGCCGCCATTTTGAAAATAAACGCGGGAAGTTAGCATAACCTCAATAATTTTAAACGCAAAACTTTATAAAAACATTAATTTATCTTTAAAAATATGTGTCACTGGTAACTTTTAAGAAAAATCTATGAAATAACATCCTAATCCAATTAAAATTACAAAAAAGTGTTAAAAATAAATCCAATAAATTTTAAGACTTCAAAGATATCGATCGATTTAAAACTATAAATAGTTGGAAGATTTATCGATCCGCGCCGTAGATCCATAAAGCTATTTTATAGATCATTGATCTTAACTTCCTCGCTATTATTGGCTGCACGTGTTTACTGTCTCGCTCTTTCTTGTGGTGATGTGGCCTTGAGTGAGAAAGATGGTCAATGGCAGAAAATGTGCTTGAAGTGGTGTATTCTGGTTATTTTAAATTGGTTTGATATTGCATCATAAGTAGTTTGAAGTAAGAAAACTTCAAAAAAAATACCTTAAGTCTTCAGGGTAGAATCTACGCTATTCCTGATTCGACACAGTATTAGTAAAGTGGGTATTTATTTATTTATTTCAGAAGTTTGCAGCAACTTTTCGTTTATCCATTCATTTAATTGGGTAGATATATTGATTAATTTTAATAGTAAACCGCATGAAAATCAATATTAATCCTAACGATTTAATTGCGGATCCAGTTTGACCTTTAGGTAATACTTAAAAAATAATTTTGCGACGAAAACCATATGGTATGTTATTTACAGAACTTTTCCCATGGAACATTAAATTCATTAAAACAGTGAACATCTTTGAATGGTAAAACAATAACATAATCGAAATTTATTTAAAATTCACTTTCACAAAGCGATACAGAAACCACATTGCAATCGCACTGAACTAATTAACCAGAATACGACCGTGATCGCCGTCACAGTCTCCCCGTCGCGTCTTTGTCACTCTTGCATAATATTTTTTTGTGTGAAAGAGACGACTGACTGTATCGCAATGTTTGATTACACGCGCACGTTTTCTTGAAGATTTTTGTCGTTTTTGTATTGAATTGTATTGTAACATTATTTGTGTTACATTTTGTAGTGAATTTTAGGTTTTTTTAGGGTTCCGTACCCAAAATGTGAAAACGGGACCCTATTACTGAGACTTGGCTGTCCGACTGTGTCTATCTGTCTGTCCGTCCGTCCGTCTGTCCGTCCGTCTGTCCGTCCGTCTGTCCGTCCGTCTGTCCGTCCGTCTGTCCGTCCGTCTGTCCGTCCGTCCGTCTGTCCGTCCGTCTGTCCGTCCGTCCGTCCGTCCGTCCGTCCGTCCGTCCGTCCGTCCGTCCGTCCGTCCGTCCGTCCGTCCGTCCGTCCGTCCGTCCGTCCGTCCGTCCGTCCGTCCGTCCGTCCGTCCGTCCGTCCGTCGGTCTGTCTGTCTGTCCGTCCATCCGTCCGTCTGTTCAACACAATAATCTCTCAAAATTACTCAAATTCAATCTTAAAATCTCAAAAGCACAATTTTGAATGAAATCGTATGAAAACCACGTATATTTTGTATGTATGTATGTATATTAAAAGTTAAGGTAGAGAAAGGGCCAAACTGGTTAGACCAGTCGAGTCTAGCGTTTGCTCCACCTAGACCCACTTAGGACATAGCTATAAGACCTAAAATCTACCACAAGTGCAATGCATTTCAGAGTTCCTAGCTTAGATGTTTGGGTAGAGGCTCAGGATAGAGAATCGTGGAGTAAGAGGAGAGAGCCTTTGCTCAGCAGTGGGACTCTGATGGCTAGATAAGTTAAAAACGAACCCTAATTTAAATCATTCATACATACATATCTGTCGCCTCTTCCGCATTGATAAAGGCAGAGACCATTTCCTTCCACTTGTTGCGATCTAAACACACTTCTTTCACTTCATGCCCAGTATATCCTAATAATATTAGTATATTATAAATGTCAATGTTTGTGCCGATGGATGGATGTTTGTTACTATTTCACGCAAAAACTACTGTATTGATTTTGATGAAACTTGGCAATATTGTAGCTTATAGACCAGAATAACACATAGGCTATATTAATTTAAGATAATGTGTACCTTCCTATTTTTTTCCAAGATGTCGATAAATGTGTACGAAGTCGCGGGCAGCCTCTAGTACTAGTCTAGACCAAAGCAAAGTCTGTAATTAACTGAATACCTGTAGTAGGGGTACAAGTAAACCTGTATTCGAGGTATTATTAGGTAGTCATATAACTTTCTACGGTAAGTAAGGTATTTTCACAAGTTTTAGGTTTACCTTACTACTATAGGCTGCCCGCGACTTTGTTCGTATCGGTAAATCTTGCAAAACTTACTAACTCAATATCTTGAAATGTGTTTTTGATGTTCAAGCTACATTATTGTAAAGTTACATCAAAATCTGTTCAGCGGTTGTCGCGTGGAAGTGTAACAAACATTCTCACATTTATCCATCGGCACAAACATTAACATTTTTAATATTAGTAGTACCTAAACAATATTTTACTAACAAACCTAAGTAATTGTCCAGATTGTACGATAAAAGACCTTTTAAAAATAAAAAGCAAGATGTCTTCCGGGCCGTGCCAAGATGGCGACGCGACTTCCGGCCGCGCTGTCAAAATAATTTCAGAATAGTTTGTGAAATTTATCGCTTCATTTTGTAAGTAAGATAGTTAGCGATACTTTTAGTTAATTTATGTTAGTTTTACTTTAAATATTCATGAACTAACTACATATTTAATAAGTGTGGAGTATTTAACGCTAGCAAACACCAGTCGACTAATTTCCGCCTCTTTTGAACGAATGAATGAATTAAAGATGAATGATTATTTATTTTGACGTTTATGTCATCTCGCGATATGTCAAAACGTTTCAAACATACCCCCAATGCATGTACCTGCGGAATTAGGCACCTTCAAAAGTCAAACTAATATTATAAATATCAATGTCTGTGCTGATGGATTTATGTGAGGATGTTTGTTACTCTTTCACGCAAAAACTACTGAACTTTTGATGAAATTTGGTAAGGTAATATAGTAGTTTATACATCAGAATCACTCTCGTATAAGAGTAGGCTCGTGTCCCTGTAGTGGGGACGTTAAAAAGGTCTGATAAGGAAGGACATCAGAATAACTTATAGTACCTATAGGCGATAAATGCGTACGAAGTCACGAGTAGCTGCTAGTCTATCTATCTATACTCTATGGTCCAACAAGATGAGAAAAAGGTAATAAATCCTCTTTGAACTATAACCTCTTTTCAATTAGTTCCAACGACATTAGGGTGGCGCACACTTACTGATTGGTCGCTAAGGCGGGATTACACGGGGCAATTTAAGAATCGCTGAGTTAGGGGCGAAAGTGTTGTAGAGGGCTTGAGATTGAATTAAATATTGGGAGTGTTGTAAGGAGTTGTCAACATTTTAGAAGGCTGTAATTACTTTCTTTAAAGATAATGTTAAAGATTTGACGTTTGATTTGATACATATGAACCAATTAATAATTTACCTATTTAATATCAAACCATTGAGAAGGCTTTACCGCTAATACATAAAAGTCCATTCTTTTCAGGCTTGACCTAAAATGTTAAATAATTACATCTATGTAATCTGTCATGCCTCTTCCTCATAGAGATAGACAGAGACCGCACTTCCTTCTAATGCAAGAATCTAAAAATGCATACATACATACATATCTATTACGCCTCTTCCCCATCGAGGTAGACAGAGACCACTACAATCCAAACATACCACTGTCAATTTAGTCATCAATTCACTTTGTAATGTTGCAAATATGGCGTCGCGCGGCGTCGCTGACACAAATCACAAATCATTGACAAATCTATCAAATACACTTTCTTTTGTATGAACGAGTTAAAAATTGCGTGCAAACAGTAACAACCTGAATGCATTCCAACTAGTGTTGTCAATTTATCGATAGTAGACGCTCATTGCTACTTGTTGTGCGTCTTTATTAAACAAAACATTTGATATGAAGCTATATACACATACTTTGACGGAGAGTCAAACATTTAGGCCGTGGTAGGCAAACTGTTAGCGACTGACTAGTTTGCGGCGTATCGATTTAGTACGCCCTTCCATATATTTGAAATGAAGTGTCCACAGTCAGCTAGTTTTTGCTCACTGTACGCAGTTTGCAGCGTTACGCGCGCTGACTATCTCAGACAGCGGCCGACTCCCTCAACACCGGTGATTTCATTGATTTGAGTTTGCAGCTAACTCAAACAGTTCGCCACAAATTTGCGGCTCACTCATTCGGCCGCTAACAGTTTTCCTACTACTAAAATCGACTCCAACATCGACAAATAGGTAAGGAAAGCTAATTAAATGAAAGGAAATCCATGATCTTTTCTTAGGACTAGCTATAGACAGCTACGCACCCATTATTGTAGCTATTTGTTAAGAAAAAGTCGAACCACGTTAAGATCGTAGCAAGTGGAGGGATGTGGTCCCTGCCTACCCCGATCGGAGAGAGGCGTGACACATAATATGTATGTAAGCCAAACTATCGATATGCAGTTGAGCCGTGACTTTGACGAGGTTTCGTGTCATATGTGATAATACGTCAAACCGCAACCGCGGATGCGTGAACTCCCTTAAAGTTTCATAAGTTTGTATCGATAGAATATATCGATAGAAACAATCGAGCATCGACCAGCCCGTGACTGTCCGTTGCATCGTCGTACCGCGCGAAATAGAAAGTGCAACACGATGCACTCGGTTCACGCTATGCACTGCATCGAGACGCCGATACAAACGACCACAACAACTACTCATTTACTTTGTTATAATAGGAAGTACTTATATCTAACCATGCGCTGGATGGTGAAGCCGAAGCGCATTGGTCAGCGTGGGGGATTACGACCTAATCACTCTCGAATGAGAGTAGGCTCGTGTCACTGTAGTGGGGATGGTCTGTCTACACATAACTGGGCCGTGCCCGGGACGTGTCCGGGCCGTGGCCTGTCAGGAGGGAAAACAACCATGACAACCGGTTGCCACAGCCTGGCCATGTCCCGGACACGGCCCGGATATGTGTAGACAGACCAGGCTGATGATGATGATGCGATATAGACCAAGTTCAAAATAGAGACCTTTCATAATAAGTACCTAAGAGGCTGGACTCGACTTCGCACGCATTAATCATCAAATCTTAGAAGACTTACACAATATTAGACAATATCTTGAAATACCGTAGGAAGTTAGCCTAATTGTTATACTGATGTGTAAGCTACAAGACTGCCAAGTCTTATCCAAATCTGTTTACATCGTTTTTGCGTAAAAGACTAACAAATCTCCTCACATCCATCCATCGGCACAAACATTAACATTTATAATATTAGTAGTATGAAATAGCCACGTACCTAACTCACGACCTAACTATAGGTAGGTATTCAGTATTTACAATACCTACGTATAGTCAATAGCACGTAACTAAACACGCGGAGGCTGTTGCCCTCAGATGATGACAATGAGAGTTCACGGTTACGTGCTATGTGCGTGTTTACGCGCGAATTCGGGTTTGTTACGTAATGGCGGCAATTTTGACAGATTTACACGGAGAATTTTAATTGCAAACCATTTTCACTATATACATTTACATTATTTGCTCTTATGAGCGTCTTATTAAACTAGTTTAGGGCGTTATCTAGAGGTTGCCCGCGAGTTCGTACACATTTTTCGTCATATCTTTGAAAATACACAAAATATCTACACTACAAATAATGCTTAAGTGAAATTCTTATGACTAATCTAAGTTATTGTAAGGTTTCACCAAAATCTGTTCAATGATTTTTGTGTGAAAGAGTAACAAATATCCTCAAATCCATCCATCCATCCATCGGCCGGCACAAATATTGACATTTAGAGTAGGTACCTCTTAATGCGTTTCATGAAATAGTTCCTATGCCGCCATGTTGGTAGCATTGCGAAACACTATGAGGGTAATATGGCAGTACAAATCAATGCTGCCAACATGGCGGCATAAGAACTATTTCTTGAAACACACTAGTTAAATATAGCTTAAAGTACCATAGAGGTAACAACAAATCGCAATGGCAGCACGTACATACAGCCAAGGACAAAAAAAAAGTAATACTCAGGTGAAGGTTCAAAGCAACCGGTCGACCGTGAGCGGTCAGTGACCCCGGGCGGTCATTACCGGCGTCTGCGCAGGACACAATGATACATCTGCGGGTTGGAGCGGTTTGGAGGCTTGCACTTTTTCGATGCTGGTTTATGTTTGACGTTCCACGCTTTTTACTTAGGTACTTCCTCTTTGCCTATAACATTTTTCAAGGTAGATAGGGACTAAGCTACTTTATTTTTGTTAGCCATTAAGATCCCACTGCTGGGCAAAAGCCTCACCCGCGACTTTCCATTCAACACGGTTCAATACTTACTACTTATCTTACTTCTAAGTCATATTATAAATGTCAATGTTTGTGTCGATGGATGGATGGATGTTATACTCTTTCAAGCAACAACCGCTGAACAGACTTTGATGAAACTTGGCAATATTGTAGCGTACACATCACAATAACACATAGGCTATATAAGTTCAAGATTTCGGTGTAAGTTTACCAACATAAATGCGTACAAAGACAAAGGTATCCTCTGGTAAAATAAAATAACCCGCAAGAGTATCCTCGACACCCCATTTGTATGAACGCTCATAGATCTCAAGTTTCAAATGCACTAACAGACGACTATTATTATAAACATTACAGTAAAGTAGTGTAAACTGATGAAACGACCTTGAAGCCATCATTAAGTGATGCCTCAGACCTTGACTGATTACTTTAAACGTACACTAACGACTGCCGGCGACTTCGTTCGCATTTATCGTCATTACCTACATCATATTTTAGAATTATACAGCCTATGCCGTACTCTAATTATTGTAAATGTTTCATTAAAATCTGTTCATTTTAGTTGGTTTTAGCGTGAAAGGGCAACAATCATCCTCACATCAGTCAGCATAAACATTGACGTTTATATTATTAGAAGGATGGTAAGAAAGAACCTTCATTGAAAAATGTTCAGGCAAACAAAAAATAAAATGTACGGAAGCGGTGCAAAATGTAAGAAGATGTGGAAGATTCTCCACAGAATGTTTAAGTACCTACTCTTTCACGCAATAAAATTCAGTTTTTCGTAAAATCTATATAGTCTATGTCACCCTCCGTATTATTACGAATCTTTTGACACCTCATTCATTAAAATTGGTTCAGACTGCCAAACACATTACACTTCCTTTTGGCTTCGCCGTAGTCGTGTAAAAACTACTGAACTGACTATAATGAAACTTCTCAATTAATACACACATCAAAAGATCACATAGGCTACATTATTTTATGATATTGTGTGAATTTTGCAAGATATAGTCGCGGGCAGCCACTAGTGCTTACCTACACTATAAAGAAATGATAAAACGATTCTCAAGACACCTAATCTTTGAATCTAGCGTGTATTTATATAGAGCTGCCACTCGTACTAATTAGTGTGACTTTGGACGACTTTCAACTAATTCGTTATATCCGTATTTAAGGGCGGAGCATCGTCTGTATGTCTGTATATATATATTTGTAACATTTCCTTGATATCGTTGTACTCATTTGTGTGTCAACGATTTTCTATCGAAGACCACAATGCTCACTGAGCATCGCTCAGACACAAAACTGGATCCGAAATGTAAGAAGCATCAAAATGTTCAACCACTGTCACGCCTCATCGAAGTAGACAGAGACCAATTTCTTCCACTTGCTACAATACAAACACACTTCTTTCGCTTCATCCACATTCATCAGTCATCTCATACATGCACGTCGGTTTAGGGTAACCACTGTCTGTTTATTAAACGCATCCGACAAATAGATACCTACGTCCTACAAGTATTTACAAGGTTTCCGTCCGATCTATAAATCCAATTAACTTTAAACAACGTTCAATTACCGACCAATTAGCATCACGAGCTCCTCTCCTATACAAGATTATGTAGTTATCTTACGCCACCTCATCCTATTGTTATCCGTCAACTGTAACGCTTTACCTCGAACTAGACCTTATTGCAGCGTGTTGCGTCATTAGGGCTCCCCCACACACTTGCGGTTCGCGGCGGTTTTCCCGTTTGTTATGAAACGTCCAAACCGCGAGATAACCATCTACCATTGCATTATCAAACGACAATTTGCAATTGTGACTGCTGGTGCGTAAGGCCGGCTGTACACGGACTGCTTCAAGCAGTTGAGACCCTAGAAGACGACTGCTTGAAGCTGCGACCGCGCAATAACTACTGAAGCGGCCGTGACTGCTCGAGCAGTTGTATACCTATACGGCAGCGAATGAATGTCTGTACCTAGTTCACCGCATAGGCGCTATCTCCATGTGCGAGAGAATCGCGGCGATATTATCAGTGGAGACGGCTCAACAGAGATTGTATAGAAATACGTGGCACGACGATAATATCGCCAAGATTCTTTCTTTCAAACCTCAGTGGAAACAGCAGCGCCAGGCTTCAGACAGTCGGATCTTAACTGCTAGAAGTAGTCCGTGTACGGCCGCCCTAAGAGCTTTATGGCGCATTTACATTAGTCGGTTAGACCGTATTCGGCTTGGCCAGTCGTAAGCGTTTCGATTAAACTGAATGCGGCCACCGCCTTCGTTAACCGACCTAATGTAAATGCGCCATAACTCCACCATTGGGACAATCTCAAAACAAAGTCCGATAAACATAGTGACATGATCTACATCACTCCCTCGGTAACGGTTGGTTGCGCCGGCGCATACCGTCGGGTGCGGCTTCCTTTACTCGCTTATAACATCCGTGGACTGATTTACTAGCGTTTGTCTGTGACTTCGTTCAGTTCTTTGGGGTTTTATGCGTTAACAGTTGAAGCGTCTTATTTTATAACAGACAACTTATAACACCCCTCTTTTTACGTCGATGGTTAATAAATCGATTAAACTCACTTTAAAACGAGGCATAGGTTTTCATGTGGTAATATCCAAACAAGATTTTCTTACCTGGAACAAAATAATCAAATTTTAATATCAACAATTTAGCTTAAATTCGTATAATATACAGGGTCCCGTGACTTCGTACGCATTTATCGTCATATCTTAAAAAACTTACGCAATTATGTACTAGTTATTCTGATGTATATACTAAAATACTAACTATAATACATACAAAAGTTCATTAAAATCTGTTCATTGGTTTTCGCGGGAAAGACTAACAAACATCCTCACATCCATCCATCGGCACAAACATTTACAATATAGTCTAAGAGCTAGTGGACGGCCTACAACACATATTTTAACAAACCCTCAATTTTGACTAAAGACTCTCTTATACCCACCATACATGAGATAGAGACTAACTAAGCCCGGTCGCGGTAGGTTGAGTACTGCGCAGGTAGTACCTACAGGTAACAAAATTACCAGAAAAAAGTACTCAACCTACCGCGATCGGGCTTAGTTAGTCTCTATCTCATGTATGGTGGGTATAAGAGAGTCTTTGGTCAAAATTGATGGTTTGTTAAAATATGTGTTGTTGGCCGTCCACTGGCTCTTAGACTAATATCAGTAGGACAAAACGTCAAATCGATTCTGAAGATAATTACACCAAGATAATTAAATACACTTTTATTATCATCATGAAAATGTCAAATAACCCAAACAACTTTCTCCACCAATCTAAAATCAATTAAATATTAAATACTGAGGATTTTCTTAAAGTCTGCCGTCACGCGTTCATACCGAGTTGGTCATAGTCTAGCGATCAGTTCACTATTGACGTTGGAAAGCGTGAAAAGTCAACCTGATTGAGTAGTGCTTCGACGAATTAACAATTGATTGATAGATATTGGCTAAGGGAAACTTTACGTTATGCACAAGGGCTATTATGCAATGGCGGTTGTCTTTACTCCGCGGTATCATTTGAAAATACTAAGGGCCCAAGTCTGCTAATTTAAAATAGTTGTGTGTCGGCAGAGTGTCAATGGAATTTTTTGACACATTTGGTATTCTGCTAAACAATGGCTTACACTGATTGCGACCAAATGTGTCAAAAAATGACATTGACACTCTCATTGACACTCTGCTGACACACAGCTGAGAATATTGTGAACTAGAAGCTGCCCACGGATTCGTACGCATTTATTGTCATATTTTGGAAAAAATCATGATATCGTAAAATAATATAGCCTATGTGTTATTCTGATGTTTAAGCTACAATATTGCCAAGTTTCATCAAAATCTGTTCAGTGGCTTTTACGTGATGAAGTTACAAACATCCATCCATCCATCCATCCATCAGCACAAACATTGACATTTATAATATTTATAGGATAGGATTAGCAGACTTGAGCCCTTGATTATGATACTGATAGGCACAAAGGGCGCTAAAAGAACGCCCACGTTTGGATACTTCCAGTTATATTCAATTAAACACCTATAATTTCCAAAAATACATACATACTTATCTGTCACACCTCTTCCCTACTACAAAGACCACTTCTCTCATTACTACGATCTAAACACACTTCGCTTCATCCAAATTCATTCTAAAAATAAAATCCAGTTAATTCAAAAGAGGTGGAAAATACCCTGAAAACACTTCCAATAAATGTCGGGTAAATGTTCGCCTGAGGCGGGCAACACCGAGCTTGGAAAATAACATTATTCGGGGAAAGCGGGAGGGGGGTAATTTCACAGGTGGGTTGAAAATGAAAATGGCAGTTTGGTATAAGTGCCTTCATAAAGTGCCTTGAAATTTTTAGCTTATTTATACGATGCTTTACATGTGATTCCTGTTAGCCTGGATGAAATCTCTTTCAGTGTTAAGGCCGCCTTACATTGTGTGTAATATAAGTACATTGTGTTAATTTAAGTTACTCTGATGTATAAACTACAAAAAATATTGTAAAGTTTCGTCAAAATCTGTTAAGTAGTTTTCGCGTGAAAACAAACATCTTCACTTACATCTATCGGCACAAACATTGACATTTATAACATTAGTAGGATTTATAGATAAGTAAAAAATCTTCTATTATAAATCTCGACTGTTTTTCTCCTTGTGTACTATAGTAAGTGCGCACTATAATAATGGTGCGCGCTGACAGATGATGCGCGTTAACGTAAACTCTAGCTAATAACATCGATAACGCGCATCGAGTAAACAAATCTATGCGCACGCGCGTGGGCGCGGTAACTAATTCATTACTGTAGATTGAAGATTAGTTTCTAAATATCTTACTAATATTATAATGTCAATGTTTGTGCCGATGTTTGTGAGAACGTTTGTTACTCTTTCACGCAAAAACTACTGAACATATTTTGATGAAACTTGGCAATATTTTAGCTTATACGTTAGAATAACACATAGGCTGTATTATCATAAGATATCTTGATTATTTTCCATCATTTTTCCGATAAATGCATACGAAGTCGCGACAGCCTCTATCTACCAATAAACTAATACCTACCTACGGACTGGCGGTTTTATCACGGTTGCATATCCATCAAACCGCAAGTGTGTAAGAGCCCTAACTCTTGATAAATAACATAACTACTAGCTACCTCTCTCACGAGCGTTTGTTTACGTGAACGAGTAAAGTGAAGAACAGTGCTGACATATTCATCTTTATTCCGACCTGCATGTTCCTATGAGGGGATTGATGAATGTGGATGAAGCGAAAGAAGTGTGTTTGGATCGTAGCAAGTTGAGAGAAGTGGTCTCTGTCTAGCTCAACGGGAGATAGGCGTGACAGTTATGTATGTATGTTGTACGCCCTATACTAACGCTGAACATTTCATTCAATTAAACTAAACTAAGTATTATCAAGAATTGAGGATGTTTACTACTCTTTTACGCAAAAACCACTGAACAGATTTTAATGAAACTTTACAATATTGTAGATTGTACGTCAGAATAACACATAGGCTATATTATTTTAAGATGTTGTGTAAGTTTTTCAAGTTATGACCTACGAAGTTACAAGCTGAGTCTCTTCCCCTTTCCTTCAATGACGTTTCACTGTACACTCTCGTAAAATGAGCTCAACAAGTAGGAATTCATAACACGGCTGTATTGAATCGACACCTCTCGACATACTCATGTACGACTGAGAAATACGATCTTTATTGTTTACAAATACACAGTTAAGGCGCTGACGCACTTGCGGTCGTAATGCGGTTGAGGTTTTTTATAAAGTTAGAATTACTCTAATTGAGAACCACCTATTTTTAGGGTTCCGTACTTAAAGGGTAAAGACGGGACTCTATTACTTAGGCTCGGCTGTTTGTCCGTCCGTCTGTCCGTCTGTCACCAGGCTGTATCTCATGAACCGTTATAGCTAGAGCGTGGTTTCACAAATGATGTATTACCGTTGCCTCTTTAACAACAAACACAAAAAAGCAGTTTTTGCGTGATTTCATATCACACGACAGTTCAGCCGCTAATGCGTAAGAGCCTTAAATTAGTATTCACCCCGATGGGAATCGAACTGAAAACCCTTCGTCAAATATTTCATACAACCGCAACCACTAAACAAAATTAAAAAATAAACAAACAGAACTTACATCTGTAAAACAATGCCCCTTAATTGTAATAAATTGAGTTCTTCTATCTCGCTTACACTTGTATTATACTGTATACGAGTGAGGGAGAGGGGTGGATGTCCTCAAGAAGCCGAGACACTTTTATTCTTCTTTTACGCACTTTCTTAAAGTGTTTTTGTTTGGTAACAGGGAGGGACTAAGGTTATTTGTGGCCGTTGTTGTGGGCCTTCGATTAAATTGGGCACTTGGTACCTATTGTTATTGTAGACCTAGAGAAAATACAGACTTTGAAATCAGTTGATAAAAACTGATTCCATTTATAAGAGATCAACTGAGTTCATAAAGCATTAAAGTAACGATTTTGAAGCGTTTTTATATCAGACATCAATCCGCAAATGCGTACCTATATTTATGAGTTTTCGATTTAATTCCACTGAAGGACATCATAAGCTTAATTTTACATTAATTTTTATCTAATTCTCGTTTTTAATTAATAACTAATCGATATATTTGTCTTTGAGTATCTATTTATACTGTATTTACAGCTAAATTACTTAAACAATCTTCCAACTTAAACTTTCTCATTTACTTGTTCTAAAGGGTCCTAATTAAACGAGGCCCCCCTGAATCCGTCCCACACTAACTGGTCCAGCCACTTTTGTAGGCTCGCGGTTCCATTACAGAGTTCTGCAAGATGGAACAACTACTTAAGGTTCTATATGCTATCCTACTAATATTATAAACGTCAATGTTTGTGCCGATGCATGTGAGGATGGTTGTTACTATGTCACGCAAAAACCACTGAACAGATTTAAGTGAACCTTCTTCGTTTGTGATTTTCATAATTAAACGTCAAATTGCGAAAGCAAATTATAGTTTGACGAGTATACGGAACACCGCAGCTCCTTACGCACTAGCGGCTGATTTAGGCGACTGATGAATGTGGATGAAGGGAATAAAGTGTTTGTATCGTAGGAAGTGGAGGGAAGTCTCTGTCTACCTCGATGGGAGAGAGGCGTGACAGATATGTATGTTAAGTACTTAAGTGACATTGTCAGGAGGGCGTGGATGGTGAATAGTGAATAAATAACTCAAAATAATGACAATTTACAAGATGATATGATATCGTTAGTTCCGATTTCCGCTACGTGCCTAAAGATTCTTATATAAGGTGACTTTAAATTAGTGAACGATAGAAAAGGATATGCATATACTCGTGATAATAAACAACTTTTACTATGGGACCAAATTCGAAATCACAAAAAAAAAATTGTGCCCCCATACTATCAGCTGGTGCATTTCGTATGGGGGGTTGAAAATTTTTTGAACGACGTTTCGACCTTGGTACCATAGTAAAAGTTGTTTGTTATCACGAGTACATGCATACCCTTTTCTATCGTTCACTAATTTAAAGTCACCCTATATATAGCACTGTAAAATATGTTGAGCCGAATCGTTCAAAAGCGACCGCCGCGCGTATCACCCGCAAGTGCGAAATCGCCTTAACGATAAGGAAAACCTTTTCTTATAAGATGTTAGTTCCCAAAAGTAAAATTCTCTGTTTGTTACTTTCCTTCACACGCTTCGACTCGAGGGATTTGATAGTTTCATACTTTATTTATTTTCTGTTTTACTTTCTTTTCGTTTAAAGGTCAGCTGTCAAGTGGCTTTAATACACGGGCGGTTTTTTTTACGGTTGCTGTTTGACAAACCTACATTATAATGAAGATGAGTATGGATGAAGCGAATGTATGTTTTTATGCTATCTACACAACAAATACGAATGGCAGTCTCTAGTAAGTCATACAAATGGCAGCGGTCAAAAAAGTCGGCGGCTTTGGTGTGTAGATACTAGATACCATTATCGCGCAAGTGGAGGGAAGTGATCTCTGTCTACCTCGATGGGAGAGAATGTACTTAAGTTTGTAGGCATTATAACACTTTGGTGATGAAAAAATTGGTAAATATAACGTAAAGGTAGGTTTCTTGCCGTTCTTCCCTTTCGGCTATCTGTATTGAACGGTACCCAAGTAGTAGATTTAGTAAAAACAAGTAAAAAAGTGTATTTCAGTACAAATGTACTAATTTTGAATAAAATATCTGTGAATCCTAATCTAATACTAATAAATGTCAATGTTTGCGCCGATGGATGGATGTTTGTTACTTCATCACGTAAAAACCACTGAACTGATCTTAATGAAATTTTACAATAACATAGCTTAGACATCAGAATAACACATAGGCTATAATCATTATAAGATATCATGACATTTTTCCAAGATATGACGATAAATGCGTACGAAGTCGCGGGCAGCCTCTAGTATTGACATAAAACTGCGTCAAAAACCGCCTACTGTGTGATTCGCGCATTTAATGTCAAACCTTCTGATTGGACAATTAAATTGCTTATGCATCAAAGCTCTAATTTGCTATAGCATAAAAAAAGTGATCAAAAGAAAGACTGAACCTGTACCACCCTAAGCGCACACGCCGCGAGCGACGTTGCCACTCTTGGCAAACAAACTCCACGGAGCGGCAACGTCGCGTCGTCCCCTCACTATAAACAGCTGTTTTCTATTTCTAAAAGGGAATTACTACGTGAAATAGATTACTAGAGGCTTGGGTTGTATGAGTACTGATCCTTTTGATGTGTCTACTTGAATCTTGCAGGTGAATCTATCAATTCATTTAGGGAAGATTGTTTTTTCTTAATATTTTGGTCAATGGGTGATCAGTATGTTTTCATTGACACTTTTATACTTTGTTTTGAATTAAAATTGTTTGTTTATGCTGCAGTTAAGGCACTTACACACTTGCGGTTTAATGATTGATAAGAAACCGTAGTCTCGCGTTTTTCATATTTAAGTGTAATTTTGCGTTACTTACGATTACGAATATAATATAGGTAAGCACAGCAGTTGGATCTTAATGACTAGGTAGTAACCTTCGTACTTTTTTTTAAATTCATTTTAACCGCAACAGCGTGACAAACGCTATTGCGAAAGACCTTTACAAAACCAATCTTAAATTAATCAAAAACGCTACGAATCATATATCAAACTAGTATTAACTAATAGACATGTCTGTCTGTATGTCTGTAATTTATATTGTTACTGAAATATCTTCTTTGTTAGCTGCCGGTACTATTTTCCGTACTAGACTTAGCGGATCGGTGGGTCATCTGCAAATGATAGTTTTATATGGAACGGCGCAGTTTCTTACGCTAGTGCATAAGGCGTGGTCGACAAAAGTCAAAACGGTCGCCAAAAGGTGGGGTGAAATCAGGACCCTATTACTAGCTGTCCGTCTATTCGTCTGTTCGTTCGTTCGTTCGCCCATCCGTCTGTCCGTCCATACGTGTCTGTCTGTCACCCACCAGGCTATATCTCATAAACCGTTATAGCTAGAGCCTTGAAATTCTCACAAATGGTGCTTTACTCTTTCTTCTGAAAGCTGCTAGCCTTATTCCCCCAGTCCACCTGTACAGTCAGTATCAGTAATCTAGCAATGACAAGTGTGACGTGTGGCATTCTCGCGACAGATGTACTACAATCCGTTATTTAATTAACTTGGCAATCACCTAGCTTTATAACGAACGCTCTCGGGATGCGCACGCGACGCTACGTCAGCTAACCTGCCCGCACACCGCTGATAATCGTCCGTCAATGGGTAAGTATACCTAGCAGAGCGGAGAAACGGAGAAATGTTAACCAATGGGTCCTGTGCACTACAACTCAGCGGAGTTCTATGCAATCCAATTGGTATATATTTCTCCGTTTCTTCGCTCCGCCAGATCGCTCCGCTCCAATAGACAGGCAGCCTAAGACTTCATGATGTTTAATGAATTATTAATTTTCATGAACTTCTGAACAACGGCGCGTGTGTTTCACCGGATTTTATTAGTTTCAACAACTGTCCAAATTGTTTATTGAGTGTTTATTTATATTAATGTTTGTTTGTTTAAAAACTTCTAGGATGTCAGTGGAATGGCGGTGTCTATTGCAAATATTTTTCGTACCTACACATCGTTGTAAGTAAAACATTTTTATAGGAATGTATTTCAGCAGTTTTTGCAATAAATTGCTTAAATTCTACAGAATCGTGCTTTTTAATTTAATATGTAAAGAGAGAAACTGTTTTCTTTACTATTTTTTTTTTATTAACGATTGCATTAGATACCTACTATTTTTTTCAGTTACACCGGTTTTCACATTAACACTTTCACTGCGTATTTTTCTCTAACCGATTATTATTTCGAATTTCTTCCAAAAAAACCGGTTAAATTTAAACGAGCCTCTAAATCACAATCTAATCCGCATTGCAGATAGTTTTTAATAAATTTTAATTTATTTATATTTGAAGTGAAAGAAGTGTGTTTATATCGTAGCAAGTAAAGGGAAGTGGTTTCTGTCTACCCAGAGACGCGTGACAAATATGTACCTATGTATGTTTTTCTTAAATGGCGGGTCGCTACCGGAGACCGTATTAAATGGAAAGTCGCGGGGGAGACCTTTGCCCAGCAGTGGGATCTTAACGGCTAACAAAAAAGTATGTGTTTAATTTATGTTTTCATACCAAAAAAGAAATACAGTATTGGCGAAAATTCAATAAATATTCCATATAGTTCCAGAGACGTATCCAGGCCATTCCGATCAGTCGATTGATGTTACGTCACTGAATCGGCCCACATCGTTCACAGTCAAAGCTAAATTTATTTTATGTTTAAGTTTTATTGGTGTATTGCAATGTTATTGAACTGCTGGTTCTTTTATTTGTTTTATTACAATTTCGAAATGTCTAACGTATTGATACGATATGAGTACTGGTATGGATTCATTGATATGGATACAAGATAGTACCTAAACTATTTGCAAGTATTTTCATTTATTCTGTAACACATTATAAACATGGCACTAAAAACGTAAGGATAAGTTGTGCTCTCACAAAATTGTTGTCAACTGAATGCCACTTACGCATCACATTCATATGTTGCTTGTTAACTTTTTCATTAATTACAAAAACATTACCAGCGTCAATCAATACAGTTACTACTTTTTTAGTTAGGCTAAGTTGAATAGTAACTCTATCTGTAACACTGGTATAACACGATTCAGTAACCGGGTAGCTGGCTCTGGGTAACTAACTGCCAAGTGCCAAATGTATGAAAGAGTTAACCGATACTTGTGAAAGCAATTTGTACAGAGCCATATACTTCACCGGAGTCACCCGGAGTTTAAGAATCGACTGTTTGGAAGAATTTTTTGAGATTTAGAAAACTGCAATAATTTTATTTTTAGTGAATAGGAAAATAAAAAACAAATGAATTATTCGACTTTAAAAAATAACCGTATTTTCCGAAAATTTAAAAATATTTTAACTGAAAAACCGATTTTCAATAAGCCAAAACGTTTATCAACAAAAATAAGGTTTTTAAATAAAAATAACCGATCGATTGTTCATGTATCTATTCACCATTTTAAAATTATAATGCTCATTCATTATAGTGAACAGATCGCGGTACAATGGTCTATTAAAGTAGAGCTATTTTCTCGTTTGTTTGAGTGCTCTGTCGCGTTTAAATGTTTTGAAACAAGCTAGCTGTTAATTTGAATAGCACATAAAGATCTCAACGTTAGTTGATAAGAATTTGTCTTCTGTTCATTCTTTGACATGTTTCTTGGAAAATGTGTCAAACAACGTGATTTCCTGAAAATTTTAAAAGTTACCTTATTTCAAAAACAAACAATGTATTATTGTTTTGGTAAAGCTTAAACGGTCTGCCGCTAAAAATTAACGATGTAAATATTGCACAATCATAAAAAAACTTTTAAAGAAACCCCAATACTAAAGTATATGAGTACTTCAGCATTTTTAATTACTGAAAGGTAAATGGCGTGAAATTTGTTCGCGTTCCGTTACTAAAACTAAGTGATACGTTGTTCTGTACAGATTACATGTTACTACTGGTTTTTGATTGTTACTAAGGACTTTTACGTATAAGCGGTTTGATGTTTTTAAGGCTCTTACAGATAGGCGGTTGTTTCCAATTGATATGAAACCGCGGATCAGCCATCTGTGGTTGAGGTTTGTCATAAAACCGTAGGTCAACGGCCGCGGTTCGCGTTTTTTATATCAAACGTCAAATTCAAACCGCAGATGTGTAAGCCCCTTTATAAAGCGTTTTTAACACCCTGACATGACAACAAAAAAACGGTTAAAAATCGATAGAAATATGTAAGTATATGACCAGCTGCTTATACAATAATACATGTTTCTATCAGTTACTTCTTCAATAACCAATTTTTATGATGTAAATATTAGCTTAATAGTTGTAACTTCCTGTCTTAAACAGATTTAGAATTATGTCTCACAACAGTTGTGTTTGTGTTTAGTTTGTATCGGTTAAAGTCAACTTTGTTTAATTTCTTCCAGTATCTCAGATATAAGGTATTGTCACGACAGTGAGACATAAAAAACGAAATTAAAGACACATTGTTATCTCGGGTTGAATCGGTAAATAATTTTATAAGTAGCTTAAGAAAAACCGTTTTAAGACAATGAATAAACGGTTTTTGCGTGATTCTTTTCACAATTCATGAAATCGGTTTAAAATTATGAAATTTTCATATACAATACGGCAACGATCAAAGAAAAGACATGCTTCTTTGTTTGTACATCATTCTGATAGCCAAAATCTCAATTTTAACACAGTAAGAACATTTTTTGTTGTCAAATCAGGTCCAAGGCTATGTTTTTGTACACCAACAAGATGACTTTGTTTTTTGTAAAACGTAAAAAAAAACGTAACACGAGACGTACTGAGTTTGTACAATGTGATCTGTAAATGTGGGATCAAAACATTACCAGTAGCATATCACATATTATTTCCTTTTGGTAGCTTACTCAGTGAAATCCCTCAATTTGTTTGGGCTTTTACATTGTTTTGGTAGCTAGGTCGATATATCCCATTTAGTTAGGATGTTTTTGATACAGTGAGTTCCTATAAAATACAGTTTTTCTTGTTATATACGATTTTCTTTTACGTGTATTCGCCGTATAAAGGAGTAAAGAGGAAAATCTTTACTCGGTACCTACGACTCACTCGAAACAGACACTTTCTATGGTTCACTTGTGAACAAAAACAATCATTTCCTACAAACAAGACGCTTCTTGCAGTAGCAAATACCATAAAATGCTGTATTTCAACGACACACACTGTTATGCTGCAAAAAGATGGATTCTAAAGCAATCCTTTGCGCCGCGACGTTTCTCCGAATCGAGCTCCGACGCAACAGGATACTGACGTGTTTACACTGAGAAACCTTCGACGAATCCACCTCATATCCCATTGGAAAGCCACAATTGGAATCCTATAGACTCCAGAACATCCAACAGACGCTTATAACACTAAATCACTCAGCAAAAAACCTAGTGGTGTCGTATTGACGTTTCGTCGAGCACTCGAGCGTCGCGCGGTTGTCGTGCGGCTGAATCACATCCAGGTTGGGAATGCTCACCTGAGCCGAACCGGCGGCGGGATGTTGAAGGCAGGGAACAGTTTCGCGTTAGGACTTTCAAACAGCATCGTGATTGTGTTTTCACCGCGCGGGCATCATGCGTGCGATTACTACGGCGGCCGGCCGGACACTGAGTGAGGCCGGCGGCGCAGCGTGCCTCGCCCCGCGCGCTCTGCTGTGACGTCTATTTTTTATCCCTTTCCCGCCCTACTTGAGTGAGGGAGAGGTGTTATCGAGGCAGCTTGAACAGCCCCCTTTGTGTGTAGGGCTTCGCTCGCGTAATCCACTACCACCGCGTTATATTTTGTATGTTTAAAAAGCTTCATACGCGTCTTTCCTTACATTTTTAGTATTCAACCGGAGCACAGTTTCTATTAAGTTTCCTAGTTTTCTAACGCAGATGGGGGATGTGAGGGTAATGTTGTGGCAAGAAGATAAAGGTTTATGTTTCTAGGAAATATGACTCACAGGAATACAGAAAACCGGTTTTGTTAATAAACATATTTTCTTATACATTCCTTATTTATCTGATTTTACCTATAACTGCAATAACATTAAATAATGGACTTGGGTAAGTAGGTACATAATCATGAAACTAATTATGTACATACTTTCCCAAGTTACCTATTAACGATAACCAAAAAAACGCAGTTAAAGTGTTAAACCCCGAACTAAAAAAATACGGTTGCTAATAATAATAAGTAGCCGGGAGTGTATTTCCGGTATCGGTTACCGGTGTTCCGGTTACACCGGACCACAACAGGTGTCGTCACCTTACACGTTTTTAAGTAGGTAGGTATTTATTTTATTGAAAGGATTTTTAGATAATTATTAGAAAAATGTTTTGTAATTATTACTAATAACCGGTTATCACTTTGATATCTGGTAAAAAGGCACTTAACGTGTTAATTTTTGTTTGTTTTAAAAAACATTATAATAGTATACTTGCATAGGTACGTAATAGAATTAAGTAGGTACCAACGTACATATGCTCAGTTCTAGAAACTAAAATCCAATTGCGGAAAGCAACGATAGAAAATATTAAGTAATAGGTAAGTAAGTAGGTAGGTACTCAATTTAATTGCAGTAACTATGTTTTTTTTATTTACATCAAAAACCAATACTTTCGCTTGTTTTACGCGAAATCAAGTGTTAGGTAACTTTGGACCGTTCACAGTGGCTCTACCATAGGACGTTGTACAACTAGTGTACCTAACTAACTTACCTTACTAGAGGCTGCCCGCGACTTCGTTCGCATTTATCGCTTTATCTCGGAAATTTTACAAAATATCTCAAAATAATATAGCCTATGTGTTATTCTGATGTGCAAGCTACAATATTACCAAGTTTCATCAAAATCTGTTCAGTCGTTTTTGCGTGAAAGAGTAACAAACATCCAACCATCCATCGGCACAAACATTCACATTTGTGTGTCTCACCCCACTGCTGGGCAAAGGCCTCTCTCCTGAGCCGCCTCTATCCAGAAATTATTCAGTCCATCCCGTCACCATTTCCGTAGTCTGCGCCTAATTGCTAAATCTTCATAGATATCTTGTCTATATTAAAATTGATTCAATACTTGGTAGAGTGGTCATCAAATATTCGATCCGTACCTATATGTGAAATAAACCTCAGAGGTACAGGTTAGATCGAAACCGCGTCTCCAAGATTGGAGACGGGCGTTCTACCGACTAGTCTAAATACCTAATCTAATCTAATTTAGCCACTCGTGTCCCACTGCTGGGAGGCCTCTCTCCTCATCCGCCATGACTTTCTATCTTGAGCTTCCTCCGCCCAGGTACTCAAGAAGGTATCCAGCTCGTCCCGCCACCTTTTCCGCGGTCTGCCTATCTATCTATCCAAAACATACCGCACTAACCTATACTAGAGCTTTACTACGCCATTCTGATTGCATGCATTTCAATGTTTTTTTTTCTTTTATAACTTTTTAAACGGAGAGAGCGCGGCCGAGACGAATCGAGAGCCGATTGTCAAATCGATGTCAGCACTCGATTGTTGTCAATCGTGAAATCGATAAGGTTGGTTTAAAGTTTAAACCACAAACTACGTAATATTTAGCGATTTCACTCAAATTCGTTGTTACTTTTGTCGTATCCGGTTTTAAAACGGAAAGTCTAGTGACAGAGCGTTTTATATGAAGATACTAGAGACTATCCGCGACTTCTTACTATCGTCATATCTGGAAAAAATATATCAAAATATCTCAAATTAATGTAGCCTATGTGTAATTCTGATGTGTAACCTACAATATTGTAAAGTTTTATCAAAATCTGTTCAGTAGTTTTTGCGTGAAAGAGTTACAAACATTGTTACATGCATCGGCACAAACTTTCACGTTCGTAGATAATATTAAGTACTTAGTATATAATTATGTATCTATCTACATTACAGATAACCTTACCTACAATATTAAGTAAGTATATTATATTATACCTAAGTTGGCAATTATTTCATTATCGAACTTAGATCAGGGGCCGTATTCTTCTAATAACCAAATGAAAAATGGTGTCTCTCTAGAATGTGAATTGTATGAATTGACACATTTTGGTATTCTCTTAACAGATAAGTTGACAGTGGACAACGATCGGCAGTACATTTTATTACTTTACGCTATAATCGGTATTCTACTCCGCAATGTCACATGAGTGGCAGTTCCAAACGGTATTCTCTTCGCTATTTGACAGTAGACAAAACCCTCTAGAGACTACTAATCGACTATTAATCGTGGCACATAAGAGAATACCAAATTTGTGACATATTTATCTGTTGGCTATAGTTTGGTCGCTTAACTTAATTTAGCGGAATTGCTACCCAGTAGGTAGGTATTGTATAGAATCTAGATACTTAACGTATAATAACTATGCAGAGTATAACTTGATGAAATATCTAATTAAAACTTAAGTAGGGACGTTACTTATTAATCTTATTATGTAGCAGGTAATTCATCCTATTAATATTACAAATGTCAATGTTTGTGCCGATGGATGGATGGATGTTTGTTACTTCATCACGTAAAAACCACTGAACAGATTGTAATGAAACTTTACAATAACTTAGCTTGGACATCAGAATAACACATAGGCTATATTATTTGCAGATATTTTGTGTGTTTTCAAAGATATGACGATAAATTGCGTACGAAGTCGCGGGCAGCCTCTAGTATTGACAAACGTCAATGTTTGTGCCGATAGATGTACGCAAAAGATATTTTGTTACTTTTCACTAAACAGATTTTAATGAAACTTTACAATATTATAATTTACCAAGATAACAAACTAAGACTATATCGCTCATAAGATGCCTAATTTGTGTAGGTAAGTTTACCAAGACATGACGATAAATGCGAACGAAGTCACGAGCAGCGTCTAGTCTTACATTAAATTGTTAATATACATGTTTTAACATTGTCTGTAGCACGAACACCCATTAAATTAATTCTCTACTGGGCAAGAGTAGAATTTTCCTAATTGTTTCATACACACAGCGCCATCTATGATTTAATGCTTACAACAAGCACACGGGTTGCGTTTGTTGTTTTCGCCCCCTTTCTTCTCTCATTACGATACGCACGTGCGATTCAAGTATCCTGCAAGTCTCAAAGACTAGTCACTGCGAAGTATCTCACATACATTTGAATGCAGGCTCGCAAATTACGATACTATAATAATGTGAGATACTTCGCGGTGACTAGTCTTCGAGACTTGAATCGCCTCGAAGTATCGTAATCGGAGAAGGGGCTGAGAGCTATGAGATTGTCTGACTGCGCTTTGGTATGTGTTTAGACTTTAGAGCCCACATAAGCCCTGCAAAGCTTCTACAAGGTAAAACACTGTACCTAAATAAAACCAAATTCAATACTTTTATCAATTTTATTTATTTAATTAAGTATTTGTTACATAGTATTAATCTACATCACACCGCGACAGATCTTCTATAATTAAATTATACATTTTAGTACTTTAATAAACTATCGTAGAAAACACAATAAAAGCTAAAGTTCCGATAGACCAATGACAGTTTTAACAGACTTCCAAAAAAGGAAGTTTCTCTGTTCGACCGAGTATATTTTTTAACTGCATTTTCTACAACCAGAGAAGCGACTAGTTCATCGAAAGTCTTACAAACTTTATGACAAACGAATTCAAAATCCATTTACTTACGAATACTCTTGATATTATACACCGCAAACAAATAATTGATGCTACCAGAACAGAGTTTCATTTATCCGACAGTTTGTCAGTCCGTCAGGCATATTTTTCCCGTCCGTCAGTCATGCCAGACATCAGTCGTCTGTTGAGTCATACTACGCTATTGAAACTGATATAAAAGTGCCATCAATTATTCGTTCATGAGGTTATGTCGAGAGTATTAAGTAAGGCAATGTTTACTGTTATACAAGGTAATATTGTTAGAATGTAAATAAATTGAGAGTAGTAAATGAGTGTGTATGCAACCCCCCGTGCGTTACCCGCAGCCGCCGCCCGCGCACTTGGAGCGTTTGGGGGGGCGGTACGACGACGCCGAGCCGCCGCCGCCGCCGCCGCTCAGCGGCAGGTAACCTGCGAATACGTACTAGTATTATAGCTTAAATGCTGCTAAATAAAGTGTAGTTGTTATATTACCTGAAATTTAAGTCATAGAAATTAATTTTCGAGGAGATTTAGTTAGATGAAGCAAACTACACTGACAAGCATGTATGAGGCGATTGATGAATGTGGATGAAGTGGAAGAAGTGTGCTTATGCGGATCGTAGCAAGTGGAAGACAGAGGTGTGATAGATATGTATGTATGTAACATAATGAGTATAGTAGTATAAAGTTACCGTCATCATCAGCGGCCCCCCCGAGCCGCCTCCCCCCCGCAGCTGTCCCATACTTCTGCAGCCGCTCCACCGCTTCCTGGCGTTTGCGTTCCTCGCGCTGAAAGTACACCATGACAAATAAATCAGTTCAAATACCGGCACACACTACATCCAATCCAATTAAATTACCATAGAAATAGTTCTCGGATCTATACTATAGATAGTACATCTCGGATTGAACGTAGTGCGTGCGTAACTGCTATTAGTGCCCGTTTCACTCACCTACAGATAAAATATAACTGCCAGATAAGCCTATGTCATAACATAAGACATGACGTTTAGACAGTGACAGGTATAAAATATCTTTTAGACAAATTTTATCTGTACATGGCGAAACAGCCCCTTACCCCCATATTTCAAAACGAGTTTTATTTATAGTCCCAGAATAAACTCAGATAAATGACGTTTCGGCTATAGACCAAACATCAAAAAATTACATTATACTGGGTGTAACAGAAAGGGGGTATAAAGCCGAAACACAGCGATAGTCCTCATGAAACTGAACAACTTTCCCCAAGAAACATGGGTCGTAACACGAAATAATTTTTTGGATCGCCCATACTTACTCGATCAGCTGATCGGACATTTTGTATGGGGAGGCGAAATTTTTTTTTCGAGTTACGACACATGTTCCTTGGGGAAGGTTGTTCAGTTTCATGAGGACTATCGCTGTGTTTCGGCTTTATATACCCTTTCTGTTACACCCTGTATAGTCTAGAAGTATATTTAAAACTCGTTTTGTAATATGGGTGTTAGAGTTGAAAATGGGACATAAAACTAACTATGTCTCCTCTTAAAATCAGCGTCATGTAATTGTAATTCTCTATATACCTCTTTCTGTTGTTCCTTCGCTCTCTCAGACGCTTCCAGCAGCAACTGTTGCTGTCTCTCTCTGGCACGTTGCACCGCCTCCATACGTGATAGGACCTTATCAGGATCTGAGAGTACATATTATAATTTTATTAATATATTGGCTGGTATTTGAAATTAAGGTCTTATGTCGCTGAACTAGAAAATCTATTTGGAAAAATTAAAAATCTTTATTTCACTTAGAAAATGTTTGCATAGTTAAAATTAGAAGATTGGCCAAGTGCGACTTGTACTCCCGTGCGAAGGGTTCCGAACCAACTAAGAGAAAATCATGTTGATGTCATAGATGATGAAATAACGATGTGGGTTGTGCTATCAATGCCCCATTTACATCAACTATCCTAATTCTACAAACATACATACATACACGCATAAACCTCTCAAGGTAGGCAGAGACCACTTCCCTCCACTTGCTACGATACAAACACTTCTTTCGCTTCATCCACATTCATCATACATGCACATTGGTTTAAAGTACTCTTGATCCTAATTCTTTTGTCTATGACTACTAGCTGACCCCGCGAACTTTGTTCCAACTTAGAGGCAATCTAAAACGGGATGAAAGTATACCTATGTCCTTCTCCTGGTTCCACTAATTTTCAGCCGAATCGGTTCAGCCGTTCTTGACTTTTAATGTGTTACTAACACAACTTAATTTTATTAAAATAGAAGATAATCCAACCTTTATGATACTCGGCGTCGTCGCGCGCCTCCTTCCAGCGCCGATAGACGGGACGTAGTTTATGCGCGGCGTACATCAGCACGACGCCCGCGCCCACCATGTACCACCCATAGGAGGCTAGCATTTGGAACACTGGGAAATAATAACTTATTATTATAAATGTCAATGTTTGTGCCGATGTATAAATTATGAGAGGATGTTTGTTACTCTATCCTGCTAAAGCTAATGAACAGATTTTAATCAGTTTCACAATATTGTAGTTTACACATCATAATAACACATAGGATGCATTGGTATCCTACTAACATTATAAATGTAAATGTTTGTGCTGATGGAGGATTTTTGCTACTCTTTCACAGAAAAACTACTGAATAAATTCTTATGAAACTTGGCAATATTGTAGCTATACACCAGAATAACATATTAGCTATATTATTTTAAGATATTGTGTAAGTTTTCAAAGTTTATAATATTAGTCGAATAGTAATTGCTTGAAGATTTATTTGAATAAACAATAGCAAGTGACATAGCAAAACAGAGGTCAGTCAGTCACCTATACAAATATTTAAATCAACTTTAACTACTAATTAATTAACTTGAAATGATGTTGCTATTTACAAATGTGTTTACCTTAATATATAAACCTCAATATTTTATAAAATATTAACCTTTAGTAGGGCATCGTTTCTACTGATATGATGACAGATGGATGTTTGTTACTCTTTCACACAAAAACCTCTGAACAGATTGTAATGAAACTTTACAAAATTGCAGCTTGCACATGAGAATAATACATAGTCCACGTCAATGTTAAGTTATAACGTGAATATTCCAATATAGGTACTTTAACGATAAATGGGAAGTAAATGGTTGATACCTAATCAGTAATATTCGTTTGGCTTCACTGCTAATTAATATATTAGGTTACTAAAACGTCGACGTAACTCGAGAAAGTAAAATGCGTCATAAAGATATTAGAACAATGATAAAAAAGTTCTTTCTGGCATAAATATTTCAAATAATTGAAAAAATCCAATCAAGTGGAGTAATTGTTCCGATATGTAAAAATGAAAGATAAAAACAACTTAACTTACAGAATGTGATGGGATTGAACCATTGTCTCGGCTCCTCCTCAGCCAGGACCTCCACTTCCTCCATATCCATTACTAAATCCTTGAAAATATCAAACATTTCGCATTATTTTTTATCAACTTCCTTCCGATACAAATTATTTCGTTTTTTTCGTCAGCAAGCAATGATAAATTGTTGTGATAGCTGGTTAAGCTTCAAAGGATGGTTATTAAAGCAGTTTAAGAGTCTTAAAACATGTAATTTACCTATTTTAATTTGTTATTTCGTAAAATATTCTAGAATACAAGGAATTCGAAAGCAAGCAATCACATCACAGCGACTGACTGACGTGTATAATAATGACATTGACATTAGTTTTTTTAATGCAGTCTGTGTGCGCAGGCAAAGGTTTGAATCTTACTCTGCCAATCGTTTCTCTAACAAGGTTTTATATTTCAGAACTTCCTTGAAATTATTTCCATAACACAGGACTCCTATTTCCTAATCTTTACTTATGGCATACAGAACGTAAAGGAGGCACAGATTAAAAAAAACAGAAGGAGGTCTTCACTCAAATTCAGATCAATATCAACGTGGTCCCACAAAGCAGTTACCTATCTTTAAAATAAGCTAAAATTAAATTAAAAACTGAAACATTAGAAAATATTTCTTTATTAATTAATTGGTTTGGTTGTTAGCGGCACCCCGCATACACATATACATCAAGTACATTTATCACTACTACCACAGAGTTAAACTTACAATAAATAACTTGGGACTTGTATGAGAAGAGGACTCATACTGCGCGAGTCTCAATTTATTTCAGTTGTAGTTACATGCAGACTTACAGACATTTACGGATAGTATTTACATTTTATGAAATGACAATGTATTGAGATTTCAGAACAATAGGTATATTCTTTTTTTGTATGAAACTATAAAAAAAACAAGTTCATAATACTTAGATATTAATTTCATATAATGTACCTATAGATTTTCGTAAAAAGTAATGTTATGATTTTCTTTTCATTAATTTGACGAAAAATAAATCTATGTGAAAACACAATACATTATCATGTTCTTTATGAAATAAGGGTGTAAACACACTTGCGTAATTTAACACGTATTTAAGTCACCTAAGTCCCGCCAAATACTACGCGAATGTATTTTAAATTATTTAAATATTACATTTATATTATAACATCACATTCAAGTACATCACTAAATCTGCTTCCGCCTTCTTCTTTTGTCACAAATTGAAATAAAATACATAAATATAAAAATAAATACCTACTGAACATAAAAAAGTGAACATTTGAAATGCCTATTAAAATCGTTATGTTGGTAGCACTGATTTCTTAGATAATGCATGCCAACATGTTGGCAGCTGTATCAGACGCCGTTTCCCGTTCCACGTTTCATAAAAACATTGTCACATCACAGAGAAATATACACCCATACTAAATACAAATCACCCCCATACAAAATACAATTGGCCCTCCTCATATACGTTCAGCCCCCATACAAAATACAATTTGGCCATCGTCACATTACATTCAGCACTAATACTAAATACAAATGGCCCCCGTCACATACATACATCCCCCGTTACAAATACAAATTGCCCTCTTACAATATACCTATACTTAAAAAATCTGTCCATGCTACCAACATCACGACATGGGAACTTTGATAAAAACTGAAAATAGGTGTCGTGTTCTACACATTCATCTTACTTATTAAAAACATTTCAGAAAAATCACATTTATTATTTTACATTGACATTTATTATTTGAGCTAGAGTTGTCCGTCGACTAGGACATCGATAGTCAAATCATTGAAATACAAAAATATTCATATTCGATATTTCATAAAAATGACACGTTGATAGGATAAGGGTTGGACCACATCTGGCAGCACGGAATCGCCTTTTTCCGTCGCCCTTTCTCTTTCTGTCGCTTAGAACTGCCATTTGCTAGACCGAGACAGAAAGCATAATGCGATAGCATGCGGTGGAATCCTCGAGGCGATCGGCATCACGGACAAAATGCAGTGGTCGGCAGGGAGACTCCGGAACGCTGAAGCGCGCGCTAGCGCGAATGCGTTTCTTTTTATTATTTTGATTTTGCATTTCTTGCAAAATACACGCTAGAATCACTGCTCTCTCTTCCGTGGTCCTATCCATCTCGCGCTTGAAACTAAACTGATCATGAAAGAACGCGGCAGTATGCCACCCATGCTGCAGCATGCTGACGCGTGCGATCGCCTTTTTTGTCTGCGGAATGCGACAGCGCGCGTTCGCATGCGGCAGCATACTGCAGCACGTGGTAGCACAGGCAGAACAAATGCGATTCCGTGCTGCCAGATGTGGTCCAACCCTAATTTTACTTTGCCAAAGTCTATGAAAAAAAAGGTAAGATTTAAAATAGACATTTGAATCGGAAAAGGTCAAAAAAGATGATATCTTATTTGACGTGACATTTCTTGATGCAAATGACAATCTGAGTGTTACAGAGCTACCAAGTTATTTACGAAACGGGCGTTATTGCAACTACGGCCACTAATACGGAAATGTTAAATTCCAGAACTGCTGTGATTGGTAGAAATACAATTTTGTATTACTACTAGCGCCACCGTTCGTTTCATAGATAAGTTGGTCTGTCTAAGGTCTGTCTGTACTGAAATTGATTCAAACTTATATATAATACTTAAATAGTTATTTTTTTTTGGCAGTTATTCTGGTAGATCGATTTAGATCCGTTACATAGATCTCATACAAAGAAGTCAAAACTTTGCTTAAAACAAAAAGTACAATTTCAGTTCTTTAACTATCTCAACGAAATTTACAGAAAAAACAACTAAAGTATATACATTACATACATTTCTTAAGTCAAACAAAATTGAGATCAAAATGTTGTAAGTAACACATAATAAAATTAACTAATATTTGATATTTAACTAATTGTTACTTAATTAAAATGTGGAGGAACAGGTACTGCACACTTTCAACTTAAAAACTAAACTTAATTTTTAAATTGATTCATTTCTAACTAAAACTAAGATTATTTCCCAAAGTAGGAATTTTTTGAATAAGGTTCCCCTTATTATTTCTTATTACATGACCAAACTTCGTACGCGATTATCGTCACATTTTGGAAAACGTATTTCTTAAAATAATAAAGCTTATATGTTCTGATGTGTAAACTAAAATATTGTTTCACTAAAATCTGTTCAGTGGTTTTTGCGTAAAATAAAACAAAACATCCTCACTCAGAAAGGGATTCTAAACTTTGGCATTTATACTATTAATAGAAGTCTTCACGTTTTAAATATTTTATCGATACTTATCGATATATTTTCTTCCAACACTAAAATGTCGAAATTCTAAGTACAATTTTGAGTAGACACTGTTTGATGACTAAAAAGACTGATACGAGAGCAACAAGATTGTATTAATACATACATACATACATATCTGTCAAGCCTTCCTCCCATCGAGGTAGACAGACTTCTACACTTCTTCTACCACTTCTTTCACTTCATCCACATTCATCAATCGCCTTATACATGTACGAGATATTGGGAGGGAAGACCAAGACGAACATATCTCGATCAAATCTGGGACTTGTTAAGGAAAGGCCAAGTCAAGAATACATCAGGGGCCAAGTCTGCTAATTTAAAATAGCCTCAGTTGTGTGTTGACACATTTGGTATTCTAGTAGACAGTGGCTTACTTACACTGATTGCGACCAAATGTGTCAAAAAATGCCATTGACACTCTGCCGACACATAACTGAGGATATTGTAAATCAGCAGACTTGGGCCTCTGATACTCTACATCAGAAAATTCTTTAAATATCAACATCAGTATCAACATAATCAGACTCGTCAGAATTCTGATCGCGACTTAACCCATGAACCGGGCGACTATTGTCATAAAACATCGCATTACGAGTATTTACATTAATGACTCTGTTTGTATTTGTAACATCGAAATTTCTGATCCATCGGAAAAATGGAGATTGGGCTTGGACTACGCGCATGTGGATGGTCCTAGACCGGGGCGTGGGGGGCAGTGGGCGCGACCCATTACTGGGGGAGTTGCCGTCGGTCCTAACAGGACTAACTCCATCAGGTCTATTAGGCCCAGTCCGACGGTAAGGAGGATCGATTTGCACATGACGATTTGCATTTGCGGTCCTATTCGGTCTAGTTCTATCAGTCATAGGATTATTGAACCTTTCGCGTGCGCGATTACGCCAAGATACATCGTCTTGATCTGTCAAGTTTGATTCGAAGTTTTGATTATTATTGGGCTCGTCGGTCCTAATAGGTCTAGTTGTTAAATCCAATACATTGTCGGAATCAGTAGAATTAGTTGGTTTATCCTGAGTCTTATTTGATTTAGTCGAAGTAGTACTAGATAAACCACTCGGTCCTGGATAGGTCTGAGTAAGAATTCCTGAAAGATAACTAAGATGGTGTGTAGTACTTATGTTACTCGGTCCAGCGATATCAGTCCAAATCAGTCTTCTTTTTTCGGTTCTACTAGGACCGGGTTGCGGGTCTATTGGTCTTGTGAATAGAGTAGATCTTGGAGGACCGGTAGTAAGGTCTAATAAATTGGGATCTGACTGATTAATGCGACTTGGTCCAGGTTGGTCTAACGTAGTAAATTCTGTTTGATTTTTGGTCTGATGAGGACCTGTTTCAATAGACCGAGTAGGACTAGTGGGTAAATCTATTGAATTGGATTCATTTTTATTGGTTTCAATATGTTTTGGCTCGTCAATAACGAGTGGTGACGTAGACAAATCCATTGGTTGAACGGTCCTACTCGAACCGGGTTGAGAAATCTGTTGCAAATCACTATACGGGTCATTTTGAATAGCTCTTGTAGTTTGACCCGATTCCTCACGTCTACTAGGTCTAGAAATGTTTAGGGAATCGGTCCGAATAGGTCTAGTTGATCTGTTACTCATATTAGATCCGGAATGAGCCGGCCTTGGACTTGACTGAGAGCTCAGACGCCTTACAACACCAGTCCTATCAGGTCTAGTCCGATTAAAAGCATTATTAACGCTAAGAGAATATAACGCTCGACTGAAATCGATTTCCATAAACCGATCTCGACTATTCCTATCAAAGATTCTTCGGAAGAAACGATACATTCTCTCTTTACTTATTCTGCTTAATCTGTCAGTTGTGTTAGTCCTGCCAAGTCTGTCAATCCAATTGCCCGCGCGTATAAACGCTGAAATATCAATTCTATCGGTCAAATTAGGTCTAGGCCGATTTAGTGGTAGAAGTATTTCCCTTTCAGAGTCACTAGACCCTTCTTGGCTAGAGTGAGCTATCGGAGCGGTCCTGTTAATCTGAATGTTACTTGTTGTAGTGGTCCTATCAGGTCTACTCACATTTTGCCTATTAACTCCAGCGGCCCTTCTCTGAAGAAACAGTTGTCTGCTGAAAGAAGTTATCGCCCTGGTCCTGCCAGGTCTATTCGTAGTACTATAATGATTGTCAATATTTAAGTTGCTTATCGCATCAGTCCTGTATAGTCTAGTACGTTGATTACCACCGCTTAAAGCGGCTCTGCCAATCTGAGTGAATAAATATCTACTGAAGGAAGTGATCTTAGTAGACCTACTAGGTCTAATGCGGCTGCCTTTTAAATGTTTATTTAACCTGCGTTGATCGGTCCATGGCTTAAACAAAAGTCTATTGAGATTACTTATGATACTAGTCCTGTTCGGTCTATCACTGGTCCCCGCAGTCCGGTCGGGACCGCGGTGGTGCGTGTGCCGTCACTCACGCAGCAAACCGCGCGCTTTGGCGGTTAGTTTCCGAACGCGGCCGCGGGATGAGATCGACACCGCTCGGGGCTCTTCGGGACTCGACGGCCGGGATGTACCTGTGACATAATTTAAAACATGATCCTACTAATATTATAAATGTCAATGTTTGTGCCGATGGATGGATGGATGGATGTATGTTACTCTTTCACGCAAAAACTACTGAATAGATTTTGATAAGACTTGACAATACTGTAGTTTGTACATCAGAATAGAACATAGGATATTTTATTTTAAGAGATATCATGATTTTTCCAAAACATGACGATAACAACGACGCGTACAAAGTCGCGGGCAGCCTCTAGATCAGATATAAAATTGAACAGCTTGCATGCTAATGAAAACTGTCTAGATGTGTGAATCTGAAACCAATATGTTATAGCAACTTTGTAATTTTAACTAATGCAAATAAATATATTTTAATCTTTATGAATCGAGTTAAAATTATTTTTATATAATTTTAGGAACGCAACCAGTGGATTATTCGTAAAGTAGAAGATTAATCCACTGATTGCGTTCCTAAGATTATAGAAGCCATATAAGAGCCATGTAGGGAACCTACAAACGCATATGCATGTATGTACCGTTATGCCGAGAATGCGCAGACGCTGCCCCGAGGTAGTTGTGGTCCCCCGCGTGCACCGCCGCCGCCGCCGCCGTCTGCAAACACACGCTTATGTAACTACAAATACTTCCATACTAATAACATAGATGGCGCTGTTCAACATATCACGTCATAGAGTGTATCCGTAGAAAGCAAGAGAAGTTTTTCATGGTGGACGTATACAGGGTGAGTTTTAATTAGAGAACGATGAGTATGGATATACATATGCTCGTGATAACAAACGACTTTTACTACGGGACCAAGTTCGCAATTTTTCAAATATTTTCGAACTCCCAATACAAAATGCACCACCTGATAGAGTTAAATGTATGGGATAGCAATTTTCGTTAGTGATTTACAATTTGGTCCCTTAGTAAAAGTTGTTTGTTATGACGAGTACATTGTATATCCTTTTCTATCGTTCACTAATTAGAAGTCACCCTGGATACAACTCAAAATTTTTTCGAAGCACTGCTGGTCTTCAAGGGACCGCCTCCTCCCAACTCGAGCCCCTGCCTGGACTTCCACCTTCCCCTATGTGCCCACCTGCTGCCGCCGCCGCTGCAGATGCTGCGGGCCGCGTTTGCTGATGCAGGCGATGGAGTCCTCCTCGCTGTCCTCGTTGTACACCACTCGTCTTCTCCGCGCTCGAGCTCGCAGCGATACGCCGCCGGAGCTCTGTGAAACAATAATTTATTTGTTTATTGGAAAATCAACAGCTTCAATATACATATTGCAAGATTAAATATGTAGGTATGTATGTGTCAACTCGTGGAAGCCTCCCAAGAGTCTCCACAACGACCGGCCCTACGCTGCCCACATCCATCGGCTTCCCGCGACTTTCACCAGGTCGACGGTTCACTTTATTGGAGGCCTTATCATACCGCACCGTCCGGTCACTCTCAAAAGAATGGAAGGAATTGGTCTCTGTCTACCTCGATGGGAACGAGACGTGACAGATATGTGTGTACTATCAGCCGCCCGTGGCTTCGTATCGTACGTATCTTGGAAAAGCCTATGTGTTACCCTGATGTGTAAGCTACAATATTGTAAAGTTTAATTGAAATCTGTTTAGTGGTTTTTGCGTGAAAGAGTAAAAACAACCATCCATCCATACATCGGCACAAACATTGACTGATATTGATTTATAATATTAGTAGGATGATGAGTAGGTATGACATACACTTACATGGTTCCTAGAATGATGTGACCGCCTCTCGTGTGAGGTGGACGGACCGGCTTCCTCTTGCCGTTGTCTGTGATATAAATAAACAATACATGTTTAGATTATATAGACAAAATGTATGGGACATAGTTTCCAGCTCTAACGAGTTGGTCTTGTAGTAAAACTTGTTAGTTATCATTATCACGAGTAAAGTCAGTATAAATACAACACTAAGGGTCCGTTTTACCATTTACAGATAAAATTTAACTGACAGATTAACCTATGTCTATTTCATAAAACACTAGCTGTCCCGGCGAACTTCGTCCCGCCTTAGAATGAACTTTATTGTGTAGTAATAAAGTTCAAATTGACTCTACATTTCAGTAAGAAAACATTTGTAGGTATGGGAAAAAGAAAAGGTCTGTTTTAGGGCTTTCCCGG
Organism: Anarsia innoxiella; assembly: GCA_947563765.1. Classification (NCBI taxonomy): domain Eukaryota; kingdom Metazoa; phylum Arthropoda; class Insecta; order Lepidoptera; family Gelechiidae; genus Anarsia; species Anarsia innoxiella. Next base: position 195,982 of record OX387418.1, on the reverse strand, counting down.
CAATTATTCGAATTTTTCTCACCGTAAGAACCATCCTTGGACTTCAATGAACATTTAAAAAAAAGAATTAGCGAAATCGGTCCAGCCGTTCAGGCGTGATGCCGTGACAACGGAAAACGGGTTTCATTTTTGTATATATAGATAGATATAGATAGATAGATAGATGATGTTTAGCCAGTGACAGGTTTGAAATATCTAAGTGGTGAAACGGGGTCTACGACACTTTTTAAAGTTTTTCAGTTTGCGGAAAAACATGTATGTAATACATGTACCTGATGACAACGAGCGGCGCGTCGTCGTCGGAGGAGTAGCGCGGCTTGAAGGAGTGGTCGGACTCGTAGCGACGCGCGGCTCCGCGTGCGTCCGACGCGTCCGACTCCGAGCACGACGACGACGACGACGAACCCGTCGCGTACCGCTCGCGGGTCCTACAACACCAATTACATTACAGATTATTATATAGGTGGGAACTAATTAGAACAACAAAATCTAGATAATACAAAATGTACTACACTGTGCAAACTATCAGTCATAAGGTAAGGAGTTATTCGTGATCTTGCACCCAAAAAACTCGCACCAAAGCAAAGCAAAGAAACAAGGCAAAAGCTTGAGTGCGACACGACGAATAACTCGGCATAAGTCGTAGACGTTGTTCGTAGACGTTGAGCGCTCAGACGTCCGCCTCGAATCTGGCCGGATATAAACGATCGTGTATATTGTTAAGCCGCGTCAATCGGCCGCGTCTTACGGACGCGTCCGTTAACTTATTCCCACCCTATTCGCAGGAAACACACAAAACACATGGAACACACAGGTAGGTGTGTGTGTACGTGTATATGTGTATATATGTGTTTGTGTATATAGGCACTATTAGGCACATGTGTGTTATTATGCACGTGTGTTTGTGTATAGACTTAGAACTCTGTGTGTGCACTTGTGTATGTGTTTAATTTAAGGCGATAACACATACCTGGTGTGATGTGCCCGCGTCCGCCTGGTCGCTGTGTGGCTGCTGCTGCTGCTGCTCGGTGGACGCGGACGTTTGCGGGGTCGGGGCTGGAAGGACACCATTATCTTTACTAATAATAATTTGTGCCGATGGCTGGATGTTTGTTTATCACGCAAAAACTATTAAACAGATTTTGATGAAACTTAGCAATATTGTAGCTTATAAATCAGAATAACACATAGGCTATAATAATTTAAAATATACTTTTTTCAAGATATGATTATAAGAGCCTCTGTCTACCCTGATAAGAAAGAAACGTGATAGATAAGTAAGTATGTAAGTAACTAACCGGCGGCGTCTCGTACGTGACGTCGTCATCTAACACCTCCTCCTCGAGCACCTCGATGTCGTAGCAGTCTCCGTCCGAGGACCCCCTCTCCGGTAGAGGGGGATGTCGTCGGTACCGCGCCAGGGACTCGTCTTCAGAGTCTGACACGCCGTTCGCTGACGGAGGGTACTCTTCTGCAACATTTTTTCATGACTTTTAAATTGATTGCAAATATATTTATATTCAAAAAGGATGGTTCAGTTACACAAAAAAGTTTGTTACTCTTTCATGCAAAAACCACTGAACAGGTTTTGATGAAATTTGGCAACATTGTAGCACAGAGGCAATGTTATTTTGAGATATTGTGCAAGTTTTCCATGATATGACTTTAAATGCGGCTTTGTACATAGGTACCTTGTGCGTGTGCGCTGGTAGAGGGCGCGGGCTCCACACTCGCGCTGCTGCTTTTACTCTTCTTGCCGACGCCTTTACCTAACAACCAATTTATTTATTTAATTGATATAACTACACAACAGATCAATAACTTAAAACTTGCACATAAATAAAAATGTCGCAACCAACTGGTTAAATAGCTATTCAATCACACGTCTAGCTTGCCTATTCATATATGACATATTTAACCAGTTGGCGGCGACATATCTACTAGTATCTTCATGATGCATGACTAGCCCTTACCCCATCAATATTTACCTTTATGCGAGTGTATATGCGCATGCGCTCCGGGTAGATGTACCCTCCTGGAGGTGGCGGCGAGCGGCTCGGACGACGACCCCCCGGAGCCGTCGGGGCCGTCGCCGTCGGCGGCTACCGGCGGCTGACCTCTACTGCCCGACGCCGCTGAACCGTTCGGGAGCTCTTCTTCTTCTGGTTGGAGATTAGAGTATTTGGTTAATAGAATAAAATACAGTATTTACTTAGAAGGAGATATACAAGGCGAGAATGGATTGAAATGTTGGGAGGGGAAGGCCAAGGCGAACAATTGAAAATAGCAACCCTACAGAGTTTCTTGCTAGGTTCTTCTCTGGGGAAAACTGCACTCTTGCGAATCTAGCATTAACTTTAAAAAAATTACCCGTCCTTAGTGATGTCAAACCTAACCTACAGGATTAATTATCATTTCATTTCATTTCAATGTATCTCGATCAAATTAGGGACTTGTTAAAGAAAGGTAAAGTCAAAAGTACTTTAAACCGACGTGCATTTATTAAATAATACTCTTTATTTACATTAAAACATTAAAACATAATAATAAATGTCAGTGCTCATTCTAGTCTAGAATAACGAGAGGTACAAGCGCCTATCGTCGCTCGTATACTTACGCTTCAAATAAATTGCTCTAATATTTAAAGAAGGCGTGCACGCTATTATCAGTTTTTAATAACGTCACAGCAAAATATTCATAATGAACAAACTATTTTTATATTCCTATCCTAGGTCAATGCATAGGGTTAGATAGTTAAACAAAACACAATTTAATCAGCAAGAGTAATTTAATCCGCTCAAAGAATACTTCCACGTAAAAGCGCGCGAATCGACCACTTGACAATTATCAGAGTAGAAATGGGACGCGACTGTCAATTGTTACGCTAGTGTCGTTCAAAAACCGATTATCTGCTTAATAATAGGATGTACTATACATACCCGTAGAGTGCGTAGTCCTAGCTCTGAGTGCGGCCTGTCTCCGCGGACGTCGGCGGGCGGTGCGGGGCGCGCGGGGCGAGGGCCGCTGCAGCTGCGTCTGCGCACGCGACCACAGCGACTCGAAAAGCGCCGATAGCCGGACCGTCATCGAGTAGATCTAGGGGGGGATATTCATCGTTATATTTTTGAGTAACACTCTTGTCGCATGAAGAAAGCAATTAATGAATAAAAAAAAAAGACTGGCCAAGTTTGAGATGGACGCGAGCTTAAATAAGGCGTTTTGACGTTGACGAGTATATTATTTGTATGACAACCCATAACCAACATGAATGTATGAGGCGACTGATGAATGTGGATGAAGCAAAGTATGTTTGTATTGAGAGAGGCGTGTCAGATATGTGTACAATAATATTTACCCGACTCCGTTTGTTAGTGTTGTAGAGTCTCGAGTTAGAGAACACTCGTCGTATATCAGCTACCACCCGCGACGCGCTGCTGTAGCGACCTGAAACATAGACGTTATTTACTACATCGGCTTCGGTTAAATATTCCTGTCCTGTGCTATGAGGTTGTCATTTATCTTGCCGCTACAGTCTTCGCCAAGACACTTGTCAACCTTTTAGTCCCAGCATCTATTCAGGGGCCCAAGCCTGCTAATTTAAAGTAGCCACAGTTATGTGTCGGTAGAGTGTCAATGGCATTTTTTGACACACACAGAACTGAGTATAATGTATAGCAGATTTGGTGCCCTGTTCTTCTATGTAATATAACTCGGCTGTAGTACGTACCTTGCTGCAGGTTGTCGGCGATGGTGCCGAGGTCGACGGGCGTGCTGACGACGCTGAGGTAGTCGGGCGCTTGGCTCGGCGACACGGGCCGCTGGAACGGCTCGGCGTCCGCGCTGCTGCTGAGCTCGCGCAGCAGCGCCTGCAGCGTCGAGCGCCACGACACGCGGCGGGAGCCTGACGTTGTGCGCTTTACGGAACATTTACCACAATCTAAATTCTCATATATTTTAGTTAGTATGTCCTAACACCAAAACAGCAGGGCGTACTTAATCTTTGATCACAATATTATTTTCTTTTTCAATCCCTTCTTTTGCTTTTAATTCATCTACAAATGAAATCCCTCATTCTATTCATCTATACAACTTTTCAGGTACCAATTTCGTCGGCTTTTCAAGTGAGAACCAATACATTAAAACACTGACGAAAGTATGTTTGGAAGGCAGTAAGTGGAGGGATTACAAGTAGATAAGTAGTAGAATAAATAGTTACATTAGTAGCGTGCGCTGCGAGCGGCTCGTCGTCGGAGGAGTGGTACGAGGCGGCTAGCTCGTGGTACTTCGCTAACACGTCCACGTCGCGCCAGTTGCTGCAAGAAAGAAGGAGAGATCAATTATTAATACTATTGCGACAAAATACAAACTCAGATATCTGCAGTGTAACTGGTCCACTATGTAACTGGTCCAATACGTCACTAGTACACAATGAAACTGGTACACTATCACGTACCTGATGATATGCAGTAGTAAGTCAGTGACGAGCCGCGCCTGTCTCACTATGGCGGAGTGCGGTACGTTGAACTGCTCGGCGTTGCTCGCGAGGTAGCGCACGTCGAACTGAGCGGCTACGGCGCGACGGTAGAACTGAAATATACACGTATCATTACACATACATATCTTTCACGCTTCTGGAGAGGGGGAGAGAGCCCAAGGCATAGACCACTTCTCTACAGTTGCTACTATCGAAACAGTTATTAGCGCCTGGTAAAATAATTTAGCAAATATCTCGAGAGGACTAAAGTGTGATACTCGTAGGCGCATGAACTTCTTGTAGACTTAATGTTTCTTATTTATATAAATTACATGTCATGTTTCTTGGGGAATGTTGTTCGGCAAGATCTTCCATGCAACATAAGTACGACACATACATATCCGTCACGCTTGTCTCACATAGTTCATCACACAGAGACCACTTCTGCACTTGTTACGACACAAACATACTTTCGCCTCATCCATATTGATCAATCGTTCATACATACACGTCGGTTTAGGGCGCTCCTGACTTGGCCTTTCTCAAGTTCCCCGATTAACGTATAAGTGCAGTACATAGTATATGCGTATACTCACGAGGTTGTCGAAGCGGGCGCGGATGGTGGCGAGGTCGATGGGGTAGGGCACCACCATGGCGTACGCGGGGTACTGCTGCAGGTCCACCGGCGCCACGAACGGTTCCGCCGCTGACAGCGACATTACCTGCACATTATAGGTTATATCACTTTCTGAGTTTAGTTTCAGAACGTGTTCATAACGTCTAATATGTTTAACCCTACTAATATTAACCCCTTCTCCCATTATGATACTTACAGGCGATTCAATTATCCTGCAAGTCTTGAAGACTAATAACCGCGAAGTATCTCACATACATTTGAATGCAGACTCGCACACTACGATACCGATATAATGTATGTGAGATTAATGAGACTAGTCTTCGAGAGATGACGTACCTGTGATATGTGCGTGGCGATGGCGCGGCAGGCATCGACGCGGTCCCCGAGCGGCCACTCGTCGGGCTCCGCGCGGTACAGCGCTGCCTCCAGCTCCGGCTGCAGCACCGGCACTGCGCCCCCGGGCTCCGATGGCAGTCTGTGATATATACTAGTCTATAACCTGAATTACTTTCTCCAAAAGAAAGCAGGAAGCGAAATAAGTGTGTTTGGATCGTAGCAAGTGGAGCGAAGTGGTCTCTGTCTGCACCGATCAGAGGAGTGACGTATGCGTTTGAATGTTATGTATTTCCTCCAAGAAACATGAATGCAAAATAAGGAAGAATCATCAGCCTTTACGATGACCTAGTTGGCGCAATAATCACTATATCGGACTCATCGTCAGCCCTAATAGTAAGTAGCGGGAAGTAGTCTCTGCCTACCCCGATGGGAGAGAGACGTGACGGAAATGTTTGTAAGTCCGTCTCCAACGTACCTATCCTCGTCGATGGGCTCGAGGTCCCAGGGCGAGAGTCGCTCCACCTCGCCGTTGTCCCAGCGCACCTTGAGCGACAGGAAGTGCGCGGCCGCCGCGGCTGCCCACGTGGCGTCGCTGTCTGGAGGAGAGGTACGCTCCACGATCACGCCCGTCCACCACGAGTCGTCTATCATGCAGCGGAACCTAGACGGAGGCAAGGAATCAGATAATGAAGTAAGAACAACAAACAATCCTAATATAAATATTATAAGTCAATATTTGTCCCGATGGATGAATGTGAGGATGTTTATCAGTCTTTTACACGAATAATTAAAAATGACCAGAACCAATAACATCCACTAACTTGAAAAATAGGCATGACGACAAAAAAAATGTTTTAGGCCCATCACATAGTTTATTTTTAAATATTCGACACGTATTTTTTCTTTTTTCTCTTAAACTAAAAAATACAAAGATACACTGGGTTAAAGTTGCTCGTGACGTCACGCTTACGTACGATTTTTACATAAGAGTGACGTCAAAACCCCCCACTCCATAACTTTGATGCTCTGTATCTTTGTATTTATTTATGTATTTAATCAGGTAAAAATTGTGTTTCAAATATTTTTTAATAGCCTAAAAGACGGTCTAATTATTTTTTGAATTTTTGAATGTAGTCGTCATCCCTATTAAATGAAGCTTGGTACACTAAGTACACGGTCACTCACCGATCCCCCTGCCCCCATCCCCTCTGCACAGAGATATCGTACTGCTGCTTCAGCACCAAGAAGTCAATCACATCCGGCATATCATGATACCGCACTGTGAACGACCGCTGTCGGCCGCCGCTCGACGCGCTCGGGTCTATACAGGCTAGCCGGACGCACGCGATGCGGGGCGGCTTTATCACGTACTTTATACCTATTACCTTTACTATTTCGCATTCCTGCAATGAAAATGTAATTGGTGAAACATGTAGTTATCATAAAATAATAATAAACAGCTCTCTAATACCTGTTCCTTGCAAATAAATTCATCCCATTTCATTTAATGAGGTGTTAATGTAATAACCTAGAGAAATGCATGCACTTTCACCAAAATTAACAAGCGCCTGAGAAATCTAAATAGCATTATATCGAATAGGTATTTTTCTATGAAATTTTCAGGCGCAATTTTCAAGTTTTAACTAAATAAGCAGGAATATGTGAAATCCATAAACCTACGACTGATTACATAGCTATTAGGCTAGCGTGGTGTAATCACTCTCATATAAGAGTAGGCTCGTGCCCCTGTAGTGGGGATATTAAAAGGGTGACAAGAAGTGGAAAACCTTGCGTCAATAACAGCATACTTACATGTACGACGGTCCTCTCCCAAGGTTTATCTCTGGGATTTACTTTATACACGTCCTTCTCAGCCACCGCCTCGAAGTAGCGCTGGTGACCCTGTAACACATATTATATTCGAACTTGATGCGACGTGACGGTTTCCTGAGAAACATCATTGAAGAGGAAATCGAAATAACACAAAAAACTTTCGTCTTTCATACTAATGTCGATCGATCAAGTTTTTTTTATTTTATGTAAAGGTAAAAGTTTATATTTCAACTGATATTTCTCATATCCTTGGTTCTTTTACTTAGGGGGTTAGGAAGTGCATCTCTTTTTACTGTCTTAAATATTTTCTACTCCGACGAGCATTTATAAGGCGACTGATGAATGTAGATGAAGCGAAAGAGGTATGTTTGTATCGTAGCCCGTGGAGGAAAGCGGTCTCTGTCTACTACAATGAGAAAGAGGCGTAACAGATATGTATGTTAGTATCTTCACAATGTGGGCAGCGCGAGACCGGTCGTTGTGGAGATCCTTGGGAGCCTTTTGTCCAGCAGTGGACGTCAACAACAAGTTACTTCATAGACATACCAGCCGAAAGTAGAGACAGAGATCCCCCATCTGTGGATGGTAGGGCGCCTTCCTCGGCGACACGGCGCACAGCCACTCCCCCGGCCGGTACGCGTCCGGCAGCTCCTCGGGCGCGGGGACCGCAGCACCAGTGGGCGGCGACGCCGTGGCGCGCTCTGGACGCTTTGATGCCGCGGTCGAACTCGGGCTGTATCTGTATGGAGAATACAATTTTGAATATGTATGGTGTATATATTATATCTATTTCAAATCCACACTAAATATCTCGGTACGGATAGAATCGGATAGTGCGTAACCGCTCATACTACACATACCTCCTCGCCGGTAGAGGTCGTCGTCGCGCCCTCGCTGGCGGCGCCATCTCCGCGCCCGCTTCCCAATCAGAGTACGACGAACCGGAACTATGAACATTACAACTTTACTTTATCTACTGTTATAGGCAGTTTCATGAATGGTTTATTAAGTAATCTGGGTACTTATTAGCTAGCTGTAACCGGAATTGTTAAATTCACTGTAACCAAAAAACATGTGTGTGCTCGCCGCAGTTTCGCAAACCATTAGCAAACCACGTACTCACAATGTTTTTTGGTTACAGCGCATGCATGCAACGGTTACTGTTACAGCTCGCTTAACGTTGCGAAAAAGCATTTATTTATTTGAAATGTATATAACTAAATTATGTCTAAGGTAAGGGAAAGTAATGATATAGTATACCTGTCATCAGTTTTACTGCTTGTGTATGAACTGAAAATGTAAACGGAATATATTACATTTAAATAGCTATTTAATGGATAAATGGATACTTATGGCCCGTTTCACCACTTACAGATAAAATTTAACTGACTGATAAACCTTTTTCATAAAATATGACGTTTTAGACAGAGACAGATATAAAATATCTGTTAGTTAAATGTTATCTGTAGATAGTGAAGCAGGCCCTTAAAAGTATAAACCTAATCTATTAGTTTACGAATGGTATCAGTATATGTAAAACAATCTCACCAAGATGAATCGGAGTCGGCGGAGGACCGTCGCGGCGACCTCGGCGTGCGCGAGCGGTCCGAGTACACGGACCAGTCCGCGGAGCCCGAGCCCGAGCCGGACCGGGATCGGGACCGCGAGCGGGACGAGCGCGCCGGCGACAGCGACCGCAGACCGGATGAGACCACGCGCGGCCGGGGCTGCGGGGGTACAGTGGTGTAATATTGTAGCTAAGTTAAAAGGGTATCTGGTTGTACTAGTGTATTAGAGGTTGTCCACGACTGCGTACGCATTTATCGTCATATCTTGGAACTTTAACGCAATATCTTAAAACAATATAGCCTATGTTTTATTCTGATATTCAAGCTCTAATACTGTAAAGTTTCATCAAAATCTGTTCAGTGGTTTTACGAATAAAAAGAGTAACAAACTTCCTCACATCCATCCATAGGCACAAACATTGACATTTACAATATTAGTAGGAATTAGAACTTTAATAGTGTATAGTGTGTGTGTGTGTGTACCTGTGCAGCGGGCGCGCGTCGTGCTTTGGGCTGCCGCCGCCGCGCGGCCGGGTCGGTGCTGATCATGACGGGCCGACGACGCATCTCACGTCGCCACCAGCATTGCTCCAGTTGGTTTTGTTCCAATCTGAAACAGTACAGGGTTACGTTTCCACCAATTTCAAATATGTTTTTCAGAACATAATAATAAATGTAAATTGCTGAAAAAAATTTTTTTCTTTTGCAAATTAGATTTATCAGCTACTAGCTGGCTGCCCGAGACTTCGTACGCATTTACCGTCATATCTAGAAAAAAAAAAAAAAAAACATGATATTGTAAAATAATATAGCCTATGTGTAACTCTGATATCCAAGCTAAGTTGTTGTAAAATTTAATTAAAATCTGTTCAGTGGTTTTTACGTGAAGAAGTAACAAGATATCATATTGTTTTTTCCAAGATATGACGATAAAGGCGTACGGAGTCGCGGGCGGCCTGTAGTGTATAATGCAGTACGTACGTGGCCTGCTCGAGGCGATGCAGCTGGCTGCGCGGCGGCGGCGGCACGATGCAGAGCGTGCGCGGCGGGTGGGCGGGCGCGGGCTGCCCCCAGGCGGCGGCGTGGCGCACCCCCTGCCCGCGCCACGGCCCGCGCCCCGCCGCGTCGTTGCCGCCGCGCTCGCCCGCTAGCGCCTCGATCATCAACTGCCAATTAAATATGCTTCATTAGCAATACGCCTACGATATACATACGACACGTTTACATACAATACGACCTACGCTCATTCAGGGAAGATTGGTGGGAAGCAGCTAATAACAGGAGTGTTTGGAGAGGCATCGGAGAGGCTTTCGCCTAGCAGTGGGACGAAATAGGCTAAAAAAACCAATTCTCATATAATGCAATACAACTAAAAGATACATTTCTCCTTCACTACGATACTCACATCAAGCCTGGTAGGCACGGCCCCGAGCGGCACGAGCTGGTCCGGTGCGAGATGCTCCCGGCCGGGCACGAGCCGCTGGTAGCGGGGGGGATGCGGCGCGCCCTCCACGTCCACGAGGAAGGGCGGCGGCATGAGGTGCGGCGGCGTCTCCGTCTGCTCGTCTAGAGCGCCGCCCAGCGCGTCGCGGACTACACGCACATACATACAATTAGCTTCATACATCATATAGGTAAGGCCTTTATTTAAGAACGTTATTTATCCAAATGAACAACTTTCCCTAATCAATTACAATACGAAACTACAAATTTAAATAATTGCTATTTAAAATTTTCAGGCGCTTGTAATTCAAATGATTTAGGACCCATTTCACCACTTACAGATAAAATATTACTGAAAGATATTTTATACCTGTCACTGTCTAAAACGTAATGTTTTGTGAAATATACATAGGTTTATCAGTCACTTCAATCTTATTTGTAAGCGGTGAAAAAGGCACTCGAAATTACAAACGCCTGCACATTTTAAATAGCAATGATTTTCTTTTTAGTAAAGTTGGATTGCTTTCATGAAATACCAGGCGCTATGTAAACGTAACTGATATTATTTATACCTAATGGCCTATAATCATTATGAAAGAACTACTCGGCGCAATGTAAACTTTTACATACATAATGGGAAAGAGGCGTGACAGATATGTATGTATGTATATTATACCTAATGGCCGGTAATCAGTATGAAAGAACAGCTCAGTGGGCAGCTCCGATAGTAGCCGATGTCCGTGTCCGAGTCCGAGCAGCAACAGATGTCCGTGGCTGTCGGTGGCCGCTATACTGGACGTGCCGCCCCACTTCGCGTCGAAGATCGCGCCGTCGCCCTGCAGGGAGAAAGAAGAGCAATTTCTTTTAGAAATATGCTGTACCTTTTGTATAACTTCTCTTTTTTTCTGTCTCTATGTAAAAAGTTACAACACTTTAGAAACATATTTTTTAACCTTCAGCCTGCGTAACACGGACTGCTTCAAGTAGTCTCAACTGCTTGAAGCCGCGACCGCGCGGTTAACTATTAAATCAATCGCATGTACGGCAATGACTGAACGCAAAAGCTCACCGCGCAGTCGCGGCTTGAAGCAGTCCCTGTACGGCAGGCACTACTACCGTCTGTATTCTGTATCTGTATGTAGTGTTACCTGTCCGGGTATATCGTTGTGGAAGGAGGCGATGAGCTCCGCGGTGGGCGCGTGCCACAGCAGCAGCTGTCCGTCGTGTCCGGCCGACAGCGCCACGCCCGCCAGCCACGGGTGCGGCTCCAGCACGTACGCCTCGTCGCGGTGCCCGCGCAGCACCGCCGTCTGCACGCCGCGACGCGCGCACCACACCTGGGGGGGGGGGATTGATACATACATACATATCCGTCACGCCTCTCTCCCATCGGGGTAGGCAGAGACCACTTCCTTTCACTTGCTCAATCCAAACACACTTCTTTCGCCTCATCCACACTCATCAGTCGCCTCGTGTACATGCACGTCGATTTAGGGTACTATTGACTTGGCCTTTCTTGAGCAAGTCCCTTGCTGAGCATGTCTTCCACGACGCCTTACCCACTTTCAAAAAAAAAAAAATACTGTCTTTAAAATAAGTTTTATCTAATTATAACTTTGTTTTTTCTTTTGGTGTGTGATGTGTACACCTGTTATTTCCGCATATAGCTGAAATGTATAATTAATTTATAAGAATTACTGTTGTGTATTGCTATGTGTAGTGTTGGTGTTCCGTAGTAAATAAATAAATAAATAAGTCCCCGATTTGATCGAGGCACGTTCGCCTTGGCGTTCCCCTCCCAACATTTCATCCACTCTTGCCTTGTATATCTCTTTTGTTAATCTCCTTTCGCATTTATGTCAATGGTAGCTAGTGAAGTGCACCCCACTCAACTCACCCTGACGGTGGTGTCGGAGACGGCGGTGAGCACGTACGCGTCGCTGCAGTCCCAGCACACCATGGTGACCTTGAGCCGCTTGTCATTGCTGCCGGAGCCGAGCGGCAAGCAACGCAGCAGCTGGTGCCGCCACTGCGTCGCGTGCAGCGTCCATAAGGCTGCGCTGCCGTCCTAACACACAGTTACAGTGGCTATTAAATTGGTTACTCATACGCGAGCTGTAACCGTTACGTGTACTGTAACCAAAAAAATTGGTTGTCTGTAAAGTCGGTTTACTGACGATAGTTGAACGTGACAACGGATGTCGAACGCTGCCGAACGCAAAGGCCGATTGTGCTTCTTTGTCGCTCGTTCCGCGCTCTCGCTTGCACTTCAAGCTTTACATGGACCGCCTCAAAGCGAGGTAACGCCGCATGAGTCATGTTTTTTCGTGCGTGCAGCCGGCTCTATCGAATTATAAGACGTTGTCACGTCAAAACATGTGTACGTGGTTTGCGAAACAGCTCGCAGCGAGCCAACGATTGTCGGTTTGTCAGGTTACAGTTACAGCTTGCAAAATGAGTACGTTAACTGAAAGCTTTCCGGTAACGTCGCAACTGTACACACTAGAATCTATATCACGCATGTTACGGTTACAGTTCGCTAGTATGTATTCGGCTATAATTATGATAAATTCAGGCTGTTTATATACAAAAAATACTCCCATGAAACCCAACTTTCCCAAACTATGGGTCCAAGTGTGTCGCTACAGCACGTACCTTGGAGCCGGACACGAACCGCAAGCCGGAGTGCGCCCAGGCGATGGAGTCGACGGCGTCGCTGTGCACCGCCACCTCCAGCACGCGGCGCGGTGCCGCCAGCCCGCCCACGCTGTACACGCGCACGTGCTGGTCCGCGCTGCCTGCCGCTAGGAACCTGGCGGAAGGACAAAGCCTATAGCTTTAGTAAACAAACTAGAGACCACCCCCGACTTCGTACGCTTTTATTGTCATATATCCGAAAAACCACATGTAACACTGCATGAAACCTTAAAGCGATGATGCATGAAACCTTAAACCTTAAAAAAAAATTAAACGATTTACTTTATGATTATCACATCATGGGTTTGCCATGCCAGAGAGTTGGGATGTCTTGATGCTTTCGGAGGCTTGTGGTTTTGTTTGGTCTCACACACAACATATCTACAAATGATATAGCTTATATGGCGTTAAGCCGCCAATTGACGTCCGCCAGTGTATACATACCCGCCGCCGGCGCTCCAGGCCGCACAGATCATGTGACAGGCGCCGGGCCGCATCCGCTCCACGTACTGCACGGGCTGCGACAGGAACTGCCCGTCGGCGCTGCACGTCCAGAACGCCACCGAGCCGTCCGTTGACGTCGACGCCAGCCACCGCACGTCCGGGTACGCTGGAGGCGCCCAGTGTACCTGTAAGGTAAGACAGACATAATTAGGGAACTGGCCTATACTAACTCTAGGTCGTATTAATATAGGCGAATCCCCGTATTATTTGTTGAGGTCATTACTGCGCTTGTATACGATAAAAGAAATTACCGTATCTGCGGCAGACAAGACAAGAATTTTGTCTATTCTACACGCGAAACACCACCTCTACCAACCTCAACAACGTTCTCCGCGTCGTGTCTTGCGCAGACAAGATTTTTTCGTGCACCGCTGTGAGCAGTGTACACAGTTCTTTTCTAGTTACGATACGAATTCTTACGCAGGTCCAATGTCAAAGTCAAAAATATATTTATTTCATAGACATAAAAACTGCTCTTGAAACCGTTACATTAAATATCGTGTTCAAACGCCCTCAGTTTCTATTTAATGTGCTACATACCGAGGTGATAGTGCCCTGATGAGCGTGCAGCACGGCCCTGGGCGCGGCAGTAGACAGACACCAGACGCGCACGAGCCGCTCCACGCTGCCGGCCGCGAGTAACGCCCCGTCGGCGCTGACGCACGCGTCCGTGATCTCCGCACCGCAGCCGCGCAGCGTTGTCAGTAGACGGCCGTCGCGGGCGCTCCATACCTATGATACAGATATATGATGCTCACAAATTGTTTTGAAATAAAACTGAGTTAAAGAGTGTGTCATTCGACGTCAAATGATAAAAGGTAGAAACAGACTGGTCCCACGTGCCACGTACCATTGCATACGACATTATGAAATCTGCTCCTTTAAATCATTGTGCTTGTCTCTAATGTAATCGAAATGAAAATAATTTACTCGCACGCAGTCGTACGTAAGTTCATACTTATTATCGTCATATCTTGAAAAACTTACATAATATCTTAAAATAATTAGCCCATGTGTTAATCTGATGTGCAAGCTTCACTGCCAACATGATTTTAATTCTTAATGAAAGATAAGCGATTTTTTCTAGAATAAGTGACAAACAAGTATCCTTCAGCAGATCGTCAGTACCAAGATCTGTTCAGTGAAAAGACAAACTAACTAACCTCCCTAATCAGATAATGAGTACCTTAACAAGCAGATCATCAGCGCCAGTAATAACGTATCGCCCAGTGCGGTCGAACACGCAGCAGTAGACGGCGGAGAGATGCCCGAGCGTCCGTCGCTGCAGCCGCAACCCCGCCAACAGCCGCGGAGACACCAGCGCGCGGCCGCCCACGCCGCCCGCGCGCTCTGCGGCGCCGATGCCGAGCTCGCGGTGGATTAGCCGGCGAGCTACAAACATTATCATTACATTATAATGTTGTTGTTGTTATAATGTTATGTTACTAATTATTTGTGAATCAGTTTAGAAGATATATATTGAGTACATGATAAGCTAGCTGACTTTTTGTGGTCGTTAAAGCAGTTACGCATTATATCTGATTCTTATCCGAGATATTTAATATGGATCTGAGATAGATCCGAAAACGAATTCTATACTAAACTAGCTGTCCCGGCGAACTTCGTCCCGCCTTAGAATGAACTTTATTGTGTAGGAATAAAGTTCAAATTGACTCTACATTTTAGTAAGAAAACATTTGTATGGGAAAAATAAAAGGTCTGTTTAGGGCTTTCCCGGCAATTATTCGAATTTTTCTCACCGTAAGAACCATCCTTAGACTTCAATGAACATTTTAAAAAAAGAATTAGCGAAATCGGTCCAGCCGTTCAGGCGTGATGCCGTGACAACGGAAAACGGGTTTCATTTTTATATATATAGATAGATAGACTAGCTGTCCCGGCGAACTTCGTCCCGCCTTAGAGTGAACTTTATTGTGTAGGAATAAAGTTCAAATTGACTCTACATTTTAGTAAGAAAACATTTGTATGGGAAAAAGAAAAGATCTGTTTTAGGACTTTCCCGGCAATTATTCGAATTTTTCTCACCGTAAGAACCATCCTTGGACTTCAATCAACATTTTAAAAAAAGAATTAGCGAAATCGGTCCTGCCGTTCAGGCGTGATGCCGTGACAACGGAAAACGGGTTTCATTTTTATATATATAGACTAGCTGTCCCGGCGAACTTCGTCCCGCCTTAGAATGAACTTTATTGTGTAGGAATAAAGTTCAAATTGACTCTACATTTTAGTAAGAAAACATTTGTATGGGAAAAAGAAAAGGTCTGTTTTAGGGCTTTCCCGGCAATTATTCGATTTTTTCTCACCGTAAGAACCATCCTTGGACTTCAATGAACATTTTAAAAAAATAATTATCGATATCGGTCCAGCCGTTCAGGCGTGATGCCGTGACAACGGAAAACGGGTTTCATTTTTATATATATAGATAGATATAGATATAGATATAGATAGATAGACTAGCTGTCCCGGCGAACTTCGTCCCGCCTTAGAATGAACTTTATTGTGTAGGAATAAAGTTCAAATTGACTCTACATTTTAGTAAGAAAACATTTGTATGGGAAAAAGAAAAGGTCTGTTTTAGGGCTTTCCCGGCAATTATTCGATTTTTTCTCACCGTAAGAACCATCCTTGGACTTCAATGAACATTTTAAAAAAATAATTATCGATATCGGTCCAGCCGTTCAGGCGTGATGCCGTGACAACGGAAAACGGGTTTCATTTTTATATATATATACTAGCTGTCCCGGCGAACTTCGTCCCGCCTTAGAATGAACTTTATTGTGTAGGAATAAAGTTCAAATTTAGTCTATATTTTAGAAAACATTTGTATGGGAAAAAGAAAAGGTCTGTTTTAGGGCTTTCCCGGCAATTATTTGAATTTTTCTCACCGTAAGAACCATCCTTGGACTTCAATGAACATTTTAAAAAAAGAATTAGCGAAATCGGTCCAGCCGTTCAGGCGTGATGCCGTGACAACGGAAAACGGGTTTCATTTTTATATATATAGATAGATAAGATAAGATAGATAGATATCACGGATCGTATAAGAATCGGATGTAGTGCGTATAACACGTCGGAAATATCTGCGGACCTCGCTGGAATGCGCTTACCCCCGGGCTTCCCCCGTTTTCGCCTATCCAGTACCGTGACGAGTACGTACGAGTTGCATGACGTCATCAAGCCAGGTCCGCAGATATTTCCGACGTGTTATAACTACTGTTAATGCCATAATTAATATTTCACGGCCTTAGCATACTTGCTCGCTATTTTATAGTTATCCCGTGTCATTATCTCTTTATCACATTCCTACTTTAGACAGCGACGGAAGTATTGTAAGACTGATGCATATCATAGTCTCCAGAATTTTTTGTAAGTAACTAAAACTTAATGAAACGCCAAATTAATTGACCTTCCAGCAACTGATTAAAACTCACCGAGTGAATGATCCTGTTTGTATGCGGAGTATTTAGGCGGAGCGCGGAGTAGGGACTCCGACAACAGCGAGAGGCGCGCTGACACCGCGTCGTGGGGAACTGAGGCCCCGTCGTGGGGAGCCACCCCCCGCGCTGATTGGGCCAGTTGCAGCGCGCGCTGGCACACCGACGCCAGTCGCGTGTACGATACATCTTCATATTGTGAGGCCTGTTATTCGTAAGTTAAACAGTTTTGTTTGCTAAACGAAATAATTGAGCTTATTTCGGCTAGTTATTAAACAGTTTTTTTCTCAATGATAATTTAATTAAATTGCATTTTAGAACTGATCATAACAATTTGTAACCGCAATGTAAGTTGCGACTCTTGCGAGTATTTATATCACGATATCAAAGAAATAAGTGCGGGCGACGAAACGAAATGAATTTCAAGTTTGCCGCCATACTGCGTCACGCGCCTTTCGGTCGTTCTCGAGTGACGCCGCCCCAACGCAAAGCCAATCGCCTACCAGAATATCGGCGTTCGGCTACAAGAGCGAGACGCACGATCTTTTCACGTCGAGCTTACGTAAGAGAGAAAAGGACAGCTCCAATGTCATGACGACTACGTCTTCCTCCCATATTGCATGATAAATGATTTTTTTGCAAATCGCTGAAAATCTTAATAATTTTCACTGAAACTTGACTAAAATATTTTTCTCGCATTTTCACCACATTTTTACGCTCAGTTTGATGTATAATACGATATAAGTTTTTTTGTACTTTATTCGCATTTTCACTCGTTCCCGTCGCTAATCTCGTAAGAAAACGTACGTTTGTAGTGTTTTCATGCTGAAAATCATGAAATTCTCACCAATTCATCGTAGGATTGGGCGTGCTCGTTGCCCTCCCAGTCGAGACGCCGCGGCAGCACCTGCAACACACAGAGCCGTACAAAAACTTTTCAGCAAACTTTCAGCGAGTTTGACAGCCGCCCCCACGTGCGCTGCCCACCAAAACAACAATAAGCTCTAAACCCGGCACTAGGAAGCTCAAACTCACCTCTACGCTCTCGAGCTCTTTTAGCAAAGTCTGCAAAAGAAAGGGCCTCGGTTAGCTCATTTGACCATACAGAATTAATATTTGGACTTATTTCCACCGAATTTACCTTTGCAGTCTCCTTCAGGGGTCCTCCGGAGAGAAATTTCGCTATCAGAAAGTAGAGCTCTGTAACCGGGAAAGGTACCATTACACGACCTCACACATACGACACTATTCACTTTGAACTCGAATTTTAAGCTCCAGCACTCACCGGCGACGACCCTTTGCTCCTCGTTGGATTCCTCCATCGTTCCAGAATTTATTTCACAAACACAATCTCACACTTTCCATCACAAACACTGTAAAAATCGAGCAAACATTTTCTCTTCTTACATTGTTGACGAGCGAGAAATGCAACCTTCTGTAATAATAGCAAGATGGCGTATGTTCTGTCGGTAAAACAGTTCGCCAGGTAGAGGAGGAAACGTCATGAGGGCGCTGCGCGCGTTTACGAAGCGTCGTTACATAAAAAAGCTAGATGGCGCTATAAATTTGAATGGTTGAATGGAAAGTGTGGCTAGTTACGTTTAACGACATACAACCCCAATATCGTTAAAATAAAATATAACATAAATATTCAAAACATTAAAAATTATTATTTTAATAGTGCAAATAAATCTGTTTGAAAATAGTACTAAGATAAAAATATCGCCTTGTTAGTGTAAATTACTACTAATGACTAACAATTTGTAACAATTTGTAAGTCATCAGTTTTCTGAACCAGCCACATTGAATTTACGAACGAACGAAATACAATACGAATCGAATGTCAAAATTTCGTAAAGATGCGGATGCGGTGCTCAGCAATTTAGGTACCTAATTTTCTTCAATACTCTTCAACAAACGATGAGTTTGGACATTAGATCATTTCGTTTGAGACAAACATTAATTGTGATAAAAAGTTCGCATGTCAATTCCACTTGAGTCAGAAAAGTGGTGATTTTAATGCGCGGTGGGTGTGACTGGTCTTCGAGAGGCAAATACCGAGGGGATCCAGGGTCCAGACGACCGTCTTCAACTAGGAGTCATGCTAGACACGTGTTCAGAGCGTGATATTTCACCATAAAGAGTGAATTACGTGAGTGTTATCTCAATGTTTATTATTTGCAAGTAGGGCGCGATGTTTTACACCTGAGCTACTGGGTACGGTCACTGCACACCCTCTAGCTCTGTTTATTGATTAGTATCTAAAAATACATGCTAAATTTGTATCGGCCCTCACTACTGGCAGCTTACTGGCAGTAACTCACCAGGTCTCTCCTACCAATAACTAATGAATAGTTTGCAAAGAGTTGTTACTACATTTTAACTTAAAAGTTAATGGATTCACTTGAAATACAAATAAGTAACCTCTATTTCATATAAAAAAATAATCAATAAAGTCACAAATTAATACTGACAACATTGGTAGGTACCATTAGAATATTAATCGTAAGTCATTACAGTTGTTATATTATTCTACCTATCAGACATAAGCCAAGATGTCGGGTACGGCAGCGAGCACCTCAAGTGCGTCCAACACGGTCGCCCTGGGAGGTCTGGGAGGCTCCCTCGAGGACAAAGACTGCGAGCTGCTCTGCCCCGTCTGCTTTGAGCTGATCGAGGAGGCATACGTGACCCGCTGCGGGCATTCCTTCTGCTACTCCTGTATCGCTAAGTCAGTGGAACTTCACAGGAGATGTCCAAAGTGTGGAGCAGCTCTGGCGTCCCGGGATCATATATTTCCTAATTTCTTGTTGAATGAGTTGGTAAGTAATTGTTTACATTCATTTATTTTATTGTTCTTTACAATGAGGTATAGTGCTTAAGATTTTGTACTCATTTAACATTAGGTATATCTTGTAAATCTTGTACAATACCTACTTACTCTAAAATAGAGGACTTACATTGATCAAATAAAAGAGGGAATAGAAGTTGTGTCGTATCAGGTGCTCAAATGGACGGAGAATAGAGCAGAGTGACGTAGACTCCACTGACAAGAGTGATGCTCGTCAATATCATGATGATGGATGATCCTAAAACATGTAATCTGATGTGTATGCTACTTGATTATTGTGTGAAAGAGTAACAAACATCCTCAAATCCTTCAGCACTAACTTTGACATTTTTAATGAGTAGGTTTTTAAGATCTTCCAAAAATTTTCATAGTATGTACTTTCATAATCATAATCATATTTATTGCGCTTCCACAAAGTTACAATGGTCTTAAAAATAATTAACAGTATATGCTTTCATATTACTTACTAGGAATAACCCTATATCCACACGAAATACCCATTGCAGGTAGCAAAACGCCGCCTCCGCGCGCCCCTCACTGGCTCCTCAAACAATGTAGACTCGGAGAGTGTGAGCGCGACGGGACCCGATGGGGAACGACTGAGGCGACTCCTAGCTGCCGAGTGCAGGCATCTCGCCATGGCTGATGTGGACTGCATGCTGGATGTGCTCACCAGGAGGAAGACCACACTTGAGGTAGGTGCTGGTGAGCTACGGGGGGATACAAACAATTGTGCTAGTGACAGACTGATCCCAAATACGAAACGCATTATGACAATCTGTTCCATAGAAACATTATAACATGGAATATTGGGATTTGTCTGTTTCTAGCTTAAAGGGCTGGCTCTGTCACTGACTTACTGTGTGCAAATTCAAATTATCTTTATTTCAAAGTCAATTATTGCACTTGACAATGTTGTTGGAAGCGGGCAGCGCAGGAGCGGTCATTCGGAAGATCTTTTGGGGAGGCTTCAGAATGACCAGCCTCAAGTTCCTTAAGCTGACACACCATGTTGCAGGCGGAGTCTACAGCAGCCCACCACCGACTTCTGTACGAGTTCCTGTCCCAACTGTTGCGGCACCGCACGCACCAGCTGCAGCAGCTGACCAGGGAGGCGGCGCTCGTCAAGCAGGACCTGGAGCACGTGAGCGGCGTGCTGGCCGACCTGGGCGCCAAGCCCACCATGGTGAGTGAGTGTTGCAGCTGCGGAGACAAGAGCTAATCTCTGGGTGCATCGGTGACTGCTCTTCTGATTCGATTCCATAGAGAAACTACGGCAGGTCGGAAAGTACTTGCCAGCTTTAGTTCTGGAACCAGCTTGTGTCAGAATATCTCTTCTGGAGCATTTTAGCATTGCCAATGACATATAACAGAAAGCAAAAGTCAGGATTGTCATTTGACATCATACAATACAATACAACACAAATATTCTTTATTGCACAAAAGATATAAGGTAAGAAGCAACAGGCGGCCTTATTGCTAGGTAGCAATATCTTCCAGGCAACCTTAGGGTAGGAAATAGTGAGAAATAGTAATATAGTATTATAATAGTCATATAAATCATCTTCCATAGTTTTTTCTGGTTGTAATGTTTTCTCCCCACGTTTCTAGGAGTTAGGCGAACTAGGCGATGGTATGAACGCCGGAGCCAGTTCAGGGTGCGAGGAGGAGGAAAGTTTCGCTGCGACCGCTCCTGGAGACCAGCTGCACGCTCGGTGGAGGCGGCTCACTGCGCATTTTGATGACTTCGTACAGGTATGATCATCTGGCGATTGGCTGGCTTTGTAATTGAATGACTTCCTCTAAAAAACAAAAACAACTAATTTTTATACAAACTGATCGATCAGCTGATCGTTAGACTAGTTTTCATCAATGTATTTAAAAGAGTCGCTCTTGTCAATGGAGCCTCCACTTTGCTCTGTTTTCTGCCGTCCGTTTGAGCTCCTAAAGTGACATAACTTTTATTCCCTCTTTCCGATATTAGTATGGGATGGTAAAACTGTTCAATCGTATTTTGACGGTATGAAATGATGAATATTCGACTTATGTTTCTTAGGAAAAGTCGTTCATTTTTATGAGTAAATTATCTTTGCTGGTCACGTAGTGAAACATTGTGTATCCCGTGTAGTGTTACTTCGCTCACCGCGCGGACGAGCTGTACTTCCCCGGCTCCGGCGCCGACACGCCCGCGTCCGGCGCCGCGCCGCCCACCGCGGCCGTACCCGGGCCGCTCGCCGTGCCGCCGCACAGCTCCGACGACCACGTGCCGCTCGGGCCCGGGGACCACGCTGCACAAGGTAACTCACTGTAACAGTACAAGCCCCTGTGACTGTCCCAAATTATGATTCAGTCCATAACATATTGAAATCTCAAATAGAAAGAGACGCATTTCTTTTGGAGTCAAAAACGAAAGATGCAATGAAAGGGCAATACACACTTCGCTCGACCGACTCAAAAATCTTTAGTACGTAGAATAAATCACATAGCACTTGAAAAACGGCAATATTGTTTTTATATGCTACATATCGATGACAATACGTAGAGTACAATAATATATGTAGTATTGTACACCATAGCTGCATCAAGCGGCGACCAGCGTCTCCCCGAGAACTGCACGGCGGCGGTGGGCGGGCGGGCGGAGCGCGGCGGCGGGCCCGGCGGCCTGGCGCAGTTCCGCGAGGACCTCGTCGCCTTCACGCGCTACCGGGCGCTGCGGCCCCTCGCCACGCTGTCGTACTGCAGCGACGCCATCAACTACAGCACTATCGTGTCTACCATAGAGTTCGATAAGGATGACGAGTTCTTTGCTATAGCGGGGGTCACTAAGAGGATTAAGGTGAGTGTTGCCTATTAATCATATTGTATTTAATCATTAACATGTCCTCAGTCATGTCAGATTTTCATGCATACATACTTATCTGGTACGCCTCTTTCCCATCTGGGTAGGCAGAGATCACTTCCCTCTACTTGGCTTCAGATTTATATAGTCGTAACGGCCAAATTAAGAGTACATTAAACTGATGTGCATGTATCAAGAGACTGATGAATGGATGAAGTTAAAGAGGCGTGTTTGTATCATATTTAAGCTAGTGGAAAGACACTTCTTTCACCTCATCCACGAATAAAAAAATAAGCTTATTAGCCGTGTCCGGGAAGTGTAGATAGAGCTTTAATATCCTTTAAACGACGTTTCCTTGCAACAGGTGTTCGAGTTCGGCGCGGTGGTGCGCGACGCGGTGGACGTGCACTACCCGTGCGCGGAGATGGCGTGCTCGCACAAGATCTCGTGCGTGTCCTGGAACGCGTACCACAAGCACGTGCTCGCCTCCTCCGACTACGAGGGCACCGTGAGTATATCCCACTACTGGGCAAATGTCTCGTCACAAGTTTGAGCTAGCCAAGTCACTAATCCTGTGAAAATGCATACAGATTGTCTCTCCACCTTTCTATTTCAATTTAGATGCATCCGTGTCTGTGTGTGTATGTGTGCCTAAGATATAGTTGAAGGGATGGAGGGAGATATAAGATACTTGTTGTCTCTTTCTAACCCCCTACTTCTTTAAAATGGGGATTGAAACTTTGTATAGAGCAATCCCATGAACATTTTGCAATTTACAATCCTGTTACCCGGAATTAAATGCTAAATTGAAACCTGCGAGCAAAAACAAGTTTGGAATGCAAATCTTTGTTGTTTCCAGGTGTCAGTATGGGACGCGTCAACAGCGCAACGCACGCGCGCGCTTCAGGAGCACGACAAGCGATGCTGGTCGGTGCACTTCAACCGCAGCGACGTGCGGCTGCTGGCCAGCGGCTCCGACGACGCGCGCGTCAAGCTGTGGGCGCTCAACGCGGAGCGCTCGGTCGCCACCATCGAGGCCAAGTTCAACGTCTGCTGCGTGCGGTTTAATCCCAAGTTAGTCGCTTTACATTAATACAGATAAAAAGGTTAAGCACTACATCCGATTCTTATTACTATATAGGGTGACTTCAAATTAGTGAACGATAGAAAAGGAGGTCCATGTACTGATCATAACCAACAACTTTCCCAAAGAAAAATTTTTTTTGAGCACTTTTTTCTTTGTTAATGAAAAATAAAAAAACGGTGTAACTGCCGGCCGTTGCAAAGTAACGGTCGCGCGCCGCCCGCGCCGAGCGACGTAGTGTCCACCCCGCGCTGCGTGTTTCGTGCTGCTAGTAGGTAGGTACCTACCGATATTAAGTTCACCTAACTTTTGTCTTCCTTCCTATCGACGCTACTTTTAATGAATAAAAATGCGAAGTAACCTGCTCTAGTAACCTCTCTCTATCATTAACGAGTGGTAGAATCGGAATCCGTATGTGTGATCGAGAGTAGGTAGGTACTTTCGATGAAATGTTTTTATTTGTTAACAGTTAGGTAGGTAGTTAATAGATAATAGGTAGGTACTAGAAACACCAAAAACGCGGCGGCGGCGTGGCGGCCTGCTGCGTTACGATCAGATGTTTGAGCGCTCAGCTGATCGTAGCGCGTGGCTCGTTGCGTCCGCATTTACACCGTTTTTGTATTTTTTATTAACAACGAAAAAAGTGATCAAATAAAAAAAATTTTGGGAAAGTTGTTTGTTATGATCAGTAAATGCACCCCCTTCTCTATCGTTCACTAATTTGAAGTCACCCTATATTATGTTGGAGAATATTCTTGTTTGAATTTGAATTAGCGCGGGCTCTCCAATTGTAGCTGTCACGTGACCTCGGCGTTTCTGATTGGTTGTTGCAAACTAGATTCTTATTGGTCCATTTATAACCATTCGCTCATACATTCATTCAATCCATCTTGTCAAGTTGTCATTCAGTTAGCAAACCGGTCGTTCGTTCGTGTTTCCGTTTCCTATTCGCGACCCGGCCGGCGGTGAACGCGTTGTGTCACGCTGAGTGATTTCCAAAACATTTTCATGTTGATTAGTTTTTAAGATGTTCTCTAATTGACGTTTTAATAGTTTGTAAGTATTTTTAAACGACTTCAAAAAAAAGGAGGAGTTTCTCAATTCGACCGTATATATATATATTTTTTTTTATGTATGTCCACGCAAAACTTTGTCGTTTATGAACCGATTTTGATGATTCTTTTTTTGTTGGAAAGGGGGTATCCCGAGGGTGGTCCCATGGTAAGGAAACCAGGATCTGATGGTGGAATCCTGGAGAAATCGAGGGAAACTCCCGAAAAAACTGTATTTTCGACTAGTCTGTTTCTTATGTTTCTTCACACAACTTCGTCGTCCATAAACCGATTTTGATGATTCTTTTTTTGTTGGAAAGAGGGTATCCCAAGGGTGGTCCCATGGTAAGGAAACCAGGACCTGATGGTGGAAACCAGGACCTGATGGTGGAAACACTCGAAAAAATAGACTAGTGTGTTTCTTAATATTATGCAATAATAAGAATTTTAAAGCTCTAATATTTAATGAGGGTCTGACGTTGACCTGATGATGGAGCCGAAGGGTAGTCGAGGGAACTCGGCAACGGTTTACAGCGAGTACTTTGTGTTTGGGCTTGATTAACTTATATTATTGAGACCTTTCATCTAAATGGGTTGTGAGTGTTATTAGGGGTCTGATAATGAAAATGAAGGACAGTCAAGGGAAACTAAAAAATGAGAAATAAAAAATTTTTGCTAAAAAAGAAACAACTTCAAAACGGAAACTAAAAAATTTTTTGCCAAAAAAGAAACAACTTCAAAACGGAAACTAAAAAGTATGAAATAAATTAACTTGTACAGAAAATTTCGAGTTTATAAGTGATTAAAAGAAACATAAACAATTAAATTATTATGCCTTTAAAATTTTTGAAGACGGTGCCAAGCAAAACAATAACTAGATATAGGTAATATAGGTACTTATAATCAATCTTTTTCACATCTCAAGGAAACAGGTGGCACCGTCTTCAAAATTTTTAAAGGCATAATAATTTAATTGTTTATGTTTCTTTTAATCACTTATAAACTCGAAATTTTCTGTACAAGTTAATTTATTTCATACTTTTTAGTTTCCGTTTTGAAGTTGTTTCTTTTTTGGCAAAATTTTTTTTTATTTTTAAACGACTTCAAAAAAAAGGAGGAGTTTCTCAATTCGACCGTATATATACAGGGTTACTTTTTGGTCAGTCAATAATTTTTAACCACGTCATCAGTATCGATAATAGAACATATTTAGCGAATAAAAATCGTTTTTTTTTTTAATTATGTATTATTTATGTATTCCGTTAATTCCTATAAATTGTGGAAATAAAGGGAAGGGGCGGCGTGGCGCTAGTGGTGGGTCGTTGACGATTTTACAGTCGACGCAACGAGACCGTTTACCGTCGACGATAAACTAGTTTAAAAAACAGTCTAATTTTCGACTAGTTTACGTCGTCGTCGAAAAGACTACTTCATCGCATAAACGATTAGTGAACGTGAACGAACGAAAGTCTCGTTTACCAATTTGACGATGTGAATAGGTATGTACATACGTCGTCGTTTAGTAAACGAGATTATTGAGAATGAAATGACATATTGTTGAAATGAACTTCCCTTCGTACTTTTTCCAGGCTTAGGACTGGCAAGCTTATTGTGCGGCCAGACGCTCGCGACACGACAACGGACTCGTCAACCAGTCGACGAATAAACTAGTTTATCTGTGAACTATAAACTAGTTCTATCGTTCACGTACAAAAAACAGTTTAGGTAAACGGTTCGTTCATACAACGCCCACCTCTACGTGGCGCTAACGTAAACAATGCACTAATTGGCAACAGCGCGCACGCATCCTTCCGAGTTCCGCGCGCCGGCCGGCGGCGTCGGCAGTGCGACCTTTGAACTCGTCGCGTGCGCGTCTCTTTGAATTTCGCCGACGACGCCCGGTCGCGTCCGTTTACGATGTAGGTACTCGAATAGAGAGTTTCTACGAGATGGTTCGGTGCTATTTTGATAGTGGGGAAAACACGGCACGTGCTCAGCTGATTTACGCGGAAGTGAGTGTCCCACGGCTGGGAAATGCCGGCATTATTGATCCGCGAGTACCTACTGTACACACCAAGTTAAGTGTGGGGCGAAGTAAAACGTCGGGTTTACTTACGGGAGTCACAAACATACGATGAGCTCAAAGCAAGAATCGAAAGTGCTTTTGATGAACTAAGGAGTGAACGTTATTTACACAATTTACAAAATGTGACACTAAATGAGCAAAAACGTGCGAGACTGTGTGTGCAGCAAGAAGGTAGACATTTTGAACAATTGTTAAAATACGTGTAGTTTAATTTGATTAATTAGTTGTAGACGAGAAAAGGACTCCATTAATTAGGTATGTTGATCATTGATTTTAATTATTGTACATAGCGTTGATTCAAATTTTTTAAATACTCCAAAATTAAGAGAGAAAACATAATGCCTATTTTTTTTAAAGCAACATACCTAATAAAAGTAGAAAAGCCGCCCTTAACATGACTCTCCGACCCTTAGTTTTGACGGTCCTAAGCCCGTTAAAGTATGAAGGAAAAATTCGAATCATCTATCGTAATCTGAGGTCTAGATACCCAGTTTGGTTATTTTGAATTTGTTTACCTATCGGCTAATCGCTGCACGAAGCACGCGCACGGCTAGGTAGGTACTATCTAGTGCAAACTCAGTGCGCCAGACAAGATAAAGCTTACGCGAAAGAAAGAGATACGGGATACGGGCGGCTGAGTTTAGGTGGTTTAGCGTGCGACGGCGCCAGATCGCGCGTATTCGCGCGTCAGCTGGCCTGTGGCCATAAGTTACGTGAAAGTTTTGGCTACGTTTGGGGCCATTTATTTTGATTTTTTTGTTCCCCATGGGTACAAATAAAAAAACACGGGTCTTCTTAAATTCGATAACCATTACGTACGTTAAATTTATTGACTGTTGAAAAAGTAACCCTGTATATATTTTTTTTATGTATGTCCACGCAAAACTTCGTCGTTTATGAACCGATTTTGATGATTCTTTTTTTGTTGGAAAGGGGGTATCCCGAGGGTGGTCCCATGGTAAGGAAACCAGGATCTGATGATGGAATCCTGGAGTAATCGAGGGAAACTCTCGAAAAAATTGTATTTTCGACTAGTCTGTTTCTTATGTTTCTTCACACAACTTCGTCGTCCATGAACCGATTCTGATGATTCTTTTTTTGTTAGAAAGGGGGTATCCCAAGGGTGGTCCCATGGTAAGGAAACCAGGACCTGATGGTGGAAACCTGGAGATATCGAGGGAAACACTCGAAAAATTGCATCGCGACTGTGTGTTTCTTAATATTATGCAATAATAAGAATTTTAAAGCCCTAATGTTTAATGAGGGTCTGACGTTGACCTGATGATGGAGCGGAAATGCAGCCGACGGAACTCGACAACGGTTTACAGCAAGTACTTTGTGTTTGGGCTTGATTAACTTATATTATTGAGACCTTTCATCTAAATAGGTTGTGACTGTTATTAGGGGTCTGATAATGAAAATGAAGACCAGTCAAGGGAAACTAAAAAATGTGAAATAAAAAATTTTTGCCAAAAAAGAAACAACTTCAAAACGGAAACTAAAAAGTATGAAATAAATTAACTTGTAAAGCAAATTTCGAGTTTATAAGTGACTAAAAGTAACATAAACAAATACATAATTATGTCTTTAAAATTTTTGAAGACGGTGCCACCTGTTTCCTTGAGATGTGAAAAAGATTGATTATAAGTACCTATATTAGGTACCTATATCTAGTTATTGTTTTAATTGGCACCGTCTTCAAAAATTTTAAAGACATAATTATGTATTTGTTTATGTTACTTTTAGTCACTTATAAACTCGAAATTTGCTTTACAAGTTAATTTATTTCATACTTTTTAGTTTCCGTTTTGAAGTTGTTTCTTTTTTGGCAAAAATTTTTTATGTTATTAGTTTTCTTTTGTTAAATTCTCTCTTTAGCATAACGTTTGGAATTATCTGTTGTTAATAACAACAGAGGCGAAGACATTTATTTATTTATACAATACATAACAACTTGTTAAATGTCTTCGCCTCCCGATTTACATTCTGCTACATATAATATTTAGAATACAAATAGTTTTCGGATCTATACTAAATATCTCGGATCGGATAAGAATCGGATGTAGTGCGTAACCGCTCTTAGCGTGTCATGTCTCAATGCTGGGCAAAGGCCTCCTTGTTCTTCATTCAGTTCTGTTGTGCCAGGATTAACCTGATTCCATTGAATGTGTCGACCTCATTTATCTAAAGTGGATTGAGTACTACACATTCATTTATGTATTCATTTACATTCATATACCAGCTCCTAGTACAAAATTAATCACATATTACTCTATGGAAAGATTGTTTTGAATTGGCTACATACATACACATCCGTTACGTTACGCCTCTCATCGGGATAGGCAGAGACCACTTCCCTCAACTTATTCTGCCCCCCCCCAGATCGTCGTGCCACCTGGCGTTCGGTTCGGCGGACCACTGCGTGCACTACTACGACCTGCGCTCGCCGCGTGCGCCGCTGTGCGTGTTCAAGGACCACCGCAAGGCCGTCTCCTACGTCAAGTTCCTCGACGGACGCACCCTCGTGTCCGCCTCCACCGACTCGCAGCTCAAGCTGTGGCGCGTCGAGTCGCCCAGATGTGTGCGGTGAGGACTCATTTAATATTATAAATGTCAATGTTTGTGCCGATGGATGGATGGATGTTGTTACTCTTTCACGCAAAAACTACTGAACAGATTTTGATGAAACTTGGCAATATTGTAGCTTATACATCAGAATATCACATAGGCTAATATTATTTGCAGATATTTCGTGTTTTTTCCAAGATATGACGATAAATGTGTACCAAGTCGCGGGCAACCTCGAGTTTATGTTTATAATCTGTTGTCATTCGCTACAGGCTACTGACTCGCTTATCCTGGCACGTGGGGCTCTGCTCGCTCCCTTGCTGCTCGTAGGAACGCAATGATCATACTAAAGACAATCAGCTGATTGAAACATATTCTCGTCCATAGACAAACTTACGTAGTTCGACAGTAGAATGACGTCAGTAACTATGACATTTCAGTTCGTTCACTGGCCACGCGAACGAGAAGAACTTTGTGGGTCTGGCGACGGACGGGCGCTACATCGCGTGCGGCAGTGAGAACAACGCGCTGTACGTGTACTACAGCGGACTGTCGCGGCCGCTGCTCGCCTATAGGTTCGATGCCGTGCGCGGCTTCCTCGACAGGTACATACATACATATCCGAATAACACATAGGCTATATTAAGTTATCATGATTTTAAGGATTCCGTAACCATAGGCTGAAAACGGGACCCTATTACTGAGACTTGGCTGTCCGTATGTCTGTCACTAAGCTATATATCTTGAACCGTTACAGCTACAGCGTTGAAATTTTCACAGATGATGTATTACCGCCGCTTTAACAAATACTAAAATTCGAAAAATAATATTAATTAAGGGGGCTCCCATACAACAAACAAGTTTTTTTGGCATTTTTGCTCGATATCAATACGGAATGGTACGGAACCCTTCCCGCGCGAGTCCGACTCGCACTAGGCCGAGTTTTTCTAAGATAAATGTGTACTATGTCGCGGGCTAGAGGCTGTCTAGTTGGCTATATTTAATTTGAAGATATCCTGTGAATGTTGCAGAGAGCGCCGCGACGAGGAGCCGTCCGAGTTTGTGTCGGCGGTGTGCTGGCGGCGCGGACACGACCATCAGGTACGTCTACGTGACACGATACGAGTGTCATAGCTCATGGTTATTATTGACTCGCCCGGAGTGTCATGCATGGGCCACTAAATATTTAATTTTTTTCAAACATTCACGAAGCTATACGATGTTGACACGCTACGAGTGTCATAAGTCGAGTTTATTATCGTTTCGCCTAGTGTTATGTCTAAATATTAAACTATTTTCAATCATTGGGCGCTGCTTCAATAAATATTTGACTAGTACATTTTTGTCTTGACACGCATAGCGTCTTTTTTTTGCTTGACACGCCAGGCGTGTCATTGGAGAGACACAACTAACTGATCCACCTATAGATATAAATCAAAGTCGATAATATTAGAGCATGCAGTCCCCTCTACAGGGGTACATCTCCACTATAGGGACGTTAAAAAGGCTAATAATTATGTTTTTTTTATAACAGGTCCTCCTGGCAGCAAACAGCCAGGGCACGATAAAAGTGCTCGAGTTGGTGTAAGACTATTAGTGAAAGTGCTTTTGTGATAGTGACAGTGGAAAAGTGCTTCGATAGTGATGGACACGAGCTGAAACAAACTATGTATTAGATGTCAAAATATCTCCAATTCCTAATGATTAAGGTATATGACAGCTATTTATTAGATGATTCAGTTGATGCAATAGTCACTGTGCCGAACTAGGGCCACCATCTACGCATAACATTTATTTTCTCTTTATATTTAATGTTGACTTAAATGATTTATTTCATTTTAGTTTAGTTACAATTTGGCGTCATGACGATAGTACTATTCTGAGTTACAACGAATTAGCGACTGAATTCGGGAGATTAGTGAATTATGAAAGAAAACTGAGGCAAGACTTAGCTTTGCGTATATTATTGAAACAAACACCAATATCCAAAAATATAACATTTATTCAAATACATAAAATAAACATTTATACAAAATTACAACTCGGACCGTAACAATAACAACAACACAGCAAATAACACACTATTATAACATACAAGAAAGGCTGATTTACATTGAGTCAGTTACTGCCTTGATATTGCCATAGTGTAAATCAGCCTTTATTGAAGATTGGGTTACAAAACAGTTTTATTAACATAAATACTTAACACGTTGATGGACAGTACTACTGTACCGATTGTTTCTGCTTTGTCACTACTTTTTTTCATACATTGCCTATAGACGTAGTGTCACAACAAATGGTAAACTATATAAGTAATACGGCAGTACGTCTATAGGCGTATACGTCGTAAGGCGTACTGTCACGTAATATCTATTTTGTAGTTTGTTATATGACAGTACGTCTATAGACGTATACGCCTATAAACGTACTGTCATATGGCATGTATATATTACTGGATTTTGTGACACTACGCCTATTAACGTTGTTGAAAAATAAAAATAAAAAATTGTATTTTAAAGTTTTTATTAAATTAACAAACATATTAACTTACAGATACTCCTTTGACAGAACTTACAGACACTTTTGTGAGTCATTAATATTCAAGCAGTTACTGCAATCGTACGAATCTCAAAAACATCTACGTACTTAATGCTTATTTTTAGTTAATAAATCAGATTCTTCTATTATCAGTCTCAATCTCAGTCAGAAATTATAATAGTTTGTTTTTTTCAAATTACTTAAGTGCCTACTCAATTTACTTATTAAAGATTATAAATCTCTCTTACAAATAACATCGTGTTCATTTTGAAACATATTATTAAGTTAACAAAAACATCCGCTTCTATTCTACTTTATCAGTCTCAATAATTAAAATGGCACTTAATACAAGCATTCACATTCAAGTTATTACTAAAATCATATAATAATCACATAATCACATAGATCTATTAGAATTAAAGTAACAATATCTCACATATAGTTTCAGGGTAACTAGCAAAATCACAGCAATTAATTACGTATGTCATACTTATCACAACATAAACGGTCTGTGATCATTATCAATCATCAGTTAGACTAACAAGTTTTCATGGTAATATTCAAAGCAAGATGGGCACAACGGGGGTTGATCTGGGCACCCTTTGCAACGATAGCTCGTTTCTCGTCGAATGTTCTTTTGGGTACAAACTTTACATTTAAGGAAGGCGAATTTTTTTTTTGGCTTCTGGTCGTGCTAACATTTGTTTGGGCCAGTGGCCGCTCATGATATTTTTAGTTTGGGATACGTTTGCTTCTTGAGGAGGAGGTGCTGAAGATGTATTTGGACGGAAACGCCTGCTATCATGAATGCTTTTCGAGTTGTTGAACAAGTCTCTTGGTTTTAAATCTTTAAGGTCAATCATTACTTTGATTAATTCGTCTCTATAATGTACAAAATGATAAGTGCTAGCGTTGTCTTTTTTATATTTTTTGTACAAAAAGAATGCATTCCACACTGCCATATCTAGACAGTGAAATAGCACCTTTTTGTACCACCTAATGGTTTTTCGAGGGCAAGAGTAATACGATATCATTTGATCTGAGCGATCAATTCCGGACATGTATCTGTTGTAAATTTCAACTTCAACTGGTTTCAACCTCGTTTTGCCGAATCTGTTTTGGACTTCCACGATTGAGGGATGCTTTTTAGTTGTAATCATCAAAACAGGACGCTTATCCTTCCATTTGGAAACATATATTTGGTTTTTGCGTGACCATACGTGCTCGCCTCTTTTTAGCTTTTTAGTCGTAATATATTTAGGATTACCTTTCCTATTAGAGCGCAAGGTACCGGTGCAATGAGTTTTTAAGTCCAGTAATTTCTGTGTCAGTGTAAATCAGCCCTTATTGACGATTGGGTTACAAAACAATTTTATTAACATAAATACTTAATGACATCAGAGATGCTAACAATAGCAAACATTTATTATGACATTCATAGGAACAAACATTCGTATAGCAATACTTAGGTTATGTAGCTCTAAATGATCTACATATAACTACACTAATAATTGAGTATAGGCGTTGACATTGACATTTCTCAAATAATTAACAATAAAAGTAGCATCAAATAAGACGATGTTTCTGAAATACAATACTGAACAAACTCTATGATTGCACTTGTATTTCTATTGACTAATATTAATATAACAGTGTAATACACATCTTAATCTCATACTTATCGTCCAGGAGCTTGGCCACTACTAATCTAATAAATTCGTTTACTCACCACTCGCGCAGGCTCAAGGATGTCTGAGGAGTCCAAAAATTCTTCTTCATTGTCAGGAATTTCTTCTTTTAGACTTAGTACCGCATTCTTTGAAGCTGTTCTATGTTCTTCTACTTCCACCTCTGCATGAACCTCACTTTCATACTCATCTTAATATCCATCATTTTTTTTTTATCATTTTTTGGCTGTAATAAATAAATAAATAAATAAATAAATAAATAAATAAATAAATAAATAAATAGCGCGACTGAAACTAACGGAAGTTTTCACTCGCGCTATGGAAATATGTACATATATGATATACCGTCAAATGTAAACCAATTATACTTTCAGGCGTCCTCATTAATGGGAATTTGGTAATATGCATTGTTTACATCAATTTCGCTCCGTGACAAGAGTTCAAGACATCCTGTAATTGAGGTATTTCAGTTTCCGTTACGATGTGCTTATTAGTACCGCGACCGTCTAACAATACTCTGATGGAACTGTCTCGTTTTAGGTCGAAGGAAACTCAAAATCATGGTATCGACAGGGCTTTGTCTCAGCATTATGCTGCGGCACGCCACAGCGCTGGTTTTCAGAC
The DNA here is from genome assembly GCA_947563765.1 of Anarsia innoxiella. Lineage (NCBI taxonomy): Eukaryota > Metazoa > Arthropoda > Insecta > Lepidoptera > Gelechiidae > Anarsia > Anarsia innoxiella. The sequence continues at coordinate 161,705 of OX387418.1, read as the reverse complement.
AAGCCCGTTACATAAGACGTAGACGTCCTAGTTATGATTCCCTTCCATCTCCTTCAGCTTGTCAGCCATCTTCAGCTTCTTCTTCAGCTTGTCCTTCATCTTCAGCTTGTCCTTAAACGCGTTGAATAACTCCTCTTTACTAGAGAGTCGTCCTGCACATAGATAATGATGCAAGAATAAGCATTTTCACCAACAATATTGCATTATTTTAGCAGTGACAACTTCGCGTTATAGTATTTTGTCATTGTATCAGTGTTCTGTAGCACGAGGGAAAGGCGTAGTGTTACAAAGTGCTTTATTCTATCGAAACCCGTGACTCTGGCGGTTTATGCTCCAGCAAGATTTCAACAAGTGTTCCAACATTGTTGGCATCTTGCTTTTGTTCATTTATCGTTAGCTATTTTCAGACGAACTTGGTCTGGAGACGGAGATACCGTTGGCAACATTAACTTCCAACAGTGGCGTAGCGTGCCATCTCGGCGCCTGGGGCGGGAGACCCACTTTGCCGCCCCCATTCTATAGGTGCTTAATTAAAATTAAATTTCACAGGCAATGAGATACTTTTTATTGAAGGTAAAATAGGATGAGCCGTTTTACAAGCGGATTCTACGGGCCTTATGAGCAGCGAAGTCAGAAATAACTTTGTCAAAATCAATATTAGCAGCCAATTCTTGTTCAATCGACAATATAGCCAAGTTTGATAATCTAGCGGAGCTCATAGTAGATCTGAGGTATTTTTTTATATTATTTTAGGCGTGATGCGATGTTGCCGTTCGTATGTAAACAAACAAACCTTATTTAGAGCTCTGTCAGTGATTTCGCAGTTTTTCTTTTAAATAAATATTAAAAAATTGTTTGTCGCAAAATCTATATATATAAAAATGAAACCCGTTTTCCGTTGTCACGGCATCACGCCTGAACGGCTGGACCGATTTCGCTAATTCTTTTTTTTAAATGTTCATTGAAGTCCAAGGATGGTTCTTACGGTGAGAAAAATTCAAATAATTGCCGGGAAAGCCCTAAAACAGACCTTTTCTTTTTCCCATACAAATGTTTTCTTACTAAAATGTAGAGTCAATTTGAACTTTATTCCTACACAATAAAGTTCATTCTAGGGCGGGACGAAGTTCGCCGGGACAGCTAGTCTATCTATATATATAAAAATGAAACCCGTTTTCCGTTGTCACGGCATCACGCCTGAACGGCTGGACCGATTTCGCTAATTCTTTTTTTAAATGTTCATTGAAGTCCAAGGATGGTTCTTACGGTGAGAAAAATTCGAATAATTGCCGGGAAAGCCCTAAAACAGACCTTTTCTTTTTCCCATACAAATGTTTTCTTACTAAAATGTAGAGTCAATTTGAACTTTATTTCTACACAATAAAGTTCATTCTTAGGCGGGACGAAGTTCGCCGGGACAGCTAGTTTTATATAAAAATGGAAAATTATAGTGTGTCTGACACATGTAATGAATGAATCATAGATCAGATCTCAACCCGCTTCACCGGCGACATTTTGCCGCCCCCGCGGGCTGCCGCCCGGGGCGGGCCGCCCCCTCCGCCGCACCCACGCTACGCCACTGACTTCCAATGGCTTAAAGCTTTGAAAGTCATTACCTACATCACATGTGATAGTAGACATCACTTTGCAAATTAACCGATAACGCAGCTAGTAACGACTTATCCTTGGATTCTGATGAGTTTTTGTTGCTCGGTTTTGAATTACTGCTCTTGTTCCTTGGACACTCTTTGTTTTATGACCCGTCTTTTTATGACTGAAGTATTGAAAGGAATTCTCGATTCGGGCATCTCGTTTCATTTGATTTTCTTATTATTATTACAAATCTTTTTTTCTTTTGTTCCAGTTCTGATTCTTGTACTTTATCAACAGTTTTTTGTATTCCCCATTAGCGTTCATTATTTATCCTTTTAGACGGCTTAGACGGTTTGATTTTAGGAAGATCGACGCGGTATTTACGTCTAAGCAGGTTGTATTCGGTGATCGCTGACGCTTCAGCTTTTATACTCTTGAAGTCAACATTTATGAGGTGATCCCATGAAGATTGGTTCCGTTGTATCTGATTCGTCACTGAATCTTGGAACTTTACAAAACGTTTTCGTATCTGCTTTGAGTGACTTTTTCCTTTTTGAAGGTGTTGTATGTTCTTACTTCCACCTCTTCATGAACCTCACTTTCATACTCATCTTAATATCCATAGCGCGACTGAAACTAACGGAAGTTTTCACTCGCGCTATGGAAACATGTACATGTACGATATACCGTCAAATGTAAACCCAGTATACATTCAGCTGTCTTCATTAATGGGAATTTGGAAATATGCATTGTTTACATTAATTTCGCTTCGTGACAAGAGTCCAAGACATGTAATGGAGGTATTTCAGTTTCCGCTACGATGTGATTATTAATACCGCGAGCGTCTAACAATAATCTGATATAACTGTCTCGTTTCAGGGCGAAAGAAACTAGAAATCATGGTATCGAAAGGGCTTTGTCTCAGCATTATGCTGCGGCACGCCACAGCGCTGGTTTTCAGACAAGCCCGTTACATAAGACGTAATGATTCCCTTCCATCTCCTTCAGCTTGTCGGCCATCTTGTCCTTAAACGCGTTGGATAACTCCTCTTTACTAGAGAGTCGTCCTGCATATACAGGGTGTAACAGAAAGGGTATATAAAGCCGAAACACAGCGATAGTCCTCATGAAACTGAACAACTTTCCCCAAGGAACATGGGTCTTAACTCGAAAAAAAAAAAAAAATATTGCATTATTTTAGCAGTGACAACTTCGCGTGATACTATTTTGTCATTGTATCAGTGTTCTGTAGCACGAGGGAAAGGCGTAGTGTTACAAAGTGCTTTATTTTATCAAGCCGTGACTGGCGGTTTATGCTCCAGCAAGGTTTCAACAAGTGTTACAGCATTGTTGGCATCTTGCTTTTGTTCATCTATCGTTAGCTATTTTCTGACGAACTTGGTCTAGAGACGGCGATACCGTTAGTAACATTCACTTCCAATGGCTTGAAGCTTTGAAAGTCATTACATCTTTATTATTCCACATGTGATAGTAGCACCAGAGTCCACATAACAGACATCACTTTGCAAATTAACTGATAACGCAGCAAGTAACGACTTATCTTTGGATTCTGATGAGTTTTTGTTGCTCGGTTTCGAATTCCTGCTCTTGTTCCTTGGACACTCTTTGTGATTATGACCCGTCTTCTTACGACTAAAGCATTTAAAGGAATTCTCGATTCGGGCGTCTTGATTCATTTGATTTTTAACCGACTTCAAAAAAGGAGGAGGTTCTCAATTCGTCTGTATGTATAATATTTTTTTTTTATGTATGTTCACCGATATTTTTCGTCAATTATAGACGGATTTCAAAAATTTTTTTTTTGTTGGATTGTGTTCACTTCTGAGGTGGTCCCATTTTCACCAGTCCAGGATCTGATGATGGAATCCAGGAGAAATCGAAGGCAACCTCCGAAAATTGTATGCTCGTTTGGTGTTTTTACCCGACTACGGCAAAGCCAAAAGGAAGGGTAATGTTTTTGGCAGTCTATGTATGTACGTATGTATGTATGTATGTTTGTATGTATGTATGTATGTTCCACCGTAGCGTCTAAACTACGAAACCGATTTTAATAAATGAGGTGTCAAAAGATTTGTTATAATACAGCGGGTGACATAGGATACCTAGTTTTGCAATAAGTTCAATACTTTGCCCACTAGTGGGCAAAAAGTCACGAAGAAAAAATAAAAGTTTGTAAATGGTGTTGTGTGGAATATCAAAATCAAGAGCTCAACTAGTACATTCCAAAAATATATATATCACTAGGTTTTGCGCACGGATTTGCTTGTAAACTAGTGGACAAGAAGTCGCTTAGTTTAACTTAAGTTATGTACTCCATCAAAAACTTTAACACAACTAAAAATCATGAAATAAACTGACTTTTAAAAAAAAAGTAAACCGACTTCAAAAAAAACACAAATGACAAAAACTTTAACCAAACAAAAATTTTTTGCCAAAAAAGAAACAACTTCAAAACGGAAACTAAAAAGTATGAAATAAATTAACTTGTACAACAAATTTCGAGTTTATAAGTGATTAAAAGTAACATAAACAAATACATAATTATGTCTTTAAATTTTTTGAAGACGGTGCCAAGTAAAACAATAACTAGATATAGGTAATATAGGTACTTATAATCAATCTTTTTCACATCTCAAGGAAACAGGTGGCACCGTCTTCAAAAATTTTAAAGACATAATTATGTATTTGTTTATGTTACTTTTAATCACTTATAAACTCGAAATTTGTTGTACAAGTTAATTTATTTCATACTTTTTAGTTTCCGTTTTGAAGTTGTTTCTTTTTTGGCAAAAAATTTTTATTTCACATTTTTTAGTTTCCCTTGACTGTCCTTCATTTTCATTATCAGACCCCTAATAACAGTCACAACCCGTTTAGATGAAAGGTCTCAATAATATAAGTTAATCAAGCCCAAACACAAAGTACTTGCTGTAAACCGTTGTCGAGTTCCGTCGACTGCATTTCCGCTCCATCATCAGGTCAACGTCAGACCCTCATTAAACATTAGGGCTTTAAAATTCTTATTATTGCATAATATTAAGAAACACACTAGTCGCTATGCAATTTTTTCGAGTGTTTCCCTCGATACTCCAGGTTTCCACCATCAGGTCCTGGTTTCCTTACCATGGGACCACCCTTGGGATACCCCCTTTCTAACAAAAAAAGAATCATCAAAATCGGTTCATGGACGACGAAGTTGTGTGAAGAAACATAAGAAACAGACTAGTCGAAAATACAATTTTTTCGAGTTTCCCTCGATTTCTTCAGGATTCCATCATCAGATCCTGGTTTCCTTACCATGGGACCACCCTCGGGATACCCCCTTTCCAACAAAAAAAGAATCATCAAAATCGGTTCATAAACGACGAAGTTTTGCGTGGACATACATAAAAAAAATATATATATACTAGCTGTCCCGGCGAACTTCGTCCCGCCTTAGAATGAACTTTATTGTGTAGGAATAAAGTTCAAATTGACTCTACATTTTAGTAAGAAAACATTTGTATGGGAAAAAGAAAAGGTCTGTTTTAGGGCTTTCCCGGCAATTATTCGAATTTTTCTCACCGTAAGAACCATCCTTGGACTTCAATGAACATTTAAAAAAAAGAATTAGCGATATCGGTCCAGCCGTTCAGGCGTGATGCCGCCGTGACAACGGAAAACGGGTTTCATTTTTAAACGGTTTTATTTAGCTCACCCCGTTTGTTTTCTTGGGTCAAATTTAGTAATTCAAATTTCACCCTCTTCCTGTCAACCGATTTATCTGAAATTTTGTATACACTTTGGATTTTGGTGACAATACAATTATGTTTATTCATTATCATTATAAATTCAAGATGGCCGCCGCTACAAAATGGCGGATAATTTAGGTTTTATTAATCCCATCAATATGGGTATCAAATGAAAGGGCTCAACAAGCAGAATACAATATACTATAAAATATTGAAATCCAAGATGGCGGCCGCTACAAAATGGAGGATAACGTAGGTTTTATCAATCCCATCAATATGGGTATCAAATGAAAGTGCTCAACCAGTAGAATACAATGTACTATATAAAATTAAAATCCAAGATGGCGGCCGCTACAAAATGGCGGATAACTTAGGTTTTATCAATCCCATCAATATGGGTATCAAATGAAAGTGCTCAACCAGTAGAATACAATGTACTATATAAAATTAAAATCCAAGATGGCGGCCGCCACAAAATGGCGGATAATTAGGTTTTATCAATCCCATCAATATGGGTATCAAATGAAAGGTCTCAACAAGTAGAATACAATTCACTATGCAAAATTGAAATCTAAGATGGCCGCCGCTACCAAATGGCTGATAACATTTTTTTATCAATCCCATCAATATGGGTATCAAATAAAAGGGCTTGCCAAGAAGAATACAGTGCACTATACAACCTGAATATTTAAGATGGGCGCAGCCACTAAATGGCGTATAATAATAAGATTTATATTTAGAAATTGAATCTGTAATTTAGGTATCTGATTAATCCAGCCTGAATCCACCACCCAAGTCAAGATTTATGTAGGGCAGCACTGTGGATCACGCAGTCGTATACTTAGGTGCGAAACTGTTTGAAGAAGGTCAAGCCTACGTGGCTCTTTGTAGAGTAAGAGCTTTGCAGGGACTACGTATAGAGGAGTTGGACTGCAATAAACTAACGGGCAAGAAACCTTGCAATAATGAAGCACTAAATGAATTAAACAGAATGCGAAATAAAAACTAGAAAATAAAAATAGGTAAAAAAACTTTTTAAGTTAAACGGTTTTATGTTAAACATACATTGCTATGTTTAAGATAAATGTACTAAAAACCAAAAAATAATAAAATAGATACAGTCGTGGGAATTATAAACATATGCATAGACTAGACTAAAATAAAACCGTGGGGCACGTCAATTGTCTACAAATTATCGATTTAATGTGCGATAGAAGAATCGTTTAATTCGTCGTTAGGCAGTTGGCCTAACTTAGCGATTAGCGATATCGGTCCAGCCGTTCAGGCGTGATGCCGTGACAACGGAAAACGGGTTTCATTTTTATATACTAGCTGTCCCGGCGAACTTCGTCCCGCCTTAGAATGAACTTTATTGTGTAGGAATAAAGTTCAAATTGACTCTACATTTTAGTAAGAAAACATTTGTATGGGAAAAAGAAAAGGTCTGTTTTAGGGCTTTCCCGGCAATTATTCGAATTTTTCTCACCGTAAGAACCATCCTTGGACTTCAATGAACATTTTAAAAAAAGAATTAGCGAAATCGGTCCAGCCGTTCAGGCGTGATGCCGTGACAACGGAAAACGGGTTTCATTTTTATATATATAGATATACGGTCGAATTGAGAAACTCCTCCTTTTTTTTGAAGTCGTTTAAAAAGCATTACCTACATAACTAAAAAGCGATAAATAACCAAATTTATCTACTTAATGCATATTATATATATACAATTATTTAAATATTTACAACTTAATACCTAATACTTTAACAAAGTCATCTTTAACTATTTAAATATTTACAGTTATCACTCATTTTTTAATTTTTATTAAAAATCTTTCTTTTCTTTTGTTCTGGTTCTGATTCTTGTACTTTATCAACAGTTTTTTTTTGTATTCCCCATTAGCGTTCATTATTTATCCTTTTAGACGGCTTAGACGGTTTAATTTTAGGAAGATTGGCACGATTAAAAATGGTATCTCAGTTTTTATTCCTTGAGTGAACTCAATCTCTAAAACAACTTGTTTAGTTCTCTTAGACGACCGTTGTCCTTCAGCCTTTGGAATCCTTTGACCGGGACAACAGACAAATCTTTATTCATTTTAATTAAATCGTTAAACAACGCCTCACTAATGCACGTCATATCAGATCCCGTATCTAGCAATGCCATGATTTGGAATCCGTTACTATCAACACAAATATCTGGCCTGATTTCCTTCAGTAATTTCTATGGCGTCACAACTATTAGAAAATTTTCTCAAGAGTTCCGATATGTCACTTCCATCTCTATAACCTACGCCATGCCTAGAGTTTTGACCGACTACCTCAATTGATTTAATTATACCCTTAATACTTTTACCTAGTGGTTGGACAGGCTTCCAACCCTGTTTCATTATAATACTTAAAGCAACAGAATTAGGCCCTTTCCTAGACGATTTCGATGCCAAATGTGCAGAGCTACCACAAATGGCCGCTATTGATTTCTCGAACCGTCGTTTGATTCAGTAGTCTCCAACAGCGCCGTCGTCGCCGACTTCGCCGGTGGTCGTTCAGACTCGGCCTCGTTACCTCTATTTGGAGCCTTCTTCCTCGCTTCATCTGGCTTGCGCCAGTTATTATTGAATTTTTCTTTGTTCTCATAGGGTTTTGTGTATGGCTTGCTTCGGTTGTCGGACTGTGAGCCTTGACTCGTTTCTTTAGCGGAATTTAGGTTATCCACCAATCGTAAACATTCAGTTGCAGCTTGTATGGTCTTTTCTCCTTTAGTGAGCGTCCAGAACTCTTAAACGTGCATTGGAAAATGCTTGATTATGTCTGACACCATTTGTGACTCCGGAAGTTTATGTACCAATAAGTTGGCTTGGCCCACCAACTTTAGGAAGTGCTCCATCATCGTTGGGGTCTTGCTCTTGTTCCATTTGTCGTTCGCAATTTTCTGTCGAACCCTATCTTGCTCAGCGTCTGACCAATAGGTCTGTAAAAAGCATTTCCTGAATTCCCTGAACGTCTTCCGCTGGTCCTTATATACCCTTGCCTAGTCTCGGGCACTGCCTATCAGACACTCATAAACTACATCTAGCTTCGATCCCTCTATTGGGACCGTCTTTAAGTAAGCGCTCAAATCCTCCAGAAAGGTCACTGGATGTATGGTCTTGCCATTTCTATCTTTATGATTATTCCCACCGAACTTGGGTTTCTCTTGATTTAAATTGATAATTGAATAGACTATTTTTCTTTCGAGTGCCTGCGGTTCATCCGAGGTTAAGGAATTTTCTGAGTGCCGATCCTTCTCTTGCTTCAACATAGCGCTTATACGCTGTTGAGCCTTCGTCGTCTTTTGAATTTTTTGTTCCAGACTGCTGATCCTGGCGTCTAACGCTTCGGAACTTTCTTGAATCTGGTTTGTCACCGATTCTTGAAACCTTATAAAAAGTTTTCGAATCTTTTTAAGGTCATTCGTCTTCTTCCTCTTCGGAGGAGGTGGCTGCTCTTCCCCCTCTTCCTCATGATGGTATTCGCTCTCATACTCCTCTTCCTCTTGGTGGTACTCCTCTGAACCCTCGGCCATTATACCGTAAGCACTTATACTATACGACAATTGATTACTCAAAAAAATAGGTAAAAAAAACTTTTTAAGTTAAACGGTTTTATGTTAAACATACATTGCAATGTTTAAGATAAATGTACTAAAAACCAAAAAATAATAAAATAGATACAGTCGTGGGAATTATGAACATATGCATAGACTAGACTAAAATAAAACCGTGGGGCACGTCAATTGTCTACAATCGTTGATTAAAATGTTTTTTTTTTGTAATGTTACACTATCTATAGGTACCTAATTAGGCAGTTGTTCAACCGACAACGATGGACGTGTGATAATAGACAATTGCCGTGCCCCACGGTTTTATTTTAGTCTAGTCTATGCATATGTTCATAATTCCCACGACTGTATCTATTTTATTATTTTTTGGTTTTTAGTACATTTATCTTAAACATTGCAATGTATGTTTAACATAAAACCGTTTAACTTAAAAAGTTTTTTTTACCTATTTTTATTTTCTAGTTTTTAGTTTTTATTTCGCATTCTGTTTAATTTATTTAGTGCTTCATTATTGCAAGGTTTCTTGCCCGTTAGTTTATTGCAGTCCAACTCCTCTATACGTAGTCCCTGCAAAGATCTTACTGTACTAAGAGTCACGTAGGCTTGACCTTCTTCAAACAGTTTCGCACCTAAGTATATTTCAATTTTGCATAGTAAATTATATTCTACTTGTTGAGACCTTTCATTTGATACCCATGTTGATGGGATTGATAAAACCTAAGTTATCCGTTATTTTGTAGAGGCCGCCATCTTGGATTTTAATTTTATATAGTGCATTGAATTCTACTGGTTGAGCACTTTCATTTGATACCCATATTGATGGGATTGATAAAACCTACGTTATCCGCCATTTTGTAGCGGCCGCCATCTTGGATTTCAATATTTTATAGTATATTGTATTCTGCTTGTTGAGCCCTTTCATTTGATACCCATATTGATGGGATTAATAAAACCTAAATTATCCGCCATTTTGTAGCGGCGGCCATCTTGAATTTATAATGATAATGAATAAACATAATTGTATTGTCACCAAAATCCAAAGTGTATACAAAATTTCAGATTAATCGGTTGACAGGAAGAGGGTGAAATTTGAATTACTAAATTTGACCCAAGAAAGAATAAAACAAACGGGGTGAGCTAAATAAAACCGTTTAAAAAACCGTTTAATAAAAATCAAAGTATATTAGAAAAAAAATGTCAATCAACTATTTACAATAATTGTTCAATTTAAATCATGCACGAATAATTTTAATCACTGACACGACTATTCTCCAGTCATTCGTCACAGGCCATTTATAATAGTTTACGAATATCACTTAAATGCTAATTGTTCAATTTGAATCACGCTTGAGCAATTTGTGGCACTGGCTATAAGACATTCGTACACCACATCGAGCTTCGATCCCACTATTTAACTGCGTATATAAAGAAGGTCTTTACATACGCAGTTAAATCCTCCAAAGAAGTTACCGGATGAATAGTTTTGTCATGTTTGTCTTTATGCGTGTTCCGTCCAAACTTAAACTTTACATATTTTCTTTGTCTGTTTGTAGAGTGCTGTTCCTGCTCCTGTTTAAGTTTGGTTTAACTCTTTACTTCTCCTACCACTCCTAATTTAACAATTACAAATCAACAAAATCAAAGATTAAACAATCATCCATTGAAAACAGGGTTGGCATGAATGAATCATTTTGATTTAAATCACGATTTAAATCAAATGATTTTTTAAATAAAAATCAATGATTTAATCAAAAATGTTTAATTTCAGTCACAATTATAATTAAGTTACAAACTAGGGTCGTTTAAATCTGAGAAATCAATATCATTATTATAATATTTGAATAAAAAAACTAGTTTTCCAGCCTTTTCATTTCCCAGTCGGTTTCTTAATTTGCTCTGAACAATTCCAAAGGTGGAAAACACTCTTTCCACACCAGCTGAAGAAGCTATCGCGCCAAATAATTGCTTCACCACGGGAAAAACTTTTGCCTGTTCCTCTTCACTAAATATATGTTTCTGTGTCACTCACCACTCTAGTGGTGTCACATTTTTTGCTATTTCTTCTGTGAACATCACACTTTTGAATCGTTTTGATTTTGACTTAAGCTTTACTATCAATGGTAGCAAAACTGAACCATCATAATAATTTCGCGCTTCCTCCAACGCACTTTCTTCTTCTTCATCTGTCAGTGTGAATGCTGTTTGGGTTGGGTCTAATAAAAATGCCAAAAGGGGCATTCTCATTCTCACTGCTCAAAATTGAAGATTTTATGAAAACTTCTTTTTGACCAAACTAACTATGGATTATATAAATATAGTCGTTACTCTTTAAGATAAAATTAATTTCAGACCTTACAGCCTTCTATTTTCTGAGATATTGGGGTTTAAAAAAAAAAGCCTCCATGGTAGTGACATTGTGCACATGGACGTGACTTTCTATACATTTTTACTAACCATGGAAATGAAATTGTACTTGGAAGTGACATTTGATGTAGTGTATGAAATAAAATACTTTGTAATTTTTAAGAAATGTAATTATTAATTCAATCATACTTATTAATTATAAAAAAATGATGACATTGGTTATTAGGTCTGTAAGACCATAGTAATTTCAGCTTCAAGTATCTAAGTTTAAATAAAACCTTGAAATCTATATTTAGCATTGATACATTTCTAGTAATCATTAAAAAATCTAGGTAGGTACTTTAAACTCCCTAAAGCAGCTAAAAATATCCAAAAATCAACAGAAAACAAAACAACTTTCTCTCTTAATTATTTCTATTAATGCTAGGTACTTTCTAGTAAAACAATCAAAAAATCAACAATATAATCATTAGTCAGTCTCAAATTGACTCTCAGCCTTAAATTCACTGTTTTCTTATACCTAATTATTACAGATTAAGATAGGAACTGTGTGATCAATCTTATCATAAAAAAATAGCGTAGTCTAATCCTTATTGAATATTAGCATAAGCGGTGAGATCTTCAACTTTAAATTCCAATTCTCCGCGTCGACCAGGTGTTGGTTCTGATAAAACAGCAATAATGTCTTCACCCGGTACGGGAAATATATCCTCTGGATCTATCCATATAAATATAATGTGATCTTTGGTAAGTCTCTTCTTTTTTGCAAATTTAACTTTTGGTTCTACTCCTTCAAATCCAATTATTTGTCCCAGAAAATGCTTTTCAGTCTTTTTTGTCAAAAATCTTACTACAATCCACATTCCTTCTGTATAGTCTGGTCCTGAGCTTCTTTGTTCAGTCATCGTAATAGCATCAGATGCGTCACACGGAACTTCATTTTCGTTATCCTTTGAAGACAAATTTTAAATTGTTTCAGCTGGAACGTCGCCTGCAACAATTTCGACACTAGGTCCAGGAACATCAGCCAAACATACGCTATCAACGAAATCCACATAGCCTTTTGGTAGTGAGTAATAAGGGCACATTTCTCCAGGTTTACAAGTCACACATGTCAATCTTCTCAAAAAAATTCTGCTCGAGTTTGTTGCATCCCAAGTTATTTGATGGATTTTGAGAGTTCCAGGAATGCTTTTTCCTTTGTCTGACAATATTTTGTCTACATCCTCTATATCTGCTTCAGTAACGACAGAAATGTCGACATTTATGTTGGCTGATTCAACGAATTTCATGAAAGTAACAAGATCAGGGATATCATTTCCTTCGGCTACTTTGCGATCTGCTGTACGTTTGACAACAGCCCCCACACCATCCATTGGACCTTTCCCGTGTCCAGCTTCGTTAAAGTCAAAGTCAAGTCAAAGTCAAAAATATATTTATTTCATAGGCACAAAAAATGCTCTTGAAACCGTTACATTATTATAAAGGTATTTTTTTTTTAAAAGCTAGCGCTAGATTCGCAAGGTGCAGTTTCCCCCAGAGAAGAACCTAGCAAGGAACTCTGTGAGGTTGCTCTTTTCAAATAAAGTTTTACAATTCTTATAAACAGTTACACATGTATAAAGGTACATATTTTCTATATTATAATTATTATCCCTAAAAATTAATTTTGATCCTGCAGCATTCAAAGAAACCACAAGGTGTAAATAGCTAAAAAGTAAAGATAGGTTGAGACAGCATAACATGACCAGCCGCCACAGCAGCACCTTCACACAGGCCTCAACGCATGTGCCAGCCATCAACCCCTTCCACATATTTTAGGGAAGTAGGAGACCCGACACACAAAGTTCCACGTTGCAAGTTTTATTCCATATCGCCGTGTCAAGTATTGAGAAAACAAATAAAATGCTTGCCGATTTCTATACTGTGCCGTTGGCTAGAGCATGGATACCGGTATACCGAAATACCGGTATACCGGTAAATATTTTCGGTATTTTGATACCGGTATATAAAGACAAAATACCGGTATTTCGATATTAATGAAATATCTCTTTTTTTCAAAGGAGATAGATAAAATACTCTGCAGAAGCAGAATGCTTGTTTGTATCACGAACCCCGTAAAGTAACATTATATATTTATATTGTTTAAGTATCATTAGTGTACTCGTTACGTTAGATAGTGAGTTTTGTATTCTGATTTATTTTAAAATAATAACATATTATGGGTCCGTCGAAGGGAGATACTATTTTAGATAAGGTACCTACCTATTTGTTTTTTTTTATAATTAGTGATGGATACTAAACTAAGACTGATTTAAGTTGCCATTTGATTGTGATATTGAGCTAATGAGACAATTAAAATAATTTAGAGATGCGCCGAATATTCGTTTACTATTCGGTATTTGGCATATTCGGCACCTTAACCGAATATTAGGCCGAATATTCTGTTAAAATGACAATTTATTCGTTTATTTTGCTTAGTGATAATTTGCTTGATAAAACAGGATATTAACCTCATATTAGATTATTTTAAACCAAGGAGCGGTTAATCTATGTATTACAAGAGGTTATTAGGAGATGATAAAATGAAGATAAGTTAATAAGTGACACTTAAAGATAGAATTTAGAAACCTAGACATTCTGCTCTATCTAGTGACCGTCAAAGGCGCTTTTATTTATAAACTTTACCTATTTGTTGTATCAAAATTAGTGTGAAAGTGCAACCGAATAGTTCGGCCGAACTATCTGCAAACGTCATACTTACCAATATCGTTATTGGAACAATTCAAATGACAAAAAGTAGTATTTAAAAAAATACCGAAAAAATACCGAAATTTCGGTATACCGGTATTTAAAATTTTAATACCGGTATCAATACCGGTATGAAATATGTTCCGGTATTCCATGCCCTAGTCACCGATTCTTGAAACCTTACAAAAAGTTTTCAAATCTTTTTAAGGTCATTCGTCTTCTTCCTCTTCGGAGGAGGTGGCTGCTCTTCCCCCTCTTCCTCATGATGGTATTCGCTCTCATACTCCTCTGAATCCTCGGCCATTATACCGTAAGCACTTATACTATACGATAATTGATTACTCAAAAATCAAAGTATATTAGAAAGAAAATGTCAATCAACTATCTATATATATAAAAATGAAACCCGTTTTCCGTTGTCACGACATAACATGAAAACGGCTTGACCGATTTGGCTGGTTTTTTTTTTTAAATGTTCATTGAAGTCCAAGGATGGTTTTTACGGTGAGAAAAATTCGAATAATTGCCGTGAAAGCCCTAAAACAGACCTTTTCTTTTTCCATACAAATGTTTTCTTACTAAAATGTAGAGTCAATTTGAACTTTATTCTTACACAATAAAGTTCATTCTAAGGCGGGACAAAGTTCGCCGGGACAGCTAGTTTACAATATTTTTTATATTTAAACCACGCACGAATAATTTTAATCACTGACACGACTATTCTCCAGTCATTCGTCACAGGCCATTTATAATAGTTTACGAATATCACTTAAATGCTAATTGTTCAATTTGAATCACGCTTGAGCAATTTGTGGCACTGTCTATAAGACATTCGTACACCACATCGAGCTTCGATCCCACTATTTAACTGCGTATATAAAGAAGGTCTTAACATACGCAGTTAAATCCTCCAAAGAAGTTACCGGATGAATAGTTTTGTCACGTTTGTCTTTATGCGTGTTCCGTCCAAACTTAAACTTTACATATTTTCTTTGTCTGTTTGTAGAGTGCTGTTCCTGCTCCTGTTTAAGTTTGGTTTAACTCTTTACTCCTCCTACCACTCCTAATTTAACAATTACAAATCAACAAAATCAAAGATTAAACAATCATCCATTGAAAACAAATAAGCCAAATCAACATCGATCAACTGCAATTATAATTATTTATAATATCGAGAGATATGTATCGTATTAAATTTCCCTCTTATATCTCCCGTTTCTGGGTCCACTAATATATAAACATTTTCAAATGGTACTGACGCAACAACATATGGACCCTCATATAATAAATCAAATTTGCTTATCTGTTTCTTTTCAACAGACGATTGCGTAATTCTTCTAACCTTCACCCAATCTCCAATGTTAAACTTGATCAATTTATAATTTTTGTCAAACTTATCCCTTCTCATTTGACATTCTCTCACCTCTTCTAAGTCAAGCTTATCTCTCGGCATGTTTAAATATCTATCAAAAGTCATTCTATTACTTTCCCCGTACAAAATTTCACAAGGAGTATATCCAGTACTATCATGCGTGGTGTTATTATATAATTTTTCAATTTCAGGCAATCTAGTTGTCCAACTCACATGTTTGGAATGGCATAGTGTTCTAAACATTCTACCTAACTCTTTATTCACTCGCTCAGTCGTATTAGGCCTTGGTTTTCGAACTGTAGTATAAATAGTTTTGATCCCTAAGCCATGCAATGTATCCTTCCATAATTCTTACTAATAAACTGAGTTTCGTTGTCCGTCTTAATAGCTTTTGGTTTAATAATTTCTATAAAAAGTTTAATTTTGCCAACTACACTTCGTGCTGTTGCTACACGCATCGGATAAAGTTTCACGAACTTACTGAACGAATCTTGCACCACCAAAATGTACGCGTTTCCAAATTTACCTTTTGGCAAAGGACATCACTATATCGCCAATATCATTTGTTACTATCGACTGACATGGTCCAAAGTTCTTAAAATTATTACTTTTCGCCATTTGACATATATGATATGTGCTAATAATCGCTTTAACATCTTTACTCAGATTCGGCCAGTAAAATCGATCTCTTATATATTTGATGCGCTTGTAGGCCCCCTGATAGCCCATCTCTTCATGCACTTGATTAACTAAAGGAGTTACCAGCTCCATTGGCAAAAATAAAACAAATTTCTCAATTAATTTGATAACAAGCCTTATTGTCTATCAACGAACAACCGTTTAACTCAGCAATTATGCTTGAAGCGATCGGGTCCCTATCTTGCAAAACTCTTATATTCTTCAACCCTTTGTTCAGTATACTATTGCTAGATCTCTCTGTGTAAATTATCTCTGGACGAAAGGTCTTTTCCTCCTGCACTAACTCACTATTTGGTGGATACCTTGAAAGCATGTCGGCTGGTACATTAATTTTCCCTGATATATGCTCTAATTGATAATCGAATTGCTCTAAATGCAAAATCCAGCGCGTGACTCTACTGTTGTACAGCTTCATATTATTTACGAACAACAACGCCTTATGATCAGTTCGAATTATTACCTTAGCCCCTCTTAAATAAGTTTCAAACTTTTTAAGAGTACTAATGACCGCGTAGAACTCTTGTTCAGTCGTGGTCCAATTTAACTCTGAGCCTCTCAATCCTTTGCTATGAAATCCTAATAGTTTCATTTCGCCACTGTCATCATAATATTGATATAGAACACCAGCCAAACCAACACCCGAACAATCAGTTTGCACATAATAGGGTTTAGTGAAATCTGGATGATGCAACATTATGGTACTAATGAACCGATCTTTTAATTGATCAAACGCTTTTTGTTCGACCTCGGTCCATTGCCAGCGTTTGCCCTTTTTAAACGACTTCAAAAAAAAGGAGGAGTTTCTCAATTCGACCGTATATTTTTTTTTTTTTTTTATGTGTGTCCACGCAAAACTTCGTCGTTTATGAACCGATTTTGATGATTCTTTTTTTGTTGGAAAGGAGGTATCCCGAGGGTGGTCCCATGGTAAGGAAACCAGGATCTGATGGTGGAATCCTGGAGAAATCGAGGGAAACTATCGAAAAAACTGTATTTTCGACTAGTCTGTTTCTTATGTTTCTTCACACAACTTCGTCGTCCATGAACCGATTTTGATTATTCTTTTTTTGTTGAAAAGGGGGTATCCCAAGGGTGGTCCCATGGTAAGGAAACCAGGACCTGATGGTGGAAACCTGGAGATATCGAGGGAAACACTCGAAAAAATTGCATCGCGACTAGTGTGTTTCTTAATATTATGCAATAATAAGAATTTTAAAGCCCTAATATTTAATGAGGGTCTGACGTTGACCTGATGATGGAGCGGAAAGGCAGTCGAGGGAACTCGACAACGGTTTACAGCAAGTACTTTGTGTTTGGGCTTGATTAACTTATATTATTGAGACCTTTCATCTAAATGGGTTGTGACTGTTATTAGGGGTCTGATAATGAAAATGAAGGACAGTCAAGGGACACTAAAAAATGTGAAATAAAAAATTTTTGCCAAAAAAGAAACAACTTCAAAACAAACTAAAAAGTATGAAATAAATTAACTTGTACAGAAAATTTCGAGTTTATAAGTGATTAAAAGAAACATAAACAATTAAATAATTATGTCTTTAAAATTTTTGAAGACGGTGCCACCTGTTTCCTTGAGATGTGAAAAAGATTGAAGTACCTATATTACCTATATCTAGTTATTGTTTTACTTGGCACCGTCTTCAAAAATTTTAAAGGCATAATTATTTAATTGTTTATGTTTCTTTTAATCACTTATAAACTCGAAATTTTCTGTACAAGTTAATTTATTTCATACTTTTTAGTTTGTTTTGAAGTTGTTTCTTTTTTGGCAAAAATTTTTTTTTAGCAATTCACATTCACAAACCTTGTGTAAAAGTTGCATAAGCCCAATGTTTTCGATGATGAATAATAAGACTTCCTTGGTTGTACTATTGCTTTAATTTTACGTTTTACAATAGGTTTATGTAAGATTTTAAGAGAACCGTTTTTAAGATGATTCGATGCATGTGAGACACGGCTTCCTCGCTTGCGTTTTGATTACGGAACACCCAAAAAGGCCCTTACCTGTTTCACCTTCTTGGGTATAGGAAACTCTCTGATTGACTTGATTTTGTCGGGGTCAGTCTGTATGCCATTCGTATTTATTATGAAGCCGAGCATCTTGACCTCTTTGCAAATGAATTCACATTTGCGTAATTTGCACGTGAGACCAGCCTGACTCAGTCGTTGTAGAACACGCTCTATAATGATCTAAATGTGTTTCAAAACTCCCACTGGAGATAATATCCAAGTCGTCCAAGTAATTTACGCAAAATTCTCGGAGATCAGGGCCCAATATGTTATCCATAGCGCGACAGAAACTGCCAACGGAAGTTTTCAGCCCCTGAGGCAAGACGTTGTACACGTATGATTTTCCATCAAAGGTAAACCCCGTGTACTTTTTGCCGTCCTCATTGATGGGAATTTGAAAGTATGCATTGTTTAAATCAATAGTCGTTACGAATTTCGCACTGTGGAAAGAGTTCAAGACATCCAACTGTAATGGAGGCTTTTCAGTTTCCGCTACCATGTGCTTATTAATGCCACGAGCGTCAAGCAACACTCTAATGAAACCGTGAAAGTCAAGGGACTCAAATAGGGCGTAGACGCTCTAGTTATGATTCCCAATTCTTCCATCTCCTTCAACTTGTCGGCCATCTTAGCCTTAAACGCATACGGTATTGGATAACTCCTCTTTACTATCGGAGAGTCGTCCTGCATCTCGATCACGTGCTCATAACAGTTAGCGCGTCCTAACTTCGACGAGAGCAAAGAATGGTACTTGTTCAGCACTTGAAAAAGCTTTTGTTTTTTAAATTGATCAAGCTCTGATCCTATTTTAATTTGAGATTCAAAATCACAATCAACGCTATTTACATTCTTTTGATTTAAGTTAATCAGTTCAATCACATCGATATCGTATATATGCTTAAAAGGTATAAAAACCCGTTTCCCTTCATGCGCTAATACAATCCCTATGTAGGTATCGAAGCGTATCATTATTTTATCATAAAATCGAAACCCAATATCATTGGCCTCGCTAGACCTGGCACGATTAAAAATGGTATCTCAATTTTCATTCCTTGAGTGAACTCAATTTCTAAAATAACCTGTCTGGTTATCTTAGACGACCGTTGTCCTACAGCCCCCCTTATTTGGAATCCTTTGACCGGGACAACAGGTAAATATTTATTCATTTTAATTAAATCGTTAAACAACGCCTCACTAATGCACGTGATATCAGATCCCGTATCTAGCAATGCCATGATTTGGAATCCGTTACTATCAACAAAAATATCTGGCCTCATACCATCTAAATATTCTTTAGTTCTTTGAAATTCCTCCTCAAAAACCGTTTGAACCTGATTTCCTTCAGTAATTTCTATGGCGTCACAACTTTTAGAACATTTTCTCAAGAATCCGATATGACACTTTCATCTCTATAACCTATGCCATGCCTAGATTTTGACCGACTACCTCAATTGGTTTAATTATACCCTTAATACTTTTACCTAGTGGTTGGACAGGCTTCCAACCCTGTTTCATCATAATACTTAAAGCTACAGAATTAGGCCCTTTCCTAGACGATTTCGATGCTAAACGTGCAGGGCTGCCACATATGGCCGCTATTGATTTCCCGAACCGTCGTTTGATTCAGTAGTCTCCAACAGCGCCATCGTCGTCGCCGACTTCGCCGGTGGTCGTCCTGACTCGGCCTCGTTACCTCTATTTGGAGCCTTCTTCTTCGCTTCCTCTGGCTTACGCCAGTTATTATTGAATTTTTCTTTGTTCTCATTGGGTTTTGTGTATGGCTTGCTTCGGTTGTCGGACTGTGCGCCTTGACTCGTCTTTTTAGCGGAATTTAGATTATCCACCAATCGTATAAACTCAGTTGCAGCTTGTATGGTCTTTTCACCTTTAGTGATCGTCCAGTACTCTTGAACGTGCATTGGGAAATGCTTGATTATGTCTGTCACCATCTGTGACTCCGGAAGTTTATGTTCCAATAAGTTGGCTTGGCACACCAACTTTAGGAAGTGCTCCAACATCGTTGGGGTCTTGCTCTTGTTCCATTTGTCGTTCGCAATTTTCTGTCGAACCCTATCTTGCTCAGCGTCTGACCAATAGGTCTGTAAAAAACATTTCTTGAATTCCCTGAACGTCTTCCACTGGTCCTTATATAGGGGAGAGTGTTATATTGTACCAGTTTTCAGTTCCAGCGACATATCTTGGTACTATGTTGATGAAAACGAACCATTTTTCTACATTACCTAGATCATTAAGCCCTTCATCTTATATCGCAATGTGAAAATCGTAGTCTTAACGGGTTTTTTCAAAATAAGCGTTTTCCCAAAAGCTTTCCATTGGTACAAATTAGCGGACTGGTTGGTTTAATTGTGCCACAGGTCTGATATATTGTACCAGCAAGAATGAAGGGATCTTCATAAGTGATATTTAAACACTAACTTCTATAACTAAAAAATATACACAAGTAATTAATGATAAAGTTTTAATGACATAATATAGAAAAGTTCTAACAAAATAAATCACAATTTCTCCAACTTTGAACACGTAGAACCATGGTTTGCCGGCCATTTTTTTTTTTGTTGCACTAAAATTATGAGAGATGCCATGTTTTTCGGCAACCTCAAATGCTAGTTTCCTTACTTCAGTAATAGTCAATCCAAACATATTCTCTTCTAACTTCAATATGTGTTCGACCAGCATGTTTTCTAATTCCAGATTAAAAGTTTATGTTCTAATAAGTTGGCTTGGCCCACCAACTTTAGGAAGTGCTCCACCATCGTTGGGGTCTTGCACTTGTTCCATTTGTCGTTCGCAATTTTCTGTCGAACCCTATCTTGCTCAGCGTCTGACCAATAGGTCTGTAAAAAGCATTTCTTGAATTCCCTGAACGTCTTCCACTGGTCCTTATATACCCTTGCCTAGTCTCGGGCACTGCCTATCAGACACTCATAAACTACATCTAGCTTCGATCCCTCTATTGGGACCTTCTTTAAGTAAGCGCTCAAATCCTCCAGAAAGGTCACTGGATGTATAGTCTTGCCATTTCTATCTTTATGATTATTCCCACCGAACTTGGTCTCTTGATTTAAATTTATTTATTTATTCTTTAAACATTCACAATATACATACATTATATACTTAGGACTAATACAATCTTATAAAAACATTTTATTATTATATTGATAATTATGTTTATTCTTATTTTTAAAAATACACTGTAATTTATTAACTAAAAACTTAATCTGTATAGAACTAAAAAATAACAAAATACAAATGAACTTAAAAACTATTTACAATTCTTATAAGCTAAATTATGATAATTGATAATTGAATAGACTATTTTTCTTTCGAGTGCCTGCGGTTCATCCGAGGTTAAAAAATTTTTGAGTGCCGATTCTTCTCTTGCTTCAACTTAGCGCTTATACGCTTGAGCCATCGTCGTCTTTTGGATTTTTCGTTCCAGACTGCTAATTCTGGCGTCTAACGCTCCGGAACTTTCTTGAATCTGGTTTGTCACCGATTCTTGAAATCTTACAAAAAGTTTTCAAATCTTTTTAAGGTCATTCGTCTTCTTCCTCTTGTCGTTGTCCTACAACCCCCCTTATTTGGAATCCTTTGACCGGGACAACAGGTAAATCTTTATTCATTTTAATTAGATCGTTAAACCACGCCTCACTAATGCACGTGATATCAGATCCCGTATCTAGCAATGCCATGATTAGGAATCCGTTACTATCAACAAAAATATCTGGCCTCATACCATCTAAATATTCTTTAGTTCTTTGAAATTCCTCCTCAAAAACCGTTTGAACCTGATTTCCTTCAGTAATTTCTATGGCGTCACAACTATTAGAAAATTTTCTCAAGAGTTTCGATATGACACTTCCATTTCTATAACCTACCTATGCCATGCCTAGAGTTTTGACCGACTACCTCAATTGGTTTAATTATACCCTTAATACTTTTACCTAGTGGACGTCGTCGCCGACTTCGCCGGTGGTCGTCCTGACTCGGCCTCGTTACCTCTATTTGGAGTCTTCTTCCTCGCTTCATCTGGCTTACGCCAGTTATTATTGAATTTTTCTTTGTTCTCATAGGGTTTTGTGTATGGCTTGCTTCGGTTGTCGGACTGTGGGCCTTGACTCGTTTCTTTAGCGGAATTTAGATTATCCACCAATCGTTAAAACTCAGTTGCGGCTTGTATGGTCTTTTCACCTTTAGTGAGCGTCCAGTACACTTGAACGTGCATTGGAAAATGCTTGATTAAGTCTGACACCATCTGTGACTCCGGAAGTTTATGTTCTAATAAGTTGGCTTGGCCCACCAACTTTAGGAAGTGCTCCAACATCGTTGGGGTCTTGCTCTTGTTCCATTTGTCGTTCGCAATTTTCTGTCGAACCCTATCTTGCTCAGCGTCTGACCAATAGGTCTGTAAAAAGCATTTCTTGAATTCCCTGTACGTCTTTCACTGGTCGTTATATACCCTTGCCCAGTCTCGGGCACTGCCTATCAGACACTCGTAAACTACATCTAGCTTCGATCCCTCTATTGGGACCTTCTTTAAGTAAGCGCTCAAATCCTCCAGAAAGGTCACTGGATGTATGGTCTTGCCATTTCTATCCTTGTTATTATTTCCACCGAACTTGGGTTTCTCTTGATTTTAATTTATAATTGAATAGACTATTTTTCTCTCGAGTGCCTGCGGTTCATCCGAGGTTAAAGAATTTTCTGAGTGCCGATCCTTCTCTTGCTTCAACATAGCGCTTATACGCTGTTGAGCCGTCGTCGTCTTTTGAATTTTTCGTTCCAGACTGCTAATTCTGGCGTCTAACGCTCCGGAACTTTCTTGAATCTGGTTTGTCACCGATTCTTGAAATCTTACAAAAAGTTTTCGAATCTTTTTAAGGTCATTTGTCTTCTTCCTCTTCGGAGGAGGTGGCTGCTCTTCCCCCTCTTCCTCTTGATGGTACTCCTCTGAACCCTCGGCCATTATACCGTAAGCACTTATACTATACGATAATTGATTACTCAAAAATCAAAGTATATTAGAAAAAAAATTTCAATCAACTATTTACAATAATTGTTCAATTTAAATCATGCACGAATAATTTAAATCACTGACACGACTATTCTCCAGTCATTCGCCACAGGCCATTTATAATAGTTTACGAATATCACTTAAATGCTAATTGTTCAATTTGAATCACGCTCGAGCAATTTGTGGCACTGTCTATAAGACATTCGTACACCACATCGAGCTTCGATCCCACTATTTAACTGCGTATATAAAGAAGGTCTTTACATACGCAGTTAAATCCTCCAAAGAAGTTACCGGATGAATAGTTTTGTCATGTTTGTCTTTATGCGTGTTCCGTTCAAACTTAAACTTTACATATTTTCTTTGTCTGTTTGTAGAGTGCTGTTCCTGCTCCTGTTTAAGTTTGGTTTAACTCTTTACTCCTCCTACCACTCCTAATTTAACAATTACAAATCAACAAAATCAAAGATTAAACAATCATCCATTGAAAACAAATAAGCCAAATCAACATCGATCAACTGCAATTATAATTATTTATAATATCGAGAGATATGTATCGTATTAAATTTCCCTCTTATATCTCCCGTTTCTGGGTCCACTTATATATAAACATTTTCAAATGGTACTGACGCAACAACATATGGACCCTCATATAATAAATCAAATTTGCTTATCTGTTTCTTTTCAACAGACGATTGCGTAATTCTTCTAACCTTCACCCAATCTCATGTACACAATTTGTACACATTGTACACAATTTGTACACATTGTACACAATCAATAATTGTACTTGATGCCTCTGTGATATGTTATTTATCTCCGGGCAAAAGGTTTTTTTAACACAATAATTGTACAATAATCAGCTTATATTAAAAATGAGAATGTCAACCACTTAATACTAATTGGTCTAATTAGAATACACATACATTTTAATCACGAACACGTGTATTTACAAGTCATTCGCACACGCCTGATGTTTACGAATCACCATCTGCAACAAAGAGACGGGCATCTTAGATCATAGAAACGATACGTCCTTAATTACGGGATGACGTGACGTGAATCTAATGTCGCTCCCTCCCACACTGCATGTTACAAACATTTTTGTATAAGTACTAAAACATTTTAAACCATTCAATGTGGGAGCACCATAAGGAGTGGTGAATATGCAAACAAATACATGTAGGGTGGTGGCCTCGAGCATATGCAAACACTGCTTTTCCCTCATTTTACTTTTATTTCAAGTTAAATAATTTGAAGAAGAAGCAAGCCATACACAAAACCCTATGAGAACAAAGAAAAAATCAATAATAACTAGCGCAAGCCAGATGAAGCGAGGAAGAAGACTCCAAATAGAGGTAACGAGGCCGAGTCAGGACGACCACCGGCGAAGTCGGCGACGACGGCGCTGTTGGAGACTACTGAATCAAACGACGGTTCGGGAAATCAATAGCGGAATTTCCCACATAAATCCATATTTAGAATAGTACTAGATCCTGGTTACGGCACCAAATTGTAACTTTACTAAGTAACTATAATATAAGAGGATTGTTATATTTCGTATAACGTCTATTCGTCGATTTCTGTCAATATTTTACATGCTCGCTGTGTGCCAATGTATGAAATCAATATAAAATATTAGAATTAATGTATAGACTGTATGAAAATCGTTCAATATTTTAATAAAATGTACATACTTAGATATTAATGTAATTCTTGTGAATATAGTTTTAATGTAAAATGTTTTAGTATTGCTTTGATGTTTGTATTGAAGTGGGGCAAATTAAAGAGGGGATACACGGACTCGCGGGCGGGGCCGGGGACCTGCCTTACTAATTCTACAGTACTACAAGGATCTTTTGGCACGTGGTGGGAATCGGAACTAACAATATCATCTTGTAAATTGTCATTATTTTGAGTTATTTATTCACCAGACACGCCCTCGACAATGTCACTCAAGTGCCAATATAATAGATCCTTGTAGCACTGTACCTTTCATTCATTCATTAGTATTGTCGAGTCACCATACCTCACTTGACCTGACCGGTCATATGTGCTGTGTCCCCAGCTTTATTTTCTCTAAACATAACGTATATGTCCCAAAAGCGTATTAATGTTGCCGCATCAAAATGGGTTCAGTACGTCCTCACAACAAGATGTGACAAGATATGTTTCATACTCATGTCTCTAAAGTTTGTAAGTAATAAGGACAGCATGATGCGAGATAACAGCAAGTATGTATATTAACTAAACACTGAAGTTTTTTTTATTGTTAGCATATTTTAAGTTAAAAATTTAAATCTGTTTTAATTATATAAATTCAATACAACACTAAAGTGATTTAGAATATAGCTTTACTCCTCACACCTAGGTATTTAGACAAAGGTAGCTAGATTCAAGTGCGCTCAAAATGTCTATTCTAAGCCTGAAACTTGTGTAAAAAAATATTTAGAACGTGTCCAATCTGTGTGCCAAATCTTATCTAAATCAGTCTAGTCGCGTATAGGCTGCGTTTCCACTGAAGACAGAATACTGATACTTCAGTGGGATCGAAGCTTTACCGTGCCAGCGAGACAGCTAGCCTTTCTTCGTGTGATAGTGATTGTTAGTTACTATGTATGTATGTATGTATAGTTATCCAGGGTGTTAGTACTGTATCATGAAAATAAATGTAAAATCAAGTGTAATCTACCCAAGAAACCGAACGACTTTCCCCAAGGAACATAGCTGTAAATATGTAATTGTTTTTACCCGACTCCGCCAGAAGGAGGGTTATGATTTTCGGGAGTATGTATGTGCTATATGTATAATTCTTTGGCACGCTCTACAGCCTAAACGGCTTGATGGATTTTAGCTTGAGAGGTGTTGTTGTTGTATTTACTCTGAGAGTGACACTATGGCTACATCAAAATATTTTTTTTAATATGCAGTCGGCAATTCGAGTAATGTTTCTCGGGGAAAGTCGTCCAGTTTCATAATCGTATTACATCACTTGATTCTATAAAACACCCTGATTTTTTTAAAGGGGTACGCACACGACATACTATGAAAATAAATCTACCATCAGAAATCGTCGATCTATTTATTGGTGTGTGCTGACACCCTTAGCGATTAAAATTTAAAGTCTTTCGTGTGCGTAGCTCTAAGCCCCTTCTCCCATTACGATACTTCGAGGCGATTCAAGTCGCGAAGACTAGTCACCGCGAAGTATCTCACATACATTATACCGTTATTGTAGTGTGCGAGCCAGCATTCAAATGTATGTGAGATACTTCGCAGTAACTAGTCTTTGAGACTTGCAGGATACTTGAATCGTCTCGAAGTATCGTAGTGGGAGAAGGACTTACTTCGTGAGTAACTAATTGTGATACCTCCCTCGCAGATATGTCCCCTCATCTAAATACAATCTTAATTCAACGACATAATGTTTTATTTACAACGCCTACTCATTTCTTATTATTAAAGTTTCATCAAAATCCGTTCAGTAGTTTTTCCGTGAAAGAGTAACAACATCCAAACATCCATCCGGCACAAACATTGACATTTATAATATTTGTAGGATTTTTTTAGTTGTTTAACAGCGAATTAAATTCCATACATTTTAATTCAATAAGATTTTTTTAAAATCAAACCAAACATACAGGAAATCAACATTTTATTCCCAAAAACACATAGTAATATCATATTAGTATGTGAAAACAGTTAATGACCTAGTATTTACTAGTTACAATAAACATAATTGGAAAATACGAGACCAGTAGTGTTGTGATGTGTGATTTACAAATCTAGTAACTAGTATTTACTAGCTACGTAGAGTAAGTACGTGATTACAATATAAATTAGAGGTAGGTAAGTACCTTGTTCCTGGATTCGGAGGCTAGTATATACGAACTAGTAAAAGCTAGTACTTATACTAGGTACTACGCTTAAGGATTAAACAGTCTTCTCTTGCGAGTGTCGGTTGGCGCCGTCGACGTCGGGGCACGGACTGTAAACAAACAAACAAAAAAGTGCCTTAAATTATAATTTTTCCCATATTTGGATATACCTATAGAATCCATAGTAAAAGTTGTTCAGTTATCTGCATACTAGAGGCTGCCCGCGACTTCATTCGTAGATAGATAGAAATACTTACTATATTGGTGTTTATCTTCATCTATATTGCCAAATTGTATCAAAATCTGTTTAGCAGTTTTAACGTGAAACAGTAACAAACATCCACTAAACTAAACCATCCATCCATCCATCGGCGCAACCATTGACTTTTATAATATTAGTAGGATATTTAGGAAAAACTTTGTACTTATTGAAATCAAGCCATACCTTGTTCAGGACTCTGCGGCGTCGACCTCGGTCGCAGCGCGAACCTTTTAGTCAGCTCCGAGTACGACGAGCGAGTGCGGGGGCGCGGCGACGAGGGTGGGCTGTCGCTCACTTCATCGGGGGAAGCGGAGCCTTTGCTGAGGGATCTGGGGCCTTTTGTGGGGGATTTAGGGCCTTTTATAGGGGATTTGCGGCCTTTGCTGAGGGATCTGGGGCGCCTCGACGGCGACTTGGAACTTCGCGAACGGGATTTTCTTGCTTTTGAGGGAGATCTGGTGCGTTCCGAAGAAACACGAGGACGTTTCAACGGCGAGGAACGCTCCGGGGATCTGTTGGGGCGTTTTGTCGAGCGTTGCGGAGAGGAGGGCGTTTGTGCTGAGTTGACACGCGGCCGACGGAGGCGCGACGATGCGCTTACTAACTCGAGGCGAGGCTGAGATTCAGATACGGCGCGTTTTCTTATCTGCGTTTTAATTTCACCTGAAAAAAAAAATACCCGTATAAAACATCGGCAAAGATATAGCTTACGGTCTGTTAGTATAGATAAGTGAGCCCCTGAACTACTTTTAAAATTGGCCGCATTATACTCTATGGAAGACATTATAAACATTTGTCTTCGATACTGCCTAATGTTGTCAATTTAAAAAGTTGTTCTGGGGGTCACTTATCTACACTAACATACTATACATTAGTGTTGCACCATCGATAATTGCCCTTAAAACAATAGCCTTAGGAATTAATGTACTCTGTCGATAGACAATCATAATTATGGGCAGCAAAGTCGGTCAGTATAAACGTTGTACATTACCTATAGCGGCATTGGCGCGCATCCGTCGCATATCCTCGGGAGGAAGAGCAAGCGGCACCAACCCCGGCAGGATGTAACGCAAGTAGCGGTTACGGAGCGAGTGGAACGAACGCTCTGGAAACACAAATTAAGTACATTTAGTTGCGGTCGTCAAAAGGCACCATATTTTCATAAAAAGGCCCCATGTAGGTCAATATTTATGAACGGTTTTAAGGTCTATGTAAAAGAAATTGGATACTCATATCCAAAACTAAATATATAATTTTTGATGAGTGTGGATGAAGAGAAAGAAGCGTGTGTGTATCGTAGCAAGTGGAGGGAAGTGGTCTCAGTCTACCCTAACACAAGACAGATATGTATGTATTCAGATTAAAACTATCGTTAGTTCGCCCCCAAGTCCCCACCTTGCCCCGTGAGCCTGGGGAACGCATCGTGTAGCTCCCTCCAGATCCTGTTCCCGTTGACGGCGCGCTCTCTCTCCCGCGACGCGCTCAGCCACGACACGATCGCTTGGTCCTCCAGCGCCGAGTAGAACGACGCGTTGGATCTCGCACTAGAATATTGAGTATGGAAAGATTTGTAAGTCAGGCCTTAAAATATTGTCAAAATAACACATACGCCGCCCGCGACTTGGTGCGCATTTATCATCATATCTTGGAATATTTACATAGATCATCTTAAAATAATGAAGCCTATGTGTTATTCTGATGTGTAAGCTACAATATTGTAAAGTTGCACCAAAATCTGTTCGGTAGTTTGTGAAAGAGTAGCAAACATCATCACATCTATCCATCAGCACAAACTTTGACCAGGTTATAATATTAGTAGAATAGGGTTAATGACATTTAAAATACCTTAAATTATACTTGGGTCGTTTAAACTCCGGCACGCGTCTCCTCTCTCTCTGAGCAACTTTATTTCCCGTACTACTCCCCCCACTTATGCCTTCTGTATCTGTCTTGCTCTTCCCTATCTCCTTTTTCGCTTCACTCTTCCCTATTTCCTTCCCCGCTTCCTTCTGTTGTCTCTCTCTTTCTATAATACGTTTCACGCTGCGTTGTGATCGGTTCAGTGGTTGGAATTCTTCTGATGAACTGTAACATTACACAATGGGGGTTTTAAAATAATCCACAATCATAACACTATGGTTGTGCCGTTCATGCCATAGACACAAAAACAAACATCTAGACCTGAAACACCTTATAAACTTGTGATTTGCAAATACTTGCAGTGTACTTTTTCTATTCTGGTCAGATATATTCATCACTTAAATATTGTCCAGCTGGGATTCAAACCCAGGACTTATGAGTGGTAGTCCTCCATGATAACTAATCCAGCAACTATTTATTTAATAAATTACAACAACAGCATCTTTACATGACGCTCTCATTATATGTATATAAGGTGGGGCAGTTAGTACACTAAGACCCTCTTAACAAGTTTGTATAAAGGCCCCTTTCTCCAAACTGGGGCCTTTTTACGACGCTTCGCCCTTCACCTCCGGCGTTCGTCAGCAGTCCCGACGGCCTTGAGCCCGAGCGTCCTTGCGAACCTCCGCGCCAGCAGCCGCGCCACCGCCGCCGAACGCACCACGTGCACCAGCGGCTGCCACGAGAACAGCACGCGCGTCTTCCACTCCGGGTCCGAGTCGAATCTGGGGACCAACTACACGGTGACAACCTGGTAGAGTGCGTTTCATAGAATACTTCCTATGCCGCCATGTTGGCAGCATTGAAAATTTGTACTGGAACATTACTCTCATTGTGTTTCGCAGTAATTTTCAATGCCGATATAGCGACGTATTCTATGAAACGCACTCTACCAAGATTCACACATACTTGCTGTATGCATGCATAGTATAATAAATTAGTATGGGCCAGAACTCTTGTCTGTCTCTTTGAGAGTAGACTCATGCCCCTGTAGTGGGGACATTAAATGGCTAATAATGATGATAGAAATTGCAACACAAACACACTCATCAGTCTCTTCATACATGCCAGTCGGTTTAAGGTACTCCTAACTTGGCTTTTCTTGAACAAGTCCCCAATTCTGACTGATGAACGTGGATGAAGCGAAAGAAGTGTGTTTGGGTTGTAGCAAGCGGACAGTCTCTGTCTACCCAAATGGGAGAGAGGTGTGACGTGTATGTATGTATGTAGGAGTTGCAACTCACTTGTAAAGATCCTGTGAGCTGCCAGTCTTAGCGATGTACTCCCTCAGAGCGCACACATCCTCGTCCTGGATGACCAGCTCTTTAGGCTCCTCGCTGCTGCTGCGGGAGCTCTCCCTCGTCTCCTTCTCCTTCACTTCAGGGGCGCTTTCTCTCTGTCTAGTCTCCTTTCTTGGTTTATCATCAGACTTTGTTTTCTGTTCTGTTTGTTTGACAATATTCTGTGAGTTTTGAATTGGTTTCTGTTTCTGCTCATGGATCTGCTGACGAATTAAGGTTAATATTAAGGTGATATTTCATGTTATATTCAAACTTATAGATTTTTAATATTATATGGAGAAAAGTCTGAAAATGTTTGATATCCAATTCACACTTAAACGACTGAACTGATTTTGATTAGCTGATACTTTAGATTAAGATTTAGACAGATTTTTGGCAGTCAAGACAAAGCCAAATGATCCCACTAATATTATAAATGTCAATGTTTGTGCTGATAGATGGATGGATGGGTGAAGGTGTTTGTAACTCTTTCACACAAAAACTACTAAACTGACTTCATGAATTACAATATTACAGCTTGCACTATTAAGACATTGTGTAAGTCTTTTAAGATATGAAAATAAATGTGTATGAATGGAGGGCAGCCTCTATTATAAAGCAAACACACCTCAGCAACAACTTCAACTCGATTCAAATCTGTGTGTACGTTTTCTTTCCCGTTGTGGAAGACTTTGCTGGGCGCGAGCCATGGTTTGAACTGAGGTACTTCGCAGTCGGTCTGGATGCACGCGTCTCTCGGTGCCGGCTTGTCTGGCGCTTGTTTCGGTTTGCTGCAACCATGATTCATTATTAAAAATTAGTTTAAACGCCCTACACACAATTCAACTTGTTGAAATCGACATTCAATTCAACTAGCAAAACGTCAACTTGTATACTCACTATTCATTATTTGAAATTGATTCGTGTGTAGGGCGTTTTAAGATTAAGGGCCGTATTAACCTTTATTTAGAAAATTTAGATAAGTAAATAATATGGCCAATAAGCTATTCTGATGTAGTTTCATTAAAATTATTAAAAACAAGGCTTTCCTTTGTTTCTATACAGTATGATATTGGTGACACTGGTACGTTATGTTATGGTAAATACCATCTGCCGATGCAAGACAAATACAGCGGAAAGACGCATTTGCAGCGTACTGCGTAGAATAGAGTAATGTAGAAGTTATGAGACCAACCGGGCAGGTTTAAAGAGAGGCGGTCCTCGTTTAAGCAGCAGCGGGCCGGCAGTCAGCGGCAGCAACGCGAGTGCAGGCCGGCCAGCGGGCCCGCGCTCCCGCCGGGCCAGCCGTGCCGGGCGCCGCCAGCCCTCCACGCGCACCCGCCCGTCGCCCAGCGCCCGCACCGACCGCAGACGCCCGCCCGCCCAAATCACCAACTCCATGTTGTTGTGTTTCATCAAAAACAATTCTTGAAAAGATAGACAAACAACAAGCCGCGAAAACAGAGCTATGGAGCTTGGGTCCGTCCGTGCGTGACAAAAATAGAATGAATGAAATAAACTGTCAATCACTGTCAATGTCAAGCAAGTGAAAGTTTAAATTTTTGGCCTGGGTAACATTTTTTTGAGCCAAAAGACGTTGTTTCTCCAAAAAGGTTACTCTGCAACTTTGCAAGAGAAGCGAGCGCCGATATGTACCACTCACTACTATCTGTACTTACATTATTACATAGATAATGTATGTAGGTACTCGAACAAAATTGTATATTTACAATACAACCTTTCAATATTCATCATTTAGCTTATTTCACACAGGGTTGCGTGTTGCGTAATTGCGTTGCACCATGCGTCGCGTCGAGCCTCATCGCGTCGTCGTGCGCGTTGATTTTTGTCATCGCATTAAGTGGTTTCCGCATAAAAATAAATCCGATCCGAATCCAACCCGAGAAAATTATCATAGAATAAAATAGTTCTCGGATCTACTAAAAAATCGGATACGGATCGGATTTAATTTTATGCGGGAAGGGAAATGTCGTAGTATTTCTTTTTAGCATTGTAAATAATAATATGTTGAAAATATATGTATAATCGTAATTTATTATTATAATTGAAGTAAAAATTCATTTCAGGTAACTTATAATATCTGCGTCGATTGGAATCTAAACAGGAAGCGGAGCGGAAACGGAATTCTATAATCCAATACAGCTCAAGTGTTGCTACAATATTAGATCCTTGGTTAAAATAGGTACCCCTACCTAAATAAAGTTTGTACCTATTAATTTGATTTCAAACATCTAAAGTAATGGATGGCAACTAATGCATCTAAAAATTCGATCCCAATAAAATATTGTATGTTAAAAATGGAAGCCAACTCCTCGTAAAAAATTAAGATCTTAATAAATAGG
This sequence comes from Anarsia innoxiella, assembly GCA_947563765.1. Taxonomy (NCBI): domain Eukaryota; kingdom Metazoa; phylum Arthropoda; class Insecta; order Lepidoptera; family Gelechiidae; genus Anarsia; species Anarsia innoxiella. The sequence continues at coordinate 128,810 of OX387418.1, read as the reverse complement.
TACTTAAGTAAAAGTTGCGGGAAGCCCTTATATGCGGGCAGCGCAGGGCCGATCGTTGTAGAGATCCTTGGGGCAAGCTTTTGTCCAGCAGTGGACGTCAACGAGCTGACATAACAATCTTAGTTTGTAAATTATGTAAAGGTAAACAATCGTAACTCGAAAAAAAAATTTCGCCTCCCCATACAAAATGCCCGATCAGCTGATCGAGTAAGTATGGGCGATCCAAAATTTTTTTTCGAGTTACGACCCATGTTCCTTGGGGAAAGTTGTTCAGTTTCATGAAGACTATCGCTGTGTTTCGGCTTTATATACCTACCCTTTCTGTTACATCCTGTATAGTATGATATTTTATTAAAAGTATCAGTGGTTTAAAGTCGAGTGACCTTTTTTTACGTGGAGAAATCCATTAGGTACCGTTCGACTCGGAGAAAGACGAAGGGTTATGCCGGACTCCCACCGGCTAGAACCCCACGGTGTTCCTACTAGCCGCTTGTAGATGGGAGAGCGGGAAAACTTTCGCATACTTCCGCGAACCCGTCAAAGTCGAGTGACCTAGGGTCAGATCAGATCTGAACAGTAGTTAGGGGGAAGGATGCGGGATGAAAGAGGATATAGTGACATATACTGAGAAAACGGCTTAAATACATAGTTTGGGCATACAGAAAGAATAAATGAAAGGAGATTAACGAAAGGATACAAGAAGGCAATTTTTTAGAATATTAAACAGGAATTCACAAAGGTGACAAATTTAATATAGTCAAATAATTTTAATGTCTGTAAGTTAAATATAAGAAGTATAGTGAAGGACATCCTAATCCTAATAATATTTTAAATGTCAATGTTTGTGCCGATGGATGGATGTTTGTTACTCTTTCACACAAAAACTACTGAATACATTTTGATGAAACTTGGCAATATTATAGCTTACACATCAGAATAACACATAGGCTATATTTTTTTGAGATATAATGTTTTTTTTTTCAAGATAAATGCATACGAAGCCGCGGCCAGCCTCTATTAAAAAAAACGTCATGTTCTCAATACTCAATCATTTATTGCACTCCACAGGTTTTTACAGATCTTATAAATAACTTAAAGTACCAAATGTGGACCCTGATTAGGGCACGGCAAATTGTGTAGCAAAGCTACAAACTTAAAACTAGAATGAGATCAGTTACAACAATACTGTAATTACTTAAACTTAAACATATTTTAAAATTTATATTCTAAGTTAAAATGACTAATTATTTAAATAGTTTTATTTATGAATTATATATAAGTTTTATTACTTTTTTTTTATTAAATTAGTTTACCTGTTTATTTATAGTTAGTTAATTTTATTATTAAGTTTTAGTTACATATTTATAATTTCTCCTCAATATAATCTTTAACGGTGTAATAGCTTTTGGTAATTAGTAATTTTCTCAGTTGATTAATATATTTTGTTTCTTTTGTTTCGTTTCTAATATATTGCGGTAATTTATTATAGATTTTGATGGACATTAATAATAACATAATTAATACAATTAATACAACATTAATTAATAATAATAACATTACCTTTTAGTACCTACTAGACCCAGTCTTCCGGCCCTGTACAGCATGCAGTGCTTTCAACTTTATAATCAGTCCCGCTGGCAACACTTTTTATTCAACCCGCCCGCCGCCACACCGCCGCCGCCGCCGCCACCGCCGCCCGCCATCTTTTCTTTTTCTTTTCGCTTGCGTGCGCTGAAGAGGTAGTCCAACCAAGTTTATCTCAAACTTTTATCTTATTGGAAATTAAGCATTTTATGTAGTTGAAAGTGCTGAAACATTAGTCAAAACTCTATTCATAGAATCAATTTCCAGTAGTTAGTTACATTTCCCTGAAAATCTTTATTTAATCTGTTTACTGTTTATGTGCGCGCACGGCGGCGTCCGTCAGTAGACTTTCCTTCAAAACTTTATTTGATAACTTTACTCTTTAGTAAAAGTACTAGCTCGAAACTTATCGGAAAGTTTACAGAAGTGTCTGCAGCTAAGTTTTTTTTATTCAGTAGGAAGTCTAGGTAAGTGACCGAAGAAAATCTAAGTTTGTACCTACCTAAGATTTTTATATAAATTGTAGACTAAGTGCTTATTTAGGTACGCAGTCCACCTTTCTTACAGATGATTCCGAAATTGAGTATACGACGTTCATTAACATTATTAAATTCGTATTGGTAATCAATCAGTGGCCACGTGTTCCACCCGACGCATCTACCTACTCTACTCAAACTGTACCTATGTAGAGTTTGAGTACAAACAAATGCTCAATTCAGAAACCGGTGGCAGTTCAATTCAGAGTGGCCCAATTCAGAGCGGAAAAGTCAAGTTAAAGAAGTTTAACATACTTTATATTGTATTATTACAGGTATAATCATGGATAAAAAATTAGAAAAAATATTGTTAGACATAAAGGACATCAATGATCCTGAATCTTTGGAAAAACTTCAACCGATAATTGATAGACTTGAGGCACAGGACACCAAATATATGAAGGTGACTTTTCTTCTTATTCAAGTGTTCAATTCATAAGCTTTATAAAGTTGGCCACAGAATGTAAAACATGGTGTCTATTACTAAGAGTACTGTCTGTATGTCCATCTTTCTGATACCGGGTTCTTATAGAAAATAAGTCTCAGATGGCTGCTAGACTGTGAAGTAGTTATCTTTACATTAATTCATAGATCACATTAGCACTTATCATACAAGGTTCATAAAATAAACAGAATGTTTTCTTTGCTTACATGTGGATTGAGAAGTTCACTCTGCACAAAACTGCATAGTCTCGTTGGATGCAGGCGGCAATGAACTGGTCGCGTTGGAGAGGTATTGGAGAGACCTATGCTCAGCAGTGAGCAGCTATAGGCTGAAATGATAATGATGACATGCATATCCATCAATTATCAGCTGATGTACGTCCACTGTTGGACAACATCCTTCCCCAAGGATAACCACAAACAACCGGTCCACCTTGTTGAAGCCCTTCCTAAACTGAGTTGTCCGGTGCAGGTTCGTCACACAAGGACTTTTCTGCCCCATCATCCATTGGTTTTGCAACCAATGAACATTCCACACTGAGTAATTTTACAAATCTGTTTGTTTCAGCTGCTAGTTTCCAAAGTAGAGAATGAGAGTATAAGGTGGGAGCGGCCGTGGTACCAGAGCGTTGTGTCCATCACGCGCCCGCCCGACCGTCTGGAGCGGACCACTCAGCAGTTTTTGAAGGGGCGGTTCACCAAAGTGGAGTCTGAGATCCTGGAGGCCAATTGGGAAGAGTTCCGTAAGGTCAGTGTATGTATGAACTTAGAAAACAGTTCTTGTCTTCTGGGACAAAGTACAAGTTGAGCTTGTGTCCTATTGCGTCATTACTCACAATAAAAAATAAAATAAAAAATAAAATAGCCCTTTATTCAGATTAAGCTTACCTAATAATTACATAATTTGTATTATAGTTTTTTTTTTTTTTCATTCATCCATGTGCTTGCCCTTTGGCAAAGGCCTCCCCTAGTTCCCTCCATAATTTCTTGTCTGTTGCCTTCCTTCTCCATTCTGTTCCTGCAGTTTTTTTTATTTCATCCTCCCATCTTTTCCTTTGTCTACCCTTTCTTCTTTTTCCTTCTCTAGGGTACCACATAATGACATCTTTTGTCCATTTATTTTTCCTGTTCCTTATGGTATGTCCTGTCCATTTCCATTTTAACTTTTTCACTGTGTATGTGACATTTGCTACTCCAGTAATAGCCCTTATATCTGTAAGCTTAACTTTATCCTTTAGTTTAACATTCATCATGCTCCTCTCCATTCTGTTTTGACATACTTGTAGTGCTTTGCTTTGCTTATCTGGTAGTGCCCATGTTTGGCAGCCATATGTCATGCAGGGTAGTATACAGAAGTTAAATATTATCTTTTTGTCTTTCATGTATTTGTATTTTTAGTTGTATTTATATTTGTATTTTTTGAGGGTAGCTGTAGTAGTTGTAGGGTTGCGGTCTTTATCCCCCACGGTGACCAGCCGGCTTGGGAGACAGTTTTGTAGTATAGTTTCTTTGATCATTGGTATTGTAATATTTATTTTTTCATTACTCACAATAGCTACTGTTAAATTTAAACTCATAGTGCCCGTTTCACCACCTATAGAAAATTTTTACTGGCAGATATTTTATACCTGCCACTATCTAAAACATCATGTTTATGAAAAAGTCATAGGTCTATCTGTCAGTTAAATTTTATCTGTAAGTGTTGAAACTCAGGATGAAATGGGCACTAATTAATTAATTATTTTATAACATGGCTTCTGTCATTGTGTACCTTGTTTGTAATAGTATCAGTTGGCTTTGCCCAGCAGTCGGATGAAATGGACAAGTAGCTGTATTTTGACATGTTCATGGTGGATGCAAGCTGATGATGATCTGTTCTATAACTTGGCTGCAAGTAAGTTATTTTAGGAATTTAGGTCACACAGTATGTCGGTCTAACTATTTACTTACTAGCGCCATCTACATTCTATTATTGTACTATTGGCACCTAAATATTACACAAAGCAGCTGAGAGACAGCAACTGGTCTATTAAGTGGCTCTCGAGTGATAGCAACAAGCAACAATCCACACATCCTCCCACTTACAATACTTATCAAACCTTAACACTAACTGTATTACGTTTCAGGAATACAATTTACCCGACACTCCAATATGTTTGTTCCGCTGGAAGAATCGCCACCGATCCCGCAACCCTGCCCTGTCGAGCGAGGAGCGCGCCCGGCACTTCGCAGTCGCGTACTTAGCGCAGGGGCTGGAGCGCAACTTGTACCAGGTTAGGCCTGTCCCACTCGCGCATGTAGGTATCGAACTGCAATACTGCAAGTGGCAACGGCCGCCACTTTGGGGTGACAAATCAGTAGGGGCTCACAAGCGAGCGGCGACGCACGCGCGCTCGACAGTTGTTCGTCGCTCAAATACGCTACCTACATACGCACTGATTCGACCGCTGCTGCGCTGCCACAAAATACTTATTATTCGAAACCTCATTTATTTACAAAAACAACTATTTAAATATTAAGATTATATTATTTTTAAATTGATACCGTCAAAAAAGGCACGAGCCGTAGCTCGTGCCTTTTTTAGAAACAGAATGCAGTTTTAGGTATCTAAAATTGTAGGTGTGTAGCGTTGCGCGGTCGTTTGAGAATTTGAACTAAATTGTATAGCAGCATAAGTCGTTATTTCTTTGACCAGGTTTTAGGAGTGAGATTTCTGTAGTTACTATTAGGTATTCTGTGACCAGGTGTACCTGTCCCTGGTGTCGAAGTACGCGGCGCCGGTGACGGGCGCCTACTCGCGGCTCGAGAAGAAGACCATGGAGATCTGCTTCGAGCACAACCCCGAGCAAGCGGTGCCGTGTCTCGCGGCGCTGCTCGGGAGAAACCCCACCGGGATATCGAAGAAGTATAAGGAATGGCGCGATGGTTTGTAACTTTAATTTTGTAACATCGTATTGTTTGTTCGTTTTCGTGGCGCTAGAAGTGTGTCTGGATTCGGAAGGAAGTTATCTCTGCCTATCCCAATGGGAGAGAGGCGTGATGAATAGATTTTTTTTTTATTTATTTTTTTTACCCACGACGGAACGGAGCAGGTATATGCGTTTGGGGTGAGAGATGTTTGTGTGTGCGTTTGTGCAAAGTTAATTGTTCCCTCCTATCTTCTAAACTAATGATCCGATTTTGATGCGGTTTTCAATAACGAGTTTGTATTTGATAGGTGCATGTTCTTAGACAGGTGTCATTGCTGTAACTCACTAGGGGGCGCCACAATATTAGTGCAAAGCAAAATTAATGTTCCCTCTTATCTTCTAAACTAATGATCCGATTTTGATGCGGTTTTCAATAACGAGTTTTTGTTTGATAGGTGCATGTTCTTAGACAGGTGTCATTGCTGTAACTCACTAGGGGGCGCCACAATATTAGTGCAAAACAATGTTGCGATCACAATTCTGTTTTCATGGTAGGGTAGCTTAATGCATTAAATTATAAGCCGTATATGCTCTCTAAAAAGTCTAAAATAAATAATCAAAATAAACAAAATTAAAAATTTTGAAAAATACCCACGACGGTAATTTAATCGAAAAATAATGAAATAACTCAAAAAACCCTCGACCGAGGAATATCCGTCGGGGGCTGCCTTTAAACCAGCTAAAGTTTTTCTACTCCTAGTGACGCGAGTACAATTAAGTATTGATGTTTAACGATTACATAAAATACATTTATGAGTATTATTACTTAAATGTTGAAATTTCTTACAGAAAAGGCAGCCCCCGACGGATATTCCTCGGTCGAGGGTTTTTTGAGTTATTTCATTATTTTTCGATTAAATTACCGTCGTGGGTATTTTTCAAAATTTTTAATTTTGTTTATTTATTTTAGACTTTTTAGAGAGCATATACGGCTTGTGATTAAATGCATTAAGCTACCCTACCATGAACACATTTCTGAAAACAGAATTGTAATCCGATATTTCGTTTTGATTATATTACAACATTGTTTTGCACTAATATTGTGGCGCCCCCTAGTGAGTTACAGCAATGACACCTGTCAAAGAACATGCACCTATCAAACACAAACTCGTTATTGAAAACCGCATCAAAATCGGATCATTAGTTTAGAAGATAAGAGGGAACATTAACTTGGCTTTGCACTAATATTGTGGCGCCCCCTAGTGAGTTACAGCAATGACACCTGTCTAAGAACATGCACCTATCTAACACAAACTCGTTATTGAAAACCGCATCAAAATCGGATCACTAGTTTCGAAAATAAGAGGGAACATTAACTTTGCTTTGCACTAATATTGTGGCGCCCCCTAGTGAGTTACAGCAATGACACCTGTCTAAGAACATGCACCTATCAAACACAAACTCGTCATTGAAAACCGCATCAAAATCGGATCATTAATTTAGAAGATAGGAGGGAACATTGAATTTGCACACACAAACAAACATCTCTCACCCCAAACGCATATACCTGCTCCGTTCCGTCGTGGGTAAAAATTAAAATTTTGAAAAATAAACAAAATTAAAAATTTTGAAAATACCCACGACGGTAATTTAATCGAAAAATAATAAAATAACTCAAAAAACCCTCGACCGAGGAATATCCGTCGGGGGCTGCCTTTTCTACTAGTTCAACATTTAATAATACCTACTCATAAATGTATTTTATGTAATCGTTAAACATCAATAGGTACTTAATGGTGTTCGCGTCATTACGAGTAGAAAAAACTTTGCTGGTTTAAAGGCAGCCCCCGACGGATATTCCTCGGTCGAGGGTTTTTTGAGTTATTTTATTATTTTTCGATTAAATTACCGTCGTGGGTATTTTCAAAATTTTTAATTTTGTTTATTTTTTGTTTATTTTTATTTTAGACTTTTTAGAGAGCATATACGGCTTATAGTTTAATGCAATGTCATGCGGATCCTATCAAACTAAGCCTTTCACTTCTCTGTTTCCCATTTACTTACCTTACTTTTTCCTGGATATTGCGGCGTCAAATTTTAATTATTTATTTATGGATAGCTCTTTTGAAATATTAATTATTATATGTTTCTGTGTTTATGCCTGAGATTTGTAAAATTTAAATTGAAAAGAGCAAACCCTACAGAGTAGAGATGGGCCGAGTATTTGGTTAATACTCGGTACTCGGCGTACTCGGCACTTTTTTTACTACTCGTAATCGGCCGAATAACTCGGTAAAAATGCCGAGTACTCGGTGCAAATAAATTTACCTTGCGCATTGGATCTGTTTGGTACTTCAGACTCTAATTCCTTCTAATGGTACATATTTACGCCTTTGCCCAGCTAGAGCATTGTTATAAGCTGCTAAAACCATAATTATTTAAAAGAAAATTTCATAAACAGTGTTTTATCAATTTTTTTCCTCCTTTGACCTTGCGGTTTATTGGTTTCATTCGAATAATTAGCGGGGTGCGAGGGGAGGGCCGTAACACCGTTTGCTCCCGAACTTGTTAGCGCGCAATTCTACCTACTTCAAGTATACCGAGTAACTCGGCCGAGTACTCGGCTCGGTAAACTTTAAACCGAGTAATACTCGGTACTCGGTTACTCGGTAAAACTGGTACTCGGCCCACCACTACTACAGAGTTTCTTGTTAGGTTCCTCTCTGGGGAAAACTGCACTCTTGTGAATATACAATTAACTTTAAAAAATGACCCGTCCTAAGTGTTGTCAAAAGCTACAGGATTAAATAATTTTTCATTTCATTTCATTTTATTAAGCTACCCTACCATGAACACATTTCTGAAAACAGAATTGTTATCCGATGTTTCGTTTTGATTATATTGCAACATTGTTTTGCACTAATATTGTGGCGCCGCCTAATAATAATGAGTTACAGCAATGACACCTGTCTAAGAACATGCACCTATCAAACACAAACTCGTTATTGAAAACCACATCAAAATCGGATCATTAGTTTAGAAGATAAGAGGGAACATTAACTTTGCTTTGCACTAATATTGTGGCGCCCCCTAGTGAGTTACAGCAATGACACCTGTCTAAGAACATGCACCTATCAAACACAAACTCGTTATTGAAAACCGCATCAAAATTAGATCATTAGTTTAGAAGATAGGAGGGAACATTAACTTTGCTTTGCACTGATATTGTGGCGCCCCCTAGTGAGTTACAGCAATGACACCTGTCTAAGAACATGCACCTATCAAACACAAACTCGTTATTGAAAACCGCATCAAAATTAGATCATTAGTTTAGAAGATAGGAGGGGAACATTAACTTTGCTTTGCACTGATATTGTGGCGCCCCCTAGTGAGTTACAGCAATGACACCTGTCTAAGAACATGCACCTATCAAACACAAACTCGTTATTGAAAACCGCATCAAAATCGGATCATTAGTTTAGAAGATAGGAGGGAACATTAACTTTGCTTTGCACTGATATTGTGGCGCCCCCTAGTGAGTTACAGCAATGACACCTGTCTAAGAACATGCACCTATCAAACACAAACTCGTTATTGAAAACCGCATCAAAATTAGATCATTAGTTTAGAAGATAGGTGGGAACATTAACTTTGCTTTGCACTGATATTGTGGCGCCCCCTAGTGAGTTACAGCAATGACACCTGTCTAAGAACATGCACCTATCAAACACAAACTCGTTATTGAAAACCGCATCAAAATCGGATCATTAGTTTAGAAGATAGGAGGGAACATTAACTTTGCACAAACGCACACACAAACAAACACACAAACAAACATCTCTCACCCCAAACGCATATACCTGCTCCGTTCCGTCGTGGGTAAAAATGCCCACGACGGTAATTTGATCGAAAAATAATAAAATAACTCAAAAAAACCTCGACCGAGGAATATCCGTCGGGGGCTGCCTTTTCTACTAGAAATTTCAACATTTAATAATACTCATAAATGTATTTTATGTAATCGTTAAACATCAATTGGTACTTAATTGTATTCGCGTCACTACGAGTAGAAAAACTTTAGCGGGTTTAATGGCAGCCCCCGACGAATATTCCTCGGTCGAGGGTTTTTTGAGTTATTTTATTATTTTTCGATCAAATTACCGTCGTCGTGGGCATTTTTCAAAATTTTAATTTTGTTTATTTTTACCCACGACGGAACGGAGCAGGTATATGCGTTTGGGGTGAGAGATGTTTGTTTGTTTGTTTGTTTGTTTGTTTGTTTGTTTGTTTGTGTGTGCAAAGTTAATGTTCCCTCCTATCTTCTAAACTAATGATCCGTTTTTGATGCGGTTTTCAATAACGAGTTTGTGTTTGATAGGTGCATGTTCTTAGACAGGTGTCATTGCTGTAACTCACTAGGGGGCGCCACAATATTAGTGCAAAGCAAAGTTAATGTTCCCTCCTATCTTCTAAACTAATGATCCGATTTTCATGCGGTTTTCAATAACGAGTTTGTGTTTGATAGGTGCATGTTCTTAGACAGGTGTAATTGCTTTAACTTACTAGGGGGCGCCACAATATTAGTGCAAAACAATGTTGCAATATAATCAAAACGAAACATCGGATTACAATTCTGTTTTCAGAAATGTGTTCATGGTAAGTTAGCTTAATGCATTAAATTATAAGCCTTATGCTCTCTAAAAAGTCTAAAATAAAAATAAACAAATTTAAAAATTTTGAAAATACCCACGACGGTAATTTAATCTAAAAATAATAAAATAACTCAAAAAACCCTCGACCGAGGAATTTCCGTCGGGGGCTGCCTTTTCTACTAGAAATTTCAACATTTAATTATACTCATAAATGTGTTTTATGTAATCGTTAAACATCAATACTTAATTGTATTCGCGTCACTATGAGTAGAAATTTTTAGCTGGTTTAAAGACAGCCCCCGACGGATATTCCTCGGTCGAGGGTTTTTTGAGTTACTTTATTATTTTTAGATTATGAGCCATTAAGATCCCACTGCTGGGCAAAGGCCTCCCCCGCGACTTTCCATTTAACACGGTCTCCGGTAGTGTCCCGCCATTCCCGTGAAAATGCAACCAGATGAATAGATAACTAGTTAAAATTGTAACTCGGGCAATTGTTGCATCATTACCCACGACGGAACGGAGCAGGTATATGTGTTTGGGGTGAGAGATGTTTGTTTGTTTGTGTGTGCGTTTGTGCAAAGTTAATGTTCCCTCCTATCTTCTAAACTAATGATCCGATTTTGATGCGGTTTTCAATAACGAGTTTGTGTTTGATAGGTGCATGTTCTTAGACAGGTGTCATTGCTGTAACTCACTAGGGGGCGCCACAATATAAGCGCAAAGCAAAGTTAATGTTCCCTCTTATCTTCTAAACTAATGATCCGATTTTGATGCGGTTTTCAATGACGAGTTTGTGTTTGATAGGTGCATGTTCTTAGACAGGTGTCATTGCTGTAACTCACTAGGGGTCGCCACAATATTAGTGCAAAATAATGTTACAATATAATCAAAACGAAATATCGGATTACAATTCTGTTTTCAGAAATGTGTTCATAGTAGCTTAATGTATTAAATTATAAGCCGTATATGCTCTCTTAAAAGTCTAAAATAAATAAACAACATTAAAAATTTTGAAAAATACCCACGTCGCGTCGGTAATTTAATCGAAAAATAATGAAATAACTCAAAAAACCCTCGACCGAGGAGTATCCGTCGGGGGCTGCCTTTTCTACAAGAAATTTCAACATTTAATAATACTTATAAATGTATTTTTACCCACGACGGAACGGAGCAGGTATATGCGTTTGGGGTGAGAGATGTTTGTTTGTGTGTGCAAATTCAATGTTCCCTCCTATCTTCTAAATTAATGATCCGATTTTGATGCGGTTTTCAATGACGAGTTTGTGTTTGATAGGTGCATGTTCTTAGACAGGTGTCATTGCTGTAACTCACTAGGGGGCGCCACAATATTAGTGCAAAGCAAAGTTAATGTTCCCTCTTATTTTCGAAACTAGTGATCCGATTTTGATGCGGTTTTCAATAACGAGTTTGTGTTTGATAGGTGCATGTTCTTAGACAGGTGTCATTGCTGTAACTCACTAGGGGGCGCCACAATATTAGTGCAAAGCCAAGTTAATGTTCCCTCTTATCTTCTAAACTAATGATCCGATTTTGATGCGGTTTTCAATAACGAGTTTGTGTTTGATAGGTGCATGTTCTTTGACAGGTGTCATTGCTGTAACTCACTAGGGGGCGCCACAATATTAGTGCAAAACAATGTTGTAATATAATCAAAACGAAATATCGGATTACAATTCTGTTTTCAGAAATGTGTTCATGGTAGGGTAGCTTAATGCATTTAATCACAAGCCGTATATCTTCTCTAAAAAGTCTAAAATAAATAAACAAAATTAAAAATTTTGAAAAATACCCACGACGGTAATTTAATCGAAAAATAATGAAATAACTCAAAAAATCCTCGACCGAGGAATATCCGTCGGGGGCTGCCTTTTCTGTAAGAAATTTCAACATTTAAGTAATAATACTCATAAATGTATTTTATGTAATCGTTAAACATCAATACTTAATTGTACTCGCGTCACTAGGAGTAGAAAAACTTTAGCTGGTTTAAAGGCAGCCCCCGACGGATATTCCTCGGTCGAGGATTTTTTGAGTTATTTCATTATTTTTCGATTAAATTACCGTCGTGGGTATTTTTCAAAATTTTTAATTTTGTTTATTTTATGTAATCGTTAAACATCAATACTTAATTGTATTCGCGTCACTACGAGTAGAAAAACTTTAGCTGGGTTAAAGACAGCTCCCGACGGATATTCCTCGGTCGAGGGTTTTTTGAGTTATTTCATTATTTTTCGATTAAATTACCGACGTGGGTATTTTTCAAAATTTTTAATTTTGTTTATTTTTTTATTACCTACGACGGAACGGAGCAGGTATATGTGTTTGGGGTGAGAGATGTTTGTGTGTTTGTGCAAAGTTAATGTTCCCTCCTATCTTCTAAACTAATGATCTGATTTTGATGCGGTTTTCAATAACGGGTTTGTGTTTGATAGGTGCATGTTCTTAGACAGGTGTCATTGCTGTAACTCACCAGGGGGCGCCACAATATTAGTGCAAACCAAATTTAATGTTCCCTCCTATCTTCTGATCTAATGATCCGATTTTGATGCGGTTTTCAATAACGAGTTAGTGTTTGATAGGTGCATGTTCTTAGACAGGTGTCATTGCTGTAACTCACTAGGGGGCGCCACAATATTAGTGCAAAGCAAATTTAATGTTCTCTCCTATCTTCTAATCTAATGATCTGATTTTGATGCGGTTTTCAATGACGAGTTTGTGTTTGATAGGTGCATGTTCTTAGACAGGTGTCATTGCTGTAACTCACTAGGGGGCGCCACAATATTAGTGCAAAGCAAAGTTAATGTTCCCTCTTATTTTCGAAACTAGTGATCCGATTTTGATGCGGTTTTCAATAACGAGTTTGTGTTTGATAGGTGCATGTTCTTAGACAGGTGTCATTGCTGTAACTCACTAGGGGGCGCCACAATATTAGTGCAAAGCCAAGTTAATGTTCCCTCTTATCTTCTAAACTAATGATCCGATTTTGATGCGGTTTTCAATAACGAGTTTGTGTTTGATAGGTGCATGTTCTTTGACAGGTGTCATTGCTGTAACTCACTAGGGGGCGCCACAATATTAGTGCAAAACAATGTTGTAATATAATCAAAACGAAATATCGGATTACAATTCTGTTTTCAGAAATGTGTTCATGGTAGGGTAGCTTAATGCATTTAATCACAAGCCGTATATCTTCTCTAAAAAGTCTAAAATAAATAAACAAAATTAAAAATTTTGAAAAATACCCACGACGGTAATTTAATCGAAAAATAATGAAATAACTCAAAAAATCCTCGACCGAGGAATATCCGTCGGGGGCTGCCTTTTCTGTAAGAAATTTCAACATTTAAGTAATAATACTCATAAATGTATTTTATGTAATCGTTAAACATCAATACTTAATTGTACTCGCGTCACTAGGAGTAGAAAAACTTTAGCTGGTTTAAAGGCAGCCCCCGACGGATATTCCTCGGTCGAGGATTTTTTGAGTTATTTCATTATTTTTCGATTAAATTACCGTCGTGGGTATTTTTCAAAATTTTTAATTTTGTTTATTTTATGTAATCGTTAAACATCAATACTTAATTGTATTCGCGTCACTACGAGTAGAAAAACTTTAGCTGGGTTAAAGACAGCTCCCGACGGATATTCCTCGGTCGAGGGTTTTTTGAGTTATTTCATTATTTTTCGATTAAATTACCGACGTGGGTATTTTTCAAAATTTTTAATTTTGTTTATTTTTTTATTACCTACGACGGAACGGAGCAGGTATATGTGTTTGGGGTGAGAGATGTTTGTGTGTTTGTGCAAAGTTAATGTTCCCTCCTATCTTCTAAACTAATGATCTGATTTTGATGCGGTTTTCAATAACGGGTTTGTGTTTGATAGGTGCATGTTCTTAGACAGGTGTCATTGCTGTAACTCACCAGGGGGCGCCACAATATTAGTGCAAACCAAATTTAATGTTCCCTCCTATCTTCTGATCTAATGATCCGATTTTGATGCGGTTTTCAATAACGAGTTAGTGTTTGATAGGTGCATGTTCTTAGACAGGTGTCATTGCTGTAACTCACTAGGGGGCGCCACAATATTAGTGCAAAGCAAATTTAATGTTCTCTCCTATCTTCTAATCTAATGATCTGATTTTGATGCGGTTTTCAATAACGAGTCTGTGTTTGATAGATGCATGTTCTTAGACAGGTGTCATAGCTGTAACTCACTAGGGGGCGCCACAATATTAGTGCAAAGCAAATTTAATGTTCCCTCCTATCTTCTTAACTAATCTTTAATCCACCCTCAATAGTAGCAACTAGTTAATAGCTTTTAACTTTCAATTTCTATTGATTACAGGAAAAGACGAACCGCAACGAAGACGCTGGGGCTACCAATCTGCCACGGAATTCGTAGAGTCTTTAACGAGACACTCCAAAAAACATTTAAGCGAGTTGGAACATAGTCAAATCGACGAATCCGTGTGGAGTAGAGTGCAGAGAGACTTGAAACACCCGCTGAACTCGTTGAAGAAGTATTGGTACACGGCGCTACACACGCAGCTGTATGTGCGCTACGACATTAGGATGTCGGATTTGAGAGAGAAGATACTTAACATGTAAGTGTTGTATTTAGTAGCCATTCAAGTCCCACTGCTGGACCAAAGCTAGTACGGCCTCTAGTACATTTCAGCGAGAATGCATCCAGAACGACTTTACCGTCATCCATTCTTTAGTTATTTTTGGTACCACTGGTTAGTCATAACAAAGTTTTAAAGCATTTTTAGGGTTCTGTTCCTAAAAGGTGAAAACGGGATTACTGTGATTACGATTACTGAGACTCTGCTCTCCGTCAATCCGTCTGTCTGTCACCAGGCTGTATCTCATGAACCGTTATAACTAGAGCATTGAAATTTTCACAGATGATGTATAACCGTTGCCGCTTTAACAACAAATACTAAATAAAGAATAATAATATTAATAATGAGGGGCTCCCATACAACAAACAGTTTTGTCATTTTTGCTCAATATCAATAGTGAATGTAACGGAACCCTTCCTGCGCGGGTCCGACTCCCACTTGGTCGGTTTTTGAAATGAATGCGTATTAAGAAGACATACATGTATGGGAGCAATAAACAATAACAATAAGTTTTGTTTGTTTCAGATTGTCGGTATCTCGTGAGTACGAAGTGTGGTCGGACATCAGATGGAAGAAAGTGTTGGAGGAGTTCCCCAGGGGATTCACGCATCTGTTTCTGTACAAAATCACGTACAAACTCGTGTACAAGTACCAGGGGTACCGGCGCGCTCCACTGCGCGACG
The DNA here is from genome assembly GCA_947563765.1 of Anarsia innoxiella. Taxonomy (NCBI): domain Eukaryota; kingdom Metazoa; phylum Arthropoda; class Insecta; order Lepidoptera; family Gelechiidae; genus Anarsia; species Anarsia innoxiella. The sequence goes on along the minus strand of OX387418.1, from coordinate 113,351 downwards.
TCATCAAGCACGCGCGTGCGCAGCTGCGCTCCGATCGTATAAACCACCACAGAGTGCTCCGGACTTTGTATATGAATGCAGAGGGACGGCTGCAGCGGTACCGACACACCCTGAAGTGGCCATAAATATTTAAGGTACTTTTACAATACTATTACTAGCGCTGCCCGCGGCATCGTACGAATTTATCATCTTATATTGAAAAACTCACACAATATCTTAAAATAAAGCCCATGTGTTATTCTAATGTGCTCAATTTTGTGAAGTTTCCTTAAAATCTCTTTATTGTTTAACAATCATCCTCACATCGATCTATCCATTGGCAACAACACTGACATTTATGATATTAGTAGAATTTTCCAGAGTTTTGCTTGTTTCAGATTACGAGAATCACGATAAGTGTTGCAGCAGTTCCAGATGTTTCATGATCCTGTTTGATAACTAATCGATAGACTATCTAGATCCAGAAATCAAAATATCTTCAAAGTCTTTAGAGAGAGGTTTCCTCAGAACTGTACGCCACCCTTACGCAACATTAAGTCGAGTGCGATTCTATGCGGGTCCACACAGAGCGAGCAGCCTCGCGAGCCAACCGTCTGGCCAGTCTAAAGAGGCCTCTAAGAACTAGCCAACTTAATAGGATAGCGAGTTCTTTCCGAAGCGGCCAAACATCGCCTCGCGACGCTGCTCGCTCTGTGTGGACTCGACTAATTGTTTTAGAGTGCCTTGTTGATTTAACTATTACTGATTTTACTGGTTGATTGTTTTACTATATAGGTAATTGTTTATTTTACTACTTACTTTTTTACTACGTAGTTGTTGATTTTTCTCTTGTTTTAATACTCAGTTGTTGATTTTACTAGTTGCTATTTTAACATTCCTGTCTGTAGGGGAAGGCAAATGCGGAGCGTATATCATTATGTCGCTTGCTCTTGCACTCTCTATGGGTGACGTCACAATGCACATAATAAGTGCGACAGAGATACATAATATACGCGCATTGCATTCGCAAGTTTTATAAAGTCTGATTTGGCGACTGATAGAGTTAAGGTAAAGTATATTAGTCATGTTACTGTTAATTAATATTAGTATTTTTTGTGATCAAAGAATCGATATTGGTAGATTTATTGCCATCTTAATTTAGAGTTTAGTTTCTTTTTAGTAGGCATGAATCAAAATGCTAAGGTTAATCAAACTTTATTTTATTACTATTTCTTAACCCCTGACCAAAAATGTAACTCCCGAACGGATGATGCTATTTTAAGTGTTTTTTTTTGTTTGAAGAATGATTTAAATAAGCTTGTTCTTAAAAAAATCGGTTCAGCCGTTTATCCCCTATAATATGGATGCATGTACGTAGGGATGTTTAACCGAATGTTTCTTAATATGCCCCGAGTTTGGTATCAAATGATCACAAATTAATCAGGGTTCTTCAATTCTTTTTTTAAACGGTTTTTTAAACGGTTTTATTTAGCTCATCCCGTTTGTTTTATTTATTTTTTATTCTTGGGTCAAATTTAGTAATTCAAATTTCACCCTCTTCCTGTAAACCGATTAATCTGAAATTTTGTATACACTTTGGATTTTGGTGACAATACAATTATGTTTATTCATTATCATTATAAATTCAAGATGGCCGCCGCTACAAAATGGCGGATAATTTAGGTTTTATTAATCCCATCAATATGGGTATCAAATGAAAGGGCTCAACAAGCAGAATACAATATACTATAAAATATTGAAATCCAAGATGGCGGCCGCTACAAAATGGCGGATAACCTAGGTTTTATCAATCCCATCAATATGGGTATCAAATGAAAGTGCTAAACCAGTAGAATACAATGTACTATATAAAATTAAAATCCAAGATGGCGGCCGCTACAAAATGGCGGATAACTTAGGTTTTATCAATCCCATCAATATGGGTATCAAATGAAAGTGCTCAACCAGTAGAATACAATGTACTATATAAAATTAAAATCCAAGATGGCGGCCGCCACAAAATGGCGGATAACTTAGGTTTTATCAATCCCATCAATATGGGTATCAAATGAAAGGTCTCAACAAGTAGAATACAATTTACTATGCAAAATTGAAATCTAAGATGGCCGCCGCTACCAAATGGCTGATAACATTTTTTTATCAATCCCACCAATATGGGTATCAAATAAAAGGTCTTGCCAAGAAGAATACAGTGCACTATACAACCTCAATATGTATTTAAGATGGGCGCAGCCACTAAATGGCGTATAATAATAAGATTTAAATATAGAAATTGAATCTGTAATTTAGTTATCTGATTAATCCAGCCTGAATCCACCACCCAAGTCAAGATTTATGTAGGGCAGCACTGTGGATCACGCAGTCGTATACTTAGATGCGAAACTGTTTGAAGAAGGTCAAGCCTACGTGGCTCTTTGTAGAGTAAGAGCTTTGCAGGGACTACGTATAGAGGAGTTGGACTGCAATAATAGATACAGTCGTGGTAATTATAAACATATGCATAGACTAGACTAAAATAAAACCGTGGGGCACGTCAATTGTCTACAATCGTTGATTAAAATGTTTGTTTTGTAATGTTACACTATAATAAGGCAGTTGTTCAACCGACAACGATGGACGTGTGATAAGTAGGGCTAGAATGTGGAAACAAGCTAGCAAGCTCGATTATAAGCGAGTTTGAGGGTTTCATCACTATGAAACCCACAGCGAGTAGTACTTTTATCATATGTTTTGTCGATTAAAGACAAACTACGAGCAGTGAAAAGATTCTTCGCCAGCCAGCAGTGTGAATGTCCAACGATAAACTAGTTGAAACATCTCTTTTATTTACATGGAGTGTATAACTATTGGAATTTCCATGAGCAAGAAAATAGTAAGTACTTAATTTCCTCACCGTCTGCGGGCCAACTGCCTAACGACGAATTAAACGATTCTTCTATCGCACATTAAGTCGATAATTTGTAGACAATTGACGTGCCCCACGGTTTTATTTTAGTCTAGTCTATGCATATGTTTATAATTCCCACGACTGTATCTATTTTATTATTTTTTGGTTTTTAGTACATTTATCTTAAACATTGCAATGTATGTTTAACATAAAACCGTTTAACTTAAAAAGTTTTTTTACCTATTTTTTTAAATGTGATTATACAGGGTGGCCCGTCGATTGACGTCCAAAAGGAAAATTTTGATTCCTCGTGTCGTGGGGTATCCGAATCACCCCCATGTATGTTCCGCGATTTTTTACGGTTTCCGAGTTATGACGTGTTTTCTGATTTTTTGAGGTTTTTCAACCAATCACCCTAAAAAGGTTCGTAGAAAAAAAGTATAAGCCTTTTTCATAATTTTATTTTTGCATCAGATGCTTCATGACCCGTACTTTTATGCATAAAATATTCAGCTTCGTAACTTTAATATAATTGGGGAAATGTAGGTCGGAAGAGGAAAAATTGTATTGACTGGAAAATCATCGAAATCTTCAAACTTAAATTATGATGTTAAAATGATGACTTTATGGATTTTAAATTAGCTTAAAAAATGCGCCAACTTGTCAGCTTTCATAATCATTGAAAAAAATTGGTACTTAATGGGGTACTTTTGCTAGAATCAGCCTTTGAAGACAGCAAGGTGGAAAAATTTCAGAATTGGACGTTTGAGTATTTTTTTTCTTTCTTATTTTATGATCACCTAAGCCTCAGTAGGTTTAAAGGCAGTGTTATCTTACCAAAAAGTACAAACAAGGGGCCAAGATTGACACATTTGGGGGTTTTGGAGGACCTGTAAGAGATGAGTTACAACTTGAGAAAATTATGCAGATATGCATCATTTCTATGGGGTCGCACAAGGAAACGGCCTTTAAGCGGCACTATTGTATCGCAACAAGTTCAAAAAAGTGGTGGGCTGCAACCTGAGTCTTATCCTGACCTTCGTATTTTTATTGACATACGCCAAACCTTCATGGAAGGTAGAACTCCTGGTCAACGCGAGGGTCCTAAAGGGATCCCACTTCGTAGAAGCTGTTTTCGATACTGTCGTGCCGTTTCAAGGCCGTTCCCTTGTGCAACCCCATAGAAATGATGCATATCTGCATAATTTTCTCAAGTTGTAACTCATCTCTTACAGGTCCTCCAAAACCCAAATGTGTCAATCTTGGCCCCTTTTTTGTACTTTTCTGTAAGATAAGATTGCCTTTAAACCGACTGAGGCTTAGGTGATCATAAAATATGAAAGAATAAAAAATTTACTCAAACGTCCAATTCTGAAATTTTTCCACCTTGCTGTCTTTAAAGGCTGATTCTAGCAAAAGTACCCCATTAAGTACCAATTTTTTTCGATGATTATGAAAGCTGAGAAGTTGGCGCATTTTTTAAGCTAATTTTAAATCAATAAAGTCATAATTTTTAAACGACTTCAAAAAAAAGGAGGAGTTTCTCAATTCGACCGTATGTATATATTTTTTTTTTATGTGTGTCCACGCAAAACTTCGTCGTTTATAAACCGATTTTGATGATTCTTTTTTTGTTGGAAAGGGGGTATCCCGAGGGTGATCCCATGGTAAGGAAACCAGGATCTGATGGTGGAATCCTGGAGAAATCGAGGGAAACTCTCGAAAAAACTGTATTTTCGACTAGTCTGTTTCTTATGTTTCTTCACACAACTTCGTCGTCCATGAACCGATTTTGATTATTCTTTTTTTGTTGAAAAGGGGGTATCCCAAGGGTGGTCCCATGGTAAGGAAACCAGGACCTGATGGTGGAAACCTGGAGATATCGAGGGAAACACTCGAAAAAATTGCATCGCGCCTAGTGTGTTTCTTAATATTATGAAATAATAAGAATTTTAAAGCCCTAATATTTAATGAGGGTCTGACGTTGACCTGATGATGGAGCGGAAAGGCAGACGAGGGAACTCGACAACGGTTTACAGCAAGTACTTTGTGTTTGGGCTTGATTAACTTATATTATTGAGACCTTTCATCTAAATGGGTTGTGACTGTTATTAGGGGTCTGATAATGAAAATGAAGGACAGTCAAGGGAAACTAAAAAATATGAAATAAAAAATTTTTAACAAAAGAGAAACAACTTCAAAACGGTAACTAAAAAGTATGAAATAAATTAACTTGTACAGAAAATTTCGAGTTTATAAGTGATTAAAAGAAACATAAACAATTAAATAATTATGTCTTTAAAATTTTTGAAGACGGTGCCACCTGTTTCCTTGAGATGTGAAAAAGATTGATTATAAGTACCTATATTACCTATATCTAGTTATTGTTTTACTTGGCACCGTCTTCAAAAATTTTAAAAGCATAATTATTTAATTGTTTATGTTTCTTTTAATCACTTATAAACTCGAAATTTTCTGTACAAGTTAATTTATTTCATACTTTTTAGTTACCGTTTTGAAGTTGTTTCTTTTTTGTCAAAAATTTTTTTAACCTCTTAATTTAAGTTTGAAGATTTCGATGATTTTCTAGTCAATACAATTTTTCCTCTTCCGACCTACATTTCCCCAATTTTTATTAAAGTTACGAAGCTGAATATTTTATGCATAAAAGTACGGGTCATGAAGCATCTGATGCAAAAATAAAATTATGAAAAAGGCTTATACTTTTTATTCTACGAACCTTTTTAGGGTGATTGGTTGAAAAATCTCAAAAAATCAGAAAACACGTAACTCGGAAACCGTAAAAAATCGCGGAACATACATGGGGGTGATTCGGATACCCCACGACACGAGGAATCCAAATTTTCCTTTTGGACGTCAATCGACGGGCCACCCGTAACCAATCCGCCCTGTGCGAGAAGTTCGCTGCTTTTCAATTGTTTTAAAGTTAGCGCGGGTAATTTTAATTTTGTACTGTTTCATATTATCATAGTTAATGATAAAGTGTGATTATGGTGAAAATCAATGGACAGTGAGTGAAGTTATACCAGTTCAGTAAAAAGTTGGCGCTAGCATGTCGGCGGATTTACCAATCAGACAATAGTTAATTGTAATCTGTGATAATACTTGTGTGACATTAATAATAAAATAGATAGGTACAGTCGTGGGAATTATAAACATATGCATAGACTAGACTAAAATAAAATCGTGGGGCACGTCAATTGTCTACAATCGTTGATTAAAATGTTTTTTTTTTGTAATGTTACACTATAATTAGGCAGTTGTTCAACCGACAACGATGGACGTGTGATAAGTAGGGCTAGAAGGCTAGAATAAACTAGTTGAAACATCTCTTTTATTTACATGGAGTGTATAACTATTGGAATTTCCATGAGCAAGAAAATAGTAAGTACTTAATTTCCTCACCGTCTGCGGGCCAACTGCCTAACGACGAATTAAACGATTCTTCTATCGCACATTAAGTCGATAATTTGTAGACAATTGACGTGCCCCACGATTTTATTTTAGTCTTGTCTATGCATATGTTTATAATTCCCACGACTGTATCTATTTTATTATTTTTTAGCACATTTATCTTAAACATTGCAATGTATGTTTAACATAAAACCGTTTAACTTAAAAAGTTTTTTTACCTATTTTTATTTTCTAGTTTTTAGTTTTTATTTCGCATTCTGTTTAATTCATTTAGTGCTTCATTATTGCAAGGTTTCTTTTCCGTTAGTTTATTGCAGTCCAACTCCTCTATACGTAGTCCCTGCAAAGCTCTTACTCTACAAAGAGCCACGTAGGCTTGACCTTCTTCAAACAGTTTCGCACCTAAGTATATTTCAATTTTGCATAGTAAATTATATTCTACTTGTTGAGACCTTTCATTTGATACCCATGTTGATGGGATTGATAAAACCTACGTTATCCGCCATTTTGTAGCGGCCGCCATCTTGGATTTCAATATTTTATAGTATATTGTATTCTGCTTGTTGAGCCCTTTCATTTGATACCCATATTGATGGGATTAATAAAACCTAAATTATCCGCCATTTTATACGTAGTCCCTGCAAAGCTCTTACTCTACAAAGAGCCACGTAGGCTTGACCTTCTTCAAACAGTTTCGCACCTAAGTATATTTCAATTTTGCATAGTAAATTATATTCTACTTGTTGAGACCTTTCATTTGATACCCATGTTGATGGGATTGATAAAACCTACGTTATCCGCCATTTTGTAGCGGCCGCCATCTTGGATTTCAATATTTTATAGTATATTGTATTCTGCTTGTTGAGCCCTTTCATTTGATACCCATATTGATGGGATTAATAAAACCTAAATTATCCGCCATTTTATAGCGGCGGCCATCTTGAATTTATAATGATAATGAATAAACATAATTGTATTGTCACCAAAATCCAAAGTGTATACAAAATTTCAGATTAATCGGTTGACAGGAAGAGGGTGAAATTTGAATTACTAAATTTGACCCAAGAATAAAACAAACGGGGTGAGCTAAATAAAACCGTTTAATAATAATAATAAAATAATAAAAAAAAATAACTGATTTGTTTCTATGTGTTTATTTTATTTATCATGCCCATGCCCATCTAACTTGAAGAAAAGGTTCTGCACCGTGCAAGAGCTGTGGTTTCAGTCATCTTTGCAACATTGAATCTCTCTCATTATTCTCAATGATAAACTGAATCGCCTAGGTAGGTGCTTGATCTAGGTATCGCTTAGGTTAGGTATTGATGTTGGTTTCACTACCTAGCCTAGGTACTGAGATGCCTACATACTTTTCAATCATTTACACAAAAGTTCGACTTACCGCACATAGATGGCGCTATCTCTAGAATCTAGATTATTGATTTCGATTTACATTGCGCGTCGACCACCGATTTTTTCACGGAGACCAATTTATCCACAAATTTAGAAGTTTCTTTTAATTATTTCTGATGAACTATGAGGTAAATGAGCTAAGATTATATTCTAAGTAACACCCCATTGTAACAACCCCTTTTGCGTAAGGTATTAATAATACTTTGTAATAATAAAGCTGTGTATACAAGTGTTGGCACGACCATGAAACACGACAAACAAATGGTGTATTTTAAATATTTGCAATGGCAACCCCGATAGTTAGTTTGGAGTAAATTGCCTATGGTTAATTAGGCTGCATGGTCTCTGATCTTTGCCTGTCCTGAATGGACGAATTAAAAAAAAAAAAATGTCTATGGTTAATTAATGTCGATGTCAAGTCAACAAACTTTCGTTTCGATTCGAAGCGCTTTCCAATGTTGTTTCCAAATGATAATTTAATTTCTACTGTGATAGTGAAACTGATGTCTAAAGGATCAGGAAAAGCATTTGCGTGAATTATTATAGACATTATGAAGTACTACATTACACGTGCTACTTTTCAGTAAGACATGTCGGTGCGAGTTGGAAAACTTACACACTTTCATAGTACTTAGTTCAGTACGGTTTATGTGATAACTTCTAGATTTTCAAGCTTTATGTATATTCCAGTGTAATCCGTTCAGTGTTTTTTATGTGAAGGTATAAAAACTTCGGTTGAAGAGTCATGTTAAGGGCGGTTACTTCACATCCCTCCATCTAGGTAAGTACAAACTTTGACGTTTTATAATCATATCTTAGAAGGATATTTTATAAGGAGTTAATATTTATGAATCATATAAGTCTAGGTAGGAGGCACCTACCAATAAGTAGCTAATCACCCCCAGCTTTAAGGCCCCGGATTTGCATTGAGGAGGAAAACTTTCGATTGGTATTTAATAAAGAAAAATAAAGATGGTGTATATCAAAACCACCGCTATACATACGACTTGGTTTGACATTTGATCTCATAACTTTTTACTGTGGAAGGAAAACACAGCGAGACTTGCAATTTTACATTTTTGTTTTTGGTGGGATGTTAATTTTAATGTATGTATCTAAGGGTAGTTGTCTTCCTTGGTTTTAATTATTCATTATAGTTTTAATTTATATAAAAGTTAAGCAATTGGTTTATAGTTCATGTAAAATATGTAAAGAGGGCGCGTAATACTTCCGGTGTGGCGAGATTAGTATTGAAGTAACTTTTAAAAGTACGTCAACGAAGCGTTAGTTTCAAGTATTTTGTTATAGAGGGCGCCACTTGCTTCCTGAAAAAAACTTGGCGCGGGTTGAAAAACTTTAGCGACACTCGGAACTATTTCGTGGTCGGATAATATTTAAGACTAGCTGTCCCGGCGAACTTCGTCCCGCCTTAGAATGAACTTTATTGTGTAGGAATAAAGTTCAAATTGACTCTACATTTTAGTAAGAAAACATTTGTATGGGAAAAAGAAAAGGTCTGTTTTAGGGCTTTCCCGGCAATTATTCGAATTTTTCTCACCGTAAGAACCATCCTTGGACTTCAATGAACATTTTAAAAAAAGAATTAGCGAAATCGGTCCAGCCGTTCAGGCGTGATGCCGTGACAACGGAAAACGGGTTTCATTTTTATATATATAGATTATTGTTTAGGTTCATTGCTAGGTCATATTGCTTTCCTTAGTTAGATTTTAATATCCTTGTAACGTTTGGTTTATAATAATAATAGTTCTTAACCGGTATCTGCGTTTCTTTTATATCAGAAGTGTTCGGACCCTCGTTTTACCGTTCGCTATGCCGCCATTTTAAATTACTAATACTAGTTCATAAAAACGAAAACGCGCAGTAAGAAAAAACAAAAAGTTAGAACGCGTAAAACTAATACAAGTAAAGGGAGAAAAAGGGCTCGGTCACCCTCGTCGTCTAGTTCTTCTTCGTCTTGCTCAATGTGTTCGTCTAACGCGTCAAGTGATAGTTCATCGTCAAGTTCTGGGAGCAGCAGCAGCGGCGGCGCGTCACGGCGTAGCCGGTCCAGGTACAGGGCGTCTAAGGCCAAGCGGTCAAGGCGCTATTCACCTGAAACCGTAAGTAACAATGCTATTTTTAACCCCCGACGCCAAAAGAGGGGTGTTATAAGTTTGACGTCGATGTCTGTGTGTCTGTCTGTGTGTCTGTCTGTGGCACTGTAGCTCCTCAACGCGTGGACGGATTTGGATGCGGTTTTTTTTTATTTAAAGCTGGTATTCCTGGGAGTGTTCTTAGATATATAATATGCAAATCGGTTCAGCCATTTCAAGGTCATCAGCTCTTTTGTCGACTGTGGTAGGATAGTAAAACCAATATAAGAGCAGATATGTCGTGTTTGGATTCGTTTTGATCAGCGTTTAATTCTTGATATAATGCAATGGTGCCAGCAGATAAGGAGCTGATGATGGAGTACAGCTCTCCACCCATTCTTGAAAAATGTAACAGCAGATATGTCGTGTTTGGATTCGTTTTGATCAGCGTTTTATTCTTAATATAATGCAATGGTGCCAGCAGATGAGGAGCTGATGATGGAGGCCAGCTCTCCACCCGTTCTTGAAAAATGTAACAGCAGATATGTCGTGTTTGGATTCGTTTTTATCAGTGTCTTATTCTTAATATAATGCAACGTTGACAAAAGGAGGAGCTTATCATAATTATAATATAATAAAGGTTTAAAAACGTCGAAATAAAAATTAAATTTAAAATTTAAAAAACCCCCGACTATAAAAAGTAGAACTGTTTTGCATAAAAACAAAACAGATATTATGTATGAAATAAAACACACAGTATCCTTGAAGAAGCTGTCTTAGAATTTCATAGGAAGGGTCAAACATACCTGGATTCTCCTTGTGTAGAGTGTGCTTTATCTCTTTCTTACTCACCAGAGGGCGCCCGCGAGCGCTTCTTTGACAGTAATTGTCACTGTCAAGTCATAGCCTTCATCTTCATATACCAGCAAGGCACTTGAGTGGATACTGTGTGTTTTATTTCATACATAATATCTGTTTTGTTTTTATGCAAAACAGTTCTATTATGTACTTTCATAAAACACACAGTATCCTTGAAGATGTGTTTGTTATCTGCTGGTGAGGTAAGCTAAAACGCTATGTGATTAAATTAAATAAAACATTAATCCACATTTACATATTTCATTAACATTTCCCATCTGAATGTTTCATGCTATTTAATATAACTCTTTGATTTCATTATTTTAATTGAACCTAAATTTTCAAACTTTTAAATTCCCTTTGACCTCCTTGAATGACCAGAGGGAAATTGTTTAATCAGTCTTTAGTGTGACTTTGACATTGTGATTAAATATTTAACAATTAAATAGGTATTTTTAATAAATAATATACTTTTATATACAAGTTATTAACTATTAGAATATCCTTATAAAAAGCTTATTATAAAAGAAGGCTAGCTTAGCCTCTTGATATTATATTATATGAAAATCTATATAATATATGAGGTAGGTGCCTGTTTACTGTGGTCTCTGAAAGTACCTCCACTCTGCATAGGTACTGTTATAGGTACATTGTTATTATTTAAGATGTAAAAAACTTTAAATAAGTAAAAATTTGCTGATGGTTGATTCTAGGAACTAGTTTCTAATGCAAGTCTCTTTGTCTTTAAATGTCTTAGACACTGGAGAAACAGATAATATTATCTATAGGTATAGAGAGAGGGTTGATGTCCAAACTTTCTATTAGACAAGTTCAAAATGGTGAAATAGATGATTTAATTTTAATACTGAATTTTGACAAAATAGTATTCATTCTCAGACTACCCTAATTTCTCATAAGTACCTATAGAACTGGTGTCTTTGAATCAATTAGAATAGATCTCATGCGCCCTGAAGGCAAGTTAAAAATATAACCCAAAATATTAACTGGATATAACTTCAGGCTGTAAACATCAGGATATTGTCTTTTATCAGTTAAAGTTCCTGTAATTTGTATGTTTATTTCATACTTAACTTAGTAACATTCTAAATATTAAGCTGTTTAGTTTCAAATAAATTGATGTTTCTTGAATATGATCATCCTGTGTTAGTTATGTAAGGATTTGACATTTGTCTAACAAGGACAAGTTCTAGATATGCCTTCCGGAGGCAAGCAGGGGATTAATTGCAACTCATTCTTATATAATGCGGAGACCCGATATGGATAAAATAACAAGTCAGGTAGGTATAGTATATTGCAACCTTGTACTTTGTTAATTTGTGAAATTAAATGAAACCCCTGTCTTAGGTACCTACTTAACTTAGGTAGGTATCTATATAAATAATATGTATTATTGCTTGTATACATAGAGTATGTTGTTGTTAGCCCATATATGTCCCCACCGAGGAGCACGAGCCTGCTCTCATACAGAGAGTGATTAGGACGTAATCCACCACACTGGTCAAATGCGGGTTGGCGGATTTCAAATACACCTTCGAATTTCTTTTCTGGCGTATGCAGGTTTCTTCACGATGTTTTCCTTCACCGTTAGAGTATGTTGCAATTGATAATTATTAATGTAATCTTTTTGAATAAATCTTGCACCCCCCAGTTTTATCAACCCACGGGGCCTGGGGTAATAGGTGCCACTTTGGAACATACTATCCGCAAAGAAACTTCAGTTTCACCTTCCCGAAAGGTTATGCGGCCGATAGCATCATGAGAGTGGGCTACTCGGTTAGTTCCTTATAGCTTTATAGTCAGCTTGCTCCTTCAGATACCTAGTATACTTAGGTAAGAAGATGTCATCGAGATTTTTCACTTCTCTAACGTGTAGGCTTAAATCAGTGTTGCTCAGGACGAGGCGTAATAGGTCTTGTCCCCCCCCCCACCCCAACAAGTTTCTTGGAACCATGCCCGGATATCCGCTATCTAAAAACAACTTGGTCACAAGGTGGTCGCATAGATGATTATCTTCCTCAGATAGCGATTACAACTGCCACTGTCAAAAGCGTGGCTCTTTTAAATGTATGAATGAATTTCATTTATATAATTTTGCTCATCGCATTATGTTGGGAGAAGGGTTGGTAAACTTCCAGGTTATTTGATATTACAAAAATTGGTTGTTGTGTTGCAAATGTTTGGTAGGTAACCTATCTTTGGAGTACCATTATATTAGCAAATATACTGAAGGATCAATGTAAGTAGTTTCTTTATATGACTGGACTCGAAAAAGTTAACATTGAGCTAAGCCCAATTTTCAAATATGACCTCTGAGGTCTGCAGAAACTAATTAAGATTGACTCAATTCACTTTAACTAAGCCTCCGCGGCTTTCAAGATTGACTCAATTCACTTTAACTAAGCCTCCGCGGCTTTCAACATTGACTCAATTCACTTTAACTAAGCCTCCGCGGCTTCCAAGATTGACTCGATTCACTTTAACTAAGCCTCCGCGGCTTTCAAGATTGACTCAATTCACTTTAACTAAGCCGGGGATGACCCGCGCTTAAAGTTGATGGTTTTAACAACAAGTAGGTATCCAATAAATCGTGCACCCTTCCCAGTTTTATCAACCCACAGGGCCTGGGATAATAGGTGTCACTTTGGAACAACTATCCGCAAAGAAACTTTAGTTCCACCTTTCCGAAAGGTTATGCGGCCGATAGCATCATAGGAGTGGGCTACTCGGTTAGTTCCTGGGTTGGAAGGTTCAATGTACCTTCATTAAAGGAGCAAGGATTTGAAAATGAAAATTTATAATCTTGTAGGACGAGTTTGACATCACATAAGACGGGTCATGCTAGATTCGCAAGAGTGCAGTTTTCCCCAGAGTTAAACTTTATTGATTGATTGTGTCAGCAAATAGTCAATAACTCTATAATTTCTTATTTAGGTAATTGTCTTTTAAATTCTAATTTGTTTGTATTTGACTAGATAACTCTATTTAATAAATTACTCGACAAACAATTCTGAATATATTATGTGCCAATCCCTTTTAAAGTGTTGTGTACCATTAAAATTGGATTTTAGGTTTATATTGATTAATCTGTTATAGTATATCTAACAGTAGATATTTATTAAATTTTCTTAGGAAAAACAACAGCTGACAAATCAATATAGGTAGGTAGTAATTTAGATATAGGCTAGAGTGCTAATAACAGTTTTTCACTGATATAGTCTGTTACAGTACTTAACTGAACCTAAATGAACATTTCATGTCATGCTCTTCTCAACTTTCATTTTCATATTTTAACACATCCGCTGTGTACTTATATTACAAAAATGTATTACCTTGCTACCAAAGCTACCAAAAGCTTACAACCCTAAGTTTTATGTCGTTGGTTCAGAACTGGTGGATATAATAGGCATCCAACCTGTGCTCTCTAGGACTTGTAAGGTTTCCGCAACCTTGTCCTCCAACTTTCACATTTCACTTGACACATTTCAGACTGTCAAGATTTTCTCAACTCAGTCTAATAACATAAATTAAAGAATGTTAAACACAATCTCTGTTAAATTAGGTACTTATTTTATCAAAGAGTATCCGCTACTCAGTTCAAGATCGTAATCTCGTAAAAGTTCATAGGACTGATCTTACCGATGTCCAATTTCACTTGTTGTGAGTAATTATGCACTTAGGCATAGAAATAAACTCATAAGTAATCATTACACACTGTCATAACTAGGCTAGCTTATAAACAAGCTTGTCAATTGTAGTTCATAAAGAACTTGTTTTACATCCACTTGGGGTTATTAAGAATACATATTCAACTCAAGTATTTGTCTAACACCTTCATCTGATTTTGGCATCAGATATAGGTACTTAATTTATAAATTGTAGTAGAAACTTTTATCTTTTATTTTGGAACCGTACAGGTCATGTTAAATATATCATATTATGATTGGCCCCTAACTCTATTCATAGTAACAACTTTACCATTGGACACACCAAGCTTATGCTAGTGAGCTTGTTTAAGTTCACAAAATTTATCATTTAAAATTGTTAGGTATATGTTTATATCATAGGAGCAGTAATTCACATAAACCATTACTTTGCAGCTCTGCACTGCAACAATAATCTATGATGCAATATTGTTAGGTTCTCAGCCAACGGTCCATTAATAGGTACGAAGAACTTTAGTTGTTGTAGTAATCATAAGAAACAACATTTAAATTTTCATTGACCATTATTTAACAGTCCAAGCCCTAGTATGGCAATATGGTGATTGTAATGCTCTCCAGTACCTGCTAAATTTCCTTTTAAAGATCCAGGTCTAGTATTTAGTTTGTTTAATTATACTAAACTAGTTTTCTGTTGGTACATTTTGCCCTGAGAAGTCTCAGTAGGCGAAAACACGCTGTGCTAATTATGTGAGGTAATACAACCTTATATTAATTGCACTTGTTGAATTGTTATAATGTTTGCTGATCTGAGCAGTAATTATATGTTTAGCGACGTAAGGAAGAGCTTAATTCGTATATTTAGTGTCGCATATAGCGGCGTGAGATTCCCGCCATTACCGGTCTCCTCCGAAGTACCGGTATTTAACTTCCCGCTGCTCAGATTAGCCAAATAAATAAGTGTACTTACCGACACTCCTTGTTTTAATTTGCACAATTCAACTTTATATGCTTTTTCCCTGAAAAAACACTATAATTTCACACCGAAAAAACTTTTCGTGCATTTCGTGTTGAAATTCTAAAACGCTATGACTTGACAGTGACAATTACTGTCAAAGAAGCGCTCGCGGGCGCCCTCTGGTGAGTAAGAAAGAGATAAAGCACACTCTACACAAGGAGAATCCAGGTATGTTTGACCCTTCCTATGAAATTCTAAGACAGCTTCTTCAAGGATACTGTGTGTTTTATGAAAGTACATAATAACAAATAAGTAGTGTTTAACTTTCATACAAACTTCATTTTGTCGGGGGACCGCTTAGTAGTTTGGTGGGCATGCGAATATAACTATCATAAATAATCATAATGTGATATCAAAATGTAACAAATACCTGTGAAATGTTTTAAATGAATCGATAAGTATAATTCAAAATATTAGTAATTAAAATAGAATGCGGTCCCCCGACGTAATGAAGTTTGTATGAAAGTTAAGCACTACTTATTTGTTACTTTTTATAGTCGGGGGTTTTTTAAATTTTAAATTTAATTTTAAAAAAACGAAACACGTTGGGCAAAATGGACGTGGAAGGACTGGCGTAATACATTGTTAGATACATTTGCAACGGAGTTAAAAGATTTAATGGAAATGAAGCCGACCGACGGGCAATCATTATACGAATTTGAATTTGGATTATTTTTTTTGATAGAGATATAATTTTAATTATAGTTGGATCTATTGGAGATAAAAATATAAGTACAGCAGCCGAAGCTGGTAATTTTTAAACGGCTTCAAAAAAAAGGAGGAGTTTCTCAATTCGACCGTATATATATTTATTTTTAAACGGTTTTATTTTTATGTATGTCCACGCAAAACTTCGTCGTTTATGAACCGATTTTGATGATTCTTTTTTTGTTGTAAAGGGAGTATCCCGAGGGTGGTCCCATGGTAAGGAAACCAGGATCTGATGATGGAATCCTGGAGAAATCGAGGGAAACTCTCGAAAAAATTGTATTTTCGACTAGTCTGTTTCTTATGTTTCTTCACACAACTTCGTCGTCCATGAACCGATTTTGATGATTCTTTTTTTGTTAGAAAGGGGATATCCCAAGGGTGGTCCCATGGTAAGGAAACCAGGACCTGATGGTGGAAACCTGGAGATATCGAGGGAAACACTCGAAAAAATTGCATCGCGACTAGTGTGTTTCTTAATATTATGCAATAATAAGAATTTAAAAGCCCTAATATTTAATGAGGGTCTGACGTTGACCTGATGATGGAGCGGAAGGGCAGTCGAGGGAACTCGACAACGGTTTACAGCAAGTACTTTGTGTTTGGGCTTGATTAACTTATATTATTGAGACCTTTCATCTAAATGGGTTGCGACTGTTATTAGGGGTCTGATAATGAAAAATTTTTTTGCCAAAAAAGAAACAACTTCAAAACGGAAACTAACAAGTATGAAATAAATTAACTTGTACAGAAAATTTCGAGTTTATAAGTAATTAAAAGAAACATAATTAAATAATGATGTCTTTAAAATTTTTGAAGACGGTGCCAAGTAAAACAATAACTAGATATAGGTAATATAGGTAGGTACTTATAATCAATCTTATTCACATCTCAAGGAAACTGGTGGCACCGTCTTCAAAAGTTTTAAAGACATCATTATTTAATTGTTTATGTTTCTTTTAATTACTTATATACTCGAAATTTTCTGTACAAGTTAATTTATTTCATACTTTTTAGTTTCCGTTTTGAAGTTGTTTCTTTTTTGGCAAAAAAAATTTTCGTTACTGTGATGATTTGGCTTCGTCTTTAGGTACTTAGTAAAGTTTATTCCAAGCCGGAGGTACAAAAAGACGTTTTTGAAACCACAGTTTTTGAGATTTAATACTAATAGTTTCGATCGGAAAATTAACAACGATTCTACTTCTAAAGTTTAAAAAAAAAATGTTTTGTTTGTGGTGAACCGGGGCATATGAAGATGAATTGTAGACATAAGAATGATAATTTAAAAATGTAATTTTTGTAGTAAGCCCGGTCACTTGGAAGATGCTTGTCGATCAAAACCAGTAGCTAAGAATGAAAAAAAACGGTTGAAATTAAATTGATTGAAATGCAGAGTACTAAAAAAATTTTTTTTTAAGCAAGTTACTATTAATAATTTTGATTGTCAAGCTTTTATTGATATGGGTAGTGACTGTTCTCTTATAAAACTTTTTATATCATTGAGTCGCTTTCGAGTTGTGAGGTATTGATCGGGAGGTATTATACTGAAAATTCTGACATAATGTATAGGTACTAGGATTGGGAATAATTTGACGTTTGAATACGTATCAAAAGAACAGACCCTGGGTAGCAATTCCGCTAAATTAAGTTAAGCGACCAAACTATAGCCAACAGATAAACATTCGAAAGCAATATGTCACAAATTTGGTATTCTCTTAAGTGCCACGATTATTAGTCGATTAATAGTCGATTAGTAGTCGATTAGTAGTCTATAGAGGGTTTTGTCTACTGTCAAATAGCGAACAGAATACCGTTTGGAACTGCCACTCATGTGACATTGCGGAGTAGAATACCGATTATAGCGTAAAGTAATAAAATGTACGGCCGATCGCTGTCCACTGTGAACTTATCTGTTAAGAGAATACCAAAATGTGTCAATTCATACAATTCACATTCTAGAGAGACACCATTTTTCATTTGGTAATTAGAAGAATACGGCCCCAGGTTTTATTAATCGAGTCGTCAATGATCAATGTTAATTGTAAATAACACTTAAAAGTTTTAACGACATTTTTGAGAGATTTCCTAAAGTAATTGCTAACGATCTATCTACTCTCGGTAAAATTTCAAGATAATGGTAAAACTATTAATTTAGATAAATGATTTTTTTTTAAAGCTGTAATTTTTTTTTGGTTATGAGATCTCCTCTGATGGAGTAGGTACGTCCCGGAACTAGAAAGTTAGACGCAATCAAAGATTACCCAACACTTCAAAATGTTCATCAAGTAGGTACGGCAGTTTTTAGGTTTGATTAAGTATTTTAGGAAATTTATTAAAAACTGTGCTATTTTATGTATAATATATCGTTGACAAAGCTACAAAGTGACTAGAACATAACGAAGCGGATTTTGTGCTGAAAAATTTAATTAAAAATTTAAAAAACCCCCGACTATAAAAAGTAACAAATAAGTAATATTTAACTTTCATACAAACTTCATTACGTCGGGGGACCGCATTTTATTTTTGTTACGAATATATTAAATTATACTTATATCGATTCATTTAAAACATTTCAAAGGTATTTTTAAATTTTGTTATCACATTATGATTATTATTTATGATAGTTATATTCGCGCACCCACCAAACTACTTAAAGGTCCCCCGACAAAATGAAGTTTGTATGAAAGTTAAATATTACTTATTTGTTACTTTTTATAGTCGGGGGTTTTTTAAATTTTTAATTAAATTTTTATTTCGAAGTTTTTAAACTTTTATCATATGCTCCTCCTGTTGTCAGCATTGCATTATATTAAGAATTAAACACTGATCAAAACGAATCCAAACACGACATATCTGCTGTTAAATTTTTCAAGAATAAATCGAATGCTGGAAATTCAGGCTCCATCATCAGCTCCTCATCTGTTGCCACCATTGCATTATATTAAGAATTAAACGCTGATCAAAACGACTCCAAACACGATATATCTGCTGTTAAATTTTTCAAGAATGGATGGAGTGCTGGAAATTCTGACTCCATCATCAGCTCCTCATCTGTTGCCACCATTGCTTTATAGTAAGAATTAAACACTGATTAAAACGACTCCAAACACGACATATCTGCTGTTACATTTTTCAAGAATGGATGGAGTGCTGGAAATTCTGACTCTATCATCAGCTCCTCATCTGTTGCCACCATTGCTTTATAGTAAGAATGAAACACTGATTAAAACGACTCCAAACACGACATATCTGCTGTTACATTTTTCAAGAATGGATGGAATGCTGGAAATTCTGACTCCATCATCAGCTCCTCATCAGTTGTCACCATTGCATTATATTAAAAATTATACACTGATCAAAATGTATCCAAACACGACATATCTGCTGTTATATTGGATCTACAACCCTACCACAGCCGACAAAAGAGCTGATGACCTTGAAATGGCTGAACCGATTTGCATATTATATGTCTAAGAACACTCCCAGGAATACCAGCTAGGTATAATTTAAAATAAACCGCATCCAAATCCGTCCACGCGTTTAGGAGCTACAGTGCCACAGACAGACAGACAGACAGACAGACAGATACACAGACAGACATCGACGTCAAACTTATAACACCCCTCTTTTGGCGTCATTATTTATTTGATTACAGTAAGGCGGCCGCCGAAGGAATAGCTTGCTGTAATGTCACCACGCAAGCCGCAACCTTGGGCCTGGACCTTGTGCTGGTGCAAGAGCAACACGGCGGATCGATTCCCGGTCTACTGCAGAGGGAGAACGGAGCGGCGGGGGTGCTAGTCGTTAACAACTTGCTTGCGGTGACAGCTCTTAACCATTTGAGCAGCAGACACGCCTTCGTCGTACACGTGGAGAGCGGCGGCTGGAGTGGCCATTTGGTGTCGGCGTATTTCAAATACGGGGAGGACCCGCAGACACACGTGACTCACCTGGAGAGCGTCTTGGACCAGCTGAGAGGGTCCCCAGCCGTTGTCGGATGCGATACCAACGCACATTCGCCTCTCTGGCACTCTAGGAGAGAACAATACGAGGGTCGCGGTCCAGAAGCCGTGTATAGACGGGAGGTGGTCGAAGAACTAGTCATACGGAGAGGACTGGAGATCCATAACAGGGAGGGGCAGCCGTGGACCTACAGCTCTGCTAGCGGAGACTCAAATATAGACGTGACCATGTCAACAAGGGGCGTCCACATCGTCGAGTGGGAGGTGCACCCCGACGAAAGCACAAGTGACCACCGTTTAATTACTTTTTCATTGCAAGAGCATAGAGCTGCACGTGCAGGGGAGTCTGGGGAGGACTGGGGGGAACCAATGAGGTTCAGGGACCGGGGGGTTGCCTGGGAACGCTTCCAGGGCGCGCTACAATTGCGCGTGGGTAGGCTAGACCTGCGGAAACCCGCTGATCTAGCATGCGCCGAATACAACGCTGTTCTGGTCAGTACATCCGCGGAGATACTGGGGGTTGTGCGGTGCAAGCCGCGGGGGGGCTACGAATGGTGGGATAACAACTTGGAGGCACTGAGGACTAGGCATGCGAGGGCACGACGAGAGTGGCAGAGGGATAGACGAGTTCGGGGGGAGGTTGAGAGGGCGGCGAAGGAACGTTTCCACCGTGCGCGGGCAAAGTTCCGACAGGCCATGAAGGCGGCCGAGACCATGCACTTCCGCCGCATTGCGGCAAGTGGGAATGAGGATCCCTGGGGCCTGGCGTACCGCGCCGCTTCAGGTAGGGTGCGCCCGCCTCCGGGAGTAATCAACGGGTTGAGGCTCCTTCCAGGTATGCCGGGGAATGACACCGCTGAGCAAATGGGGGGGATCCTTAGGACCATGTTCCCTGACGATAACTTACTGACGGACTCCGACTACCACCGCCAGGTTCGACTGGCGGCTGCCTGCATTCCGTCTGGGGAGGACACGGAACCGCTGAGTCGAGTCAGCATAGGCCGCATCATCAAAGAGCTCCCGAATAAGGCACCCGGCGTTGATGGCATCTCCGCCCGAATCCTGCGGGCGGCTTGGAGGGTCTCCGAGTACGAGATTACGGAGCTGCTAGCAAAGTGCGTGCGAGAAGGAGTCTTTCCAAGTGTGTGGAAAGTAGGTAGGTTGGTCGTGATACCTAAGGGCAACGGGAAAGATGCGGACGACCCAAAGGCGTATAGACCAGTGACGCTTCTCCCGGTCCTGGGCAAGGTGCTCGAAAGGGTTATCCTTGAACTGGCTCCGGGGTTGCACAGGGGGGTTTCTGGATGCCAGCACGGGTTCATGGGGGGTAGATCGACGGTAACGGCGTTGGGGGAGTTGCTCGGGCGCGTCAGGGGTTCGGAGGAGAAGTACGTCCAGGCCATCATGCTGGACATCTCCGGGGCGTTTGACAATGCATGGTGGCCAATGGTGTTACTAAAGTGCAAGCAGGGGGGCTGCGCTCCGAACGTCTATCGTATGCTCGGGTCGTACTTCACCAACAGAAGGGTGGGATTGTTCGCGGGGGGTAGGGTAGTTTGGAAGCAATCCACTATGGGTTGCCCTCAAGGGTCAGTGCTAGGGCCAACCTTGTGGAACGTCTTGTTGGACGACCTTCTGCGGATGGCCGTCCCCCAAGGCGTGTCCTTTTTAGCATACGCGGATGACGTCACAATCGTCGTTGAGGCGCCGTCCAGGGCAGAGATAGAGCGTAGGGCACGGGAGACTCTGATACTCGCGGCGGAGTGGGCTGGTCGGAACAGACTGGGTTTCTCGTCATCGAAATCGGTGACAATTACACTTAAGGGTAGATTGCAGCGCGCACCGACTATTAGGCTGGGGGGGGGAACCGGTGAAGTCGGTTTCCCACACAAAATTACTGGGGGTAACGGTGGACGCCACGCAATCGTTTGCGGAGCACGCGACTGACATTGGGGATAGGGCATGCAAGTGTTTTGGGAAGATGTCAAGAGTATCAGCGTCAAGTTGGGGAGTCCAGTATAGGGCCCTCAAGTTTATTTACTACGGTACCTTTGTGGCAACCATTACCTACGCGGCATCAATTTGGTACCACCGCTGCGTGTTTTACGTGGTGAGGGAGAGGCTGCTGCGAGCACAGCGGCAGGCGCTGATACTCCTGACGAAGGCGTATAGGACCGTTAGTACAGTGGGGCTGGCGGTGTTGGGGGGGGGTGCTACCTGCGGACCTGGAGGTACGGCGAGCAGGCACAGTGGAAGCGACGAGGGGAGATAGGGGGGGCAGAGAACTGGGCGCGTTGAAGCGAAGGGTACGGGATGAGGTCACCCGAGAGTGGGGAGAGCGCTGGAGGACCGCGGACAAGGGGGGCGACCTGCGGCGCTTCTTTCCAACGGTGGAGGACCGGCTTAGGGCCACATGGGTCGAGCCCGATCATGCGAGCTCTCAGATGCTGACGGGGCACGGGGGGTTTAATAGTAAATTGCACAGTCTGGGGCTCGTTGAGTCACCCGACTGTAGCTGCGGGGGGGGCGCGGAGACTAGGGACCACGTTCTGTGGGAAGTTCTCTCTCGCTCTCTCTCGCTCTCTCTCGCTCTCTCTCGCTCTCTCTCGCTCTCTCTCGCTCGCGAACCAACACCCCCCCCCCCCACAACCCCCACACCCTATTCGTTCAAATTAGTTTTTTTTTTTTTTATTTTTTTTTTTTTGGCTTACTGCCTTTTTTTGGCCGGCCGTCCCACCGGGAATCGAACCCGAGACCGCACGGCCCGACAAAACCCAAATCGCTTATGGTAATGAATGAACTATAAAACAATACCATACCACTCCCGACTGGGCTGTCGATCGTCATCGTGACCCCGTCAAATTAAGCATCCCTATACTCTCGTACTCTCGTATCAGACAATGAGGATTTTTTGAATTCGACTTTTTTGTTTTGTTTTGTTTTTTTTTTTTTTTTTTCTCGTACAACACAATGACTTATGTAAAAAATAAGTAAGTAACTAAAAAGATATAAATAAATATATTTTTTTTAAGCGCCACCTATCGGCAGGTGTGCGCAACTGAATCACTTCCTAAGATAACTGGCGCCATCTGGCGGGTGGCTGGCTTTCTACTTTTCAGAATATTTTTTTTTCATTCTACTTACTTACCTACTCAAGCATGTCAAGGGCGAAAATCACAAACAACAATCAATAAAGACCCTAGATGGAAAAAAAAGAAAAGAAAAAAAATAGTGTCTCCCGGGGGGGTTGCGAGGGGGAGGAGGGTGGGGGAGGGGCAGGGGTAGGCTTGAGCTCTCGTGTCGCGAAGTCGCGTACGTATGAAAAAAGAAAAAAGTTTTTGGGGGGGTGTAAGGGGGTGGGGGGAGGGGGAGGGTAGGGGGAGGGGTTAGGGGTTAGGGGTGCCCTCTCATGTCGCGAAGTGACGTCAGTTTTTTTTTTTTTTTTCAACTTCTATTTCAACCATATTATAACGTTCGCGTTAGCGTTCAGCGGCGGCTCTACGTTAAGTAATGTCAGTATATATGTAAGCGGTGGTGGCGGCGAACAAAGTCAGAGTCGAGAGAGTAAAAACTTACTTGTTGAGTTAGATAATTTCGAGACTCGCTATATGGTCTTCTGTTCGACGTCGCATTTTTATAAGCCGCTCTCGTGTTGTTTGTTATTCGACACAAGTGTGTTGTGTTGTAGTCGTCAAGTTTTATACTTACTCTACAATATTATTGCGCGTGTGTTGATTTTATTATATAACGATGTCGTCCCGTTTGGCGATGGTGCGTCTTTATTGGCGTTAACATCACACAAAACCAAACTCTTTGGGACGTTTAAATATGCTAAGCGTACGAGGATTTCAATGCGGCGATTGTATCGTCTCTATATTCTCGTAAGCTTCTAGCGATTGTGCTCGCCGGCTGCCTCAGCGTAGCGGCGGTCAATCATAACTTACAATTTGTGTGGTCGTTCTCTCTAACACCGGGCGAAATCGACTTTTTGTCACACGACACTTGTTAAGTGAAAATTTAAAAATGTGATAAAAACAAAACTCGCTTGTAACGTTCGAATTGGGCGCGCTAAGACGCGCTGCGTTCTTCGTTACTATTATTCTAATGGAATTAAGGTAACGAAAGTTAACGCTAAATAAAGTTATATCGACTAACTCTATTTAGTATTATTATTATACACACACGATGTAGGTACCGACGCGTCCGTCGAAAGGCGAACGCGTTGCTGTATGCCGCCGTTGTTATATTATAATAAACAAATGGAGATAGCTCCCTGGTTGATCCTGCCAGTAGTTATATGCTTGTCTCAAAGATTAAGCCATGCATGTCTCAGTGCAAGCCGTATTAAGGCGATACCGCGAATGGCTCAATATATCAGTTTTGGTTCCTTAGATCTTACTCAGTTACTTGGATAACTGTGGTAATTCTAGAGCTAATACATGCAATCAGAACTCTGACCAGTGATGGGATGAGTGCTTTTATTAGATCAAAACCAATCGACGGAGGGCCTCGCGTCCGAAGTCGTTAATTTTGATGAATCTGGATAACTTTTGCCGATCGCATGGTCCAGTACCGGCGACGCATCTTTCAAATGTCTGCCTTATCAACTTTCGATGGTAGTTTCTGCGACTACCATGGTTGTCACGGGTAACGGGGAATCAGGGTTCGATTCCGGAGAGGGAGCCTGAGAAACGGCTACCACATCCAAGGAAGGCAGCAGGCGCGCAAATTACCCACTCCCGGCACGGGGAGGTAGTGACGAAAAATAACGATACGGGACTCTTACGAGGCCTCGTAATCGGAATGAGTACACTTTAAATATTTTAACGAGGAACAATTGGAGGGCAAGTCTGGTGCCAGCAGCCGCGGTAATTCCAGCTCCAATAGCGTATACTAAAATTGTTGCGGTTAAAAAGCTCGTAGTTGCATTTGTGCGCCGCGCTGTCGGTGCACCGCTTACGCGGTGATACTGACACGTCTGCGGAGCATATCGTCGGTGAGCCGGCGGTAAAACGCCGGTTCAATATCAAAATCCTATCGCGGTGCTCTTTATTGAGTGTCGAGATGGGCCGACAATTTTACTTTGAACAAATTAGAGTGCTCAAAGCGGGCTCAAAATGCTGCTTGAATATTTCGTGCATGGAATAATAGAATATGATCTCGGTTCTATTTTGTTGGTTTTCAGAACTCCGAGGTAATGATTAATAGGGATAACTGGGGGCATTCGTATTGCGACGTTAGAGGTGAAATTCTTGGATCGTCGCAAGACGAACATCAGCGAAAGCATTTGCCAAAGGTGTTTTCATCAATCAAGAACGAAAGTTAGAGGTTCGAAGGCGATTAGATACCGCCCTAGTTCTAACCGTAAATATGTCATCTAGCGATCCGCCGACGTTACTACAATGGCTCGGCGGGCAGCTTCCGGGAAACCAAAGATTTTGGACTCCGGGGGGAGTATGGTTGCAAAGCTGAAACTTAAAGGAATTGACGGAAGGGCACCACCAGGAGTGGAGCCTGCGGCTTAATTTGACTCAACACGGGAAATCTCACCAGGCCCGGACACCGGAAGGATTGACAGATTAACAGCTCTTTCTTGATTCGGTGGGTGGTGGTGCATGGCCGTTCTTAGTTGGTGGAGCGATTTGTCTGGTTAATTCCGGTAACGAACGAGACTCTAGCCTGCTAAATAGGCGTCGTCATTTAGGTGTGCGCGGCTTCTGGTCGCGCAACTCACTGACGACGTATTAAAATTCTTCTTAGAGGGACCGGCGGCTTCGAGCCGCACGAGATTGAGCAATAACAGGTCTGTGATGCCCTTAGATGTCCTGGGCCGCACGCGCGCTACACTGAAGGAATCAGCATGTTCTCCCTGGCCTAGAGGCCCGGGCAACCCGCTGAAACTCCTTCGTGCTGGGGATTGGGGTTTGCAATTATCCCCCATAAACGAGGAATTCCTAGTAAGCGCGAGTCATAAGCTCGCGTTGATTACGTCCCTGCCCTTTGTACACACCGCCCGTCGCTACTACCGATTGAATGATTTAGTGAGGTCTTCGGACCGACACGCGGTGGCTTCACGGCCGTCGGCGTTGCTGGGAAGTTGACCAAACTTGATCATTTAGAGGAAGTAAAAGTCGTAACAAGGTTTCCGTAGGGGAACCTGCGGAAGGATCATTAACGTATATTTTCGTATTCATTTACGAAAAGAACGAAAATAATCCAGTCAAAAAAACAGTTCCGTTTCGCTTTATCTTCGTTTTTAACGATGATATAAAGCGAACGGCGTCGCGTACGCCGTCGACGTAGAAGAGTGAAAATCCGCGCTCAGAGTCGACGCTACGCGTTCGTAAAGCTTTCGAAATTATGCGGTTTAGAATTGACGCGCGCTTCGTTCACTCGTCGCGCGCGTCTCTTTCTAAGTTATTTTTTTTAAACTTTTTCTCTATACAACATAATATATAAATTATCGTAAAACCGAAACCATTACCCTGGACGGTGGATCACTTGGCTCGCGGGTCGATGAAGAACGCAGTTAACTGCGCGTCATAGTGTGAACTGCAGGACACATTTGAACATCGACATTTCGAACGCACATTGCGGTCCATGGAGACACATCCAGGACCACTCCTGTCTGAGGGCCGGCTGCATAAAAACAATAGCCACACTGCGCTAATCGTCGTATCTTTGCATCTTAACCGATGCATCGTGCGACGAGCGCGCATATGACGGCATCCGAGTTTTAGTCATTTCAATGACGAGACGACTCGCGATCCGTTTAAAAATTTGATAACACGCTTTATATTATAACGTGTATTCGAACGCCTCACTTTCACGGTGGCGACTCTTCGTGTGTAAAAACGCTTAGAGCTCATCGAGTATCGAGAGGCGTATCGTTTCGTTTATAATATGCATATAGCGAGTAGGCGGACTCGACGTCCGAAGGGCGCATCGACGCCGTCGTCGCGCACGCGATGACAGCGTCGTAGCGCTGACGGATATCGTGTCTGCCTCAATTTTTATCGTTGGCCTCAGATCAGGGAGGATCACCCGCCGAATTTAAGCATATTAGTAAGCGGAGGAAAAGAAACTAACTAGGATTTCCTTAGTAGCGGCGAGCGAACAGGAAAGAGCCCAGCACTGAATCCCGCGGTTGTCACGGCCTCGGGAGATGTGGTGTTCGGGAGGTTCCGCTTTCTCGTCGTCGCCTCCTCCTGTCCAAGTTCGTCTTGAACGGGGCCGTTTTCCCGTAGAGGGTGCCAGGCCCGTAGCGACGGAGGGCGGCGGCGAGAGGGACTCTCCTCAGAGTCGGGTTGCTTGAGAGTGCAGCCCTAAGTGGGTGGTAAACTCCATCTAAGGCTAAATATTACCGCGAGACCGATAGCGAACAAGTACCGTGAGGGAAAGTTGAAAAGAACTTTGAAGAGAGAGTTCAAGAGTACGTGAAACCGTTCAGGGGTAAACCTGCGAAACTCGAATGAACGAACGGAGAGATTCATCGTCATTCCGCGGCGTACGAGCGTCGCGTTCGATGTCGCCGGCTTCGGTTAGGCGGCACGTCGCTCGCTCGTCGACGTCCACGGACGGCGTGCACTTCTCTCTTAGTAATACATCGCGACCCGTTCGCGGTCGGTCTAAGCGCCGTTCGGGAGTCCATCCGTCGCCTCGGCGGCGGGTGTACCGTGACGGTTGCCGACCGGCATGCGGACGGTATCATTATATGAACCGCGCACGCGTTTACGCGCGTCCGGCCCGACGCAAGGTAACGTCGTCGTCAGAGTCCTGCCCAAGCGCGGACTTCGGCGCGGCGCGCCTGTTGTCGCTGCCGTGCAGTCTCGGACTGTGCGCGTCTCTGTCTGCGATGATTCAGTTTCGGGCACTCGCAGGACCCGTCTTGAAACACGGACCAAGGAGTCTAGCATGTGTGCGAGTCATTGAGATTAATAAACTGAAAGGCGTAACGAAAGTGAAGGCGTGCGCTTGTCGCGCGCTCAGGGAGGATGGAGCGTCGGTCTAGGTCGATCTCTCGCACTCCCGAGGCGTCTCGTTTCCAATCCGTGAATGCAGGCGCGCTCTGAGCACAAATGCTGGGACCCGAAAGATGGTGAACTATGCCTGGTCAGGTCGAAGTCAGGGGAAACCCTGATGGAGGACCGTAGCGATTCTGACGTGCAAATCGATCGTCGGAACTGGGTATAGGGGCGAAAGACTAATCGAACCATCTAGTAGCTGGTTCCGTCCGAAGTTTCCCTCAGGATAGCTGGCGTCGATCTGGACAGTCTCATCCGGTAAAGCGAATGATT